>OZ025294.1:407747651-408947651 GCA_964019185.1 Maratus speculifer
GGGTATTTTTGAACAAGTAAAGGGAACCTTTGAACAAATGAGTAAAATATGAAAATATTGAGAGTTTTTATAAAAAGTTGCATATGTCACAAAAAAATAAAGTAATATGAATAAAATTAAACAACTAAATTTTACTAAAATTACAAATTTTTTTGTTACTTAACCAAATTTAAATCAATTAAAGTTGATGTCAAAACTCATTGTTGATAAAACACAAAGTGGCCTTCCAGTGTTTTGTTGTGAAAACTTTTTTACAATATCCTTAAATGCACTAATGTAAACTTGTGTTTTGTTGTGAAAACTTTTTTACAATATCCTTAAATGCACTAATGTGATATTTGACGCTTCTGGAAGTTAAAATTTCTCATTCACTATTTTTTTTTCTTTGGAGAGATCTGATATAAAATTCCGTTTTAACAGTTACGGAAACCGGAAATAATGCTTGGAAACCTATTAAATTATTTATCATTATGTTATATCCAGAATTTGCAATTATCCAATTAATGAACATCGACATCAATTTAGACTTATAACTTCCTATCACTGATACATACAGAGGTTGGAATTTATATGTGCAGTAAGGAGAATTGTTAGCAGTACCCCACTAAAAATAATCTTAAGGTTATCAGCAGAAATTTCCCTTTCTTCAGAAATTTTACAGAAATCGGAAGACATTTCGTAGACTTAGCTTTAGCTTAAAAATATCTGCAGAATTTTTAAAGATATTCTTTAAAATATCTGCAAAATGGGCCAATTACCTACGAATTTCCCACAGAATTTTGGGCCAATTCCCTACAGATTTTCTATAGAATTTTTTAGTGGGGTATAAGCCTATGTTCTTTGACATTCTTAGTTAACCTCTTTTCATATAAAAAAAATCAGAAATAACAATATTTAGATAAATCAACAGTAACAATCAACTATTTACTTCTTAGTTTTAATTGTTCTCTTTAAATTATTTCAATTATTATTATTCACCAGTTTATGTGGTGTTTTTTCACTGTTCAATGGTGCCCCATCACATGGTGCCCCATCACATCTTCATACAAAATAGTACAGCTTTGTATACCTATTCCCTTGAAGCAGTAGTAATTTATTGCCATAAACATTTTTTAAAAATAATTTATTTGAAGGAAAATATTTTGAATGTTCAAAAGTGCCCGCAGTTTAAACATGCCCCCTCTCCCCTCAAGAAAAATAAATGACCAGATAATTAATTACTTTTATTGATTCGCTAGACATGCATCGAAATCCCTAATGTAACAAGAAACAAATTCTGTAGCTAAATTAGATTTAGACGAATTTTTTGACAGTCATACGTAAATAATATCTTTTTAATGAGTAAAAATTACTTACACTGATAAAAATAACAAGTGATATCTTGTTGCGATTCAAAATTAAAAACTAAAATGTAATAACCTAATGTTTTATTATTTTACTTTGCAAACAGAATATTTATTGATGCTTTAAAAATAAACAAACTATTAACAATTAAATTGGCTAAACCAATTGCAATCAAAGCATTCACTTAAATGACTAGGAAAATATTGATATAAATCATCATTTAAAACTTTTCATTTTTAACCAATTAAGTAATTTGTGACGGAATAGTATGTAAACCGTTCGAGTTTGTCGTTTGTCTTTTCATTTATATATATTATTTTGCCTTAACAACAGTATTTGTTGTTATCTACATTCATTAATGTTATGTACTGATGCACCACGTTTGATAGAAACCTTGAGCGAAGTGCGCATGGGCGAAATGGTCTAGTCCAGGTTGAAAATAGGGAGATCCGTACTATCTGTGAATGAGTTTGTTTATTAAACATCCCTGATCTGTCACATTTCTTTAACGAATGCCTTTTTATATCTGCCATTGCATTATATGTTTTAAATATTATATTGTAATGTTATTTTATTAAAGTAAGTTATAAAAAGACAAATATACTAATATAATAACAGATGATTTAAAGGTGTTATTATTAAGCTAAACTTAATATTTTCCCCCTCACCATGTAGCGTAAAAAGACCGAAATGCAAAAAGAAAAACAGGATCGGAACGATCACTACTGAACAAACAATTTGACAAACTTAGAGAGACAGCATTTTGTCCAGATTTCCAACAAAAATTGCTATACAACATCTCCAAAGTGGTATCATCAATATATCGATTCTTATGATATCCAAGTATTTAATAAAAAGGTCTAGTAGTAATTTTAGTAATTCTATAAGTATTTAAATTAATTTAAAGACTATTACTTATTGTCCCCTCTAGGCGACATCAATACTGAGGAGATTAAAGAGTATGATTCCTGTATGTAATACATTATTTTCATTCTGATTACAATAGCATGTGTAACTATTCATAACTATAATAGCATTAACATATATGACAATTTTTTAAATATTAAGCCGTCAGTAGTCGCGTGTCGGTCTTTTCGCCGCCCGTATAACTTATCTTCTCCTAACTTATATCACATTACAAATACAGCGGAGATCTACCATGTAGCTGACTTTGAAGCTCTTTCGACCATCTTAATGAAGTAACAGGACACCTCTGATTTTCTTTCAGGTACATTTTTAGAAACAAAGTTAAAATTGGCGAAAAGGTCTACGTAAAGTCACTAATGTGAGTTCATTTTTACTTTTTCCAATTACTCCAGATCGCATAATGCATAATTTAAGAAAACTGCAAATTTATATCTTAGTTGTAATGTTATTTTCAAATATTAGGTGAATAATATTTCTTATTTTACATATTTGGTATGCGAGGGGCCAGCGGCGAAAAGACCGAGCGCGACTAATGACGTTGTGAAAAAAGTCGCGACTACTCGCGGGTTAAAATGTACGTATGGGATTGGCACATCCAACTAGTTCTTATTCTGATTGCAATCGTGTTTTCATACAAGGTATTCTGCGCACGAATGAATAAAGTATATAGGCTAGTAGTTTTCATAGTTTAATTAAAAATGAATTAAATCCTACGCTTCGATAAAAACAAATTCCTCGCAGGAATAAGTTAAAATTTTTTAAACGCATAAAAGAAACATTTATTAATTGAATGCACTACATTATCTAGAATTTACAATTAACTGTAATGAAAAATGATTTTATTTTACATTTATTTTTCGAAACTAACTTTAGAAATTTTTTTTTAGACATTAAAGTTAATTCATCACTGCACAGTTGTTTCTGTTTCCATGAAAAAATTACTTGAAATTTATAGGTTGGTCTAATAATTAGAAAAATTGTAAAAAGAAAAAAAAATTAATGTAAAACTTTCATGAAAACTTTTAGATTTTATGGTGTGTACGCTATGTACACAATTAGGGTTTTTAAATAGTTTAACGCTATATTAGGCAACTAAATAGTATCAAAGTATTTAATTTTATTTGTTTAACACACTGCAACTTTCTTTACTTAAATATTTTTAAGCATTCATTAAAAATAATAAAAGTTAAACTGCTTGATAGATTTTGTTTTTGTTTCGAAAGAACAAATCCTATATTTTTTTTCAAAGGCAGTCATTTGACATGGAAAAAATAAATGTTATTCTAATGTATGGTTTATCTCTTTAAAATTTTGATTTTTCTAAAATGATTCTGTGCTCTAATTTACTTTCAAAAAGAAGCAATCATGTCAAGTTTCAAGTTTCTATTCCTTACAGTTTCTCAGAAATCATAATTTAAAACATCTTGCGCTCATTTCACGCATTTAACTCTTGGGTGTTTGCGAAACTTTCCTTAGCGGGTTTTTGCGTCTTAAGGGTGAATTTCGATTCAAGCTGCTTATATTCCGATTTATTTTTGAATTCACTTTTGCTCCCAAACGCATCAAAATGGCAGATTCTCTTATTTAGAAACTACTCGAGGTGCCGTGATTGTTGGTTCTTTGATAATTGCAAAAAATATTGCAAAAAAAAAAGCAATCAAAAACGGCAGTTTGAACCGATTTTTCTGAAGCGGGAGATCTGTGAACGAAAAAAAGGGTCATACGGAGAAGAAAATTTCTTATAAATCAAATTCTAATAAATGGAGAGTAAAATGACATCACACGGAACCTTATAAATCTCTTCAAAAATCACCTCAGCAAGTTTCATGTTTCTACTTTTAATAATGTGTCTGAAAATGTATCGGAAAATTTCGAGCTGCTGAAGGTGGAAAAGCGTTTTTTCGAATACACCCTTAAAAGAAACCGCCATGCCAAATTTGCAGGTTCTAATCTTTTCATTCATTTCCTGTTGTTTCAACCGTTATCTGTTAACCCTTTACTGCACGATTTTTCCTATTTTCATGAAAAAAATTAAGTCTATATATCGCTCTAATAATAGGAAAAATAGTAAAAAAAAATAATAATAATTTTCAAACTTCAACTAAAATTTCAAATTTCATGGCGTGTACTCTATGTACACAATTGAGGTTTTTTAAATGTTGTTTTGCTATATTTTTCAATTAAGGGGTCTAGTACCTTTTAAGGCTTTAAAAATTTGATTTTTCAAGTTTTATTAATTATTATAAAATAATTCATTAGACGTATTTTAAAACAAACCGCGTGCAAAAATTCCTATTAGAACTGAAGTTATAGCAAAAAATAAGATACCGATTTTCTTTGGTAATTAACTTAAGTTACAACTTTGAAACAGATTTTTGAAAAACTGCGTTTTTAGACATTGCGCGCATGATATCTTGAGAACATATGTATGAATTGTTATGAATTTTTTTTTTGTCAATAAGCACATACGTATGCTTAAAATGAACTACGTACTTTTATGTATTTATAGCGATAAAATTTTTAGTTACGAATAATTTTATTTATTAAAAAATGTAAAATTTTGATTTTTTTATTTAGGATTTTTTTACAAGGTTAATGAAATAGTTTTTATTTAAGAGTAGTTCATTTTAAAAACAGATTATTCTTCTGTACAGAAAAAAATATATATGCAAAAATATTGATTTATAGTGTCGTTAGGATGCGCACAAGGCACGACGGAATAAAAAATAGAGGTTTTTAAATTTCAGTAATGCATATATTATATGAAAAACTATTAAATGTTTAATGAGAGTTTATTAAAAAAGCATAATGTTTTCTATTGAACGGTGAAATTTTCATGTTAATATGTATAAAAGTTTTAAAGATACACTGAATCGAACTTTGGATGTTTTTGTTGATTTTCATCCCGTTTAAAAGGTACAAGACCCCCTTAAAAGGGCTTAAATTAATTCATTTTATCTGTTTAAAACTCTACAACTTTCTTTACATTGATATATTTTTTTAAGAATTCAGTAAAAATCATAAAAACCTTAATAGTTTGCTCGATTTTTTTTTTTTTTTTTTTTTTTTTTTTGTCAAATGCACTCAACTGAAATGGACAAAAAGTAAGGATTATTACATTCTTTGGAATGTTCTTGATAAATTACGGTGATCATATGTGCCAAATTCATGACACGCAATAAGAATTATAGTAATTTTTAATTATGTGCCAGATGTGGCACACGGTGCAGTGAAAGGTGTTAGGAGAATTAAAAAAAGGATGTACGTTTGGTTTTTGTGGACAGTAGTTTGTGTACAGTAGTTTACTTATATTGGACTGAAAAAATAGTCTGTTCGTTTTTAGTGCCGGGAAGCTCCAAAATTTCATAAAATTGAAAGCATCATAACACGGCGAGCTAAATACGAGCAGCTAATAAAATTTATTTGTAGATTCTTCTTTAAACTTTGATAAAGGAACGCTTTTCGGAATATTGGGTGACTTCGAGATAGTGATAGAATATTTTAGTTCGTGAGTTTAGTTAACTTTTGTAGATTAAGAAATATCTGTCATTTTTACAATGAAATGAACTTTTGAAATTTAAGACAGATTGACTTTGTTTATTTTAAAGTAATGTAACAGAACTTTCTTAAAGATGGCTATAGGTAATGGCCGCAATGTCGTCGCATTGATTCTTATGATTTTATTTTAATTTTCATTCAGTATTTTAACTTTACAACGTTTTGCATACATAAATTAGTAAACATTTTTTTCATATTAATGTTGAAAATTTTAATTGTGTAACCACTTGTGAGGATAGCAATAATGTCTCTGTTATTTTGAATTCTGATCGGAAAAACCGAAACATTTTGTTTTAAAATAAGAAAAGGCAACTTTTCAACGTTTTGTCCCCAAAGTTAAAAATGTAAAATTTCGTTAAAAGTTTCTGGTGTCATTCTCTTTTAAGTTAGGTGGGATAAAATACCGGGTGATTAATCTTACGATTTCAAAAATCGGTAATTAGAAAATTACTGGTCAGAATGACTTGATATTTTAGATAAACGATTGTAAGGCAATGGAATTTTGTTTGACGAAGAAGAATTGTTTTTTCAAAATGTGCCGATAGATGACGATGTAAGGTTTATCATTGCTTAGCTGTATGCAAATTACTAATACGCGACATGCACACCTCAGACATAACTGCCATAAGGGTAATTTTCTCTAAACAGCGATATTTTTGTCCCTGCATTAAAAATAATGAATAAACTTCTATGAAAATTAAATAAATGCGAGAATACTCTAATTACATGTTTTTGTGTATGCTATAAAACATGCTATTATTAAATATAAATTTAAATTAAATATTTAAATAATTTTTTATGTTGTAAAAATGTCATTCCCTTGTGTGTCCTTGTCACCACCTTAACACAAAAGTAGTTCCCAAAAACAGACTATAGGAATGATTTTGCAATTTTTTTGTTAGTTTAATTATTAAACAACATCACAGAATACTAAAATTGGAAATTTTTTATATAGTTAAAAAAATAATAAAAAATGTCCCTTGGTTTTGTTGTCATTCCCCTGTCATAAATTAAAAGTATTGATTGTCAGATGTGGCAACACTTATATTACTCCAGAATTTCATCTGTGAACAATGGCATCATCGGAGAAGATATCTTGAATTATTCTTTTTTGCAGTATTAATTCTAGACAAGTAACTTGATGATTTCGAGTTACAACTTGGTAAGTAATTTTATTGGCCGTCATTACCCTGTCTGGCTTATTTATTTAAATTTTGTAAAGAAAGCTGAATCAACGATTAAGTCTTATTTGTATTAAGTTTTTAAAGTTTTCTTTAAGTGCAATTTAATTTTTTGTATATAGTTAAGATAGTATACAAGCTAAACTTAATTTTTGTCATTCCCCTGTGGTCATTCCCTTGTCATATGTAAGGCAGGGGAATGACTGCAGTCTCTAATTTTCACAAACGATGAATATTTATTAGAAAATTTCAATTTTTAAATATTTTATGTAATTATCACGCAATATTTGCTGTTTTAAAAGTGAAAAATCCATTTTTTGTTAGCTTTATTCATCAAAAGATAACAAAATGCTCTTTAAAAAGTTGGATTTTGTTTTACTTTTTTTCTTTTTCTTAGTATATAATTTGAGTAAAAATAAACACTCACGCCTCTAAAAAAGCAAATGAATCGTACAAAGCAAGGTGATTATATGGTTGTCAAGCATAAACTTAATAAGATGATTTGTGATTATTATAATTTATCAGTTTTAAAAAGTTATTCACCGGCTTAGTTAAAATCATTGTTATCTCATTAAAGTATATTTTATGGTTTCACGAGTGTTCTTAATAAAAATACCTTTTAGGTTTATAATGGCCTCCAGAAAAGTAACAAATGGCCAAAAAAGATTGCATGAGAAATCAGCTGGAAACATTAAACGAGAATCGAAATTATTACCTAGAGGGCAGAGAACTCAAAGGAAACGATGGAAGATAAGTCAAAGAAATAATCGTGCAAAAAAGAAAAATATCACTGAACACTAAGATTTTTACCTTACTGAAGATATTGTCTCAGTTGAATATGATGAAATCCAGCGGTTATGGCCATCAAAAAGCAAAAAATGATCTATCTAAATAAGCCAAAAGAACAGTCTTAATACGCCGTAAAACTCGGGAAAATATAGTAATTTAACAAAGGTTATTAAAACTGCCTGCATTTTTGCCGATCCCACTGAAACTATCATAGGGGAGAACAATACGGGTTTCTGATTGATCGAAATATTGTTTGCAAATAGATCATCCTGAATGCTAATGTACATTTTAGGAGCGTATATGGGTATATCATCCAAATAATAATAAGAAGAAATTGCAATTTTTTTAAAAGTAATATAGAACAACTGAGTTTGATGGCGTAAAATGAAAATACTGTTGTTTCTAAATAAATTGTTCTGATTGTGTATATATGTGCATATCATGTAAAAAAAAATAGAAAAAAGAAATGACAATTCTATTTTTTTTTTCTAAAAGCAATACAGAACAATTGTTAAACATCCTAATTAATTTCTTTAATTATAAATTCCGAATAATCTATTTATTTATTAATAAATATGTAAAAACATAAGGAAAATCCAGCTTTCAAAAGATTTTGAAACAGAAATTGATGATTAAATAAACGTAAACTCAAAAACGAAGGAAAGCAAAATTTTTCGACCAATCAAAAGCCCGTATTTTTCTCCCCTATGCTAGCTTCGGTGGGATCGGCAAAAATGCAAACTGCCTTGGTTGAATCTACATTATTCAAACAGACAGAAATAAAATTCCAGAACAAATTCAGATTGAAGAAAAAAAAGTTGGTCATAGGCGAATAAGATGGAATCGAGCAAAATTAGCCAAACAAATTGGAAAAGTTGAGAAAAAACATTAAAGACTCTTCAAACTTCTGAAAAATACAAGAAAAAGTTTTATAGACTGAGAGACAAATATTCCAGTCAAGAATCAATTGGAAAATACATTAGAAGTATCTCAAAAATAATTAATGCAACCCTTGAAGTAAAAATAAATGTTGTTTGAAGAAACATTGACAAAGGAATAGGCAAATGGAAATAGCAATCTCAAAAAAGAAAAAGCAAAACAAATTTTTAAAGGAATAATGCAAGAAAACTTTTTAAGATACACAAGGTAGTAAGTGAAACAAATTTCTTACCTTCCAAAATACACATAACACACAAGATAAGAGTTTTATAGTTTGGAGTATGGGCGGGAACAACGAATTGGATTTGTTGTTACAGTTCTAAAGGTCTGTATAGATTTATATATGTTTGAAGATATAAGAGCCAAAATCTCTGATCCCAAACCGTATGGATCTCAGGCAAATACATTTCATTTTACTGACTTTTTTCATAAAAATTTTCAAAATGAAATTGCTTTTAAGCTCTTGTTTATAATAATATTTTCTTATTTACTTTAAAATTTTATGGAAAAAAAAGAAATAATTTGTAGTTATACTTGTTTGTCATTTCTTTGTCTAAGTGTCATTCCCATGTCTACTTGAAATTAAAAAAATTATTTTTGTGTATTTAACATAGTAAACGATTTTTGTTGACTCGTATTACTTAGAGACATTGTCTAAACACAATAGAAACCAATTTTAAAGAAAAAAAGAACATTATTTTAAAAAAATGTATGATGTTCAAATTGATCTGTTTAGAGAAAATGACCCATAAACATGCAAAGCACCAGCTCTTTGTCCTAATGAATCATTATAATTCTGATTATATAGATCGCGCTTTAATCTTGAAGCTTTCTTATAAGAATGATGATTGTGCACTTACCGCTATTAGGAAATTCCGGCTATTAAAATCCATAAAAAAGGGTCCAATAACTACAAATGGTCGGCAAAAGATGATTGCTAAATTTGAAGAAGATGATTCATTTGATGTTAAACAGCGTAGAGGAAGGAACCATCTGCTACGGCAGTGGCAGATGTGCAAAGATTTAATTTTTTGTCTTTATTGCTGTTGCCTCTGTAAATACGCATTTTTCTTTTTTCGTTATATTAAAACCTTGAACTCTATTATTTTTGTTTTGGCTAGCAACATTCCCGTGTTTAACGAATACATTCTAGTCTTTTCCCCGATATTACATTGACAGCGCCATCTATTGGCTCCCTTTGAAACTATTTTTTCCTTTGACAAACAAAACTCCATTGCCTCACGATTGTTCTGCTAAAATATCAAGTCATTCTAACCAGTAATTTTAAAATTGTAGAATTTTGAAATCGTAACTTTAATTATAATCACCCTGTATATCCTACCTCTCTTCAACAGGTTAACTGTCTAGCTCTTTTACCTTTTTTAAGAGTGTGTATGGAGACGGGCCAAAAAGCATCTCTGTCTATCCATCTCTATCCATCTCCTTCACAGTTCTATTTATATGTAATTGAAAAAAAGTATTTTTCAGATTATAAAAGGATAAATTTTTATTCTTAGACAGTGCTATAACATCACATATAAAAACATAACCACTTTAGAGAAAAAGAAAATAATTCTAAAACATTTTTGCGTAAAATAAAAAAAAGGAATAAAATAACTGGACATCCGATAAAAATTGCTGTAGAATGAAAGTTTTCAAAATCAGAGGGATATATTATTGTTTCAGTTCATTGATAGTTCATTATCTGTTCGAAAGAATGGAGAAAAAGCAGTTAACTATTTCACTGGAAATTCTAAAAGTTGGTACAAAGAATGTGATTCCAATTACATCAACTTTTTTCTAATCATTGGAGAAGAAAGCGAAGTGGAAAATTGGAAAGTTTGGGTGATGAATCAATTTTCTGAAGTTTTCAGACAGATATGTTACACTTTTTATAACTTTTATATCTGTTTCTAAATTAAACTCTATCTGCAGTTTCTACATATTTTTTTTTCGTTCGTGGAATATGTTAATACTGCTATAATAGATTTTAGAAACATTTTTTGAGTTATAGCTCTAAAACGGTACAGAAATTTGCTGTTGACCAATCGTAAAAGAAATAGCCTGTATATCAGAAAAATTATATCAACAAACTTTAAAACTCAATAATAATTATGCAAACATTTTTTATTTTACTTGTACACTGGAGGGTTGTCCTGCCACTCACTGAAGGGCGCATATTGGAATCGCCCGTTTGAATATTTCATTTAAAGATCACCGTAAATTATCGACAAAGGATTGTGGAAAAACGCAATTTTCTTCAAATGATCGCAAGGAAAAACCCAAAATTCACTAAAGTATGGAGACTTGGACACCGAAAATTAGTCGCTAAATCAAAGAATTTCGTCGCGATATGGCAAGTGACGACCATGAATCTGCACCTATAGAAAACAGATGTTATTCCAACCAAACAAATCTAAACAAACCCAAACTACACTGTTAAAAATCTATAGCATACTGTCCAGTCATTTGACCGTTTTTGTTGAAAACAGTAAAACAACCGTCATTTTACGCTATTTTGAATATATTATTGCCAATCTTATGGTCAGAATAAAATTTAAAAACGGTTATGTTACTGGTTTTTTTTTTAGAAAACGGTCAAATAACTGGACAGAATGCTGCAAAATTTTTAACAGTGTATACGAAAAACTTAAAAGAATATTTGGTTTTTATATTTTCTGTTTACAAATCAAGCAAACTATACACTGTCAGAAAAATTCGTCAATATACACTAAGTTATCGTTATTTTTTCACAAATAACTTCTGTTTTCCCAAAAGACGTATTTGTTCTGTGAGTTCATTCCGAAAGTTGAAAAATGAGAAAAAGTTTTCGTTTATATCTAGTACGCATGCGCATTGGGTCTGTTAGTAATAAATTCGAATTTATTTTTAAAATGAAAAACAAAAGTATTCTATCGATTAAAATGTCTAATTTAGTTTTAAAAGACAAAAATGTTTTCGAATTTAAAAATAAATAACAATTACTTTCTTTATTCGTTCAAAAATTCTCACAATCTGTTATTCAAAGTTGGATAAGTTGAATAAAGTTCAATATACTAAGTTATTTCTATGATAAATATTCGCATATAAAATATACTTTAAGTGAACACATTTAAAAAATATTTTAATTAAAAAATAAAATGCAAAAAAAATTGATATTATTAAAAAAAATCTTATCGAATAAAAATAAAACATCCATGTTTTTTCTCTAACAATCTACGTAATATATTTAAAATTCACATTTTTATACTATATTAATATTAAAGTAAAAAAAACCCAGCCACAGTTTCATTAAAGATGAAGTCTTTCCGAGATTAACTGCAAAATTAAAAGCTATTTAACGAAATACACCAAACCACACCCATGTGAAATGAACACTTCTATTTAAAGCAAAATCCTTACACGCAATCCTGGCGCCGTGGAAGCGCGTTGGTCTTGTAATCCTGGGGTCCTTGGTTCGATCCCCACCTCTTCCGCATTGATTTTTCCAAACTTTTTTCAAGTGACGGATATTTTTCCTCTTTTGACGGAGAAAAAAATAAACGGAAAGTCGTCAATATACAGACAATTTCTGGCAGCAGTGCTGCCAGTACATTTTCTGTAAAAAGACGGAAATTTTTTTGAGAGTGTATGCTTTTAATTTTCGTATGGATAAAACATAAAAAAAATAAACTTTTTTTATTTGATCGAAATTAACAATTTGAAATTGTATTTTTCTTTTTAAAGTAACAAAATTCGAAAAGTATTATAAAGCATTTTAACGCATTTCAGGAAATTACTGTGAATGCGATGCAAAAAATTGTTATTTAATATAACTCATATGGTCAATTCGCACGTGAAACATTTAAGTACAGTAGGCATATAAGTAATGTTTTTTCCGGCGTATTTTATCCGGATAGGAATGTCACTTAATTGTTTCCGTGATAGATCAAAAAGCTACTGGATTTCTCTCCTAATCCCGAAAAGCCCCCTAAACACGGCGATCAAATAG
This sequence comes from Maratus speculifer, assembly GCA_964019185.1. Classification (NCBI taxonomy): domain Eukaryota; kingdom Metazoa; phylum Arthropoda; class Arachnida; order Araneae; family Salticidae; genus Maratus; species Maratus speculifer. The sequence continues at coordinate 407,760,381 of OZ025294.1, forward strand.
CAATAAATTTCGACGCCCGAAACTGATTTTTTAAGATTTCGAGGGAAAGAATTCTAGAAATTCTCATTTATTGCTTTTTGATAATGAACTCTTTTCATAAAAAAATATTTTTGTCGCATCTGAACTTTAATGGCTATATTGTTGGATGTTTCAGGGTAAAACTGTTAACTTTATGTACTTAACCTTTCAAAGCACCGTGTGCAACAAATGGCACATTAATAAAAAGACTATAATTCTCTTTATGTACCACAAATTTGGCCGATAGGATCGTTGTAATTTATCAAGAACAGTCCAAGAAATAGAATAACTTTTACTTTGTACATTTCAGACGGGTGCATTTGACAAAAAAAATTTCGATCAAACTATTAAGGCAGGATTTACTTTTTTTTTTAATCTTTACTAAATTCTTAAAAAATATTAATGTAAAGAAAAATTCAGAGTCTTAAGTACATAAAAAGAATTAATTTAAGGCCATTTAATTGAAAAATACAGCAATACAATATTTCAAAACCTCAATTGTGTATAGTACCTGTACCCTATATGGACACCTTAAGGAAAATGTATTTTTTTTCAAGTGAGAGGACTCCAAAAATGTGTGTCCACTACCCTTGGACAATTGACTATCATTATTAAAATTAGCGACCTTGTAATTATTCTGGTTTAATTTATATGATAAAAACAAAAAATGTTTACAAGTGTCCATATAAGGAACTATCTGTCCCTATTATGGACAGGTATTTCCTTATTGACTTTCTACACAGTGTGTATGGAAGAATCACTTTTCCAAGTGATTTTAGAGGAAAGGGAATAAAAAAATGTATCTTAAAGTATTTGGAGGAGGAGGAGGATAGTAAATATCTTCAGAACATGCATTTGCGAAAGGGGAGGATCATTCTCGGTTTTTACCCTTCGAAGACCCATGCAAAGCCCCTTACTTACTAATATTATGAAATAATATTGTTGGTTTTGCTTAGCTTTATAGCATCTGTCTGAGAATTAACATCTGTTAATATTCAGTCCTCACGGCATGGACAAATAGAAACTTTTTTACCATGGGCAGTAAGTCCACACATAATCCCCATGAACATATCTGCCACATGTGATGCATGGCCGCATGTTTGAAAAAGCAGCAATACTTCAAAAGAAGCAGTACCAGCTCTCCTTTGTTGAGGAATTCATACCATTGGTGCCTACGATTTCGCCAACAGATATCCTACTGGCGGGGGGGGGGCTTCTTTTTATTTTTCTGCACGGTTTTTTTTGGAAGGTTTTGGGGGGGGGGGTTGTTCAAATGGCATTTTGTCGAACAAAGATTTTACCACTTTGATGCCTTTTCAATTTATTGCTTGGCAACGTTGAATTTTCTTCTTTCTTACAGTTGTAGTCGATGGGGACATAAGCTGTCCATATTGGGAACCGGGAGTAGTTTTACTAAGTCTAGAAACAAATGAATATGGGAAATATTTTAAGCAAAATATGCAATAGCAGTCGAAAATATGTTTTATTAGCTTTCTAAAATACTCCACTTTTCAACATTTAATGTAATTTTACCATATTTAATAAGAATTTAAGCTTACAAGTAATTAAGATCAGCACATCTCGAAACAACAGGTTTCCTCTAAATGGCGAACAGCGAGCTTTTTTACACTTTCCAGCTTTAATTATCTTTTTAATTGCTTTTCTTCACGAAAATGTTGAGCCATCTCTCGATTGAAAGCATTACCTTTAAAAATATTAGGGGTGTCCATATTGAGAGCCCTGTCCATATAGGGCACAAATACCTTATATAGGATACACACCATACAATTTGAAATTTTAGCTGAAGTTTGAAAATTATTATTATTTTTTTTGTTATTTTCTCTATTATTAGAACTATATATAGATTTAGAATATTTTTTTTAATTAAAATAGAAAAAATCGTGCAGTGAAGGGTTAACATTAACAATTTGAAATTGTCTTTTTCTTTTTAAAGTAACAAAATTCGAAAAGTATTATAAAGCATTTTAACGCATTACAGGAAATTACTGTGAATGCAATGCAAAAAATTGTTATTTTATATAACTCATATGGTCAATTCGCACGTGAAACATTTAAGTACAGTAGGCATATAAGTAATGTTTTTTCCGGCGTATTTTATCCGGATAGGAATGTCACTTAATTGTTTCCGTGATAGATCACAAAGCTACTGGATTTCTCTCCTAATCCCGAAAAGCCCCCTAAACACGGCGATCAAATAGCAATAAATTTCGACGCCCGAAACTGATTTTTTAAGATTTCGAGGGAAAGAATTCTAGAAATTCTCATTTATTGCTTTTTGATAATGAACTCTTTTCATAAAAAAATATTTTTGTTGCATCTCAACTTTAATGACTATACTGTTGGATGTTTCAGGGTAAAACTGTTAACTTTATGTACTTATCCCTTCAAAGCACCGTGTGCCACAACTGGCGCATTAATAAAAAGACTATAATTCTCTTTATGTACCACGAATTTGGCTGATAGGATCGTTGTAATTTATCAAGAACAGTCCAAGAAATAGAATAACTTTTACTTTGTACATTTCAGACGGGTGCATTTGACAAAAAAAATTTCGATTAAACTATTAAGGCAGGATTTACTTTTTTTTATCTTTACTGAATTCTTAAAAAATAATAATGTAAAGAAAAATTCAGAGTCTTAAGTACATAAAAAGAATTAATTTAAGGCCATTTAATTGAAAAATACAGCAATACAATATTTTAAAACCTGAATTGTGTATATAGGATATACGCCATAAAATTTAAAATTTTAACTGAAGATTTGAAATTTATTTTTTTTCACTATTTTTTCCGTTATAAGAACGGTATATAGACTTCAATTTTTTTTTCATAGAAATAGAAAACTAGTCGTTGGAGGCCACCGTAATACTTACCCATCATACATATGCATAATATAAAGTATGAAAATAAAACATGCGTAATTTATTTATAAAATGCATTGCAATTCCAAAATAAAATGTCAACGCATATTTAAATAGTTTTAATATACAGTAATGATTTATTAATGAAATGCTGATGAGCCAATTTCGACAAATTGTTAAAACGCCAAAATACTCAAGTAGAAGACAAGAAGTAAAAGAAACATCCTTATAACTCTAAAAATAATAATCATATTAACTAGCAATTTACTGTGTCGGATGAAGCGTCTCATTTCCAATTAAAATATAGCTTTGAATTCAAATTTAAATGAAATACAGGGTCATGAAAACTCAAAGAATGTGAAAAACAGGATTACACGTATCTCAGTAACTAATAATTCTATCGACTTCGTTCTTTACGCAAAATTTGTGTTATTTTATTGCCTTTTATATCCACACCTTAAAATAAAAAATTTCGAAAATTTTTATGTACGTTTCATCAGAATGAAATTTTCGAGATTTCCGAAAAAAATAGTTCCGGATAGTCGAGGTTACTGATATTAAATAGACTTCGTCCCATTCTTACATACTAAGTACATACAAAATTTCAAGTCTCTATCTCAATTTGTTCGGGAGATAGAGCGGTTATAGACAGACAGACACACAGACGGACGGACGGCAAAAAAAATTTTCAAAAAAATATGTTTTTCGGTATCTCCACTATCTGAAACGTGTAAATCCGTCAAAAATTTTTTTTCGATTTTCAAAACGATTGCAAGACTTACCCTATACTACGTATGATGGGTAGGTAAAATCTTGCAGTGAAGGCCCCTGTCCTCGCTCGAAGAAACGCTCGCGAGCTAATGCTATTCCTATGGGGAAGCATTTTTCTAATAACTCTTTCGCATTTTGACATTTTTGAATATTTTTTTTTTGCATTGGATAGCTGAGGTGTATGCCGATTGCGCACCTTTTTTACTTTTTCGATTTTGGTTGCAGATATATTTTTTAAAAAGCACTTTCAGTTTCGAAACCGGTTTTAAAAGTGAAACTAGCTTTGTAAAAAATATCTGCATCCAAAATCGAAAAAGTAAAAAAGGTGCGCAATTGGTATGCACCTCAGCTATCCAATGCAAAAAAAATTATTCAAAAATGGCAAAATGCGAAAGAGTTATTAGAAAAATGCTTCCCCATAGGAATAGCATTAGCTTGCGAGCGTTTCTTCGAGCGAGGACAGGGACCTTAACAAATAAAGGTTAAAACAACAGGAAAGGAATGAAAGGATTAGAAACTGCAAGTTTGGCATGGCTGTTTTTTAAGATGCAAATATCTGCTTAGGAAGGTTTCCAGAAAATTCGAAAGTTAAATGTGTGAAATGAGAGGAAAATGTTCAAAATTATGATTTCTTAGCAACTGTAAAGGATAGGAACTTGAAATTTGACATAATTGTTACTTTTTAGAAATAAATCTTCGGACAGAATTATTTAAAAAAAATCATAATTTAAAAAGGATACAGGAAAAAAAACTTTCTAAAATAAGGTTTTATGATACTGAAGGGATGAATTAATAATCTGACATGTCGTTTATTTTAACGATACACATGCCCATTAAGAAAGGTCTCTAAAAAAATCAAAATTTAAAAGCGTGAAATGAGATAAGAAATATTAAAAACATTCTAAAGTATAATTTCTATTGATTTTTGCATACTATTTATTAAATAATTAATTCCACACCCATCTTAAACTTAGTTAATATATTTGCAGTTAAAATAGCTAGCGATTCTATATATGTTTTATTCGAATATTTATGGCTTCATTTTTGAGAAATTAAATTATTTATTAAATTCAAAATCAATTAAATTTCTTTAAAACTGCATAAAAGATCCCTAAAATATGCAATTTATAATTGAAATGATTACGGTGTAAAAAGCAATTTTTATTAAAAACGACCGATTTTAGATAAAAAAGAAATTAAAAAAAACCTATACAAGCTATAATATCTTTTTTTTTAACTTTTTTTTTTGAAACTTTACGAATAAATACATTTTATCCTCTTCTTGTTCTTTTTTGTGACTATTTACATATTTTCTTTTTTTAAATCCCAGTCCCAGACAAAGTCAGTCCGATCAACTAGTAAATATTATTTAGAAAATCCTCTAAATAACGGTTAAATGAAAATTATCTGCTACTTAGATGTAAAATCATATACACTTCTAAGTCATGGGGCTAAAAAAGGTGAATACAGATACCCGCTTCAGGGAAGATTCCCTTATGGAAGATTAAGGGTGTATTTCGATTCAAACTACTTGTTTTGCGATTTATTTTTGAATTGACTTTTGCTCTCGAACACATGAAACTCATAGATTCTCTTATTTAGAAAGTGCAAAAGGTGCCGTAAAGGTCAATTCTATGATAAGTGTACAAAATATTGCAAAAAAAGCAATCAAAAACGGCAATTTGAACCGATTTTTCCGAAGTGGGAGATCAGGGAACGAAAAAAAGGGTCTTCCAGAGAAGTTAATTGCTTATAAATCAAATTCTAATGAACTGAGCGTAAAAAGACTTTATTCGGCACCTCATACGTCCCTTCAAGAATCCCTTCAGCAAGTTTCATGTTTCTACGTTTAAAAATGTGTCTGAAATTGTATCGGAAAATTTCGAGCTGTTGAAGGTGGAAAAGCGTTTTTTCGAATACACCCTTAAGTGCGTTTATTATTAATATTTACATTACTAAAAAAATGTAAAATAATCTCTTGTTTTATCATGTGATTATTTCTTAAAATTTAGAAGTATTTTTAGTAATTATTAAATATAGTATTAACATTATTAAATATAATGATTAACTACACTATTATACGATTATTAAATATAGGGGTCAAATTTTCATTTTTAATAATTCATAAAATAATGATTATAGAATTAAATTAATGACTATAATGGAGAGATAAATTAAAGTAAAACGTTTATGATCCTTGCCAATGAATTTGCACACGTGCGCCTTTTGTCGGTTGTAATTCTGGCATTTTGTTAATTTATGTTGGGCAATTTTTTTAAAGAGAAATGATATCCTTTACAAATCCCCAAAGGAAAATGTCCAGTTGTGTCATATCAGAATAGCTGGATGAACAAGGAATTAAGCTCGAAGCTGCACCTATCGTTCAATGTCTTTGGAATTCGTAGCCCAATCTCGCTTTCCGATGCATTAAAGTTATTGAATTTCGCTTTTAAATTTGTCCGGTAACATCCTTTTAAGGTCTACGCAGATAGCACTAACTTCTTGCGCTATCTTTGATCTTTCGTTTCGGCGCTTTGATCTAAAAATGCACTTTCAGTGCACTGAATCCGAACTTCAAGAGAGAAATCGAATGCGAAGTCAGTTGACAGCTTTACGACTGTAGATGTGAGGAGATAAAAGTTCCCCTTCCTTTGTAAATTTTGGAGGGTCAGCCCCTCAAAAATCATTTCAAGAGATTTTACCCTTGTTTCGTTCGGTCAACAAAGATTGATTGATTGCTCTTCTAGTGTAATAAAAACTAGTGCTGTTCGCTCCGAGGCTTAATAACTTTTTTCGGTCTGTTTAAGTCTTAATTAAATGTATAGGGACCACTGATGGACTCGCGGAACACCAAACTCCGAATTTGGATAATATAAGAATATATATAACTGTTATTCTTATTTTGTTTGTATCTTCATTATTTTTATGAATTATATTAAACATTAAAATGTGACAGACCTTTGATAGACACTCCTCTATATATTATTACTATGGTAAATAAATAGACTATATTTATAATATAATTCAAATTAATTCAGTTACATTATCCTGATATAAAACGATTTCTAAGTGAAGCTTATTTCGATAAAAGATCTTCGAAGACAAAATATCACGTAATTGTTTCTAAAATAGATCTTTGAACTACCGATTTTCTCTTGTAATCCCAATAAGACTCCTATATAAGATGGCGATCAAATAATATTAAATTGCTATCTCGAAAACTGATTTTTGAAGAATTCAATGGCGTCGAAGTTTAGAAATCCTAGTGATTGCTTTCAGAAAATAAACTCTTTTCATTGTGCGAAATTCTTGATACCTGCAGCTTAACGGGAATTATTGGATATTTTAAGATAAAATTATAACTTTATGTGCTGAAGAGTAAAAGGCCAAGAGCATTTAATTGAAATGGTTTTGTCAATGAAAGGTAATTTTTAGAAATTATAGTTAGACACTAAAGCATTTTATTGGTTCAAAATAGTTTTTAAAATATAAATTAGACATTTAAAAGAACTAAACTGTAAGTGGCCTTTGCGACTTTTCTAATAATTATGTACTACACTTATAAGAAAATTATTACTTTAAATCAACACATTAAAATAATTTAATAAGAAGCGAGTATTTTAATATATAATGGGTACTAAAAATTACTTAACCCTTAAAAATAAAGATGATTTACAGTAAAATAAATAATGGGCTGCGTTCTGTATGCACCAATGAATTTTAAAACCTAAATAATAGTTTTTAATTAAATGCTTAGTAGTAGTATATATAACAAGTTAGTAAAAAAGACTAGTTTAAAATTATTTTAAGGGCAAATTCAGATCCAGGTATAGTTTAAATTATTATTATTATTATTATTATTTGCATATTATGCTTTCTAGTGTTTTAGTTAAAGGCTATTAGTCATTAATATGGTAGAAAATTTTTTTAATAGATAATTTTCAGAATGTTCCGAATTGAGAACATTCATGTCATTTGTCATTTTAATGATTTTCTGTATATATCCTCATTAATAACAGATGTTATACATCTTTTCAAAAATATCTACAACTGTTATACTCACAAGTTTTTGATAGGCTCAATACTTATAGCAAAAACAAATTAAACAAAAATAGAAGTTAAAGGAAAAATCGCATTAAGGGTGTATTCAAATCCAAACTGTTTATGTTCTGACTAAATTTTAAATTCTTTTTCCCTCTCAAACACATCTAATTGGCAGGTTCTCTTCTTTACAATTGTTATTTTTTTTAACTGTATAATGCGCCGTATTGGTCGATTTTTTAAAAATCGGAGTATATTTCAAAGAATGCTGTCAAAGTGGGTGTTTTGAGCCAAATTTTGATTTAGATTATTTTGATAAAGACAGAAGACTTTTCTCTTACAGAAAAATTAAATTAAAAATTCTTCAAAAAAGGCCAAATAAAATTGTAAAACTTGTTTTTTTTTTTCTAATCATATTTTATTCTTTGTTATTGAAGTGAACGCTTAACTTCGAAATATACCTTAAACTAATACCTGAAACCTAAAACTCTTCATAATTTATTTTTCTTCACCTGTTTCAACTCTCTTTGTACATTTCCTCATTAATTTCTTCAATCATAATAACATACTTATTTTGAAATTCGTAGCATTTTTTACTCAAACTTTATTTTTTATGGTTTATATTTCTTTTACAATGTGATTAATAATGCGATCTCATTTTAAAATATCTTGTTTGAAATATTTTTTTTGGTTGAACTAGTTTAAAAATTCGAATATTGAGTAAAAAAAAGATATAACCCCATCATTTGTATTTGTAGAAATCATTTGCCTTTTTAATAATGTACTTTTCTATTATACAAATCTTTCAATAATAAAATATTCATTCTGCTTGTTCTAACGAGTCTTAAAAAAACCCGAAGATCAACATTTTGTTATTTTTGCCGGGGTTTGTTATACCAGTCTAAAATAATACATTTTATTTGCTATTTAGAGCAGAGTGTTACTCAACGTTTTCAAATATATTTATGTTATACATTTTTATGTTGCAATTTTTTTTTGTATTGCAGTCTTTAATCTAAAGGACAAGTAAGGACAGTTTTAAGCAAAAACAATTTGATTGTAAAGCAAATTGTGCAATCTTTAATTGCAAAACAATCCTGCAATCTTTAATTGTAAGACAGGTTTTGAAATCTTTAATTGTATAACTGAGAAAAACAAAATATATCATTTCATCTCAAGCGTGGAAATTTTGATTAAAATGTAAAAGTATTTTTAACATTTTCCTCCATATTTCATAGACTGGTAAGAGAATATTATTGTCTTTACTGTAAAGTTCCATTAAAAGATCTCGATATAAAACTAATTCTACTGGAATTTTATTTGTTCGGCAGTCAAGTAGTTGTTTCTACAATAGATCACCGAGCTTCTGGCTTCCTCTTATAATCCCGAAAAGCACCTAAACAAAAGAACAATGAAATACAATATATTTCGATGCCGATTTTTGAAGGCTTGAAGGCCCAAAGAATTTTAGAAATTCTAATTATTGTTTTCGAATAATGTACACTTTTGATAAAGCGCCGAAGCGTTCTTGATACCTATAGTCAAATTGTTATTATTGAATGTTTTAAGGCAAAATTGCAAACACTACGCTTTTATGATTTGAAATAATTTTATAAATAAAAGTAAAATGTTAAAAATTTTCATCTAAGATATAATTAAGATATAATTTGCTTTAAAAGCTAAGACTATTTCTGTATAAAAGTAATTTATTAGACTTTGAAATTCATATCATTTAACTAAAATATAAAAAAGTATAAGATTTTGAAATTTTAAAAATTTAATTCAAGTTTATATATATCTTACGTAAATCCCCCCCCCCTTTTTTAATTGTCACATGAATAATATAAAGGGATTTCTCTATAACTCGACACCTACACTGTAAAAAAAAAATGTAAATTTACGGGCATTTACCGTAATATTTGACGGTAGTTGTCCGTTTTTGAAGCTTAACGGTACACTTCCGTAAATTTACGTTGCGGAAACATAAATTCGGAGTACTAATATGTTTTTACGGGCAACGCCCGTTTTTTTATGCAGGGTGTTCAAATCTACTGCCTAGCCATTTTTAGGTAGATTTCGTATGAAATACTACCTATTTCATTGTCTCCCATGATGGAATTTCTGAAAAATTTTTGCGGATCTACACGAATCATGACTCCTAGACCCCAAAACTACCATCAGTAAAAAAGTTTATATATCTATCTATCTATCTATCTATCTATCTATCTATCTATCTATCGGTGTATATCACTTTCTTCTAGACACGATAACTTCCATAATTATGCTCAGATCTTCATCAAACTTTTACATAAAATCAAGGGACATAAAATCTCGGTTAAGTTCGTTAATGGGCAAAATCGGGCCAAGGGGGTGGAAGTTAGGAGGGTTTTTGTGAAAACAGAAAAAACGCGATAACTTTTTAATTAAAATAGATATCGAATCGGTTTAAAGTTTATATTACTTCTAAAAAATGAGGAAAAAGTTTATGCGTGACAGATTTTTGATAAAGTTAAAAATGGGCTCAAGGGGCGAAAAAAACTTGGTTTTTGGGAGAAAAAAATTCATAACTTCGTCAATTCTCAAGATATCAAATCCAACTAAATTTTATATAAATGTACTCAATATTATCTAAAACTTTTGTATTTACAAGTTTTTGGTAGGACCAATTTTTACCGATGAAAAAAATAAAAAACGAAAAGAAAAAGGGGGGAGGAAAAAGAAAAAAAACCATAACTTACTCAATTCTTAAGCAATTAAATCTAATTAAATTTATTTTACATCTTCACAATAATATCTACAACTTTTATACTGACAAGTTTTTCATAGAACCAATTCTTATAGCAAAAATAAATTAAACAAAAATAGGAGTTGGAGAAAAAACCTCAAATCCAAACTGCTTATATTCTGACTCATTTTAAAATTCATTTTTGATTTTAAACGCATCCAAATGACAGATCCTCTTATTTAGCAACTATATAATGCGACTTATTGGCCAATTTTTTGATAAAGGCAGAATATATTTTTAAAAAGGCTGCCAAAAAAGGTATTTTGAACAGATTTCCCGAAGTTTTCATCATTAAAAAATTCATTAAGTATAACAAATTGCGTTTTTCATGAGTCATTTTTAAATTCATTTTTGTTCTCAAACCCATCCAATTTACAGGTCCTATTATTTAGGAACTATATAACTTGACGTATTGGCCAGTTTTTTGATAAAGGCAGAATATTTTTTTTTTTAAAGGCTGCCAAAAAGGGTATTTTGAACAGAATTTCACGAAGTTATCGTGATTAAAATTTGAGGAAATTTAAGAAATTGCGTTTTTACCGAGTCATTTTTAAATCTTTTTTTGTTCTCAAACGCATCCAATTTACAAGTTCTCTTATTTAGGAACTATATAATGTGACGAAGTGGCCAGTTTTTTGATAAAGGCAGAATATATTTCAAAAAAGGCTGCCAAAATAGGCACTTCATACAAAATTTCCCAAAGCGAGATGATTAATGAACTGTAGGTATTCAAATAACAAATTGGTTATTTTATAACTCATTTTTAAATCCAATTTTGCTCTGACACGCATTCAATTGACAGTTTTTTGTTACTTAGGAACTATATAATGTGCATATTCGTCGATTTTTTGATAAAGGGTGAATATGTATATTTTAAAAGCTGTCAAAGTAAGCACTTCGCAAAAATATTTCCCAAAGCGATCGTGATAAAAGAATTGAGGTTGTATTCAAATAATAAATTGTTTATTTTATGACTCATTTTTAAATTCAATTTTGCTCTCAAACGCATTCAATTGACAGTTATTTGTTATTTAGGAACTGTGTAATGTGCCGTATTGGTCAGATTTTTGATAAATGCTAAATATATATTTAAAAAAATCTGTCAAAGTGGGCACTTCGCACAAAATTTCTCAAAGCGATCTTGATTAAAGAATTGTGGATGTATTAAAATAATAAATTGGTTATTTTATGACTCATTTTTAAATTCAATTTTGCTGTCAAACGAATTTAATTAACAGTTTTTTGTTATTTAGGAACTATATTATGAGCATATTGGTCAATTTTTTAAATAACATAATTCAAAATATATTGCCAAAATGGGCATTTAAGTAGAGATAGGCATTTTTTTTTTTTTTTTTTTTTTTTTTTTTTGAGATGAAAACTTTTCGAAATCTACCTCCGCCTATAGGCCATGCCGAAAGGGATTTTTTTTTACGGACAAATACCTTTGAATAAAGGTCTTTCGATGACGTCATAACAGAACGTTTTATTTTGTTTGTTGAAAATATTATTATTATTTAATTAAATTATTGTCTGGTTTAAATTATCGCATAAAATTATCGTCTGGTTTTAATATGCTATTGTTTTGGTAAATTTATCGAAAAATTAATCGGTGGTGGCACTCCAAAAATTTTCTTATCTCATATATGTAAATACTTCCTGAAAAGTGCAGTATAACAGCGCCACCGGTTATGTGATTTACACCAAAATCTAATCATTAACAACTTACGTGAACTCCTAACTGCATCTGAAGTTTGCTGAAAATCCTGCATTAGTTTCTGAGATAGCGCTATTACTGAATCTGAAATAAGTTCTGCATAATAGTGCCACTTGCAGGGTGATATACACAAAAAACTAATCAGGACTAATTTTAATAAGGGGTTAAAACTGAATCTGAAGTTTGATAAAAATTCATGTATTATTTCTTGCGATATAGCTATTGCGAAATCGTGAAAAATGCATCATCCCAGGTAAGCATGGTAGCACAGCAGTATCGACTCGATATTGCCCAATATCGGACAACTTTGGCTTGCATCGGCAAAGACAGGTTACCTTTTACCAGGGATGTTAGTGGAGGGTATACGGGGGTATACGCCGTATACCCTCTGGACTTTTTTAAGGAACACCATATACTCTCTGCTTCTCAAGAAAACTATAGTATATACATTTTAGGGTATACCATACCCTATATTTTGAGCGTATACTCTCTGGATTTTTTGCCATTACACCACTGCCTTTTACCGACATTAGCCAATATTGATCGATGTTCGGCGATATTGGATCTAAAATATAAAAACTCGTGGAATTTTTAATATTTAAAATTTTAATTTATGTGTTGTACATTTTTGGAAAAATGGAAGGTAGGAATACATTTTTATAACATCTTAAATTCTGTAAATTTACGTAGAAAAAGTCTATTTCTCAATATCGGTCTATATCGGCCATGACCAATTCCAATATTAGCCAATCTTGGCCTCTATTGGCAAAGACCGATTTTATTTTACCGATATTGGTCAATATTGGTCGATGTTGACCAATGCTGGATCTGAAATATTGAAACTTATGGAAACTTAAGAATTTAAATTTTTTTAATTATATATACATTTTTGGGAAGAGGTCTTTTTTATTGCATGGCCAAATCGGGACTTTGCCTATGAGCCCTGGACTTCAAGGGGCCCTCTCCATATATTAATTTCCAAAATATTTATCATTTCCCCCAATTCCAACTCTGAAAATTTTCAAATACAAAATACAAATTTAATTTTTAAAAAATTTGCCTAACTTTCTGAAAAACAAATTTCATTTTGAACTCACAGAGCTGAATGCTTTCGCAAAGCTAATTTCAACCACTATTAAAAAAGAAATAATATTTTTATTGTAATATATCGTATTAACGATGAACTTAAATCATATCAAAATTTTAGTGATTGAAAATAATCAATATGTGTAGTACAACTTAAAAAGATGCTAAACTAAAGAAAGTAACCTGGTAAACTCTCATTTTTATGTTAGAATATTTAGCTGAAGTTATTAAATTCATCTTAAAGTAATATAACAAGTTCCTAAAGTTATATAAAAGAATCTTGTTCTATACTAAGGGGGGAAAAAAAGAGTATTTTTATCAATTAAAATACTTAATCCCAGCTAAGAGTTTTCTTCGATAAATCCAAAGTGCGGTTTTCTGTGCAATCGGGCAGACAAATATTCAACCAATCAGAGACAAGCATCCTTTTCAACATTTCAACCCAAAACAAAACATGGCGGTCTGTCGCGTGGAACAACGTCTCTCGTCTGTTTGAAGCACCTGTCTTACGTTAATTCTCATTTAAAACAGGTAAGCGCTTTTATAATTTATATTCTAAATTGATTTTGAAGTATTGCTTTCTGTTTAAGTTATTTATATTCTTGTGTAGCATGTATTTTCTGTTCGAATTGTGTTTATGATACATTGACAATGTTACTCTCTTAAAACGAAAAAGCTGAAATAACTCAAGTTGAGCTGAAATCCACTCTTTTCCCATGTTGAAAGGAACCTTCTCAAGAAGAGCTGAAACAACTCAAGTGAATGAGTTGTTTTTAATCAACTCATGATTGAGTGATCTCTCTTTTACTCATACTTGAGTGAAATCAAATCAATAAAGGTTAAATCCAGTAGTACTTGAGTGATTTGTAATAAAGTCATACTTGAGTGAAATGAAGTCATTTAAGACTGAATCTCGTAGCACTTGAGCGATTTGTAACCAAATCATACTTGAGTGAAATGAAGTCTTTAGGATTAAATCGAGTAGCACTTGAGTTAGCTGCAGCCAACTCGTATTTGAGTGAAGTGAAATAATTTAAGGCAAATCCAGTAGCACTTGAGCGATTTGTTATCAATTCAAGTTGGAGTGAAATGTTGTCATTTTTGATTTAATCCAGTAGCACTTAGGCGATTTGTAACCAATGCATACATGAATAAAATCAACTCATTTAAGAGTTAATCCAAAACTCCTTCAATTTGTAGAATTGAATAAATTCACTCTTAAGAAAAGCAAAATTGCTTAAAATTACAAAAATCTTCAAGCGATTTCTAAATCGTCTAAATAAAATCACATCATTTAAAACTAAATTCAGTAATCCTCGATTAATTTTTATCAATGAAATTCAATATAACATGGAATTATTGCCACATTTTCAAGTGTTGCATTTAAATTCTCATTTCGGATTTAAATTTCTGTTTATTGACATTACAAGGGTATATATATATATATATATATAGAGAGAGAGAGAGAGAGAGATTGGAAAACTGTAACATGGATTCTCCAATATTTCTTCCAAGTCTTTAATTAACAAGACTTAAAACATTCTAATTTACATGACTGAAAGTTCTCTAATGAATCATAAAAACATTTTTTTTCTTTCTAATTCAATGAAACTGTTTCCTATGTCAATTTAGGGGAAAAGGCAATTGAATCGTTATACAAAATTAAATAGAGCTTACATGAATTTTTTATTATTCTGTCAAATCAGAAATTTTTAACATCAGAATTTTCTTTTGTTAAATTTAAAAGTACATATATTCATTAAATTAAAAATACTGGTGATCTCAAAATTGTAAATTTGAAAACACTTATTCATGCAAACTGCCTAAATTTGCATAACTGTACAACAGCACCCGAACAACATTAAACAGAATATCAGCTTCTGATGCTGTGGTGCTTATGGGATTTTTCCTTTCTTTTCTTGGGCAATTTCAAGTTTACATATTTTCCAATGATACTTATAGCTTCAGATATGCTTATATACAATTTTAATTTTTTCATTAGCTTCTGATTTAATTGTAAATAACAATTATTTTTTTATTAAAAATTTACGATTTCAATCAAATAAACCAATCTTAGGCATCTTACTAAAAAAATATTGAAAAAATAAACTTGATATCAGCCCAACGACTCAACTTCAGCACCACAATGTCAGAAGCTGATTGTTCCCCTTAAGAGTTTAGATAATCCTATGCAGAAGTTATTTTCAAATATCTTGTTTGGATTTTAAAATGTTTACCTTTTTTTTGGGAGGGGGGCATAGAATATTTGAGGATGATCTGTAAGTGAGTTAGTTTTTACTTTTGCAATTTTGGTTAATTATTATTTTTTTTTTTTAATATTAATAGGAGTTTCAGACCCAGTTTTGAAAAAGAAAGTATTAAAAAACATAAAACCTAAATTTAAAAAAGTATTCCCCCCCACACATGTCCAGTGCAGTGTTTAAATAATTGAAATTGAAAATATTTTAAATGGATAAACATCAACCCATGATACCTTGTTGTAATTATTCCTCGATTTAAATCTCAATCAAAATCATATTTCTTAAACTGACTAAATTAAAAAAAAAAATATTTTAATTGTTTAGTTTGAAATCTGAAATGGCTTTGAAATCTTAGATAAAATAATTGTTACCCATAGCATTTATATAAGCACATTGCAATTGGGAAATGTGGAGGAATGTCATTAAAAAACTTGTATAGCTAAAATTTTGATTATGGACAATTATTTTATTGTATGAAGTTAAATGCAGAAATAACTGAGAAATGGATTTATTGACCATGTGCAATTATTCTTTATATCATTTAAAACATTTGTTAAAACTTGAATTTATATTCAAGAATAACTTACTTCTTCTTCATAAAGAATTTTTGATTTAATTTTTGATTTTATTCAATGTTTCTTAAATCAACTAACTTTTAAATAAATATAAAAGTATAAGACTGCAGCAGTTTATGTCAAAAGTAGAGCCAAATGTGCAATTTAGAATGTTGCAAGAAAGAAAAAAAACTAATTTTATTTAACAACAAAAACATTTTATTTAGCAAGGACAAAATAAACCTAACATTAATTGATAACAATTCTTTCCAACATCAGATAAACAAGTTTCAATAACATCTTTAACAGGACCTTTATAAATATAACAGTCCATTTGCATTAAACATTAAATACATAAAGAGCATATTGTAATCTGTCCACTGGTTTGTCCAACTTTTAAAATCTTAGGCAAAATAGACACTTTCTTGAAAATCCTTGAGATTAAATAAGATTGTTGAATTTGACTCCTCACTCACAGTAGAATTTTACTCCTCCATGAAATCACCATCTTCCTGTGTTAAAAGAAAATATTGAAATTAAGTTAAATAGCAATAAATATAATGTTAAGGAATGATTATGAACATATTAAAATATTTTGCAGCTTTCAGATTAAATGTTTTATAAAATTTCCCATCCATAGTCTAAACATAAAATGAACCATACACTAAAAATTTTAGCTTTATAAATATTACACTACTGAAAATTCAGCCAATCATGAATAAAATGGAAATAGAATAAATAAATCCTGTGCGATTACACTTATCTGCTTGTTTAAATCATGGTGTTACATCTGATACAATAAATCACCATTTTAAAAACAAATTTAAAATGAAAGTTCTTAAAGCAACATTATAAAATATTGTTGAAAATTCACCTTTGTTGCTACTTTCAAAATGTATCAGCGCTGGCAAATACCCAACCAATACAGGTTTTTGTGGATTTTTAGTTGTTTTTCTATATATTTGCATATTTATATAATACAAGATAGAACCTACAACAATTAGACCAGGGTTGGCACGGTTTAAACCAATTGGTTTTAACTATGGTTTAAACAACTGTTTTACTCCTTTTGGTTTAAGCAACGGTTTAGTTTTAAATCAACTGGTATTTTTCTAAAAAAAAAATTCAGAAGAAATCTAATGACATTTTCTCTTTTTCTTAATAATTTATGTATGTCAGATTATTGAATATAAATAACTTCTATTTTTAACACTTTATATCAGCAATAAGCATTGGATGTAGCAGGTTTAGATCACTTTTTGGGTATAGGATTAAAATCAGTCTGCATTGGTGAATATATTTATTTCTCTTTAGAAAAAGCTTCAAACATGTGAATCGATCTAATATAAAATAGATTAAAAATATTCAATATTTAATAGAAAATATCTTAATTTTTTGAAAACTGCAGATTATTTAACGCAATAACATAACACAATCCTTAAGATTTCAAGCTGTAAAAGAAATCCCCAATCTTAATTGGGGAGGTTATCTTAAGCATTAAAATCAAAATATGAAGTCGAATAAGAGAGTTTTCAAAGATTGGATGCTACTTAGAGCATTTTAATAAGTGATTCCCCCCCCCCCCCTGTTAGTTATCTGCTGAATCTATCACCAAAAATGTTGACTTCAAATTGTCATTCAAGAAACAAAATCTCAAGAAGTATTTGAAATTTATTTTTTGGATAGCTATGGAGAAGAATATTTTATTTATCAGACTACTTTCAAATGTTTATTATTAGTAATTAAAATATTAGTTATAAAGATCCACGCTGCGTGTGGATGAAGATTTATTTGACAACGGTCACTTCCGGACTGACATTTCTGTCACTATTAATCCCACCCCTCTCCTCCTTGTCGTCCCCTTTATAATTGGCCGTTGATCTGCCGTGATATAACAACAAGCTGCACTCATTGATGGAGATAAACTTTAACTCTTTCCTCACTCTGGTCCAAAACTCGAAGGCTAAGTTCAGCACAGCTAGATCTAACCCCACAATGAACCTTCCAGTTTAGTGAACTAAAAGGTGCAGTAATCTCCACAATCGGAAGAATTTTTTTTAAATTTGGTTGCATAAGATCGGGGCATTGCGGGTCTCTCCCCTAAAATTCATTTGTGTTGTGTTCTGGGACACCGGGGGATCCCCTTAAATGAACAAGCTGATGATCTCACTAAGAGGTTTACTGACTCCAGTGGTGACCACCCCCCCCCCCAAAAAAAATCTTCATACTTTAACATTGATAAACCCCCCCCCCCCCTAAACAGAATATCAATTGTAAAATATATTTTACTTATAACCTACTGCACCATCAAAAGATAGTGAGTTAAGCATAATGAAATGAGTTCTTATTGCCCTTATCTAGAATTTAAAGAAAAAAAATACAGAAACATTTCTGGAAATTCAATGTTGAAAAAATTTAAAAGTGAAATTTAAGAATCAAGATTTACAAAGATAGCGAGTTGAGTATAGCAGAATGAGTTCTTATTACCCTTATCTAGAATTTAAAGAAAGAAAATACAGGGACTTTTCTGGAAATTAAATGTTGAAAAAAATTAAAAATGATATTAAAAATAAAGATATTTTTTTAACAGTAAAAACAAGAAATATCAAGAATTTAAAATCCCCTCCCCCCCCAAAATGTACTTTTTCTGAAATTAAACCCCCCCCCCCAAACTAAGTTATAGGACGCATCTTGCGTTATCAAACCCCTCTCTGGGCACCCCTGACTGAGTCCGACATCCTGACTGATTAGACCTCTCCGGAAGACTTGATCCAGCCTATAAGCAGAAGATCAAATTGATGGTTGGTTAATTTTTCAGTTGGTCAGTTTTTCGTTCCTTTGTTCATTTTAGTCGTAAGTTCTGTACATCTGATGGATTTTGTTCAGCTACTATTTGCTTTCAATAGAGTATCGACAGGATGTAGTTGGTTGTGAGTTCTAGTCATGGCGATCTTTTGTGGATAAATTGAAACTACAGCCTGGTTGCTAGAGATCTCACCCCCCCCCCCTTTAAACCTTCAAAGAAGCTTGTTTTTGGCATTGCTAATAAAACAAAATTTATTCTTGTGAATAAAATCAAGGCATATTATTACATCTTGAAAATAATCCTAGCTTTATATGTTATATATACAAATGTAAAAATTGCTGATATATCTTTACCAACTGAATTTGATAATTTGACTGGGTAAGTAAATTTAAAGGGTTAATCTCCTCCCCCCAAGGGTCCTCTAAATCATATATTTTATCAGATTATAGGCCACAAGAATAAAGCGATGACACACCACAATGAATTGTGGGGGTGACACCTAATATTGAGTTAACTGAATGAAAATGAATTAAATTTAATAATTGCAACTGTATTAATGCTATATTGTCATCAAAAACATTATGTACAACTTTTATGATTCTAACATACCAGGAAGCCGGTTAAAAATCGTTTGAAACATTACAGACTTACATAAACCAGATTATTATTATTAAATATAAATGAAAAAAAAAATAAGGCATGTTTTATTAATATAACATGCACAATACTGTACATTTTTAAGAAATGCATTAAAAGATAGAAAATTTCACTAAATTGTTTTTATATATGGCAAATTATTTTTGCTGCCAAATTTAAGGATATCACAAGTAGGTCAAAATTTGGCACTTTGCTAGTAATACTGCTGTTACAGTAGACTTCCTCAAATCCGCACAGCTTGGGACCAGAGGTTTTGCAGATTTTAGAATTTTGCGGATTTCTGGTCATTATTTTCTTTACATTTTTTAAACAGTAATTTGAATGTAACTAACAAGGAAATCTAAACTATTGTAAAGGCTTACAATATAATAAAATATTAAAATAAGTAATAAACTAAAATAAGGATGCACAACCTGTGGCCCGCGAGTTTCATCAATTTACAACTGGAAAAAAATTGAAATTTTTGTGCTTATGTCGTAGGAAAAAATCGTCAATTTACTGTGAGAAAATGTAAAATTTCATCACATAAGAATCGCAAATTTCTTTGGTTGGTACGCAGGGTTGGCACGGGTTAAACCAATTGGTTTTAACCATGGTTTAAACCATGGTTTAAACCAAATGGTTTTTTTCTCAAAAAAACCAATTGGTTTTTTTAAAGAAATCTAATGACATTTTTTATTTTTTCTACATAATTTAAGGGGTTTGAAATTATTGGATATGAATGTTTTCTACTTTTAACACTTTATTTCAGTAATAAGCATTAAATATAGTGGGTCCAGGTCATGCTTATACAGTGCGCGAAAAAATTATAAGGACACGCGAAAAATCGCCAAATCTAGAAGCCTTGTTATCAGAATCGTATGCAAATTTTTGCAGCAAAAATAGATGTAAAACTAAAATATTTCATGCGTAAAGTAATTAAAATTTTCCATTTTAAATCTTTTAAAATTTAAATTTTGATTTTTGAACTAAAATGAAAACGGAAAAAAGTATAAGGACATTGCTTTTTCTCCAGTAATTATTTAAAAATTTGCATATTTGAAAGCAACAAATGACATTTCCGAGTTAAAAGATTCCTTTGCGAAAAAAATTTCCTACTCGGCGACTTTCAGTGTAAATTTGTAACGATGCCCAAAGGAACTCAACTTTCTGACTCTGAAAAAGGAAAAATTGTTGCTTTTCGAGAATGTGGATTAAGTGGATGGGAAATTTCAAAAAGAATCAAGAGATCTAAAACGGTAGTTTATAATTTTCTAAAAAATCCTGGGATGTATGGTATGAAAAAGCGAACTGGGAGACCCGACATTCTCTCTCGTCGACAAAAAAGAATGATTGTAAGAAGAGCTTGCGAGAAAAAAGAAACCGCAAATGAAGTTAGACAATATTTGAGTTTACCATGCTCAACGAGGACTGTTCAAAATGTTTTGAGTAAACATCCTCAAGTTTCTTATGGGAAATTAGTGTCACGTCCCCCTCTTACAAATCATCATAAGAAAAGAAGAGTTGACTTTGCCAAAAAATACATTTCTCTTGGTCAAAAGTGGGCTGATGTAGTTTTTTCGGACGAAAAAAAGTTCAATCTTGATGGACCTGATGGTTTTCGTTATTTTTGGTATGATTTGCGAAAGACCAAGGAAGTGTTTTCCAGGCGTCAATTTGGTGGTGGCTCAGTTATGGTATGGGGCGGTTTTGCGGCAAATGGAACCACTCCAATTGTATTTATCAATCATAAAATGAATTCGGACAGGTATGTTGATATGTTAGGAGAAAATTTGTTACCTGAAGCGCCACTAATTACTTCAGGGGACTATATTTTTCAGCAAGATAATGCTTCGATACACGTTTCTAAGAGCACAAAACTTTGGTTTGAAGCTAATTCTGTAAAGTTACTTGATTGGCCGGCGAGAAGTCCCGATCTTAATCCAATCGAAAACTTATGGGGACTTCTAGCCCGAGAAGTTTATAAAAATGGCACACAGTATCAATGTAAACAAGATCTTGTCGTCGCTATCAAAGACGCTTGGGAAAAAATATCTGTGGACATTTTAAAAGATCTGTCAGGATCTCTGACCTCTCGGCTTATTCAAGTGATTGAAAAAAAAGGTAATTTTCTTGATTATTGAAATATTTTCAAAGTATTTTGGAACATGTCCTTATAATTTTTTCCGTATTTCCTTTAATGTTAAATTTTGTAAAATCAGTATTTTGAAGCTGTATTATGTTTTTTATCGGGTATAAATGTTATCACAAAATTATGTAGCAGAAGTAAGATGTATAAAAATTTCATTTAGGTGAAATGAAAATAAAGCATATTTTCATGCAATTAAATGTTGTCCTTATACTTTTTTCGCGCACTGTATTCATAGGATGGAAATTAGTAGTGTTGGTGAACATATCTAATGCTTTAAAGAAAATTTTTAAAACTTGGGAATTTTTCAAAGATAAAATAGGTTTTTAATAATCAATTATTTAGCATAAAATATTTTAATTTTAGAAAAATGCCTATTTTTTAAAACAATTTTTCATAACATACATGATGATTTTGAATATGGAGCCACAGAACTGCATACAACTTGATCTTTAAGATTTTAGTCAAGCTGTAAAAGAAATTCTTCTTGATTAGGGAAATTACCTGGGTGTCATCCTCTAAAGGGTGACACCAAATCTTTATTTGCAAATAAAAAATATAATTTTATAAAATTTTGGAGACTAATTAGGAAATAAAATGAGATTTTTAGCTCATGATGCAATACAGCTAGTTTTCTTTTCTTTGCTAAAGTGAAGTTTTATACAGAACGGTGTGTCTAAATAAGATACGCACCAGGGAACAAAAACCAACCTATTCAACGAGTGGGTAACAAAAGCAAACTTTAAAAGAAAGAATTTTCTTCTACGTATAGGCACGGCATTGACTTGTGCAGACTATGGGTCGAGTGATGATTCACTTCTGCGGTTTTTTTTATGCAGAAGGACAAAAGGTAAATAAGGAATGGTAAGGTTATTTTTTATAAGAATGTAGAATTGAGATTGAAAAAATATGACAGATTGGAAAGGAGGAGGAGGGGGGGGGGCTTGACACCTTTTACATCTGTCCCGGGATGTCACCCATCCTAGCTACACCACTGCACACCCACTTCATCTCTGACAAGTAAATAAATTTTCCTGCCTGAGAAAACCGTACCAAACACAAACCATAAAATAATACTTGAAAAAATAATTATAAGAAAATATTGCATTAATCCTTACTATCTGTTAAATAAATGATCGGAAATAAAATACACAATTTTATAGTTTTAGTTTACATACTACATACTTTTTTATAAAATAGTAATTTTCCATTTTATTATGCCAAAAATTTTGTATAACTGCAAAGGAAGTTTGGTTTATTTTACATTCTAGTAGGAGTGTGTGTGTGTGAAGAGGGGGGGGGGGACGGTTAAAAGTATTTTATAGAATTTTATGTAGCGGGTTACTGATGACTATTTCTGACCAGTAAACTCTCATGCGTACTGGTCTTTGGGACCAGTAACTTTTTTTAAAATCAATTCTACCACTGGGCTATGCATAAAAAATGTTAAGGGAAAGGGATGATATTACAAGGTATTTTCTAAAGAGAAAGAGGATTTGCTTTTTGGTATCGTTGCATAATATTTAGGAAATAATACATGCATTTACCAGTATAGAAAGACAAACTTTTGTCCACTGTTTTCGTTTTATTTATAAATTCTCATTTAGATTTAAAGCTACCTGGGAAGCAGGCACAAGAAAACTATTATTTCTGCATGCATTATGTAACAACTTATAAATATTAAGCAGATTATTATAATACAGACCATGCATGCAATAATTTTGTCCAATAATAGTATGAAACTTTGCCAAACAAAACAGTAACACAAGTTCAACATTAAGAATGAAAAAAAAAAAATCTTGGAAAATGTGTTCAAAAACTACATATTATGCCATATATGTAGCCTCTCTATATAAATATATATGTAATCCGGAGCACGTTTTTACTAAGACACTGCAAACAAGAAGTAAATACAATATTTTGATAAATTTCTATGAATAAAGATATAATAATTACAAAACTTTAATACAAGGCAATTAAATAACGAGATATTTACATTGCATTAACAATTTTTACTCTGATTAAATATACTAATTTATTTTATTAAAGCACGAAAGTTTTGTAGCAGCACTGTAACACCAATTATTAATATAGAAATGCATTAAACACATCCTCAATATTACCGTGTGACACGACATTTTAATTTCAAGGTATGATACTGTTATGAATTTTAGTCTGTTAAAAAGAGAAGGGAAAGTTATTAAAAGAAAGCATAATTAAAATAAAATACTTATATAAAACTTACTTACTTCGTAAAAAAGGCATTTTCAGCAAATTGTTTAGCGAACGCCGGAAGTCTCCATCTTATCTTGCAAGGTCACGTGACGAGTCAGCGGCGAAAATCAGCGCGGAAAAAGAGCTGTTTCATTATTGAGTTGAGTTGTTTAGTTTTAAAGCTGTATGAGTGGATTAGAAAGAGAAAAAATCAAACCAAGATGACTGAATCGGTTAAAAATCAACTCATTCACGATCCAATAAATTATAACTCTTTCTTGAGCAGCCAAATCCACTCTTTCGTTTTAAGAGAGTACATTGGCTTACAAACGTTTGAAGTATATTCTTTAAATGTGTATTATCATTTTCATACAGTATCATTTTCATACATCCAACTAGTTTTTTTACAACAAACAGTTTTTCATCTACCTTTGATTATAAACCATCTGTTTTTGATTAATCAAATTATTATTTATTAATGATGCAACAATTGAACTCTCTTCCAGTGTAGCACATAATTAGCATTCGCCACGCCACTTGCCATAGACAGTGCCCGAAATGGATTTCCCCCTACTTCTATCACTTTTCAAAAATTTGTTGTTAATTTCAGATAGGGATGTACTGAATATTCGGTTTTCGGCCTACACGGCCATATTACCGAATATTCGGTTACCTTTCGGTTAGGCTGAATATCAAACTATTCGGTTTGGCCGAATATCAAAGTATTCGGCCGAATCCAATACTTAATAAAGCCTTTTAAAACGCATTTTAAAAAACTTTTCACAATTTCTACTTTTAACTGTCAATTTATTAATATATTTAAGATAATTAGAAATAAAAACATATTTAAATAATATAGAATGTTTTTACATTATTTATTTGCTGTTTGTAAAGTCTAACTTAAGAAAATTAACCATGAGAAGTATTAAAATTATGATTTATTAGGATTCTTCCTAGGAATAAATGATGCGAGTGCAGATGCAAGTTCCTAAATTCTATTTAGTAAATAATCTGTTTCTTGCTTTTCCCAAAAGACCTTAAACTAAACAGGAAAGGAAAACTTTTGAGATTAGTAATTGCTATCAAGGTAGACAATTTTTTGTTTATGAAACCATAATCGTAATCAACTTATTGAATCATAAATGCATTGTATTTCATCTCACTCTAGGTCAAACTTGTGTTTTCGTTTGCTGCATTAACAATAAATAAGATACCATATTTTCAACTCACATACTCACATGCTTTGATTTCTGTAAAATATGATATGATGGGAAGGATGGAAAATGCCACTATTCATAAGAAAAGGACTATGAACTAGACATTCCTTTATTCAGAATTAAGTTGAAAGTATTTACAGTGGCAATTAAAAGTTTCAGGCCAGCAAAAAATTTTCAGTTAATTTGTAAATATACCCATATGAAGAAGAATCTCAAAGTAATACTTATACATTATATTGACATATTATGTAGGAACTTACTTATAGAAGAATAGATATCAATAAATTTTATTGACAAAATTAAATATAAAAGAAAACGCATGTTCTCAAAAGTTTCCAGCCACTTATCATTCTTTAGTTTTTTTCTATGCATAAAGTGTTTTTTGGTTGTGTTTATGAATGAATCAACATGTATAGCATAGTTTGAGTTCAAATTTGAAAAGTTCAACAATTACCTATTATTCATAAATGAGTGATCTTAGTTTGTCGCTAAAAGAACAATCTTCTCGAGATATTGCGGCTAAGTTATCGATTGCTAAAATCGACTGTAAACAATATTTACAAAATTAAATAAAGACGGCTAAGATGGATAATAAATAAGGCTTTCAGAACTTTCAGAGGTCCGGGAGACCCCGAAAAATTGCTATTCCTGCAGACAGAATTACCAGGAGAAAAACCATTGATAATCTGCATGAAAATTCCGTTGCAATATATTGTGATTTACGGAATGAAAATATTGCTGAAATAAGTTAGTCTACCATGTAATGATGCTGATGTGATACAGAACTTTATGGAATAGTCTGTGTTAAAAAATTTTCATAGGTAAAAAAAATACTGACGTACCCTACTTTCATTTTCCAAGGAACACAAAGTCTAGTCAAGTGAAAACTAGAAAAAAGTTCTATTTTTCCATCAATCGAATTTGAAACAGTTTTGGAAGTGATGACAGACACAACGTCCGATGACCTAACAGCAAAAGATATGATTCAACCTATGTTATTCGTACAATGAAGCATGGCGGAGGACACGTTATGCCGTGGGGAGTATTTCCTTCAAAAAGTGACAGTCCGTTATTTGAAATCCACAGCCAGGTGAATTATACAATGTATAAGGATATCTTGCTAGCCTATTTTCTGCCTTATTAGATAAAAAATTTGATCGCATCTATTTTTCTTAAAATGATAACGACGTAAATAATGTTTGCAATCCTTGATAAGCAATGGTTTTCGCACAAAAAATTTCGTTTTTGAAATGATCAGCCCAAGCGCCCAGCATGAATCCAATAGAAAATCTTTGAAAAGAAGATGACAAAAGTCTGCGGAACTATAAATATTCCAACTCAGCCAAAATTTCACCAAAATTGCAAGAAATGTGGGAAAAACTTACCATAGACGATCTTTAACCGTTGATTGTATGAATGTCACGTTGCTGCGCCGCAGTACTTATTGCTAAAGCTATAATAAAATAGTAGTGCGATAAAATACTAATAAGGTGATCGTAAATGTTGTTGATCACTGTAATTTTCTATTACAATACCATTTTTTTACAAACTTGTGAAGGTGGCCGGAAACTTTTGAGAACATTCATTTTCCTTTATACTTAATTTTGTCAGTTAAATTTATTGATATTTACATGTTCTTCTATAAGTAAGTTCCTAACTATTATGTCAATAAAATGTAAAAATATCACTTTGAGATTTCTCTTCATATGGGTATATTTACAAATTAATTGAAAAAGTTTTGCTGGCCGGAAACTTTTGACCGCCCCTGTATACTTTATATTGAAAAAAAATCTGCCTTGAGTTATTTAAAAAGAACAAATATGAGAGTGTACAGTTTTTCTTCAACTATTTTTTCATTATTTCTCTTTGATTTCAAAATGTTTGTTTCAATTCGTAGAAGAAATGAATTTTAAAATTTTACTAATTGAAAAAGTCTCATAATTATTAGGGGTGGGACGAATATTCGGCCACTATTCGGTATTCGGCCTATTTGGCCCTTTTGCCGAATATTCGGTTGGCCGAATATTGAAGGCTTGTTCACCGAATACTTCGGCCGAATACCATTAGCCGAATATTGCTAAAATCTCGCCGAATAGTGAAAGATATCTTGCCAAATAAATTTAGGATTTAAAGAATTTCATTTCTTGCAACTTTTTTTCTCTAATCCAAATTGGCTACTTCATTCATGAAGTCATTCTTATTCTTACTTAGAAAATATACAGTTATTCATATACTAAAAAATATACAGCCTTTCTGTATTTCCTATAAAAGTTAGTGATATTTTAGAATATGCAGCCTAAGTTGGAGATTTAATTATACAGGAAATGTCTTCATTAGAGAATGATACATTACAATTCAAGATATAAAAGCACTTATAGAAAAAAAAAAAAACACTGCCTTATTCTAAAACACTCTAATATTTATTAATGTCTGCAAATTCCATGCACATATAAAAAGGCTTTTATGAATTTCGTAACTTATTTTCTATAAAGTAGGAAATAAAAAAATTCATTCACTAGATGTATTAACTAAGATTTATTTTTTAAATTAAACATCAAATATCACTATTCCAAATACAGCGGTACATCTGAAAACAGAACTGATGTCAAACAAGATATGCTTAGATGACACAACTTGTTTTGTGAAGATGATTTTATAAATATTTAAACATAAATTCTAAATACTGAACAAAGTATTTTTTTTATTCTGTAGTTTCCCCTTTTAAATAATTATTTGCCTGATTACTGACTTAAATATGTAACATTATTATATATATATCTTTAATTCACATCTCCCTTCATTTATGTTGTTATCAATTTCTGTTTATCCTTTTAATGCTTGTTGAATAAGTGAACTATTGAAGTTGAATATTGTATGCACCGATTCAAATGTCAAAGATTTTGTTAACATATGCATTCTACTTTAAGCATAACCTTTTGCTTTAACATAATTTGTAATTTATAGCTTGGCAACTGATTTCAGAACAGTCTCATTCTTAGAAATTTGCTTATCATTAGGGACGCAAACTCTAAATGATCAAATTTACTTCATTAAAGGTTATTTCAGAAAATATCTCCTTGTGAGTTCTGAGAGAAAGAGATTAAGAATATTATTAATTTTGGATGGAAGAAAGGATAAAAGTATCATTTGATAATAAAACTGAACTACATTCCTCATATTTTAAAGGAAATACCTTACCATCCTGACTTGCTGAAAATCAATTTGATGTACATTAGCATAAAAGAATATGATGCAATTTCATAATTTTTTGAGTTAAAATGAGTTTTACAAGTTTAAAAATACATCTAAAAGCCCAATTAAGACTAATAATTATTAATGAGCTCCTATTTTTAAAATTATATGTAATCAAAATTTATTTCCTTTATTGAAAAAAAAGTTGGTATTCGGCCTAAATTTTGGCCGAATATTCGGTATTCGGCCAAATCACTATTCGTCCCATCCCTAATAATTATGCTTCTTAATTAAAAAAAAGGCATATTTTTTTAATACTGAATTTTTTTATAAAAAACTCTTGTTTATCAAAATGTAAGTTTCTCTTATTAAACATTATGTAAAATTGTTTTAAAAAGTAACATTTTAATACCTTTAAACTTTGAAACATAAAAAGTACAGTCGAGTCTCTGTATAATGAAACTCCATACATCGAATTTCTCTATATAACGAATTTTTAGTTGGAACGATCCCCTTTTTGCATGATTACATTAAAAACAGTCTTTAGCGAAATATCTATCTCCGTATAACGAATTTTTTCATAAATTGATCTTAATTTATTCAGTTTTAAAAAGCTTCGTATGGTATCAATTTTCCATCACTTACTTTTGATTTATCGTCAGTGCTGAGTTTTTTTTTTTATATTACTTCTCTCCTTGTTCTTTAAATGCAACAAATTCATCCCACCTACCACACACCTTTCCACATCCTTCTCGAAACAGAGTCAATTGGATTGATACACGTAAGAGAGGAATCAATGAAAAGCACATAAGGGAGGCCTTCAAATGGAGGAAAATGTTAACGACAATTTTTCATTCCTTGCTAAAAGTTTTTTTTATTGGAGAGCGTAACAATTTTAAAATCAAAAACAACAAAAAATTACAGATTTCTTCGTCTGAAATTAATGCAAGTCTTCCTCATTTGATTTTCATTAAGTTTTTAAATAAATGTCTGTTCTCTTTTTTGAAACAACTTAAATAATTAAGAAATAAAATGTTAGGTTAATATTTACTTTTAAATATTTCAAATACTTAATTCAAAAGATTAATTTCTCTATATGAAAAATTTTTTACTGGAACGGTTGATTTCGTTATATAGAGACTCGACTGTATTTGAAAAGCCAAATATTCGGTATTCGGCCGAATAGTTACTATTTGGATGGCTGAATGTTCGGTATTCGACCAAAATGACTATTCGGTGCATCCCAAACTTCAGTTTTTTTTTTTTTTTTTTTTT
This sequence comes from Maratus speculifer, assembly GCA_964019185.1. Lineage (NCBI taxonomy): Eukaryota > Metazoa > Arthropoda > Arachnida > Araneae > Salticidae > Maratus > Maratus speculifer. Next base: position 407,789,984 of record OZ025294.1, read on the forward strand.
CCCCTTCAGAATCACCTGTGATGTACAATCCTATTGAATGGTAAGTAACAGAAATAGTAAATAACATTGTTCTTAGCTTGAAAAAACACAATTTTGTATGGAGCATTTGTAACTTTGTTACTGGCCAGTAGTTGAAAAAAATAGCCAGTTAGAAAAATTAGTGTACTGGCCAATGACCATTGGCTAAAAATGTTAATTTTGACCTATATCTTCCACCAAAAAAAAAAGCACAAGTATCCTATACCTAAATTTAGTTTTCATGCTGTCCATGTAGCGAATTGATTATTATCTTTATTACTGTCTGGCCCATATGACAGTGCCTGCATCTTGATTGAATTAGTGTAATTTTACATTTAAAAAAGAAAATTCTTCAAAAACAAACCTATGATTGATGACCTCACGGATTTTGGTAGTGCATTTCCTTGTGTTCTCTCCAACATTGTTTAGGCCTCGATAAAATTTGCATGTTTTCAAATTTTATGAAAGAAATCTTTCAAAATGAACTTTATTTTTATTGTTATTAATAATAAATAGAAATTAGCTTTTTATTTTTAACAATTTCAGTTTTAAGCATTTACATTCATTTTTTCTTGCTCAATATGATAACTAGTCCTCTTGTCCCTGTCCCCCCCTTTTATTAAAAATATGTGAAAAAATTGTATATAAACTTACTTTTTTGATATAAAATTTGTTTAATATTTTCATTTTATATTAAGTATACTTTATTTTCAGTAAATGGTGTTGGTGGTAGCGAAAAATAATTGGTTTGTGTAAGTAAAAATTTATGATGCTAAACCTAAAATTCTTCAAAATTGGTTTTATGAATTTTTTATTGAGCTTTTCGCTATGATAAATGAGTAATTAAATTCGACACAAAAATCATTAAATGTCAGGTGGAATGAAATTGTTATAAAAACAGCACATAGTGTGTTCAAGATTATTAGGAAATATTGTTAATTGGCAATACTGTCTTTAAGATACATAGCTGGCTTTACAGTCTACCAGCTGTAAAAAGAGCAATTGAAATCTAGGAATATTTGTAGTTGTTTATCTGTTGTGTTGAAAAAGAAAGAAAAAAAAAAGATTCCCAATCCCAATTATCACATGTATGATTCTATTGTATCTTTTTTTAAAAGTTAAATTTATTCTTAATTTTCATTTTCCTTCGTCGGTTTATTGTTGGTACAGCCTTACATGAAAAAATATCTGCCATTTGTTGTAATTGATTTAACAAAGTTGATTCAATCATGCTAATTAAATAACAAATTTCTTAAGGAGAGTGAAATGAAACATGTAACAGTTTCTGAACTTCCTTGCCTTGAATTCAAAAGTATTATGTGAATTTTGTTGCTAAAATAGACTCTGTTCGCTGGGGATAAATTCTTTAAAAATCTTAACCGAGCAACAATCTGCGAAACAAAGTGGTGTTATTTTTCTTAAACAAGAAATAAGGAACTTCATTTGCATAGTGATGTAAAAATCATTAAAAAAAGTCTAATAATGTATAGCATTGAGTGAAATTTATCTTGTTTAACTCCTAATGAAATTTCATGGGTCAAAAAAAATTGCATTTCACAAATGAAATCACATAGTCTCTCACGAAAATGGTTGATTACCGAAAAATGACTATGAAATCACTCTTCACTGTAAAACATTTCTGGAAATGTTACTCCATACAATTGGTGTAAAAATGGTGGCAAATGCTGCCTCCAGTTTCATGGAGTAATTGTTTTCACATATGCAATGGTGTAATTTAAACATATATTACTGATGTAACATGACAATGTTACACTGGTTTTAACGGTTAAAATACTCGATAAAACTGGAGGCAGCAATGAACCCTGTGAAAATGCTAACAAAAATTAGCTGCTTGCTTACAAATTTGTGAAAATTTAATACACATATCGACAAAACATGTGCCCGTAATGACAGTTAATAACAATGAAAAGGTCTAATAAATAAGCATGTGAAACCAGCCATAAATGATTCAAAACTTACTAAAATTAATTATATTAGCAGAGTTAGAAGCTTTTAGCCAAACCAAATATGTCATCTGGCCTTTTTTTTTTTTTTTTGTAAAACACTTTAAAAAAGCCTGTTTTAATTGAAAAACGCCAGCTTTTATTTATTTGTTAAAGATGGTTTACATTAGGGGTGCACAATTTTTTGAAGAGAAGGGCCACTTTCAAATATATCTGGGTGGTTGAGGGCCACATCAATAACATGGAGAGAATTCGAGTTAGAGAAGGTGATCTGTAGCCTACAATCTGAAAAAAAAAATATGTGGTTTCAGAGGAGAGTGTATGTGTATGATTGGGGGGGGGGGGTACGAAATTTGCAATTTTTACAAAGGCGATAGACAAAATTCATGATGTTCATGAAGGCGATCGACAAAATTCATGATTTTTACAAAGTCAATAGACGCAGTTCGCGATTTTTAAAAAGTTGATAGATGAAATTCATGATTTTTGCAAAGCTGATAGACGAAATTCACAATTTTCCTTCGCATGATTGACGAAATTGGCGATTTATCCGAACCTGATTGACAAAACACGCGATTTTAATGCGACTGAATAACAAAATTCGCAATTTTTCCGCACCTGATTGACGAAATTCGTGATTTTTCTGCACCTAATCGACAAAATTCACGCTTTTCCAATTCGGATCGGCAAAATTCACGATTTTTCCGAAGCTAATCGACAAAATTCAGGATTTTTACGAAGCCGATCAATCAAATTTGTGATTTTTTTCAAAGCCTGTCGGCGAAATTCGTGATCTTTGCAAAGCCAATCAATGAAAATCGCGAAATTACTCTGCATGATCGATGAAATTCTCGATTTTATTCTAGTCTGATCAACGTAGTTAGCAATTTTTCTATGTGTGACCAACAAAATTTGCAAAATTCCCATCTCCGACCAAAGAAATTTGCTATTTTTCGAAATGCGATCAATAAAACTCGCAATTGTTCGGTCTTTGATCGACGAAATGTGCGCTTTTTTTGCTGTAAATTGACAAAATACACATTTTTCTTCAACCGAGTATCAATATTCGTGATTTTTGTATTAGCATTGACAAAATCTGCATTTTTTTTATGCGGCAAGATAAAACTCGTGATTTTTTTTTCTTGATAAATTGACAAAAACACGATTTTTCCGCAGCTGATCAACGAAATTTGTAATATTTCCACGCATCATCACTTAATTCGCAATTTTCCCGTGTCTTATCAACAATTTTTTTTTTTTTTTTTTTTTTTTTTTTTTTTTTTTTTTTTTTGTGTCTGATCGACAAAGTTTGCGATTTTTTGTGCCTTATCGACAAAATTCGCTTTTTTTTTTAATGCGATAAACCGAGAAAATATGCTATTTTTCCATCCGATGATAATTTGCAATATTTTCGAGGAACAACAACATTTATGATTTTTTTCTTGCTTGATCAACGAAATGTGCGAGTTTTCGCGTCCATCTGACAAAATCTGCGATTTTTCCATCCCTGGTCGAAAAAACTTGCGATGTTTTCGTACCCAATCGGGAAAATTTGCTACTTTTTTCCCCGAGTCTCATGAGCAAAATTCGCGATTTTGCCCTCTCTGATGAGCAAAACTGATGATTTTTCCGATCCTCATCGATAAAATTTGACTTTTTCGCATTTGATCAGTAGAATTCGTGATTTTTCCGTGTCGATAAATGACATTTGTGATTCTTAAATGACGAAATTTTATATTTTCCCGCAGTAAATTGACAAAATTTAGGATTTTTTTTGTGTGACATCTGTACAAAAATTGCAATTTTTCCCAGTTGTAAATTGACGAAATTCGCAGGCCACAGGTTGTGCATCCCTAGTTTACAGATATTTCATATTAAATTTGAATTAATTTATTTGTAATACACTTATAAATATTTTCTATTAAAAAATGTACATTTCTACTAAATTTTATCAAATAAATGAGTCTTTATAACTGCTGATGCATCTGTGAAGGCATTATGTCTGAAATTGAAATTATAAATATTCATAAGAATAAATTAAATTAGACTGTAATGTTGTGGTTTGGAATTCGTTGTTGCATAGCTCTATACAGGGTGATTCAGCTCGTCGGTGACAAACTTTAAGGATCGATAGAGCACACCTAGACGAACATTTTTGAATAGGGAATGTAGGGTCCCTGACGCGATGGTAAGGCGCTAGGCGCTTTCGAAAATTTGGGTGCCGAAATTCGAAACGTCATAAAAACTAGGGAAATGGTTAGATTTTCTTGCTTGTTGCGTCGAAATGATTCTGTTTGTTTAGACTTTCTTCAGTACCAATTTGATAAGCGTATCTCTTAAAACATGGATAGGGGGCGCTGCAGACTTTGGAGAGCTAGACAACAACTTTAAGCCCGTTATTTTGATAATTTAACACATGCTCGCCAAAGTTTATACTCTAACTTAAAGTTTGAACCCAAAAGTAGAGCTCTGCAAAAAGCGTAAGAGCCGGAATAAAATGTCAAAGTACAGGGTGGTCGAAACTCGAAGGCTCCTAAGAGATAAACAAACAGATTTCTTGACTTATGGCATGCATTTTCATGATTCTGTTTGCTGGGGCTCTCTGAAACTCAGTTGAACGGTACAAAAAGAAACATCGATAGGGGGCGCTTTGGGCAAAAAACATAATTCGTTGACATTTCGGACGCTAACTGGAAACGGGGCGCTACGATCAGTTAGAAACAAAACAAGAGAGTAATTTACTTATCATAAGAAGCTATTAAAACTGCAGTTTTTTTTTTAACAAACATAGCTGGTTTCAATCATGCACAATGCGCGCAATAAAATTTACATAAGGTGCTTTTTGCTGATTTATGCAAAAGATATCGTACCATATCGATATGCAAAAGATACGTAATGCGTAGACGACAACGCGAGATGACGTAGTTGTATGCGCAGACACGTCTTTTGAACGTGCGGTACCTACTTAAGCTTCGGGTTACTTGTCTGCAGATCGGTAGTAGGATGGAACGGTACACAGACTCTGAATTGGCTGACATGCATTTGGCGTATGGCGCTGCTGGTTGTAATGGACGAGCCGCTCAGCGGTTGTACGCCGAGCATTACCCCAACAGGCAAATCCCCTGCCATGCCTTCTTCGCTCGAGTACACCAGAGGTTGTCCACAACGGGATCTTTCGACGGAGGCAGGCCTGAACGGGAGCGATCAGTGAGCACCCCCGACAACGAAGAGGCTGTGCTTAACCTGGTTGAGGACAACCCAGGTCTTAGCACGAGAGATATCGCCAGACATGTTGGCATTTCGCAAGCAACTGCGTGGCGCATCTTACGTTCCCGGAATCTGCACCCCTACCACATCCAGCTGGTGCAGTTGCTCAGAGAGCAGGATTTTGGCCCTCGAGTGGAATTCTCAAGATGGTACTTGGCGATGAGATCCAGGGATCCCCGTTTTGTAAACAGCATTTTGTTTACGGACGAGTCCACCTTCAGCCGGGAGGGAATGTGGAACGCCCACAACAGTCATGTGTGGTGTGATGAAAATCCACATGAAACCAGAAGCCGAGCAGCCCAGGAGCGTTTCTCAGTAAATGTGTGGGCCGGCATTCTGGGGGATTGCCTCATTGGCCCTTATTTGTTACCTGAACGGCTGACAGGTGGAAATTACCTGATTTTCCTGGATCAAGTGCTGCCGCAGCTTCTGGAGGAGGCGCACGTACCCGAAGGTTCGCGTCGCCAGATGTGGTTCCAGCACGATGGAGCTCCGGCCCATTACACGAACGACGTGCGTCTCCATCTAAACGCAAGGTATGGCCAGCGGTGGATCGGGCGTGGGGGTCCAGTTCACTGGCCTGCCCGATCATCAGACCTCACCTGCTTGGATTTCTTCCTTTGGGGTTACCTGAAGGCCGAGGTATACCATACACCTGTCAGCAGTGCTGAAGAACTTGTGGCGCGCATTGTGGCAGCTGCAGGGCAGATCAGAGATACTCCTGGCATTGTTGGAAACACACACTCCTCAATGCGACGGAGGTGCGAAGCCTGCATCATGGCCCAAGGTCGAAATTTCGAGCATCTTCTGTAGTGTTATTTTTTGTAAATAAATTTCCAGTATCATTGATGTTTTTGGTCTAAATTTATTCAGAAGTGTAGAGCAGAGGTAGAAAATGTGTTTTCATTATTACTAACTGATCGTAGCGCCCCGTTTCCAGTTAGCGTCCGAAATGTCAACGAATTATGTTTTTTGCCCAAAGCGCCCCCTATCGATGTTTCTTTTTGTACCGTTCAACTGAGTTTCAGAGAGCCCCAGCAAACAGAATCATGAAAATGCATGCCATAAGTCAAGAAATCTGTTTGTTTATCTCTTAGGAGCCTTCGAGTTTCGACCACCCTGTACTTTGACATTTTATTCCGGCTCTTACGCTTTTTGCAGGGCTCTACTTTTGGGTTCAAACTTTAAGTTAGAGTATAAACTTTGGCGAGCATGTGTTAAATTATCAAAATAACGGGCTTAAAGTTGTTGTCTAGCTCTCCAAAGTCTGCAGCGCCCCCTATCCATGTTTTAAGAGATACGCTTATCAAATTGGTACTGAAGAAAGTCTAAACAAACAGAATCATTTCGACGCAACAAGCAAGAAAATCTAACCATTTCCCTAGTTTTTATGACGTTTCGAATTTCGGCACCCAAATTTTCGAAAGTGCCTAGCGCCTTACCATCGCGTCAGGGACCCTACATTCCCTATTCAAAAATGTTCGTCTAGGTGTGCTCTATCGATCCTTAAAGTTTGTCACCGACGAGCTGAATCACCCTGTATATACCAAACATTTTAAAGATTATATGAAACAATAACTAAATGTTACATATAAAAATGGAATTTTCCTTACATACTTCTATTTACTTTTGAAATTGACAATAGCTTATGTGTATTTAATAATTGAAATCATCTTGTTGTAATAAAACTTGTTGAATTAAAATTTTGAAAAGCTCATTGTTATTTTAAAGAATGCATACTCATACATAAACTAATGCAAAGTTATTCGTAATGCTGTTTTATTAAAAAGAATTGCTCTTTTTATTAAATGACTTTATGTGTGGCTCCAAATAAAAATTTATGAGCAATAAAATAAGACTTGTATATTAATATCCTTTAAAATTAGTTAAGTAATAAATTATGATACTAGCTATACAACTATTGTCCTTTTTAATTATATAAAGTAGTAAAAAAGAAAAAAAACTGTATGTGTGTGTTTGGGGGGGGGGGGGTAAAGTCAGTATAAACTAGAGAAAGCATTTTGTATGGTCTTTTAAAAGTTAGCTGATATATTTATAATTTTGACTGCAAATCAATACGTATTATTCCAATATTAATGTGTTCATTTTGGAGAAATTGGGTTATATTGAATTCTACCTCAATTAAGTCTTTAAAACTAACTAAAAAACACCAATTTTGGTCAATAAAAGCTGGTTAAAACAAATAAAAGCCACCGGCATGGCTTTTTTGCAATCCTGGCTATAATTGGTTCAAATGGCTATTGCCGAAAGTTTTAATACTTTAACAATTAGACAACTGTTCTATAAAATAATTTGTTACATCTTAAAATGCATTGACTTTACACACTTTAACATACTCAGTGATTTCATGAAATAATTAGGTATTTTATGAAATAACATAATTACTTTTAATGGTAACTAATACATTTTTGTAAACACCCTGTATAATACTGCATTTTTTTGCAGAGGAACCAAGTAAGCCTGGCCGACTACAAGCTACTGGTTAAAAGGTTACTAATTACCTATTTCAAATGGACAGCTCCAGAATATGATGGAGATGCTTCTATCACTGGTAGTGTCATCGAGAAGAGAAAGAAATGGAGGCATAAAGTGTGCGTCTCAAAAGTAAAATCTCACTTTTAAATTTTTAAATGAATAACTTTATTTATTTGATTTAATTTTAATGTTCTAACATATACTATAAATAATAAGTATTTTTGATTTAAAAAAAAAGAATTCTAAAATTGATAAATGTTAATGATTTGTCAATTTAACTCTAGTCACCACGTGGGTCATTTGTTAACAGAATAGTTGAGGCAGATTTGAATAGTTCATAAGTGTCTCAATAATCATTCTATGATTCTGTTTCTTTCAGTTCACTTCATGCGAAATAATGTCATATCTAATATTGTCTTGAAATAGGAGACTTTTTGTCATATATTTGATTTTGTATTGAACTTTTCACAAGAGCATCCGTTAGCAAGTATGTAAAGAGCTATAAGCTTATTTATATCCAATTATAATTTAAATCCATGTAAAGTTTTCTAAGATGCAATAGTTTTTTGCAATATTTTGCTAAACAATTTCATTTCTTCCAAACTTGGAATGATGGCCCACTTTCACCTCTAAAATGTGTATGTGTATGATGCTTTGAATGGAGATAGATATCAGAATTGCCTGAAATTAAAATTTTTAAACTGATACTATAAAATATTGTGAGCTTCCCCCCCCCCTTCCTCTTTCAAAAGTAAAAGAAGTTAAATTTGGGTGTGTGCTTGTAATTGAGTTTATTTTTTTTTAATCATTTTAAAATCCTTTATCATTATTTTAGAATAGAAGGGAAATACAAAGATACTCAAAGGATACAAGTATACCCATACAAGGTATATATATCCTATACAAGGATACTAGAAGGGAAATACAAGGATAAGAATCTTTTGTACTTTGGCAGATTTTTGATAAATATTATCTAAATTCCCCTAAGCAAAATTTAAAGGCTTTATTTTTTTCAAATGTACATCTTAATTTTTATTTTATTCCGACAATATTTAATTAGTCATATAATCCTCCTTTTTCCCAGTCTACTTATTTCCGTCTTATAATCTTGTGCTTAAATCTATCACTGCGGAACTAGAATTTTGTTTATAGTAAATTTAACACATAGTGTAACTAATGATCATGACAACAAATAAAAAACAGAATGTAAAGCATATCAAATATTTTTTCTTGTGTTCGCAACTACCCTGCTGTTTGGGCACTTGTGAGCAATTCATTGAATTTATAAAGTTATTAAAAAAAAAAGAAGAGCTAACTATAAAGATGATTTTATAAAAAATTACCTTGATTAAAAAAAGGGTTCTGTTTACTGTATTCAGTATTTTTTGTTTTCAGAAATTAACCAGTAATAAAAAAAGCTATCTTTATGTGAATTATTCACATGTGCTCCAGTCTCTCCTTCATGTATTCAAAGGCAATACACACATTAGGCTGATTTTTTTTTTTTTCTCTTTTATTCACTCCCTAAGGTGGTCAGTGGGCTGCCGTAGGTATAATGGTTGTTTTCATATGAAGAAATCTGTATTAGCTTAAACAATGGGTAATTGTAAAAAAAAAAAAAAAAAAAAAAAAAAAAAAAAAAAAAAAAAAGTAGTAATAGCAGTATTACTACCATAGAACTAAATTTTGACCAATTTGGTCATATACAACTAAATTTGGCAACAAAATAAATTGCCCTATATAAAACCAACTTAGCTGGTTAATTTGGTGAAATTTTCTATCTTTTAATGCATTTTCAAAAAATGTATATTTTTGTAAATGTTACAATAATGAAAACATGCTTTTTTTTTTCATTTATATTTAATTCACAACAATCTGTTTTTTTTTTTTTTGTTTTTTTTTTCATATGTAGATATGTAATGTTGCAAAAAATTTTTTACCTGCTTCCTAATATGTTAAAATAAGAAATTATGCAGAAAAATGTTTCTAATGACGATATAGCATTTTAATATTGTTACAAATAATTATTAATTTTAAGGCATTTTCACTCAGTTAGTTATAATTCGAAATATTAGGTGTTGCATTGAAATCATTGTAGCGACAAGTCATCACAGCATCAATTTGTTCGCGTGAAGTTTTATTTCCAGCCTTCTTCTCCCCCACCCCCCCCCCCAAAAAAAAAATACTCACCATTAAGGGGGTGGCACAGTCTGCAATATTATTAATCTAAATACGTTTTTGTTAACTTTAAAAAATTGACTGTGAATTACAGGTCAGCAAATTAGATACTCTACTGTATAGTATTTTTTAGAAGAGGCATGTTTGTTTTTAATTTCTCAAAAATTAAAATCAATTACAAATACCACTACAGATCTGCCAACTATTGCAGTTAAATTGTATTTTGAATGATTTTAATGCTCACTACGATAATACAATTTTACTAGCAAAGATGATTTTTTGTCGTATCTCAAGTACTCTAGATTCTAGAAAGGAAAAAAAAAGGGGGGGGGGCACCAGGTTGAACTTTTCGAAGAGGAACCACTAATTTAAAAAAAGAGTACATTTTTTCAAAAAGAGCTATTAAAAAAAAGGGGGGGGTATGCTTGTTCTTTGTATACCAAAAATATTTGCTATAATTTTCAAAGATCAATTGAATTTCCACAGGCTGCCATGGAAATGTTTAAAAAGAACCATTGTGTGCATCAAAAGAGTTTAAAAGAGCCGCCAAGCACATAAAATAAATAAATTGGCTGCTTATGGTGCCATTTTAAGAGTTTCTTGGGGGATGGGTTGTCTTTGAGGGGTAGGGTTTGAAATCATGTGCAGAATTGTGTGATTTACATACAGAAAAAGAAAGACCTACACATTAAAATTCTGTACTGTATTTCCCCCTGTAAATTCTTCTACATATTTTTTTCTGCAAAGTGAGCCAATCGGTTGTGCAAAACTGTTGAGAATTTTGGCGATCAGTCATGATAAACTATCGTGAATTTTAACAAATGAGTACGTTACGTATAAAAAAGTCAATTAGTTGCAGAAGAAATAAATTTTGTCAAAGGGTCATGGTAAAAATGCACATTCTGCCAAAATATCACAGAAAGAAATTGCAAATCCCTTAAATGGAACAATCGCATTAAAAAAATGAAGTTTCGTCAAAGAATCTTGGTAAAAAATGCTAATTTCATCATACTTACAAAATGCAGATTTCAACTTAGAATCATGATAGAAAAATGGGAATTATGATTCTGCAGAGAGGGAGGGGGTGATATGAATATCATTAAATAATCTGAAAAAGTGTGACTTTAGTTGACATCTTCGGAAAAAGTGTGAATTTAGTCAAGATTTCAGGGGGCGGGGTGCAAATTTAGTTAAGATCCTGGGAGGGAGTGCAAATTTAGCCGTGATCTCGAGAAAATGCATTATTTAGTCGAGATGAAAAAAAAAATGCATTATTTAGTCTTGATCTCAATAAAAGATGCAACTTTAGTCGCGATCTTGTTAAAACATGCAAATTAGTTGAGATCTCCAGAAAACGTGCAAAATTAGTCGAGATCTGAAAAAAAAAGCGCATTAATTAGTCGAGATCTGAAAAAAAAAGCGCATTAATTAGTCGAGATCTGAAAAAAAAAGCGCATTAATTAGTCGAGATCTCGAGAAAAAGTGTTAATTTCATTGAGATCTCAGGAAAACGTGCAAATTGAGTCCAGATCCTGGGGGGAAAAGTGCGAATTAGTCGAAATCTTGAGAAAAAGAGCAAATTTAGTCTAGATATCTCGAAAAGAGCACCAATTTATTCGAGATATCTCAGAAAAAGTGCCAATTTAGTCGATCTTGAAAAGAGTGTGAATCTAGTTGAGAGATCTTGTAAAACATACAAATTTAGTTGAGAGTGCAGTGACAGAACTATGTTCAAGTGTCTGCATCAATAATTATATTATTAAAAAGTCTGCAAGATGGAATGTATTATATAAATCTATTGTTTGTGCTGTTGTAGTGTTAATTATGGCAACGTGTGTGTATGTGTAAAATATTTCCATCACTTACGGAAAAAAAAGTTTTTCGATAAACAAAAATATTTATTTATGGCATTAAGAACGTTCTTAACTGATCCGCTGAACAAGCGAAAAACGTTTTGACACATTTACAAATTCATTTTTTAACAGAAAGTTATAAAATTTTAATGCCTGACTATGAAAGCGATTTCGAATTGAACTTATTTTTCCATTTTATGATAATTAAATTACTTATCGAGTTATAAGCTATTTCGATGACGCAATCACCTGTTTTTCTCCTCCTTTTCAACCGGTTTTTCTGCTTTCGTCGGGAAATATGCTCAAGAGTGTCAACTTTGAAGGCTTGTTATGAAAAATCTATTGTGTTTTTTAAAAACAAAAGAATGAGTGCAATTAGACAGTTTCTGAATAACAACACCTGCTATTTTCATTCATTTCGGAACAAAAATAAATTAATGCATGTGCAGGGTTGTTATGTTTAAAACGCGTTTAAAACATTACATTTAAAACAATGTTTAAAACATAAATAGTGCTAATAATGTCACAAATTAAAATTTACGAAATAAAATTGTATTAAAAATTTCTAATTAGCTGTATGTACTAAAAGACATTCAAATTTTATTAAATTTATAAATTGGTTATTTAATTTTAATTAAGTATTTAACACTAGAACCGCGGAGCGGGTCAATTTGACCCAAATCGATATTTAATTTCTCGCCGCGCGAAAAGTATTCATCGAAAAAACGATTCCTTTTCTGACTTTTAATATTTTAAGGTAAGCAACAACTTTTTGTATTTAATAGCAAATAGCATAAATAATTTTTGAGTTATAACAATGTATACCTAGAACCGCGAAGCGGGTTAATTTGATCCGTAATAAGTTTTTACACATAAATGACAAAATAGAGATGCATTTTTTCAGAAGTAATGACAAAGAATATCTGTCGCACTTCTAATAACGGTAAGGGGCCACTCACGCGCCAGCGCGTGATGCGGGGTGATGTCCAATAGCCAGTCATGCGCTGGCGCGGGAAAATCTGTCACTGATTCTTTGTTATAAAAAGTAAACCGGCTTCTGGGAAAAACCCAGTTCTTCAGTGCGGCATTAACATCACATCTTCACGGAAGTGGCAGCGAACATGTTAATAGGCAGAATCGGAAGAGGGGGATTGTGAAAATTTTCAATCAAGATTTTATATTCTTGATGTGAAGAATGGATGATTGCAGAAAAAAAATAGAACAAATATTTAGAAGTAGCATTGAATTTACTTTTATAAAGCATTTATTAAAAGTTAAAATAAGATTTCGATGTTTTTATATTACCGCCAAAGAAGCTTTGGAATGTTAGCAACTATTATCTGAAAATTATTGAGAATGCAAATTATTGAGGATGAATATCTGCCTATAAAAGAAGAAAAATAAATTCTAATGATGAAAATGAAAGTGACGATGATTCTGCTTATACTATTAACATTGTTGGACATTTTATTGGAGTATAAATGAAAATTTATCAGTATTGAGCGAAATTTTGTGATATTTATCAGAAAAAAATCGGATGTAAAAAACAGAATTAAGAATTTGAATAAAAGTTGTCAAAATTTAAATTTTATACTCATGAAAATTTGAAAAATAAATAAACAATAACTTGCACATTCACACATGTAAATAAAGAAGATGACAAAAAAACTTCAAGACTAACTATTTAAAAGGGCCTTAACATAAGCGTAGACGAGCACTTATTTCTTTCAAAATCTGCTAGCAGGTTTATTTATTATATGTACACTGTAAAAAAAAATTCAAGAGGTTACTAAAAATTTTTTAGTAAATTTGTATTCCACAGAATTTTTTAGTAACCATTACAAACTTTTTTTTTCAAAGCGAAACAAGCATTTCTTTTGTAAACTGAACAAAAGAATTTATTGTGTAACTAACTTAAAAATTTTTAGTATGAGCCACCAAGCAAATTTTAGTAATAGCTCCAAAATTATTTTTAATAACCATTACGTGGGCTCGAAGGGCAGGAGCTACCTTCGAGCTGCATCCAGACTTCTGGAGTGGAAGATTTTCGGCAAAACCACAACAGATGGCAGCACCAAACATTTCTACTGCTCCGTCAAAATATTCATAATCCCTTTATTAACGAGTACTTACACTGCATACATTCGGGGCGTATTTGGCAGGGGCCAGTATCGAACCCGGGACCTTTCAGTGTGGAGTCCGTTACTATAACCACTATGCTATCAAGGCACACCAAGTGAGTTTTAGTAATAGCTATTAAAAATATAAAATTCTTAACTCTATTCGTTGCTAACTTTTTTCTAGTAATTCTTACAGATTTTCTTGTAACCGACTAAGATTACTAAAAATTTTTTAGTAATTACAAGGATCACTAAAGTTTTTTTAGTAGATCGACACTTTTTTTTTACAGTGTATATCAAAACCAGATAAATTGCAAATAACACAGAAAGTGTAAATCGCCCAAGACGAGAAATACAAAATGTCAAAATCGAAATTGCATACGATGATTCTTCTATCTCATTTATACATCAGCATAATTTATCAACGAGAAAAGTGTAAAATTGTTTTGTTGCTTTGCAGTCCACATCTAACTGTCTAAATTTTAAATAATTCTAAAAAATACTAAAGGCACTTTATTACAACAATTCAATTAAATTCAATGTAACTGTATGATTCCCCCGATGACAGGAAGGCTCTTTATGTCAAGACTACTTCTTACAGGAAGCCAATGAATGCAATTTATAATATTTTGTTGTTATCAATGCTTAGATTTTATGCAAATCTGTAACCTCAAAATCTATTAGTATACGTCAATTTATTCAAACCTTAGTTGAAGACGTACGGAAATAGTTTGTTACTTCTTGCGCACTTCTCCCCTCTACATACATATCCCACCCCAAAAAAATAATAAATAAAATAAATAAATAAATCATTTGCGTAAGAAGAAACACTAAAAACTGTGAAAAACACAAACTAAGCATAAAAGGGTTTGTTATCACAACTAAAAATAATGAAAATTAAACTAAATATAATTGTTCAAAATATAATGCACCCACACTTTTCTGTTAAACTTGCGAAATCTTTAACCATGTTTTTCAAGCAATGCATACAATAAATTAGATTAGATAAATCAGTAAATAACTTGTATTTTTTATATTTTTAAAAATTGTTCTTAGATTTTATATCTAAATTCATTTGAATGGAATAATCTATTTTTAATATTTACTAAGTCCAAGTTTATTTATGTTTAAAATATATGTTTAATATTTATTCAATATATTTTCATCATACTGAATGAAATGTAATCTTGAATAATAGCATTTTCTGAAATGTAGGAAATTTCTGCTGACTTTGTGTAAAATACAATGTAAATGCTAAAGAATATTAAATATTGTAATAAAATATAATCTTTTAACTAATCAAATTAAGTATTTGGGCATATTTATAAATCCTTTTCCATCCCGGGTCAAATTGACCCGCTCCGCGGTTCTAGGTATACTGAAAGTCCCGCGGTTCTAGTGTTAAATTAAATTTATTTCCTCTAAAATTGGAAATATATAATTTATTTTTTTAAATATCTCAATTATGATTTTTTATATAATATCAAAGTTCTATAATATATTAATTTTCGAAGATTAAAAGTAAGACTGAAAGAGCATTTTTCGGATATACAATACAACAAGCCTAGTACAGCCTTATCTAGAATGCAACGAAAAGAAAATATTTTGATAAATTTCTACAAAGCTAAAATAATCTTTTCAACATCAAATCATTACTCTTCAACTATCCGTGAATCCCTCGAAATTTTGCTTAACAATGATACTGTTTGTAATGACGTCATTTCTTATAATATTCGACACTTCGGTACAATATCCTTGGTGTTTTGATGAATTCATTGTGACTTTGTTTGTACAAGCAGACTGTTTTTGTTTTGTTTTTACATTTTCCATTTCTAATGAATTATCTTCTTTTATACTCCTTTGAAAATGGATGCGAGGGCATCCAAAAGATCTAAGGTAAATAATAATTAAATAATAACTATTTTTACAACACTTTTTAAGTATTTATTTGTATATTTTGAGAGATCTATTTCTCCTTTTTAGTGAATAAATTCGGCAGTTGGTGCACAGAGAACATAATATTGAGTAAAAAATCTGGGCTAAATGCCTTCTTAATATACTATAAATAATACTTTCTCCCATCAATAGATAATGCTATAATACTTTATAGATATTTGTTTAGTAGTCAAAAAAGATTTTTTATTGTTTTTTTTCTCTTTCTTTATTAAAATTATAATGGCTTCAGTTTAAAATATTCATATATAAAAAAAAATTCAACATTAATTTAAATTTCTTTTAATAGTATTTCCTTTTTAATAATTCATTTATGAAAATAAACTGAAATGAAAAAAAAAACTTATCTACTTTCAGTTCGTTTTAAATTCTAATTGTTTAAATTTGTCCTCAGAGTTATAAAAGTATGCTACCTACCAACCAATCTATCTACTTTGATTTTCAGTTTGAATATGTTCTCAAAATAATAATAATAATTTAATAATAAAAAATGGACATGTTTAAAAAATATTTATTTCTTAACTAATTTTTTACGTACTTCATATTTTTTTACATATTTATTACATATTTTTTACATATTTCATTACGCTTTAAAGGAGAATCATTTGCAATTGATGAGACTGAAAAAGGCATGAACCTTGCTTCCAAATTATGTCCTGAACTAATTCCAATAATTATAAATTATAAGCTAAGTCAGTTCCATTCTCTGATTATATGTTTGATGCAGTTGCCAATCATAAATTTGACATTGGAGAATCAAATAAAGTGGAAATAACACAGGTTAAGCTTTGAAAAACACATATATATTGATAAAAATGCCATGAATATCATAAAACAGTTACACACAACTGTATGTTCTACTGCTGGATTAGAATAGAAAGAGTTTTCCCTACTTTTGGTTTTGTGCAAAGCAAAACCAGAAATCGTTTGGGTGTTGATAAGGCTGTTGTAAGGGTATTGACAAACTTGTTACCATTTTTAAAGAACTGAACAATTAAATGTTTTAGTTTAGAATAAAAATAAAATTTGTAATTAATGTTTGGTATTTGTTATATAATTTTTTTCTTCCTTACTGCCGTTTGAAAATATTTCCATTCTTTATATTTAATAATTTTTGTTCACTTTAATCAAAATTGTGCTGTGTGAAAAAAAAAACGTTTTAAACGTTTAAAACATGTTTTAAACAAAAAAAACATGTTTTTTGTTTGTTTTTTTTATAAAAAACATGTTTTTTTCCAACCCTGTGCATGTGTCACAAAGTTGCTCTTTTTGATTTAAGAACACCCTTAAACAGAAAATTAGTTACTAAGAGAACATTGGAAAATGCTCTATTTGAAAGAAAAAAATATTATTTTACTATTCTCCAAAATTCTCAATGTAACTGTTGATTTATTGCTTGATACAAAAGAAGTTGATGTCGATATATTTTTGAAATGGTAGTAAAAAATTGTTCCCTATATGAATTGAAGCAATTTTTAAATCAGGAACTAACAGAGTTTTATAATAACCTGTGCATTAGTTCTTGAGTTAAAGATATTATGGAAACTAAATAATGCATCATATCAGCGCCACCTGTTAAGAGATATACCCCAAAAACTAACCAGCTTCAGTTTATATCAATGCTCTAATTAAATGTAAAGTTTTTTGAAATGTCATGAATTATTTCTTAAAACAAAGCAGCCACATTTTTTTTTTTTTTTTTTTTTTTTTTTTAATTAAAAACTTACGGAGTTGACTGATAGACATTTTCTAAAAACTTTTAAATTTCATTCCTTGCCTTCCAATACGTACAAATCCACCGAAAGTCAGAATACCATATTTTCTTTGAATTCAGTATTTTCTTGTAAAGATAGAACATAAAAACATATGAAAAAACATGCACTCTCAATTACAGTTAGCAATGCAGAAGAGATCTAAGAAATGCAATACACATTGGCTGCAAAACAGACAAACAATTCAAAAGTGATTAAAACCAACTATAATTGGTTCAAACGGCTATAAGTGGTATATATAAACGGTTCAAGGTGCTATAAAGGCATCTTACTTTGATATAAATTAACATTAATGTCTATCAGAGATGTTCAGGCCTTTTTGTTTTTGGGCCCAAAGTTTTATATCAGAGCTTAAAAGAATTTTGTCATTTTAAAATTGCTTCAAATTTAATCTACTCATTTAAAAATATTTTACATAGAAATAAAAGGTCAAGTGCAAGTTTTATTCATGTACAAAAGGTTCAGTAAAATAAATTACTAACTGTAACATTACAACAAATGAATTATTTTACAATAATTGAAATTAATTTTGGGTTAAACTGGAATGAATTCTAATTATTCCTTACTTTTTTTGTTACTTGTTTTAATAGGATGCTCATAACAATTATCTATTAAACATAACTGCTGTATTTTCTGTTCATCTGGAATAATTGAGATTGTTATTATACTCAATTTCTGTTTATTGTGTATACTTTTATGCCCGGTAGCAGAAAGTGCGAGACGCGCGACGTGCGTCGCAGATTTATTTTTGTCCTTGCAGATAAATTTGCCAACTTGGAAAAGAAAAAAATATGCAATTATTTAGGAAAAAAAAAAAAAAACGTGGACAGGACGCGAAAAAACCGGCAAATTCATCCGAAGATCGCAAGAAAAAATGACAGATTTCATCAAAAGATCGCGAAAAACTGCAGGTTCGGACAAAAGATCGCGAAAAAATGGCAGATTTCGTCAAAATATCACAAAAATAGTAAATTTCGTTAAAAAATCGTAAAAACCGGTTAATTTCGTCAAAAAAGCGCGCAAAAAATGGTATTTGTTGCCAAAAAATCTTGAAAAGAAACGGAATCTTTTGTCAAAAGATCGCGAAAAAACGAAAGATTTCTTCAAAAGATCGCGAAAAAAAAGATTTCATCAATAAGTCATGAAAAAACAAGAAATTTCTTTTTAAAAAAATCGCGAAAAAACGGTAAGTTTTATCAAAAGATCGTGAAAAAACGGTAAGTTTTAGCAAAAGATCGTAAAAAAGATAGATTTCATCCAAATATTGCGGAAAAACGGCAGATTTTGACAAAAAATCTCGAAAAAAAGGCAGATTTCGTGAAAAAAAATCGCAAAAAATTTGTAAAATTAGTTTAAAAATTCGGAAAAACGGCTAATTTCGTCAAAAATTTGCGTAAAAAATTGAATCTTTAGTGAAAAAAAATCTTGAAAAAACGGAATCTTTTGTCAGAAGATCGCGGAAAAACGACAGATTTCGTCAAAAGATCGCGAAAAAACGAGAGATTTCATCAATCATAAAAAACCAATTAATTTCGTTCAAAAAATCGTGAAAAATGGTAAGTTTCATCAAAAGATCGCGAAAAAAACGATAGATTTCATCAAAAAATGGCAGATATCAACAAAAGATCGTAAAAAAACGATAGATTTCATCAAAATATCGTGAAAAAAACGGCAGATTTTGACAAAAGTTTTCGGAAAAAAAGGCATTTCGACAAAAAATCTCGAGAAAAATGGTAAATTTCGTTTAAAAAATCGCGAAAAAGCTGCATATTTCGTCAAACAATCACGAAAAAATGAAATTTCATTAAAAAAGCGCAAAAAAAGAATTTTTTTACTACAAAATTCTTGTTTTTGCTGCTACAAACTTTTTATTATCTTTCTTTCTCAAAAACTGATTTTCCTGTCCCAAAATTTTTTTTTTCACCAAAATTCGTCATTTGACCATAAATTAGCACTGCAAATTTTGACAAAATTTTAGATAAACATCCAGTGTATTTATAAAAATTATCATTCAGAATTTTCTATTTCTTTTTCATAATATTTACTTGGTATTTCAAGGTTATCACTGCTATAAAACAATAACATATGCACTTTATGGTAAAGAAATAGTGACTTTAAATTTTCAAAGTAGCCTTATTGAATAAATTTTAAAATTTTTATATTTTAACTGATTTTTGTTAACTTTAAAAAAAAATTAACACGTTTTAACATTTTATTGTGATTTAACAAGTAAATAAATGTTAGGATTTAAGGAAGCCGTATAGCATCTGCTGTTCAATGGAATTGGAATTGTTTTCTTCATTTTATCACTATTTCACTTGTGACAATATAAATGATTTTTTTCTTTATCATTGTATTTATTTTTTTCTAAAGATTTGAATACTTAGGCAAGGTAAGAAACTAAACATTGTTTTCAATAGAAGCACACTATATATCAATTTAATTTTAAATAGATTTAGCCTTAACTTCAAACTTAAAGAATCACTTTATGTATTTATTATTAATCTAATTCTTCAAAAGATATTAATTTTACTATTTACTTATTCAGGTTATATTATAATTGGAATACAGTTGTCTTTTTATAATATTAATTAGTAAGAACTATATTTATAACGTACATAAGAAAATTATAACACGCCCTGCCGCAGACAATTTTCATCCTGCTGCATTGCTGTCGCAGACACAACCATAACTTTCTGCTACTGGGCTTTTATGTAATATTTATCTTACCTTTTTTCTAAATAGGACATGCTTGGCTATTAATCTGGAAAAAGACACAAAATCGAAAAAACTATCTGCAAGATCCAAACAACCTTGGCGATAAATTGTGTTACTACAAATCTGTGTGAAAAAATGAATTTTTTATTTGTTGTTTCTTAATTTGTTATTTAAATTTGTTACTTCTAAGAATACTGTGTTGAAGTATATTAAATAAATTTGTAAAAATTCATGTTTTCTTTTTATTTATTGAATGATAATTTATAAAACAGAACCATTGTAATAATTTCATCTTCAAACATTCCCAAGTTTAATCAATTTTCACCGAAATCTCGTAAACAATATAGTATATATTATCTGTGTACACAAGATCAAGAACCGTGGGACATGGGTGCAAGATCTTCAGTCTCAGGACTGATTTCAGTGTTGAAGAGATTTTTGACTTACTTAAATAATAGTGGTTCTACCATCAAGAACATTTAATCACACTCTTTTATTGTTAGAGACCAATTTTTAGGTATAAAACAAGACTTAGAAATCTTCTAACCCTTTTGCATTTAGTTATTTCTAATGCTCAGAAAATATTTCAGTCTTGACTTAGATGGATTTCTTGCACCGATGTGTGTAGGATTATGAATCATTGTTAAATCAAAAATGGACTACTTTTGTTTCATGTAGTATTTAGTAAATATGTGATACATAAAAATCAAAATAATAAATTAGCATTTGTGTATCATAAAAAAGCTGCTCTCTATTATTAAGCGGCTTGGAAGGGAAAAGAGGGAGCAATAGCAGTACAGCTAATAAACTGATATTACTAATCATAATTTTTCTGATCAATTCAGGAGTCGATGCAGGTTTTTATTCTGGGGCTCATTTTGTGAAAAAGAAAAGTTATTTTTGTGAAAATAACATTTTTTAATGGAAGTTGACTTTGTTATTTGAACAAGGAATTTAAAAACTAAATATATATATTTTAAAAAACTCCTTTGCTAAGTTTTTGAAAATTATGACATGTTTTTGTGTACAAATTAGATTTTAAAACAGTATGAAAATGGCATAAAAGAATTTTGTGAAAGGGTCTGTTTTATTAAAGTTATTTTTGTGAAGAAACCTATTTTATTAAATAGTTTTTTGTGAACCCCAAATTTTGCCTGGATCAACCCCTCTAATTTAATATTAACTAGTTTTCTATTTTCATTTTACATATCAGACTTTTATCTAAACACATGAGGGTTTGTTATCTTACCAGTTTTTAAATGCTTCACCACTCTCTCACTATTAAAGTGTGTGATGGTAAATTTTGGAAAGCTAAAAATTGTATTTTAACATAAGTTATTAATGCAATAATACCAAAAGTGAGAACCTCGTAACTGAATAAAAATACAATTTACTATAGGAAATGAGTGAGAATGCTCTCCTTTAATAGAATTAAACTTTTATTAAAAAAA
Source organism: Maratus speculifer (assembly GCA_964019185.1). Classification (NCBI taxonomy): domain Eukaryota; kingdom Metazoa; phylum Arthropoda; class Arachnida; order Araneae; family Salticidae; genus Maratus; species Maratus speculifer. Next base: position 407,811,774 of record OZ025294.1, read on the forward strand.
AAAAAAAAAAAAAAAAAAAAAAAAAAAACTAACTGCCTGCTAAGAGTACCTGAAAACCTTGGAAAATTAGGCTTTGAATATACAAGTTTTATAATATGCATAAGTTATGAATGTTTTATTCAAATATTGCGAAAACATAAGTACTCCTGTGAAAATTTTTGTTGTTTGTGTTGTGAATTATCTATATTCCTCTTTTAAATCTATTATGGATTTTCAGTTGGTATATATGGTGATCCCCATTAAAGATTTTATTTAAAAAACCCCATATTTTATGATTTGTGGCCCCTTTTTTCCCCCCCTGAGTCCAAAAGAGAATGGGGTAATACTGGAGTATGGAAATTTATATTAATTTCACTGAATGATCCTTTTTTTAATTTTACAAACAATGCTTTTTCTTTAATGAGGTATCCTAATGTATGTGTTTTGTTATTTTATGGACAACACCCCTTTTTTTTCATGGCCAGAATTTGTATTATTTTACAGGCAATGTCCCTTTTCTCAGAGATATCTTGGTATTGTATTTTTATGGTCAATGCACCTTTTTTTACGGGCATCTTGGCATTATAGTTTTACGGCAAATGTCCCTTTTTTCACGGGCATCCTGGCATTATAGTTTTGCGGGCAACGTCCTTTTTTTCACGGGCATTCTGGCATTGTAGTTTTACAGGCAATGCCCTTTTTTTCACGGGCAACTTGGCATTTTATTTTTACGGACAATACTACTTTTTTTACGGGCTAGTTATGCATTTGCTAAAATGTAAAATTACGGGTGATTTTTAGATTTACGGTCAAAATATTTTTTTACGGATATTGTCCGGAATCTCTGCTGCCGGCTTTTGTCCGTAATTTTACGTAGATTTTTTTTACAGTGTAATGGGATTAATAATTACAAGTCGTAAGCTGTAGTCAAACATGGCAAACGATGTGCATTAATAAAAAGACAAATTAGTTACAAGATTTAAAAAAAGTCATGTAGAAATATTATTCAATCTGTATTTTAAAAAAGGATCAGTGTTACTTGCTAATGCATTCACAATTTACATTTGTTTGTTTGAAAGTTGTTTATTAAATATATCCAATCGCTGAAGAATCTAAAATAATCTATTATACATACTTTTTCCATCGGACTGTTACTTAACTTTTACTAAAATATTTTTGTTACGTATTAATTAAGTGGCATAATTTTTTAACTTGATATTTAACTGCAGGGTAATCACAAGACGATTTAACTACAACACAATTTTTGAAATATTTAATTTCATTACTGAGAAATAAAAAATATCTCATTTTATTTCATGCATGAGAATATTCATTACAATTTAAACATTTATAATATTTATCACCATATTTTATAAACTAATCAGCGAATATTATTATCTTTTCTGTAAAATTCCATTAAAAGTTCTTTACATATAAAACTAATTGTATAAGAATTTGTATTTGTATAAAAGCGTTCAGCAGACAAGAATGACATGTAATTGTCTGTGTAATAGATTACTGAACTTCAGGCTTTCTCTTGTAATCCAGAAAAGCACCTAAACAAGACGGCGATCAAATAGCAATAAATTTCGATCTCGAAAACTGATTTTTGAAGGCTTCAATGGCAAAGAATTCCAGAAATTCTAATTATTGTTTTCGGATAATGGTCTCTTTCGATATATCGGCTCAGAATTCCTGATTTCTCAAGTTTAATAGCTTTTGGATGTTTTAAAGAGAAATAGCGAGCACTACGGTCTTAGCTAAGAATCTTTAAAGTGCATTTAATGGTTTGGAATAGTTTTGTAAGTAAATGTTAAATTTTATTATTTATATTTTGAAACAAGAGTACTTTATGGATTCGAAATAGTTACATAAATAGAAAAATAATATTAAAGATTAACATTCAAAATGTAACTCGCTTTAAAAGCCAGGAAACATTGCGTTATAAATGCAATTTATGAGGATTTGAAAGTTGATATCTTTGAACTAGAGTATGAAAGAGTATTTAATTTTGAAAATTTTAAATGGAAATGAAGCTGTAATTTAAGTTAGTTAAATTACTTTTTTTAAACATCCATCTGAATAATTTAACCCCCTGACTGCCCAACCAAAGGGTAATATTGTAATGTTAGTTTCCCTGTAATTTATTAAAAATATTAAAAAAAGATGTTTTTTTCCAACCTGATACAAAATATGTTATTAGTATCGGTGTATAATCTTTGATAGCATCAATCCTAACATAATTTTTCAGAACTAGATTTTATTTGTGGAATTATACTAATTTAGATATTGCTTATGTTGCAGTTAAACCTGCAGAAAAAACCTGCGTGAAAAAATCACAGGGATTTCTCGATAACTTTGCACCTTAGGGAAGTAATAATTACACACCTGAAATTCTTAAATTCTTAGTCAAACATGGCAAATGAGGAGCATTAACAAAAAAAAAGACAATTACAAAATTTAAATAACTCATATATTAACATAATTCTATCTGTTTTTTACAAAACGGTACAGTATTACTTATAAATGCATTCAGAATTTATATTTAATTGGTTTTTGAAGTCCAATAATTTAATGTTTATTAAATTGATCTAATCATAGAAGAATCTGGTTTGGTTTGTTTGGTTTGTTTTTTGTCGTCTGATTATCTACTCTAGGGATATAGGACCTAGGGAGAGTGCCCTTCGTGGGGGTCTTTCTAAGGGAACCTAACCCGTATTTACGTAAGGTTCGAAGAAAACCATGAAAATTCCGAACGATTAGGCCGACTGCCAGGATTGGGTTCGAACCCAGCACCTGCCGTCTACCAGTTGAGAGGTCAGAACCCATAGAAGAATCTGAAATAATCTATTTCATCTACTGTTTGTATCAGATTGTTGCTTACCACACAGTAAAATATTTTTGCTGTATAATTAATTTTGCATAATTTTAAAACTCGTAATCTTAGTATTCAATGCAATTTAATTGCAAGATAATTTTTACAATCGTTCATTGGGTTACTGAGAAATACATAATATCTTATTTTATCATAGGCATGTGACTATTTATTAAAATTTAAAAATAGTTTAAATATTTATCGCCATAATTTATAAACTATTCACTGAAAATTATTGTCATTTCTGCAAAGTAAAATTAAAAGATCTCTATACATAAAACAAATTCTATTCGAATTTTATTTATACAATAGTGTTCAGCAAACAAGAATGCCACTTAATTCTCTCTATAATAAAACACTGATCATCTGGCTTTCTATTGTAATCAGGGCCGTAGCTTAGGGGGTACTATGGGCTGCTCAGCCCCCCCTAAAATATTTTGAGCCCCCCCCCCCCCCCAATGAATTTCTATTCCGAAAATTCAAATGAAATTCTGTTAAAAAATCTAACTTAGTTTTGAGAACTTTTCATAGTTTTGCAGGATTACTAAATTATATCTAAAATATAAGTGTTTCAACACTCCCTCGTCTTCTTTGTACATAAGAAGCTAGCATGATGTTTAATTTTGATCAGCTATACACTCAAAATTTTCATAATCATATAATTTTCTTAGTATAAAATTAAGTTATTAGAACACTTTTTAATAAGAAACATAGTACCTAAAATCTGAATATGCATTACTTTATCTTTCTGTGGCAATGCGAGAGAAAAAAAAATATGAGCCCCCCTTACATTCTCTTGAGCCCCCCTACTGTTCACTTCTAGCTACGGCCCTGATTGTAATCCATAAAAGCACCTCAACAAAACAGCCATCAAATAGCAATCAATTTTGATTCCGAAAACTTATTTTTGAAGGCTTGAATTGAAAAAAATTCCAGAAATTGTAATTATTGTTTTCATATAATGGAATCTTTTAATAAAGTAGCGCTTAATTACTGATATCTCAAGTTTAATGGCTATTATTGGATGTTTTAAGGCAAAATTTCGAATAATTACAGTTCTACATTTTTTTTCAAGAAATTTAATGGATTGGAATAGTTTTTGAAAACAAATGTTTAACTTTTAGGGTTTACATTTTGAAAAAAGATTATTTAATGGATTCGAAATACCTTTATAAATAGGAAAATGATGTTAAAGATTAACATTTAAAATGTGATTTATTTTAAACTCTAGGAATTATTTCGATATAAATGTAATTTATTAGAATTTGAAAGTGACATCTTTAATGGCTATTATTGGATGCTTTAAAACAAAATTTCGAATAATTACAGTTCTTAGGTATATTTTTTTTTCAAGAAATTTAATGGCTTGGAATAGTTTTTGAAAACAAATGTTTAACTTTTAGGGTTTACATTTTGAAAAAAGGGTATTTAATGGATTCGAAATACCTTTATAAATAGGAAAATGATGTTAAAGATTAACATTTAAAATGTGATTTATTTTAAAATCTAGGAATTATTTCGATATAAATGTAATTTATTAGATTTTGAAAGTGACATCTTTGAAAGTGACATCTTTAATGGCTATTATTGGATGCTTTAAAACAAAATTTCGAATAATTACAGTTCTTAGGTATATTTTTTTTCAAGAAATTTAATGGATTGGAATAGTTTTTGAAAACAAATGTTTAACTTTTAGGGTTTACATTTTGAAAAAAGAGTATTTAATGGATTCGAAATACCTTTATAAATAGGAAAATGATGTTAAAGATTAACATTTAAAATGTGATTTATTTTAAACTCTAGGAATTATTTCGATATAAATGTAATTTATTAGATTTTGAAAGTGACATCTTTGAAAGTGACATCTTTAATGGCTATTATTGGATGCTTTAAAACAAAATTTCGAATAATTACAGTTCTTAGGTACATTTTTTTTTCAAGAAATTTAATGGATTGGAATAGTTTTTGAAAACAAATGTTTAACTTTTATGGTTTACATTTTGAAAAAAGAGTATTTAATGGATTCGAAATAGCTGTATAAATAGGAAAATGATGTTAAAGATTAACATCATAAATGTGATTTATTTTAAACTCTAGGAATTATTTCGATATAAATGTAATTTATTAGATTTTAAAAGTGACATCTTATTAAGTGACATCTTTAATGGCTATTATTGGATGCTTTAAAACAAAATTTCGAATAATTACAGTTCTTAGGTATATTTTTTTCAAGAAATTTAATGGATTGGAATAGTTTTTGAAAACAAATGTTTAACTTTTAGGGTTTACATTTTGAAAAAAGAGTATTTAATGGATTCGAAATACCTTTATAAATAGGAAAATGATGTTAAAGATTAACATTTAAAATGTGATTTGTTTTAAAATCTAGGAATTATTGCGATATAAATATAATTTATTAGATTTTGGAAGTGATATCTTTGAACTAAAATATGAAAGAATATCTGATTTTGAAATTTTAAAATGAAATTGAAGTTCTTATTCCGGCTGTTTAAATACCTTTTTTTTTTCAACTTTCATCTCTATAATATAAACAGATTTCTCGATAACTCGGTACCTCACATGGGTAATAATAACAAGTCTGAAATTCTTAGTCTGACTTATCAAATGATGCGCAATAATAAAAATAAAAAAAATTAATAACAAAACTTAAATGAATCATTTACAAACATAATTTAATTTGTTTTTCAAAAAACGGTTCAGTGTTACTTTTTATTGCATTCATAACTTACATTTAATAATTTGAAAGTTTCTTACTGAAGTCCAATATTGTAAAGTTTAATAAATATATTCAATCACAGAAGAATATTAAAAAATTGATTCCATCTACTATTTGCATCGGATTGTCGCTTAACACTTACTAAAATATTTTTGTTGCATAATATTTATGTTGAATAATTTTCAACTTGTAATCCGTAACAGTAAGGCAATTAAAAGAGCAATTTAGCAGCAAGAAAATTTTTGCAATCCTTGACTGCATTACTGAGAAAATGAAATATCTCACTTTATCATATGCATGAGATTTTTTACTTAAATTTTAAAATATTTTTAATATATACTAGTTATTTCATAAATTATTGAGTGAATATTATTTTCTTTTCTGTAAAGTTTTATTAAAAAGCCTCTATATAAAACTAATTCCACTAGAATTTTACTTGTATAAAAGTGTTTAGCAGTAAAGAATGTGGCGTAATTGTTTCGATAATAGATCACTGAGCTTCTAGCTTTCTCTTGTAATTCCCAAAAGCACTAAACAACACAATCATCAAATAGAAATTAATTTCGATCCCGACAACTGATTTTTGAAGGCTTGAATGGCGAAGAATTTTAGAAATTCTAATTATTGTTTTCGAATAATGGACACTTTCGGTAAAATTTCGCGGCGTTCCTACAACCTGCAGTTTAATGGCTATTATTGGATGTTTTAAAGTCAAAATTGAGAACATTTGGCTGTTAGGTTTGAATATTTCAGATCATTTAATGGTTTGGAATAGTTTCGTAAATAAGTGCTTAGCTTTTAGTGTTTACTACATTTTAAAGAAAGAATGTTTTATGGATTCAAAATAGCTTTATAAATAAACAATAATGTTAAAAAAACAATATTTAAAATATTACTTTTATTAAAAGCCAGAAAATATTACGAAAAAAAATGTATTTTTTAAAACATTGAAAGTGATATCTTTGAGCTAAAATATGAAAGGGTATAAAAAACAAATTAATTACAAAATTTTAATGAACATAATAAACATGATACATAACATAACTCATACATAAACATAACATCAATCATATATCATAATAATTGATATAAATGTAATTTATAAGGATTTGAAATTTGATATATTTCAACAAGAAAATGAAAGAGCATTTGATTTTCAAAATTTAAAATGGAATTGAAGTTGTTATTTAGATTACATTAATCCCCTTTCTTAAAATATCCATCTGAATAATTTAAAGTGATTTCTCAATAAATCGACACCACATGGGTATAATAATAACAATTATGAAATTGTTAGTCAAACTTTGCAAATGGGGAGAATTAATAATAATAAAAAAATTAATTTCAAAATTTGAATGATTGATATAGAAACACAATTCAATCATTTTTTTTCTTTTAAACGATCTAGTGTTACTTGTTAATGCATTCAGAATTTACTTTTAATTGGTTTTTGAAGTCTAACAATGTAAAATTTACTAAATTGATTTAATCACATAAGAATCTAAAATAATGGATTCCATCTTCTATTTGCATCGGATTGTTAATTAATGCATATTAAAATATTTTTCCTGCATAACTATTTTATTGTATAATTTTTGAACTTGTAATCTTTAACTGCAAAACAATTTAATTGCAACACAATTTTTGAAATCTTTCATTGCATTACTGATAAACAAAAAATATTTTATTATGTGACTATTTATTAAATTTTAGAATTAATTTTAATATTTATCACCCTATTTTATAAACTATGGAGAGAATATTATTGTATTTTCTGTAAAGTTCCATTAAAAGGTCTTTATATAAATCTTATTTTAATGGTATTTTATTTACATAAAAGCGTTCAGTAGACAAAAATGTCACGTAATTGTTTCTATAATAGATTACTGAGCTTCTGGCTTTCTCTTGTAATCACGAAAAGCACCTAAACAAGACAACGATCAAAAAGCAATAAATTTTTGATCAAGAAAACTGATTTTTGAAAGAATTTTAGAAATTCTAATTATTGTTTTCGAATAATGGACTCTTTTGATGAAGCGGGCTCGCATTTTTGCCGATCCCACCGAAGCTGACATAGGGGAGAAAAATACGAGCTTCTGATTGGTCGAAAAATTGTTTTCAAGTAGACCATCCTGAATGCTAATGTACGTATTAGGAGCGTATATGAGTATATCATTAAAATAATAATGATAAGAAGAAATAGCATTTAAAAAAAAAAAGTAATATAGAACAATTGAGTTTGACGCCGTAAAATGAAAATTCTATTGTTTCTAAATAAATTGTTCTGATTGTGTATATATATGCATATCATGTTAAAAAAAATAGAAAGAAGAAATGACAATCCTTTTCTTCATATTTTCTAAAAGTAATACAGAACAATTGTTAAACATCCTGATTAACTTCTTTAATTATAAATTCCAAATTATCTATTTCTTTATCTATTAATAAATACGTAAAAACAAAAGGAAAATCCAGCCTTCAAAAGCTTTTCAAACAGAAATTGATGATTAAATAAACGTAAACTCAAAAATGAAGGAAAGCAAAATTATTCAACCAATCAGAAGCCCGTATTTTTCTCCCCTATACTAGCTTCGGTGGGATCGGCAAAAATGCAAGCGGGCTCAAAATTCCTGATACCTTTAATTTAATAGATATTATTGGATGTTTCAGAGACAAAATTGCGAACACTCTTAGGTATGATTGTTTAAGAACGTTTAATGGTTTGCAATAGTTTTGTAAATAAATGTTTAACTTTTATAGGATTAAATTTTTGAAACAAACACTATAAATTCAAAATAAAAATCATTATAGAAGTATGTTGTTAAAGATTTGCTTTTAAAATATGATTTGTTTTAAAAGCTAATAAATATTGCGATATGAAGAAAATTTATTAGATTTTGAAAGTGATATTTTTAAATTAAAATATGAAAGGTTATCCATTTAGTTTACGTAAATTACTTACTTTTAGCATCCATATAATGAATAATAAAAAGTAAAATTTCAATAATATCACGTAAAGTGTTAATATAAAGTAATGTAAATAATGCCGAATAATATTGTTACGAATTTTGTAAATAGTTAGTGTTTGTACTGCAAAATAATGTAAATAATCTTATTAAGCTCCATTTCTTTACTAATATTATTTTTTGTTACATTGTCTCTGTTATCAAGCAAACTTGTCTATTATTTTCAGAGAATGTCTATGGCAGCTTTGCGAAATATTAGAGATATCGCCATGTTGGCGTTACTTTTGGCGACTAATTTTGGTCGCCAAATTTGGCGATATATCGCCAAGATGGCGACAAACTTGGCGATTGTTGGCGATGGTAACCCTTCCCTACTCTATGGTAACCCCCCCTATTGATATATTGATACATTGAATGTTGTTCCGTGGATTTTTCGAGATGGTTCTAGAAATTTCCAGCACCTGCTGCGAGCCTATATAAGGAGAGCGATACGAGCTGTTGTTGTTATTATTTACCAGCCAGCCATTGAGTGAACAAGGCGTTTGTTAGCAAGTTTGTATATATTATAACGTTGTATGTTATTATATTAGCTGTTGTTGTTATTATCCACTCCAATTCTGTCATATCCTCAAATCGATAAACAGTTTATACTTGATACGGATGCAAGTAACGAAAGCATTGGCGCTGTACTGTCCCAGGAAATCGACGGCCAGGAGCGTGTTATCGCCTATTTCAGCAAGTGCTTATCAAAGGCAGAGCGAAACTACTGCGTAACAAGAAAAGAGCTTCTTGCTGTAGTGAAAGCCATAGAACATTTTCATCATTATCTTTACGGTCGAAAATTCCTGATCCGAACTGATCATGCTTCTCTAACTTGGCTATTGAATTTTAAGAACCATGAAGGCCAGATAGCCAGGTGGATACAAAAGCTTCAAGAGTACGATATGGAGATACGCCATCGAAAAGGTTCATCACATGGAAATGCAGATGCTCTCTCAAGAAGACCCTGCTCAGAGAATTATAGATATTGCGACCGGGTTGAGAAGAAATTTAATGTCAAAGGTCCTATAGTAAGACAAGTTACAACTGGGTCTACATCATCGCAAGATCCGTGGAGTGACGAGAGCCTGCGTAAAGATCAACTTGCTGATCCTGAAATTAAGCCAATTCTAGAGCTGAAAGAGCAGTCCAACAGGAAGCCCAGCTGGCAAGACATGGCCCATTACCATCCTACAACTAAACGTTATTGGGCTCTCTGGGATTCCTTACATTTGAAGAACGGCATCTTGTACCGAAAATGGGAGTCTGACGATGGAAAGACATGTAAATGGCAATTACTACTCCCTAAGTCGAGAATTTCTATGGTCCTTCAAGAACTGCATGGTAGTCCCACAGGAGGTCATTTTGGTGTAATGAAAACCCTGCAAAAATTTCGAGAGCGTTTCTACTGGAATAACGTTCGCAGTGACGTGGAGAAGTGGTGTCGAACTTGTGACGCCTGTGTAGCACGTAAAGGTCCAAAGAGGCGCACCCGTGGACGATTGTAACGTTATAATGTAGGAGCTCCTTTCGAACGAATTGCCCTAGACATCCTGGGTCCACTTCCTAGAACATCTGATGGCAATAAGTACATCCTCGTTGTCATGGACTACTTCACTAAGTGGCCTGAAGCCTACGCCATTCCTAATCAAGAGGCGGTAACCGTAGCAGACATACTGATTCAACACTGGGTTTCCAGATACGGAGTTCCTCTTCAAATCCATTCTGATCAAGGAAGAAATTTTGATTCGGCTGTGTTCAAGGAAATGTGTGGACTACTCGGCATGGACAAAACTCGAACAACACCTCTAAACCCTCAATCGGACGGCATGGTGGAACGGTTCAATCGTACCATCCTAAATAGCCTCTCTCTCCTGGTGTCTAGAGACCAACAGGACTGGGACAAGAAATTGCCTCTTTTCCTGCTTGCCTACAGGAGTGCCACTCATGAGGCCACTGGTTACTCCCCTTCTCAAATGCTCTTTGGTCGTGATATTCGTCTGCCTGCGGATCTTTTGTTTGGCCGTCCTCCTGGGTCGTCCTACATCGCTCCTTCATCGCCTGAGGAATATGTCGATGAACTCCAGGCGCGGATTGAGGAGATTCATCGTCTAGCGAGGAACCGAATTGGACTGGCAACGGAAAAGATGAAGACACGGTACGACACAAAGGCAACAGGACATGAGTTTAAAGAAGGTGACAAAGTTTGGTTGTGGAAACCGATACGTCGTAAGGGACTGTCGCCAAAATTACAAAGAAACTGGGACGGTCCTTACACAGTCGTCAACAGGCTAAATGACGTCATTGTACGCATACAAAAATCGCCACACGCCAAACCCAAGGTCGTACACTATAACCGGCTAGCCCCTTATTTTGGCCAAAGTGATTAGAAATTCGAAACTTGAATTTCAGACCATGGTCATGAAAGTCACTTTTTGTAAATATGTAAATAGTAATTAGTTCTTATTATAAAATATGTAAATTTTATTATTATTGTTATTATTTATTTATTTATTTATTTGTTTATTTATTTTAAGTGTTTTCCTCTAACTCAAGGATTGCACTGCCCGGGACGTGCAGTCTTTGAAGAGGGGGTAGTGTTACGAATTTTGTAAATAGTTAGTGTTTGTACTGTAAAATAATGTAAATAATCTTATTAAGCTCCATTTCTTTACTAATATTAGTTTTTGTTACATTGTCTCTGTTATCAAGCAAACTTGTCTATTATTTTCAGTGAATGTCTATGTCAGCTTTGCGAAATATTAGAGATATCGCCAAGTTGGCGACAAACTTGGCGATTGTTGGCGATGGTAACCCTTCCCTACTCTATGGTAACCCCCCCTTATTGATATACTGATACATTGAATGTTGTTCCGTGGATTTTTCGAGATGGTTCTAGAAATTTCCAGCACCTGCTGCGAGCCTATATAAGGAGAGCGATACGAGCTGTTGTTGTTATTATTTACCAGTCAGTCATTGAGTGAACAAGGCGTTTGTTAGCAAGTTTGCTTGAGTTTCATTTATGTTGTTTTGAATGTTATTAAGTGTTGAGACGTTGTATAAAGAGTCTCTGGGATCTAAAGCTATTCTTGTACGATAGATTTGAGCAGTTATTTTTGAATATCTAGCAATATTTGTGAGTTTCGAAGACCTCTGTTGTTCTGAAGATTTGTAAATAAATTATTTTCTACTTTTCTAAGAGACAAGAGTTTGCAGTTCTCTAACCATAAGATCAAAAGAACCCCATATACGCTGCAACAATATTAATAATAGTAATAAAACAACAACAATAGCAGTAGAATAACAACAACAACAACAGCAACAACAACAATAATAATAATAATAATAATAATAATAATAATAATAATAATAATAATAATAATAATAATATACACTAAATTGCATGTCATGTTAGTGATGCTCTGTGAAACTTCATACTTATTTAATTAATTTAAAGTTTTTTATGTGTCAAAATTCTAATTCATAAACAATGTTTAGTAATTAAAAGATTGGATAAAATAAACTAAGACAGACTTGAATACATTTAAAAAAATCAAAATTTACATACAAAAAATATAAATACTAAAAAAACATTTAACAATACAAAAGGTAAACGTTTCACCAGGCTATTCGCAACCCGTAAGACATGGTGACGTCACTGCAACTTCGTTGTGAAGTCACATTGTGACTTTGTGACCATCGATTGTCGATGTGACGTCACGTGACGTCGATGTGAAGTCACAGTGACTAAAATGTGAAGTCGTTATGGCCGTTTTAGAGCTTTTTTGTGACGTCACAATGTGACCAATTTGTGAAAAGTGTGTCATTTGTGACTACTTTGACATTAACATTGTGACGAACTGTGAAAATGTTTTTAGAAAGTCGCATCTTAGTCGCATTGTGACGTTACTGAGTGGTGGCATTTTCGTCACAGATGTGATGTGACCAAAGTGAGTCACAGTGACGTCATTGTGACGTCATTGTGAACATGCATGCTATGAGGGAAGGCATCATATCTGTATAAACAGCCACTGCATGTTATTATTATCTCTAATAATAAAGAGACAAGTTTGGGAGTGTGTCAGCGCTGTTCTGAAGAGACCGCTCACGTAGAGTTACAAAATTTGCAGGGAAGGTACCTCCGTATATGCAATTTTGCACGTCGAAGCCTGATTCTCCATAGATTTTTTTAAATTTAATTTTTAGTCGATTTTTAGTGTTCTTTTTATGTTTCGAGGCGATTTTTCCACATTAGTGAAATGAATACAGTTTCATTCTTATAACCAAAATAGTAAATTTAGTTCTTCTCTTTTCAGTAAAGCTTATAGTGAATTCGTGCAGCGATTTTTGAATTTTTAACAAATTTTTTAATGTCATTTCTTAGAATCTTTTTCTCATTTTGCAGCTATTTTTTAACATTCATAAAAAGAAAATTGCTTAAAACTTTTAGCCTAATTTACTAAATTTTGTCTGCTACAATTTTTGAATTTTATCGATTTTTAATGTGATTTTTAGTGCGATTTTTGACGTGATTTTTAACGATTTTTCGAGTTTTTGTGTTTTTAGAGTCGATTTTTTTTGTCAATATTATAGGTTAGTCAATGCATCCTGGTTATCACGGACCCGAGCAACGCCGGGAAGGTCAGCTAGTGGCAAAAAATATCTATAATGCGTATTTAATTCAATCAGAAACATAATTCAGTCTTTATTTTGAAACTTAACAGAGCCTTGTAGCGAGTAGCGTTCTTTAAACAATAAAACTTTAAAAAAATGCTGTTTTTTTTTTTTTTTTTTTTTTTTTTTTTTTAGATGCAGGAAAATTGTATTTTTGATTTACATGCAGAACCGAACTTTTGATGTATGATATTCCTAAAAACGCAGGAGATGCAAAATTTTGTTCTATGAAGATGATTGATATTTCTACTATGCCTTTAGCTCTCTATGTTCTAAAATGTAGAATAAAATAAGATTTTTCTAGGAAAATCAAACGATCTCATGCACATATGGATACCACTGAGCTTATCAATCTTTAACGCTAAGTCTAAGAATAAAATCATGCATTTCATGTCTTTTTTTAATCTGTCTTTGAATAAAATGGAGTGATGTAGCTTGAAAATATTCAAAACATGTATCATGTAACATACACGGTGAGTAAAAAGTCCGTAAAATCTTTAAAAATTCATAAAAACCGAAAAAATAACCGAAATGAAAAACTGTTTGCAGGGTTAGTATCTATAGGTCACGGGGATTTTTTTAAGACATGAAAAAAAAATTATTCAAAAAACAGCCAATAGCGTGGCGCTGATGTACCCAAATAAAAAAAAGATACCCAAATAAAGAACAGAATGTTTCCTCAAACCGCCGAACAAGCTTTATGAGGCCTGCCGCTGTTAAAGGCCCCTTTCCCGTCCTCAAATCCTTTTGAAATCGGAATTTACGCAGAGCAATAGTCGCTGATTCCTTGTTCATGTAAAATGACTTCACCAACAAAGCTTTGTCCTTCGCAGTGAGCATCCTTGATCAAGTTCACGGCTCACAACGGTGAACTAGTTGTGGATTAGGAGCGCAAGCTCTTATAAATGGTTCATTTGCATATTTCCGCGGAAATCGCAAGTACCAGCGCCATCTGTCGGCTGTTTTTTGAATTATTTTTTATTTCTGTCTTAAAAAAAATCCCCGTGACCTATGGATGCTAACCCTACAAACCGTTTTTCATTTCGGTTATTTTTTCGGTTTTTATGAATTTTTAAAGTTTTTACGGACTTTTTGCTCTCCCTGTACATTAAATAGATTTTTATCACTAAGCTGCTAAAAATGATTTTTTTTCTCTTTTTTTCATTTTCAACTGAATTATTACTTACTGCATTGCCAAGGAAAATTAATTTTCGTTATTGATTATTGATAAAAGATTTTTTCCGTCACATTTACGAATAGCGAGAAATCCTGAAATGATGGCTAAAAATTCGTATTCAATGCTAAAATATACATAAAAATCAATTATTAAAAGTTAAAAACCACAACAATCGCAGGCTTTTGCCATTGACGTTTTCATTTCTTTGAAAAATGGAAAAGTTTGGCGCGTTCCTACTGTCCCTTTGAAAATAATAAGTGAGGGGACGTATAAAATAAAATAAAAAAACGCGTCCCCTTTCGGCTAACCCACTGCTTTACTCAATTGTTGATCACAGTCAGCCCTATAACCGAAGTCTTTTGCGCGCCTTCTGCGTAAATGAACGATAAATGCTGTGAACACGGTAATCCATTTTATATTTGGAGTAGCATAACATTATTAAACCTTTCGGATCCGAATTTTTTTTTCATTTTCAGAACAACGCCCGTAAGACATGGTGACGTCACTGCAACGTCGTTGTGAAGTCACATTGTGACTTTGTGACCAGCGACCCACATAGCATGCATGTTCACAGTGACGTCACAGTGAAGTCACTGTGAGTCACTGTGGTCACATCACATCTGTGACCAAAATGCCACCGCTCAGTGACGTCACATTGTGACTGAAATGTGACGTCACAACTGTGACCAAAATGCCACCCCTCAGTGACGTCACATTGTGACTGAAATGTGACGTCACATCTGTGACCAAAATGCCACTCCTCAGTGACGTCACATTGTGACTGAAATGTGACCTTCTTAGAAAATTAAAAAATATATACAAAAATTCTTCAAAAGATCCCTCATAGCATTCATGATCACAATGACGTCACTGCGAGTCACTGTGGTCACATCACATCTGTGACCAAATTACCACCACTCAGTGACATCACATTGTGACTCAGATGTGACTTTCTTAGAAAACTTTAGAAAATTACAAAAATTCTTCAAACCATGTTATTTACTGGCAAAAAACTTGTTTCTGGCATTTCAGAAGAATATTGTGCCATCGCTGTTATGTCACACGTTACATGCACTGCGTGTAACGTGTACGTCATATCACATATGTGAGATAAACCTCCCATCATATGAAACTAAGCACCCAGCAATGAACCTATCAGTGAAACTTCCATTTAAGGAAATTTCTCGTTACACTTAAATGCTTCGTTATGAAAAAAATATCGTTGAATAGAAATCCACGAAAACTCATGAAATTAGTATAGTAAGCTACAAATAAAAATGGAAGTATTATAAATGTTATAAAACTGTGTTTTAATTTGGATAGTAATTTTTGTTATGCAATATAGCCACATAAAAAAAATTCATTAGTATAATATCTAAAAAACCACGTAATAAAGGAAGGGAAACAAAAACTGAATCGCAGCGTTCTATTTCTCGTTTTCTCGTGTATTTCAAATCGAAAAATTAAAAAAAAATTGGAACATTACTTTGTGTGCGATCTCTTATGAAAGATCTCTTATGAAACTTTCGCATCTTTTTTAAGTATTCAGAAAATGGACCTATAATATTTTCATGGAATTAGAATCCCTTTCTTAGCATATCGAAAAATTTTCGCATTTTTCCCTTTTTATTTAAAAGATAACATAAATACATAATTTCAATTCATACAATCCGCTGAAATATATTCTTACCAATCACTCTTAACAGCAATCTATCCTTTTGAATATTGTGCACTCACGGAAGTGCAACAAATTTTGCTAAGTAGAATTTTTTTTAATACTAGCTGACCCGCCCGGCGTTGCCCGGGTCCGTATTAAAAATATTAAGGGGTCAGGTACTCTTTGAACTATCAAAATACGTGAAAAAATGACCTGTGTAAGAATTGCAGTCACTCTGTATCTAATTGACTTTTAAGTATAAAATTGAAAACACATATTAAGAAGGATACATTTTATTAGATAAAGTTGTTATAAAAAAGTATACACATATGCAATTATTTGTAAATGATTTTTAAAGATAACACAATTTTTACGAATGAATAATTCTTGTATGCCTTGCACGCACGATTTTTCAAATTCGAATGGCTAAAACAATCCAAGATTTTTTTTATGAGTAGAGATATAATGTGTTTTCAAAATGACCTACGATGAAAAAAATAAAATTTATAGATCCAGAAAAAAAATTATTAAAAAAAATCGAAATATCGTGATATTTTTTTACAGAAAAGTACTCGTGAATTCTAAACTTCTAATTTGAAGAACATAATAGTAGGTCATTTTGTGCCTGAAATTTTTTAGGTTCAGATTCAGTTCATGTGAATGGAAATTTTTTGTCTTATTCAGATCCGGTTACGATTCTTTGGAATATTTTTTATCAGTTTCCGATTTGATTCGATTCAAACTTCATGTATTTTTTCAAATAGAATTTTTAGGTTCGGATCTCGTTCCTGTCCACAGAAATTATTTTGTCATACTCGAATCCAGTTATGATTCGTTCGAATATTTTGGTCGAATTTAGATGTGGTTTGGGTCAAATTTCAGTTTTTTTCAAATCGAATTTTTTAGGTTCGAGTTGGGTTTATGGCCATAGAAATTATTTCGTCTTGCTTGGATTAAATTATAGTTCTTTAGAATATTTTTGTCAGGTTTAGATTTGGTTCAATTCAGATTTTGGGTTTTTTCTTCAAATATAACTGTTGATTTCGGGTCTTCTTGCATGTTCACGGAAATAATTCTGTTTTGTTCGAATAAAAATATGCTTCACTGGAATATTTTTGTAAAGTTCAGATTCGTTAAGTTCGCGATTTTTTCAAAGAAATGTTTAAATTAGTCTAAACATTAAGGTTATAATCAGTTTTGCTACTATTCTTTTTATGGCTATTTCTGATAGATAATTTACTTTGCTATTTGATAATTTATTATGGTGAATGAATCGTTAACGGATACAAACAATTATACGCCAAACAGCTATTTTATTTTTGTTTTAAAAACAAATTAAAGCCATTTTATAATTTTAAATTGAATAGAACACATTTAAATTTAATCAATGATTAAAAAAAAATAAACTCATAGAAAAGTGTTGTGTAATGTTTTTTTACTGCGACACAGCTAATGATTCATACATTCTAATGTTCGAAATGCCAAAAATATGCGTACAACCATATAGTAAAAAGAAATTAATAGAGTGGCAATATAATGTCTTGGGGTGACGCAAAAAATGTAACTCTAAAATCCGCTACATTAAGTCCAAATAAGCACCAACAAAACCCTAGTGCTTTGAAACTCCGATCAATTCAAACTGGTTTAAACCAGTATTTCTTTGTTTTTGTTTTTTTACCTTTTAAACTGTTATTGAATAGATGACTAAAATTTCGTTTAAAAATAACGTTTTGTGCCATTATTGCCTGTAATACACGATCAGAATGCATGAAAGATACAATTATATCAATCATAGGCAAGAATTATTTGATTATTTTCATCATATGACTTTGAAATATCAATATAGAAGCATCATTTAAGACTTTGCTTGAAAAATCAACATTCTTTCGTTAATGTCTTAAAATCGTCAGCACTCTGAAATCTACATTTTAGATTAATATTATTATTTAAGTGTTCATGCATGCTTTCAAAAGAATCTTTTCATCACTATATTTTATATATTGACATGGAATTATTAATATGTTGTTAAATCATAAACATTTTTCATCTACGTTATAAAGTATTAAAATTTCTGAAAAAAAAGAGAAAACTTTTAGTAATACAATTTTTTACTTCAAATCATATGTTTTCAATATTTTATTTAATTTTGTTTTGACATTTAATTATTTTTAATTTTCCAATTTCAATTATTTTAAAAGCAAACATTTATTTTAATAAATAATATATTAGAAAAGAAAAAACATAAAAAAAAATACTATTTCTTCGTAAAATATGCTTCAGCTGTAATTCATTCCTTCCAATCCGTCTTATTAATACAAAATTCCTTCCTCGTGCATTATTTTGAGACATTAAAATTTCAGCGATAAATGGTTTCATATTGCAAACCTTTTTTTTTCGGTTTACTTCGACACCACCTATCCTTTTTCCTCCATGGCGTACAGCAGCTGTGAAAAAAAAAAAAATCCTCATTTAAACTGACAATTTGCCAGTCTGAATTTTAAAGGTCAGTCCCAGTTTTTTAAATTATTTCTGCGAAAATTTTATGCAACCAACCAACCATAAGAGAATGAAAGGGGAAAAAAAGTTTAAAAAAAGCGATTTTTTATGAGAGCGAGGCTTGGAATTTAATTAATTACTCACTTAATAAATTGAATTTTGAAATTCTGAGAGTCAGGTGCATCAGGAGAGATATTGGGCTACTCTCAGAAAAATTTTGAGCTTCGTACGTACCGTAGTTTTCGCTAACTATCGCAGACACACACACACACACACACACACACAGACAGAGCGATTTGTTATTTTATTAATATAGATGAATATTAATTTAAATGTTAATTGCGTTCTAAATGAAGGTTCAACAGAAAATTAAAAAAGTAGATAATTTCTTTAAATATGGGCTTCGTTAAATGAAAGTTCCACTGTATTTCGAAACTAATTGAAAGTAAAATAGGAATGCGTGAGAAAAAAAATTAACTCAAAATTTTAATTAGGGATACCCTCATAAAACTAATGCGCATGCGCATTCAACTTATAAATCTTCGAAGCTCAAACAACCAATAATAACAAAAAATCACCTGCTTAAAAAATATCGTTTGGCAACGACCAGAATAGTTGACACTAATGTATTTATTCTTTAGAATATTAGGCAGCTGCTCTAGTAACTTTGTTATGATGTTATGTGTGTATATTTAGTACGTAAGTTGAAAATTTTTAAAAAGTTATGCAGAAATGCTATCAGGTGACATTTTATATTAAATGTCGGCCCGAAAAAATACAGTTTCAGTGGCGTTTCGTTAATATGAGCGCGCCAATGTCATTGTACTTCATTCGGACATTCCGACTTCGAAATTATCTTACCTATTTGGATTATGAAACTGGAATTAGAGGATAGTGCCGATAAGAAAGAGGTAAGAAAATGTTATTTTCCCTGTTTTTTTATAATGATTTCTGTTAATTTCGTAAAAAACATGTTATAAAAGGAATAAATATCATATTAATTTAACTTTTTTGAATTCACTTACCTTAGTAAATTCAATAAATTTAACATTTATTTTGTTGAAATACGGAACAGCATGTCAACGATTTGAAAATAGTTAATAATATTATTTTTAAAATGCACTTTAATCACATTTTTTAATTACATATAGTTAAAATCACATTTTAATAAATTAAAAATAAAATCAAAAGTTAACGTTATAATTAACATATAAAGGAGTTTGGGGTTGTTTAATTGTTGAAAATAGTGATAAATATACTACTTTATGCACTAATATTGCAAAAATACTTTTGTAAAACTTTTTTATTACCTTTCTGAATTTCTCATAATCCCAAAAATTTGATAACTGTAATTCCATTTTTATTTTAAACTATGTATCTAAAATAATTAAGATATTGATTTTGTGGTAATAACAATTATTGATTTTAAAAAATGAGTAATTATCGCATTATTTTATTAATTTTTTATATCTTAATTGTTAAATTGTGTTGAAAATAACAATTTTGTTTCATTAGTATGTGTTCATTAAATCCTGGTTCTAAATAGTCATAAAAACAATTACATGTACACTTTTGTGGGATGTACATTGCTGAAATTTTTAGTGTTTGATGTATTTCTATTATTTTCAATAAAATTTTGTGTGATATTGGGAAGTGAGACTGAGAATACTTAAATATTATTAATAGATTCATCTAATACAAAAAAAAAAAAATGAAATCTAACAATTATAACTATTAATAAGGAAACTTTAAAAAAAAAAATTCCTTAAGGATGTCCTTTACCGGCACATCTATACTATATGACATATACAATATATATATATATGAGTTTAACTACGAATTTAAATCGTGGTGTAATCATACATGCGCACAGGCCACTATAGTAAGAAAATAACTAAGCGTAATACTAGAACTAATTGCCTCATTTTCATTTGTACTCGATTTTCAAATAAAATCTGTATATTACGAATATTGCGCATAAACTTCACGTAGTTTTATCAAAAGATAATTCTATATTATATTTAACAGAATGATTTTAATTGGTAAATTAATCAAACGAATATTAATTTTCCAAAATGAGTAAAAAAGTGTTTAGGTTAGGATTCGAACTAGAGACTCTCGATGTATGCTGGCAATGCTCTTCCAACAGAGCAACTTAGCACGCACAATTCACCCTGAGAAATATCATTATATACTCATACGAATAGTATGCATTTATCATACGGGTAGTTTGAAAAAAAATTAAAGTATTATTACATAGGATTATATATAATAATGATAAGTATGCGTTCATATTCACTGTATGAATTGTGTGCGTCAGATTCTTCCAGGATAGTTCAGTCGACAAAGTATTGACAATTTGCGCGAAAGACTGCTTAGTTCGAATCCTGACCTGGACACTTTTTCAATCAGTTGGAAAATTACAAGAAAAGATAATTAAAAGATATAGGGTGGATGCTCCAGTTTTGGCAACTGAACAAGTTTTGGCAACATTGGAATGATTTACCCTCTGTTTAGGCTGTAAATTGATTTTAACAAATTAAATGCATACTTACTCCTTAATCTAACACTCTTCTATCATTTCCAATCCCATTTGTTTATTTTTTGATAAAAAATGACTTGCAAAAAAAAAAAAATAAATAAATAAATAAATGCGTAAAACTATAGTGTGCACTCACATATATTAAGGTTTTTGCTTAGGTAACAAGTTTTCATAATCTTTCAATATTAGGCATTTATCGAACTTTATTTGTTCTGAAACAAATTGCTATGAAGCTTTATGAAGTAGGCTTTCTCTCTGTTGCAATTTAATATTTAAATTGATTATTTTTACAGCTTAAAGTAGGGGTGGCCAAAACTGGTACTTTAAATTTGCTATGTGTACCAGTTATGGCCATGGTGTGGCCAAAAAAGACACAACATTATGCTCCACTTTTGGCCACAAGACTAATTATAATGAAAATTTCAGCAATATATCTATAAATGTTTTATGACTTATAAATTTAAAAGTTCAATAAAATTACAGCATGATTTAGTGGTTTCTTGTATTTTTTCAAAACAAAATGAGGAAGTTGCATAACTTTTCAAAATTTCAAGCACATGAATTTAGAAATAACAAATAATGTGAAAATCTTTACACTATAAACAGGATTCATTTTAACAAGTTTAAAAAAGACAATTCTGTACTCTTAAAAATGGTCTAAATTAAACACTGTTATAAGATAGCAAGTAAAATTATGGCTTTTCAAAATTCATTGTCAGCTTTTCAAGATGGTTAAGTTTTGTAGTATCTCGTTCTACCTTGCAACACAAGTTTACAGAATGGAGACCAGTTTTTACTATTTTTGAATCTCAAGTAATAGGGTTGTGCTATTTATGATGGCCAATTATCTATATGAGAGATATGGGCCGAAGAGAAGAGGGATGCCCTCTGTGAAGGTCTTTCTAAGAACCTAGCCCATATTTACACAAGGAAATCTAAGGTTTGAAGAAAACTAACTCCAAATGATTAGGCTGACAGGCAGCTAAGTACGAGGAATTAAAGTTAAAAATCAGCTGAAAAAAATGGATTTTAGAGATTGTCAAAATACTATTTCATGAAAAAATGGAATAATTTCAAGATTCTAGTCATATAACTGTAAATATTGGTATAGTATAACATATGATATATATAAATGAAAATATGCAAAATGTTAAAATAAGCTTTTTATGTCCTATAAGTCTTTTTTATGAATTAAATATATTTTTTGTTTTTAAATTTAAATGTTCAATTAAAATCAGCTTAAGTATATTTTATTTGATGTTTTTATGATTTCATTTAAAAAATTGCAAATCTTTTTTATACAGCAAACAAATATGTGTGTAGTAAAACAGACTTTGCACAAAAATGTTTTATTTTTACTTATTATCAGTTAAAATGTTTGCAAAATTACAAGATATTAGGGTGGCCAAAACTGGTGCAAATTGAAAGAAATTACTTAACGAGTTATTACTCACAATCTAAAATATTTGATAGAAAGTTATTATAATTAACAGAAAGCAACTAAATTTACTAAAGAATACTGTTATTGCGATTTAATATGCTTTATTCAGTCTAAAACTATAAGATTTCCATTTCAACTTTTCTCTTAATGTGGCCAAAATTGGAGCATCCACCCTATATATTTATAGACATCAGGATTGTTGGTAAGAAATATTGGCAAGCTGTACAGTTTTAGATATGTGCTGGGATTTGTGGATATTAAAGCGAGTAAAAGTTTAAAAAAAAAAGTTCAAAAAGATTAAACAGTTTGAGCAACATACTACAAAATGTGTGTCAGTTATAAATAAAATTGAAGCTATGCAATTTTCAGCATGTGGGGAAAAATGTATAAATATTTTTGAAAGGTAATATTTTTCAAATTTTGAAAACAACACCAGAGTCGTAAGGCATGTGAGGTAAATCGAAATTTTAACTTTAATTTAGAAGAAATTCTCCTTACTGCAGGTAACTATTTTTATATATTATACAGTATTTGTTCATAAATTGTCAATATATGATTTTAGGACTCAAACCCTATTTTAACAGGAACATGGCATGGAGTTATAGTTTCAGCAGATCCTGTTTCTTTTAAATTGTTAGAGAATTGTTAAGAAAAGTCAAATCGTCACAGAATCATCACAGTGTTAACGAAAGTTTTGTCACAAATGATCTACAGCGTGAGTCTAAAATAATGGGACAAACTTTAAGGGAGGTGGTAGAGCTCACTATAATAAATAATTATGGCATAGAAATGTATGACTGGAAGTGACGCGTTAAAACGCCACACTAGTCACTGCAAAAGACACGGATTATAATGTTAAGCGTATGGGAGCGCTATTTTCAAATATCTCGCTAAAATTTTAATATTTTCACATATTTTTTTTTTCCATAGGATAGCTGAGGACGACCTGCAACTGGGCTGGTTTTTACTTTTTTGATTTTGGTTACAGATTAAAAGTATATACTTTAACTTTCAGAACCAGTTTAAACCGGTTCTAAAACTAAAACTATTGTAATATAAAAAAAATATAACCAAAATCGAAAAAGTAAAAATTAGCCCGGTTGTGGATCGTCCTCAGCTATCCTATGGAAATAATATCATGTAAAATATTGAAATTTGAGCAAGATATTTGAAAACAACGCCCCCCCCCCCATAAACTTAACATTATCATCCGGGTCTTTTTTGGTGACTGGTGTAGCGTCTTGACGGGTCACTTCCGGTCATATATTTCTGTGCCATCATTATTTGTTATATAGTGAGTCCTACCGCTCCCTCAAAGTTTGTTCCATGATTTTGGATTCACCCTGTATTTCACAATTTGGTCACAATGTGACTTGAAAAGCATTGTCACTTTCGTCACAATTTCGTCACAATTTTAATGACAAAATCGTCACAAATGACACACTTTTCACAAATTGGTCACATTGTGACGTCACAAAGTGGTCACAATGTGACGTCACAAACAAGCTCTAAAACGGCCATAACGACTTCACATTTTAGTCACAGTGACTTCACATCGACGTCACGTGACGTCACATCGACGGTCACAAAGTCACAGTGTGACTTCACAACGACGTCACCGTGACGTCACCATGTCTTACGGGCGATTGTCGATGTGACGTCACGTGACGTCGATGTGAAGTCACAGTGACTAGAATGTGAAGTCGTTATGGCCGTTTTAGAGCTTTTTTGTGACGTCACATTGTGACCACTTTGTGACGTCACATTGTGACCAATTTGTGAAAAGTGTGTCATTTGTGACTACTTTGACATTAATATTGTGACGAACTGTGAAATTTTTTTTAGAAAGTCACATCTTAGTCACAATGTGACGTCACTGAGTGGTGGCATTTTCGTCACAGATGTGATGTGACCAAAGTGACTCACAGTGACGTCATTGTGACGTCACTGTGACCATGCATGCTATGAGGGCGTTGTTATTACTTTAATAATGTTGATCGTAGCTATCCAAATAGACATACCGGTGTTTAAAGATTATCTCGTTGTCTGAAGAGCAACGAAAGTGCTTATTTTGTGTACTATTCAATTCATACCCTAATAGCATGCATGGTCACAGTGACGTCACTGTGAGTCACTTTGGACACATCACATCTGTGACCAAAATGCCACCACTCAGTGACGTCACATTGTGACTGAGATGTGACTTTCTTAAAAATCTTTAGAACTTTATAAATATCCTTCAAAACATGTTATTTACTTTTAAAAACATGTTTCCGGCAATTTAAATATCGTCGCTTTTGTCACAGTTTCGTCACAATGTTAATGTCAAATTAGTCACAAATGACATATTTTTTACAAATTTGTCACCTTGTGACCACTTTGTGAAACGTCACAAAAGAGCTCTAAAACGGCCATAACGACTTCACATTTTAGTCACTGTGACTTCACATCGACGTCACGTGACGTCACATCGACAATCGATGGTCACAAAGTCACAATGTGACTTCACAACGACGTTGCAGTGACGTCACCATGCTTTACGGGTATTGATATGATAACAGGCTAAGGAAGAGATTTTGGAGACATTTGGAAAATATCGTATTACATCAGGGTTTAACAGATCGTGCAACTTTATAATGTTTTTTGTGTTTTATTACACGTGATTCATGCTAAAAAAATAACCTATATTTTAATTTAAAGAATGAAATATATGTTTAAAATAAAGGAATTGCCAACCGTTCAAAGAGAATTAAATAAAAATTTATTAATATTATTATTACAAAGTGCCGAAATATAAATGGAGTCATAATAAGAAAGGCATAGTCATGCACTATCATTTCTATATAAAGAAAGTAACAAAATAATTGTTAAGAAAAAAAAATATTTGATGAAAAGATATGTACTATTAATAGTACACCCCCAGACCCAAAAGTTTTAAAAGGCTTTGCAAATGACTTTCCTCGTATACCATAATGTAGCATTTTCAATAAAGAACATTAAATCCCCAAGAGTAAACTCCCAATAACATATTAAAAACTAAATAGCAATCTGAGTATACTTAAGAGAACTAAAACACGCACGATTAGATGGACGGACAAATGGCAAATAGACAAGCCGAATACCCATACACCCACAAATGAAGCCTGCATTCAAATTATAATGGTGTAAAGAAATATTATGCAGACATACATGCCTTAAATGCAATAAACCCAACTTCTTATATACATTTATAAACTCAATACCCTTTTTTATATTTCTTAGACAGTCCGAAAAAAAATTTCTCTTGTCAAAATAAGAAGTTAAAAAAATATATGAATGATATTTTGTTTGTTCTTATATTTTATACGCTTGAGTAGGTAAGTATGATCGCAGATATCACAGAGGGTTTTGCTTAATGTTTATTTCGAAACAACTTATAGATTTATTAATAAATCCAAATTGTTAATTTATAATTGTTAGCCATATTGCCTCCTTAACAGCTCATACAAACATATATATATTGTAATACTATTGTGATACAGCATGACTTACTATTCCAATCTTTGTTTTTCCTGGTTTCCAATTCTCCAATCTCCTATTTCTTATTATCCATTTGTTTACTTGTTTATTCAATAGTCTATCGTATGTTTCAAATCAGCCTCGCATCCGTTTTACTACCGTTTCGATTAAATTATCGATTATCGACTACGGTCTTTCACGTTTTCACGTAGTTTCGGAGATTATCATTTTCTCGCCGGGCAAAAATGCGTTCGTTCTCCTCTCTTTCATCCGATCGCAATTTGCAGTCATCGCAACTCGCAATCTGTTAATCGTTGCATCTTTCTTTGCCCTAAGGCGGGACCGCGTCAGCACAACTCGGTGAAATGGAAAGGGGGCGTTTTTACGGGTTTTCCCATTGACGTCTAATAACTGGACTAAGAAATAGCAACCTTTTTTGAATCCAACATTACCTCCCCACCAGTACGTGATGGTGGGCGCGAATGCGCGCCAAAACCGGTTTCGCCCGCCAATCCCACCAGCCACCAAGACCTATTTCGTCTGCGTTGCGTTCTTTTATTATGAGAATGAAAGCAGAAAATTGCCAAGAAGGGATAATCGCCAAAAAAGACACCCTTTTGGCAAGGAAAACTCTCGCCAAATCTGGGCCATTCCAGCTTCAAGTATTTCCGAAGAGAACAAAGGGAAACGTCATCTAGTTGTTATTTCTGATCTATGGGTTTTCCATCGATGCGAGCGGGGTATTTAAAAGCGTTGTTGTGTTTTGACTTGGCGGAGGTGGTGGTCTGTGCCATAGATGTTTTCTTTTTACAGTATTATTTCTTTTAAAGAATTATACAGTTTTATTGAAGAAGTTGAATCTTCATGATGAAATTTCGTGTATCTTCCTTTGTATTTTTATCTCGGTGAATTGTTTTTTTTCTTCAACTAATGGTTTTTTTCTTCAACTGATCCATCTTCTTTTATGGGACTTGGCAAGTAACTATTTTAAAGGATGTTCAGAAACGTCGAACATTTTAAGAGGCCGGTAATTCTTGATGGTTTCCTGTGAGTACTTGTTTATTATTTGCTACCTAGTCATTGTTAATAGTCATGCTGCTTATTTTTGGTTTAAAACATTTACATAATTTAAATTACGTTTTTATTTTGATTTAAATTTATCTGATATACTTTATTATTGTCATTATATAGATTTTTTATTTAAACATGCATTTAATTTATTTAAATAAACGTTAGTCTTTTTATACCAATTAAAATGTTTCTTCACTGACTTATCACATAACACTGTCACACTATCGCCCAAAACATATTTTTAGCGCTACCATTTTTCAGCTCATCTGCTCAATTTCAGATAGTTTTAGAACGGTTCTGGTTCCCAAACCGATCAATAATTAATAAATTATTTCATAGACAATGGCACCAACAAATTTAATTTTTAAATAATTATAAACGGAAGTTATTTATTTTAATCAAATTAAAAATATTCAAATAGAATTATTTAAATAAATGCCAAATTTCCAAACTTTTCGAAAATCCAAAATGAAAAAAAAAAAATTGCGGAGAATAAATAAATAAAATTTCAAATTTCTAAAAACGAAAAAAATGTTTAACCGAAATTTAAAATACTGAATCATTAATAAATCGCAATCGTTTTTAAAATAGAAAGAAAATTGAATTCCAAAAAATAATATGAATGTCGGAAGAACGAAGCCCAAAGAATATAAACCCTTAAATTGGCAAATAATACAAAATTTCTTTTAATTAAATCCGTCTTAATAATAAAAAAATTTCAGCTTGAAGCATAGTGGATCGAATTAGCAATCTCCTGTTTACTAACGGGATGCTTTACTTCCAAGTTATGATGTCTACAGGAAAAACGTTCAAATTCTCTTCTTAAATTTAAATCGCAAAACTGGACGGATGACATTAATAAAATTGATTTAATTAAAACAATACATCTTTTAATTTTTTTACGATTTGTCGGGTGATACGAGGTATTCAACTGCAAGTACAAGAAAATTTGAAGAATCTGACTTATACAGTTTTTGTGTACGGACTCTATGACGGACGAACAGACAGAAGACGGAGACGAATAGGGTTTCATCAGATGAACGAAATCCGAAAAAGGTATTCTTGCACTATAAAACAGTTTTATTGGTCCTTAGTAAAAGGTTGCAGAAAATAAAGTTGAAAAAACAACTAAAACAACTGTACACAACGAATCTCTTGTTATCGAACAAAATTTATCCCCGGAAATACGTTTTTTTTGGCAAAAAACGTGTAAAAAATATGACTTTTCTTGTTTTTTTTTTAAATAACTTCAAAAATATACATTTTACATAAAAGTCCTCAGTACATAAATTAAAGAGGACAAAATTTTCTACATTTTGTGCATTTAAAGTCTGATCAATGGTTTAGTTGTGACAGTGCCGCAAAAATGGGTGTGAAAAGCAAAAAATTCTGAAATTTGGTGATTACGATACTGTATGTCTAAGAAACGTGAAAAAGAACTATTCTACGCAAATTTTGACCACGTAATAATACTAACTATAATATTATTGACTATATTTTATAAATCTGATGTTCTTTGTTTCCTTCATAACTAAAAAAATATTAACAAGAAAGAAAAATCATATGTTAAGCATAGATTATGAAGCACTTTCTAACACTTCACGAAATCTTTAACAAAACTCCGTTATTTAAGAAAATAAAGTTACTATATATGTAGCCAAATGTATATTCCAATAATTTTGAACAGCTCTGTATTGCATCTGTCGGTTGAAGTATATATACTATATTATGGGAAAATTTAGTTTTTCCAGAAAATGTCTAGCAGGTTGAAATTTCTCTTTCAGCAATTTATATTAATAGACCGAAACATAATTGAATACTTTTTTTCAGCCCTGTAGTTTATCTTGTACCTTTATTACGCGTCAGTATTAAGCTAAAATTTATTTGTATCTAAAACTCTCTTAAAACTACAGAAATCATCATTCATACGCGTCCGTGCATCGAATTTTTTGAGTGGTTCTCTGTTTCACTTTATCTATATTCTGCAAGCATTTCTTAGTAAATTGAACGCAGTTCAGCATAAAAATGCATAACTTATTTTAAAACTACTTTTAAGTAATTTACGCTTATATTCAGTAACGTTTTCGAACTCTTTTAGGTATCCCTATATATCAACTATTGCTTTTATACACACCATATAATGATCATAGATTTAATGAAATTTGAATTAATTAACCTTCCGTCTACCAGACAAAACACCCATTTATCTACGGCAACACCTAATTTTAATTCCAAACTTGCAAATGGCACCAGTAATATTTTAATATAATTTTGCTTTTACAATGAAAGCTTAAATTAAGGAATTCGTAATATCTAGACAAGTCCTTTATAAATTCCGGTGTCAATCGACAATTTCTCATTTTACCATCGACACCAGAAATATTGCTGTCGGGTCCAATGGACCCGTCTGGTAGACGGAAGGTTAAATTGCATTTCATCCATCCATCAGCCGCCAGCGGATACATATGCAGTATTTCGGAAAGAATATACTATTTGAAATCTTTCGTAAGTCCATGTAAATGCTATGTACTTCATATTATGCATGACTGTATCGTATAATTTGTATTAAAACTCAGCGACATAGATCAATTTTATTATATATGAAATAATTTTAAAATAATTAAAATATGTCGCACACAAACCGCCCTTTAACATTATGGAATAGAATTCTTTTGTGGGGCCCTGTAAATGAATAATAGCAATTTTTTTCATCGCATATTTTACAGAATGCATATTTTATTCCGCCTCGTAAGTGTATATAAATTTTAATATGTTTGTCAGATTTTTAATATCTTTAGATTTCATTTGAAACGATTTTTTTCCCACAGGCTATAATGTAATGGTAAACTTTTGACTGCGTCTGCAAATAAACTACCGTATTTTCGGGTGTATAGTCCGCGGCTTATACAAAAAAAAACTTCGAAAAAGCCGCTGCGGCTTATACACGGTGCGGGTTATACAAAGATTTTTTTAATGAAAAATCGTGATATTTTTTCTACAATTTTTAAACCTAAAAAAATATGAAAAAAAACATCGGAATTTGTAAATTCTTTTCGCTATGCCGCTATAAATATAGAGAGTTCTCTCATGTTTGTAAAGGCTCTTTTTTACTGCTTAAATACAATTATTTCTGGGTTTGGAAGAACTGTCGCCAAGTATCGCCAAGTATTGCACTAACCGGCAGCGAGAAATAATGACGCTCGAACGCAGTTTGCCCTTGATTTGATAGGGTAAAAATGATAGTATAACATGCTACTTATTTGAAACTTACTTTTTGCTGAATAAGTCGTTTTAACGTTAACTGTGATCAGTTTTTTAGTAGAGATGTGTCATTTGTTGAGGAACGATTCAAAAGGAGCGATTCCGGCAGTGGAACTAAAGGAACGATTCCAATCTGTAAAAAAGAATCCGTACTTTTCGGAACGATTCCGAAAACCAACGAAATCACGGAATCGGTCCTTTATTAGAAAGGTTCCCTAAAGGTTCGAATCCTCGGAATCCGTCCGAAACTCCGAAAAGGGCAAAATCCTCGGTCTCGTTCCGAAATGACTCAACTTTGAAAAGATTAAATTCCTCGGACTCGTTCCGAAAAGGAGCAATTCATCTGACTCGTTCCATAATGACTCTGAAAAGGTAGGAGGTCTCGGAATCGTTCCGAAAAAGAGCGACTCCACTGAATCGTTCCGAAATGACATAAACCTTACACTTTTTTTTTTGTTCTTTGCAACAGGCAGGGTAGATTATTTTTTTGAGAAAAAAGCTAGAAATGATCTTAAATTCAGAATGTTCAAGGTAAGAAAGGTTCCAGATTTTGGATTTTGTACTCTACAAACACAAAGCGGTGCTGCAGCACCGATTCGCTAGCAAACTATTTTCCGATATTTTATTCATAGATTTTTTTAAGGTCTCGCGTATAAGTCAACCTCCCCTTCCCACTTTGAAATTCTATTTTGTCTAAAATGTCTCGACTTATACGCCCATATATACTTTAATGGGTTCTAACTTCGAACCCTGATCCAAATATACGTTCGTAAATGGTGTGTAGCCAGCGCACTATACATCGATGCATCTCCGCGGCTTATTACACGAACTTTTTTTACTGCATTGCCCGATTTAGGAGTGCGGGCTATACATCCGAAAACACGGTAACCGTGTTTAAAACTTCATTTGAAACAGGGTTTGTGCTAAGGTAAACGTCAATAACTTCCAAAAATTTCTCGGCAATCCGAGTGTATTTAAAGGAGTTAGAGCGCGGACAGAGTTACAAACAAACCAAATGTTCATCCACTTTTCAACTTTGTTGGAGAATGCTAAAAATGAGTATATCTGTGATCGAAATCTTCATTTACGATTAGAAAATTATAATAATAATAATAATAATAATAATAATAAAGCATTTCTTAACTTGGCTTTTAAATAATATAAATAAAATAACTAAAAAAAATTTAATTGATAAAAGCTGACACGGAATTTAGTTCTTAAAGTTCTTAAAGTTCAAAAGTGGTGTAAAAATAAAAAAATTCTGGGAAACAGGAATTACGGTATTGTGCATAGATTTAACATGAAGACTGACTATTTTATGCAAAGATTGACTATAAATAATACTAAAAATTATATGATTGACTGCATTTTACAATGAAGTTGCTGCGACAACTCATTGTTTGATTATAAATAATTATGTACAGTAAGTACATTTACTTTAAAAAAAAAGAAAAATACTATTTCCGCTATCTTTTACTTGAGGGTCCGTACTTTTCACCTACATCTACAAAGCAGAAAATAGACGTATGAGATTAGTGGGTGTTTTTATTACTACTAATATTATAAAATAAAAGTTTTTTTTAATAGTAAATATTTGATACTTTGCAGCATGACTATTTCCCCTTCCATTGAATCTACTGGTTCATTGTGTATTTTGCAATAGCAAATGAACATTTTAATAAGCGATATGCTCATTTTTATTTATTTTTTAGTTATGAAGGAAACTACAAAGTAAACGACAGGGCTGAATAAAAGTATTCAATTATGTTTCCATCTATTAGTATAAATTGCTAAAAGAGAAATTTTAACCTGCTAGGCATTTTTTTTTTGCGAAACTAAATTTTCCCATTATATAGTATATTATATATCAACCGAAAGATCAAATACAGGGCTGG
Source organism: Maratus speculifer (assembly GCA_964019185.1). NCBI lineage: Eukaryota > Metazoa > Arthropoda > Arachnida > Araneae > Salticidae > Maratus > Maratus speculifer. The sequence goes on from OZ025294.1 coordinate 407,844,082, forward strand.
GTTCAACAGTATTGGAATAAACATTTGGCTAAATACACTAATGTTATTTCCTTAAATAACGAATTTTTGTTAAAGATTTCATGAAGTGTTAGAAAGTACTTAATAATCTATGCTTAACGCATGATTTTTCTTTTTTGTTAATTATTTTTTAGTTATGAAGGAAACAAAGAACATCAGATTTATAAAATGTGGTCTATAATATTATATTTAGTGGTCAATACAATAATAATATATAATAATCATATATAATAATCATATCAATATAATAATCATATAATATTATATATTAAGTGGTCAAAATATGTGTAGAATGGTTCTTTTCCACGTTTCATCGACGTACAGTATGCACTGTAAAAAAAAAAAAAAAAAAAAATCAAGATGTTACTAAAATTTTTTTAGTAAATTTGTATTCCACAGAATTTTTTAGTAACCATTACAAATTTTTTTTTGTAAGTGAAACAAGCATTTCTTTTGTAAACTGAACAAAAGAATTTTTTGTATAACTAACTTAAACACTTTTAGTATAAACCACCAAGCAAAATTTAGTAATAGCTCCAAAATGATTTTTAATGACCTTTATGTGCGCCCGAAGGCCATGAGCTTCCTTCGAGCTGCATCCAGACTTCTGAAGCGATAGATTTTCGGCAAAACCGCAATAGATGGCAGCACCAAGCATTGCTACCACCTCCGACAGGATTTTCATAATCCCTTCACTAACGAGTACTTACACTACATACATTTGGGGCGTAATTGGCTGCGTCCAGCACCGAACCCGGGACCTTTCAGTCTGGAGTCCGTTACTATAACCATTATGCTATCAAGGCCACACCAAGTGAGTTTTAGTAAGAGCTATTAAAAATATAAAACTATTAACTCTTATTCATTGCTAACTTTTTTCTAGTAATTCTTACAGATTTTCTAGTAAGCGACTAAGATTACTAAAAATTTTTTAGCAATTACAAGATCACTAAAGTTTTTTTAGTAGATCGACCCTTTTTTTTTACAGTGTGGTAATTACGTTTTTCAGAGTTTTTTGCTTCCTCACCCATTTTCGCGGCACTGTCACGGCTAAACCATTGATCAGAGAAATAAACTTTAAATACATAAAATGTAGGAAATTCTATCCTCTTTAATTTATGTACTGAGGACTTTCATGTAAAATGCATAATTTTGAAGTTGTTTAGAAAAAACAGAGAAAAGTCTAGTTTTTTACACGCTTTTAGCCAAAAAAACGTGTTTTCGGGGATAAATTTTGTTGGATAACACCAGATTCGTATTCAGTGACCCAAAAAACATAAAAGAAAACAAATTTCAAAACTACACCAAAACTTGCATTTATTTTCGACCAAATGCCTGAACTACTTCACAAACTTATTAAAACTTTTGAAGGGGACTCAAGAATCTTGTTTACTTACTCATCATACTTAGTATAGGGTAAGTCTTGCAATCGTTTTGAAAGTCGAAAAAAATTTTTTTGACAGATTTACATGTTTCAGATAGTGGAGATACCGAAAAACACATTTTTAGAAAAAAAAAATTGCCGTCCGTCTGTCTGTCTGTAAACGCTCTATCTCACGAAGAAATTGAGATAGAGACTTCAAATATTGTATGTACTTAGTATGTAAGAATGAGACGAAGCCTATATAATATCAGTAACCTCGGTTATCCGGAACTATTTTTTTCGGACACTTGAAAAATTCGTTCTGATGAAAGGTATATAAAAATTTTCGAAATTTAGTTTTTTAAGGAATGGTCTTAAAAGGCAATAAAATAACACAAATTTTGCATAAAACACAAAGTCATTCGGATTATTAGTAACCGAGATATTTGTAATTCTGTTTTCCACATTCTTTGTTTTTTCGTGACCCTGTATTTCATTCAAATTTCAATTCAGAGATATATTTAAATTGGAAATGAGACTCTTAATCCAACGCAGTAAACTGTTAGTTAATAGGATTATTATTTTTGGAGTTATAAGGATGTTTCTTTTACGAAGTTCGGTACTACTAGAGTAGTTTTGCATTTTATATAATTTGTCGAAATGGGGAAATAGAGATATATCACAAATAGAGCATTACTATGTATATTAACAGTATTAAAATATACGTTTAAATTTTGTTTTGGAATTGCGAAGCATTGTATAAATAGTTTTCAGATGTTTTATTTTTCTATATTATATTATGCATATTCATGATGGGTAAGTATTACGGTGGCCCCCAACGACTAGTTTTTTTATCTCGCGTTGCAATTTAACAGCATGTCACATTCAATTTTTCTTCTCAGTCCCTTTAATACATAAATGCATACAACTTTTAATATAGGCAACGTATTATATCTTCTATTAAAAAAAATAATATTCTATACTAAGCGTTTTTTTTTTTTATGTTTAATTTTCATAAAAGCTTTATAATTGATTTTTTACTTGTATCCTCTGCCTGCAAGACTATAGCAAAATTATATGATCAAAAGCCACCAAAAATATTGATAATGATGTAATACTTATATATCTTGAACGTATACTCTTGTTGTAAGCAATTTATCTGTTTATTTTAAATTTAATTTTAAAATATAAATTTAAAAAATAATGATTTTTATTGAAAAATTTCCAATTTTAAATAAATAAATAAATAATTTGCTTACAAATGAAGTACATTTTCAAAATACACTACTTTTACATCATTATCAATACATATATATATACCGGGTGTCCCAAAAATGACTGATGGATTTTAAAATTCAATAACTTGTAAACGGTGACAGCTATTTAAAAATTTTTTGCAGGAGAGTTACGTATAATGTCAGGAGTTTTTTTACCGTAATTTTTTATTTTAGTTAGCATATCAAACAATAGATGGCGCTGATGGCATTTGAAGGCCAGGTTCGCAATGCTGAGTGAAGCGTCGACCCTTGTACAAAACCCTTCTGCAAAAAATTTTTAAATAGCTGTCACCGTTTGCAAGTTATTGAATTTTAAAATCCATCAGTCATTTTTGAGACACCCGGTATATATATTGGGGGGAGGGAGGAATCAATAGTTTTGCTACAGCTATAATCTTGCTATAATCTTTTATAGAGTACATGCAAGTAAAAAAAAAACAATTTTTACTTTTTTTCATCAAAATTAAACTTAAAAAAAATAAAATTTCAATATAGAACATTACAAAGAATTATTTTACATGGAAAATATATTAAAATTTTTTATGTTTTTGTGTTTCATAGGAACTGAAAAAAATAAAAATAAATATGACATGTTACTAAATAGCACTACCAGGTAAAAAGTAAGACTCCTTATACCCGTTAAAATTATTATTATCTGAAATATCCCTTAAAAATATATTTTTGTATAATTAAAACACCAATGATATCAAAATACGAAAAAAGGATTCTGACAAATTTTTTTTCAATAAGAGTTTGAGGTTTCTGCTGTAAAAGCAGTTGTGAAAATAAGTATAAAATATAGAAAATGTGAAAATAAATTAAACCAATGCGGTATTAAAATCAAAAGGATGCTAAACAAGATGTTCAGAGAAATATGCCTTAATATTTTTCGGGTAATTTAATTTTCTGGGTTATTTTACGAAGTTGAAGAAGACAAAACCAGACATCTTAATTTTAACATGTTATCTTTATTATGCATACAAAGATAATGAACTTTTTTTTCCTGTCTTGCTTAAAGTTTTGAAAGAAAGTTTTATCAACTCAGAGTAAGAAGTTAAATGAATTTCAAAATTTAATAAAACAAAGTTAACATGTTTTCTGTTTTTCACATATTGTTGTGATTCGTATTTTATTCATAATAAATCTTCTGATTTTTTTCTTCCTTTATTGAACTCGGCACGTTTTGTTTTTAAAAGAAATTGTGTAAATATATAGTATTTTACGTGCATGCCGGGAAGTACATTTACCGCAAAATTTACATTAAATCAGAATGCAAGGGATACTTGAGTATTTAGGATTTAATTGGTGAATGCATATATGACAATTTGTCAATGCTTAAAAAGTTGCCAATCCTAATTTTTACCTTCTTTCTTCACAAGAAGCAAGTATTGAATTTGTGAAGTATTTTTGGTTTTCGACGTATTTACACGTTTTAGGAGTCGGAGATTCCAAAAAATATGTTTTTACAAAATATCTTTCTGTGAGTCTGTGATTCCGTGACTTTGACTTCATGTGACGTAAATTTTGTAGACGATCAGTATTAAGAAATAATGCACGGAATTTAATAAAAATTTAAATTTAGTTAGTCCTTGATATAAATTGATGCAGATTAGTTTTGGTATAAATCGCTCGACAGATGTCGATGCTATACTGCATCTTGTTCGATTATTGCAATCGCTCTATCTTCAGAACTAATACACGGAATTTCACCAAACTCCATACTCAACTAGTCTTTGACACAATCTGCCGTTTTTTACGTTTTGGTAAAAAGCACTCAATAGGTGGCGCTACTATACTGAATTTTTTAAAGATTTCCGCAAAAGATCTATCTCAAGAACATATACACTAATTTCTATGAAACTTCAAGTTCGATTAGTCTTTGACATGAATTGATCCTGTTTATATTGATCTTGTAAATACCTCCACAGATCGCGCTTCTATACTGCATTTGTTACAATTTCTGTAACAGCACTATTTGAAGAATTAATGCATGGATTTCCATCAAACTTCAGATTCAGTTAATCCTTGACATTAATTGGTTATGGTTACATTTTGGTGTCAATCGCCCTACAGGTGACGGTGCTATGCTGATTTTTGTTGGATTTACACGATTTTATCGATAGTCATACCTCAAGAACTAATGCACGGAATTTCATATCTTTTGAATTCTCATAATGGCACAGATTGATATTTAATTTTGGCACCGTGACATCAAATTTTAAAAATTAACACGTATGAGATAGAAAAAAGTTTTTGGATTGCTACATCCGACTAGTTTAATTTAAATTTACAAAACTATGTAGCAATGCTTTGTAAATACTGTACAGAGTGCATCATTAAAATCCATGTTAGATATTTATGAAATAGTTTAAAAAATGAAAAAAATGATTCAATTTTTAAAAAAGATTATTGATCTGATTTTGATTTAGAATAAGGAATTAAAGCCATGCTGCTCATATTACACGACGAAAAAAGTGGCAGATATTACTTAAAACTAATTCGGGCCCTTTTTTTTTTTTTTTTTTTTGAAAATTAAAGATACAATGCCGCGTATTCATTCAAAAAACTTTTAATTGATAAAATTTCCATTGTACATTATTTACTTCTAAATTCCCCATTTTCTGGACATTCTTGAAGTCATTTTACAAGCATTTGTTAAACCTGGGTATAAGTTTTTGTTATCCGATAGACAATAGACGATTACTACTTCTTGTCGAAAATGCATTCGATTTTGATCTCATCATCGTCTTGTGGACATTTTGTGCCCAAAAACGTTCTTTCGAGTAAAGGAATAAGTGCTGGTCGCTGGGTGCAAGGTCCGGACCGCATTTTGAGAAAGAATCACGTTTTGAGCACCAGCCTTGGCGAGTTGGCGAAAGCAAGAACGTTCAGCTAGCTGCATCGCCAAACGCCAATCGTCGTTTTGTTTTGATTTTAAATCCGAATCATTTTAATCTGAAAAAGCTCTTTGTTTTAAACTGTGTTTTAACTGTAAACAACGGTGTGTAACATCTCCTCGTACTATATTCTTTGCTTTATAGCATTTACGGAAAAACAAATGAACAATAAGCACGATTTCTTTGCAGATGGAAGGGTTGCTATTCGCTAGGCGTTTGACGCCAAAAACAAGAAAGGGTGCGTAGCATTGTCTTCATCTCCGCGCCAACCGTTGTTCTAGCGATAAGGTGCTCAAAACTTGATTCTTTCTGAAAATGCGTCCGGACCCATCAGAGATTACATCGCTTTTCTGGGTTCATTATGAACATTCGTCATACCCTGTGTTTTCGCTGACAGTTGCCAACGTTAGTAATTTGGCTAATTAAAAAAAATCGCCAAATGAAAAAAGTATTAGCCAAATATATTCGTCGTTTAACACTAAAAGAATTATCTTTAATCCTTTAATGTACCCCGTTTTTTCAATATGTTCTGAAATAAATTAAGTTTTTATAATTGTGACAACGAGTGTTATTAATCTAAATTCATATATCCGCTACAATTATATAAAAAATATGTATATTCTAAATATCTTGCTTAATTAAGAAAAAAAATTAAAACAGATTTAACTCATTTAAATGTTATGAATTCTTGTGGTACGGTGCAATTGAACATGATAAGCGACACACACACACACACATAAAAAAGGCGAAAAGAAAAGAAAGAAAAAACAAAAACTGAGCACTAGCAATTTGGCGAATCTAATCGCTTATTTACTCGCCAAATGAAGAATTTAGTCGCAATTTGGCACAATGGCGAACGACAGCGAGAACACTGGATACCTTCAAAGAAAGCACGACACCATTTCGTTACATTTTGTCGATTCATAGTGTTCCCATATACTGCAACAATTTCTTTGTGAATATTAACTGGACGATCAACGTTTCTATTAAGAAAATGTAAGAAAAAACTTGCTTCACATTTCGCGAAATTCTGAATGGATACAACCATAGCACGAAACAAAGTGAACGTACAAATAACGAATGACTGCGAGGGAAATGTCAGAAGTTCAGAATTAAAATATGTGTTGAAATGCGCTCATTAAAGCTTTTTCTTTCTCACTACTTGAGATGTACCTTTATTTTTCGAAAACACATCCTAAGGTAAGTGATGCAAATATGGCTAATGCTGTTAATATGGATAACATGGATATAATAATAACAGAAAAATATGGATTTGCAATATCCTTATTAATTTTAGTAAAATCCAAAAGTTGAACTTGCACTTAGTATCTGGATATACAAAAAAGACAGTTTAGTTACCGTGTTGCCCACAACCCTTCATAACTCTATAAAGCGGCCATCATTGTTGATTTGTTGTTAGTTGTACTGACATACAACAAACTTTTCTCTGGTAAGTTTGTTATTATTATTATTTTTTAAAAATATTAGTATTTACTGTTATACATAATATTTTAGTTGGTTTAATGAACTTTTTAAATGCAGGAATGAATTTTAATATCTGAATGTTCAGCCAGAATGATGAACGCTTTTTCAAAACTCACTATTCTAGGCAATATACCCATTGGGTATATTACTTGAACGTATGGCCATATCAAATTTTTATAAATAAATTTCTCCACTTTTTGTAGTTATTTTATTTATTTATATAAGTAAAAAATGCTACTTTACGACTTTGTTTGCCTGCTAATATATTAAATGAGATGTTTCATTTTGTTAAATCCTGTTTTGGCTATTCCAGTAATTTTGGAACAAAGAATGTCTTTAGTTTTTGATAAAAAAAAAAAAAAAAAAAAAAAAAAAAAAAAAAAAAAAAAAACATCGGAACATTACATAGGCTCGATATGGATGAAGGTTTTCTCCAGTTTAGGACTGGAAAAAAAATGTCACTTACCAGTTAAAAGTGGCTTCACATAGAAGGGTATCTATCGTTTCAGCCCATATGATTTTCCTGAAGAAGCTTTTACTCCAAATTCTGTTTTTGAAAACTCAACTCCAATAAAGATTAATGCCAAAAGTAAGAAATAAATTTATATTCAATGAGCTCAATTACCAGTTAAAAGTGGCTTCACATAGAAGGGTATCTATCGTTTCAGCCCATATGATTTTCCTGAAGAAGCTTTTACTCCAAATTCTGTTTTTGAAAACTCAACTCCAATAAAGATTAATGCCAAAAGTAAGAAATAAATTTATATTCAATGAGCTCAATTACCAGTTAAAAGTGGCTTCACATAGAAGGGTATCTATCGTTTCAGCCCATATGATTTTCCTGAAGAAGCTTTTACTCCAAATTCTGTTTTTGAAAACTCACCTCCAATAAAGATTAATGCCAAAAGTAAGAAATAAATTTATATTCAATGAGCCCAATTACCAGTTAAAAGTGGCTTCACATAGAAGGGTATCTATCGTTTCAGCCCATATGATTTTCCTGAAGAAGCTTTTACTCCAAATTCTGTGTTTGAAAACTCACCTCCAATGAAGATTAATGCCAAAAGTAAGAAATAAATTTATATTCAATGAGCTCAATTACCAGTTAAAAGTGGCTTCACATAGAAGGGTATCTATCGTTTCAGCCCATATGATTTTCCTGAAGAAGCTTTTACTCCAAATTCTGTGTTTGAAAACTCACCTCCAATGAAGATTAATGCCAAAAGTAAGAAATAAATTTATATTCAATGAGCTCAATTACCAGTTAAAAGTGGCTTCACATAGAAGGGTATCTATCGTTTCAGCCCATATGATTTTCCTGAAGAAGCTTTTACTCCAAATTCTGTGTTTGAAAACTCACCTCCAATGAAGATTAATGCCAAAAGTAAGAAATAAATTTATATTCAATGAGCTCAATTACCAGTTAAAAGTGGCTTCACATAGAAGGGTATCTATCGTTTCAGCCCATATGGTGTATGGTGTATTTTTGTCGGCCGATTATCTACGCTATGGGATATAGGCCCTATGGGGTGGGTTACCCTCCGTGGGGGTCTTTCTAAAGGAACCTAACCCTTATTTACGCAAGGTTCGAAGAAAACCACAGAAAACTTCGAACGGTTTGGCCGACGGTCGCGATTGGGTTCGAACCCAGCACCTACCGTCTACCAGTTTGGGGGTCAGAACCTCGCGGCCACTGGTGGAGCTTCAGCCCATATGATTTTCCTGAAGAAGCTTTTACTCCAAATTCTGTTTTTGAAAACTTACCTCCAATAAAGATTAGTGCCAAAAGTAAGAAATAAATTTTTATCCCTTTGGAATCTTCAAAAAAACTGGGTCACCATATGATTCCTCCGTCAAGTACTACTGTCCCTTCTTCTTCCTAGCTGTGATTCTTCATCTTTTGAAGATAAAGGCAGAAATGGTGCCTCTGTCCATAAGTAATCTTTTCAAGAATTGTTGCCATCAATACAGGAAAGGCGAAAAAAAAACTCGTGTCATAAAATCCACAATCAAGTATTGTGCTCTAAAAAAAAAAGTTTTTCAAAATTTTATATATTAACTCTAAAAACACTTAAGGGGACAAGGGACCTTTGAAATCCTTTCTTTTTATATTTTTAAAATTGCACTTTAAATATTATATAATGGATACATTATGTGCACTATAGCATATATTTATCACAAATAATGTAAAAAGAATTTTTTTTTTTTGAGAAAAATGGGGAAATTTTTGTAATATTTTTGATTCAACGGGAATTTTTCAAAATGTCTCATGCGCATTCCATATCAATAAAAGTCTCGAATAATATTTATACAAGTTTGATTTATATATATATAAATAAAACTGTGCATTGAATTTTATATATCTGAATATAAAGGTAAAAAAATATATATATTTTCTCAATTTTTCTAAAATTTTGAGCATTTTTTAACCTATTTTTACAATTAACTACCTATAACTTTTACAATTATTTTTATTTTCAATAAAAACCATGCACAGATTTATGACAAATATTGTGAGAAATAACTATAAAAAATTTCAAAGCATTCAGAGAAAAAATAATGCGCATGGAGCATTTTGAAAATTTTTCATTAAATCTAAAATATTACAAAAATTTCTTTTTTTTTTTATCACAGAAGACTAGCAGAAATTTTATATTGTAAACAGGTAATTGAATATTGACTTATCGAAGGTGGTGACATCTCTTTTAGAGAATTTTTGTAATTCTCTTATTTATTTATTTATTAATTTTGTGCACTGTTAACTGATACATACGATGAATTATTTCTGATGGATTTTCTCAGAATTGAAGACTTATATTGCATGTGCAAAATTTTTACTTTCTCTTGCAGACACCCGTGAATGAATCACTATTTTTTTTTTTTTTTGCACGATGAACGACTTTACGATGCATAACACCACAGGAATACTGTTATTCACTAAATTTTCTATGAGACTTCTTGAGATTTCAGTAGAATACGTTGAGTAAATATACAACACACACTATGAATGAGTCGATGATAGCATTGTAATCACACATAAATTGCACTAATTTTAAGTAGAAATATTTTCACACTCTCGAAGCGGTATTAAGCGAACACAATGCACTTTATCGCCCATGAAATTTTTTTTATGGCATATTCTGTAATTTTGACGACACACTGTAATAGAAGCACAAAATAAGCACACTGTAACAGAAGCACAAAATAATAGGGGTGTCGATCGTAGAAGATTTTTACTGCAGCCCTCGATGATATCTGCCGGCGATGAAAAAAAACACATCAGCCACACAGACGATGCGAGGAGATGAAAAAAAGGGGGGGCGCCGAGCGCTCAAGTGACAATTGGCCGCAGAGTTTCCTTTTATCAGATGGAATATCGAGGGGAGACATTCCAAAGCAGTTGAGATGGAGCACACAGGGGAGGAAAAGGGGGTGTCCAGCAAAGGAATTTCAGGACGGGAACAGAGCTGTACTTTTCGACGTCGACCGCAGGTGACGATGGGGACCTCAATTCCACATCGGTTGACACTTAGCAGGCAAGACTAATAGCAATTACAATTCTACCGGGGGATGCAGAGAAGAAAAAGAAGAACCGAAATGCATCACATCCACAGGAAAGTCGCAGTTGATTGTACCCCCCTCCATATATTTTTTTTTTTTTTTTTTTTTTTTTTTAATGTGGGGAAAAACGAAAAAGTCAAACGGTACCAGTTATTTTTGTAATAGAGATTCTTGTGGCGTAGTAGCTGCTATTCTATTAGAACACTTAGAAAAGGTATGATCACGTATAGTAGTCCAGGTTCAGATGTACGAAAAAACCCCACAATGATTGCTAAGTTATTCTTTATTCAGACATGTATTACTAGGGGGGCACACATACAGTACTCGGAGAAAATCTCCGAACAGCGATTAGCAACTTCACAAGACGAGAGCAGTGAGTCAAGTGGCTTCGTACATAGCAACAAACCGCCACTTTTGGCATGATAGAAAATCGCCAACATACACAAGTTCGCCCATGCACAATGGATAGTATACGCCAAATAACAGTTAAAATGCAGCCAGCAAGATCAGAATTCAATTTGGTTTCCCAGCTGGGATGGAAAGGAAAGGTTGCCAAACGATAAATTGTTACACGTGTTGTTATGTCTAAACACAGAGGCGCACCGAAGGGACATCAGATTTTACTGCGCAGATGTTAAATTCTTTTTAGGGTTTTGTCGAGAAAGGAAAAAGAAGCGTAAGCATAAATTTCAACTGCGAAACAGAGATGATCTCCTTATAAGGTAATGCAGAATTGCTTCGATCGGAAATAGCAGACATCAGGAAATTGTTTTAAACGGTTGAATAATATGTGAGTGTATTTCTCACAGATAAAGTTAAGCAGCTGCCGATTTTCGGTTAGAGAATTAATAAGCAAGAAAAATGGAAAAGGAATGAAGGACAACTTAAAACTAATTTTGAATTGAACAGAGACGGGGGGGTGTAAAGGAATAATTTAAGAAAATAACCAATATATAACGAAATAATCGTTATATATATCACCCGGTGCACCACAAAAAAAACTTTTGCTGTCCAATGTGCATAGGCTAGCATACAATATTATAACATAAAAACATACATAAATGCAAAAATTTTTTTTTATATGTATCTGTAGAAATTTGACGTCATGATAATGGAGACATTTGTATTCAAAAACAGTCAGTAGTTCTAAAGTTTCTATATTTTTTTACTATTTCTGTATATGGATCCAAGCTAGTACTGTATTTTTATATGTAGAAGTTGAGTCGACTCAGACAGTACAAAAATATTACTGCAGCTTTGATTGTTATCATGACACAAGTAAAAATTTTGAAACATATACACAAAACATGAAACTAATAGTAAATGAATGTAAAATGGCAATACACAAAAATAACATAATAGCACTATATTTTTCAAAAAATTAAAAAAGAGTAATATGATGTATATTAAAATAAAAATGTTTTTGTAAAAAATGTTTCATGCCGAAGCATAGGATGACAAAAAATAGAGGTGCTCCAAGCACGCCCATAAAAATATGCGTCACCCTGAATCTTGTGTACAACACAAGTATTATGGCATCGGCTTAGGGCCTAGCCTTAGATGAGGAGGAAATTGTGATGCTCCCCCGAAGGCACTAGCGGTCTTCTGAAGGAGCCCACGTCGAATTACATGAAAAAAAATTTGAATTGTTGTGAATTGGAATCACAATTCAAAAATTTGAATCGAAACTCCAATTCCAAAACTTTGTCTCTCAACACAATGAAGCTTGAACCCTTAGGGCATTAATTTTGAACGGGAACAAGACTTCAAAGGGAAGAATTCAAAAAGAAAAAAAACAAAAAAAATGTATATCATATAATAACTAATATGGGCAGACAATCCTATAGTGAAGAGAGACGAAAAATGTGTCATAATCGAGTGGGGGGGTGATGAACAAGTCGTATACAAAAATGTGTTATATTTAACTACATGAATCATTTGTTTACTTTTCTAAACTACAGTACCTGTTTATCTAACTATAATATGTTTGACTTATAGTACAGGGATTGTTAAGTGGGAGGTTAGCTAGTGGAAAAATATTGAATTAATGAATATTGTCAAAGAAATTTTAAGTGTACTGCAAAAAGAAACAAAATAAAAAGTAACTAAAATTTAAGTGAGTATGAAGACATATCTAAGTGTTAAAGGATAACAATGATACCTAATATTGTTCCTAAGAGATCTTCAGAGCAACAGTGATGGACCAGCCATGATATTGTTAAAGATCAGTCAAAAACAACATACACACAACCATGAGCTCTTTGGTTGGATATGTGGTATCATAAACATGACTTAAAAAATAATAAATAGTGTTTTTACATTAGCTTCTGTTTCTTAGATTGTATGTGTGAGGTTGATAAAACGTATTAAAGTTAGTGTTGTTTATATGACTTGATGCATCAAATAAATGTCCATAACGAGGAGGTGCTTGTAAAAATCTATCAATATGTACCCGAAATGCTGTGTTATCAGGAGTATACAACCTTTTAATTGAGAATGACACGAGGAATGTTTACAAGTGACAATATATGGACCAGTATACTTTGTTTTAAACTTGTCATTTGATTTTAGATATACAATATCTTTTAAGAAAATGGATCTTAATTTAGCTTTATGACCGTAATATTTATATCTTTTATCTTGAGCAGATTTAATGTTGTTATAAGCTTTGTGATATATCTTACTCAAATCATCAAGTAATTTGTGTACTTCAATATGTTTATCAAGAAAGGGTTGGTTGCACGACTGATCAAAAGTGTCAAAAATTAGAGAAAGTTCGCGTCCAAAATGAAGAAAATTAGGAGAGTACAATGTAGTTGCATGTTTGGAGCCGTTATAAAGTGACTTGTATATAAATACAGCATTTTCGAATGAATGACCTTCTTGTAAAAGAATATTGACTGAATATTTGATTGATTTATTGATTCGCTCTGCTATCGCATTTGATTGTGGTCTCGAGGCAGAACTGTGTAATACCTTAATGCCCAATGTATCATTAAAAATGTTATATACCTGAGAAGTGTACTGGGGTCCTAAGTCTGATAAGACAACCGAAGGTCTCTCAAAGGTGGTTATGTAAGAGAATAAGCATTTAACAACCTTACTTGCAGATATGTCATTAAGTGGAAAGAGTTCAATATGTCTCGAAAAATGATCAGTGATAGTTAAAACATATTTTCCATTAGTAAACGGTCCAAGGAGATCAGTACTGATAGTGTAACCAGGGTACCTGGGAGTGTATGTGGGCTGCAAAGGTGCGGGTGGAGTTTGGTGATGTTTAGTTTGAAGACATTTGATACATGATGCAACAAAGTTTAAAGTGTCTACATACATACCCTTCCAAAAATATCTACCTGACAAGAATTCATAAGTTTTATTAAAGCCAAAATGAGATAAATGTGAAATTGTTAAGACTTTGCTTTTAAGTGAATTTGGAACAATAATGTGATACGAAAAAGTGTCATTAAAAATATTTTCCTTCTTTAACATTAATACTTTCGAATCAGGATGAATGAAGTAGTTAGGAAATTTTTGAGAAGATCCTTTCTTTAAGATTTCTTTATAAACAACAGACAAAGTAGGGTCATTTTGTTGTTCAGTAGCAAATGTTTCATTCGAAATTTCTAATAAAGGGTCAGGATTTGTTTGTGTACCAGAAATAAGGCAGTTAACATGCATATTAGAATCATTCGAGCTGGAGTGTGGAGTATCACATTCTACAATAGGTAAGGGTTGAGTATCATGAATAAGTTCAGGGTTTGTAGCTAAAGTCTGTTGATTATTTTCAAAGTTACAGCGAGATAAATAGTCAGCAAGTACATTCTTTTTACCTGGAATATGTTGAAATTTGTATGTGTATTCTGAGAGATTCATGAGCCAACGAGAGATAATATCAGCCGGGTTTGTAGTATTGTTGTACTTTTCCAGGGGTTTACTATCTGAAAGGATTACAAATTCTCTGTTGTATAAATAATATTTGAAAGCAGTAACTGATTTATGAATCGCCATGAGTTCTAATTTAAGTGCAGGATATTTTTTTTCTGATGCTTTTAAAGATTTTGAAAAGTACGCAACAGGTAATAGTTGTTTATCATGTTCTTGTAGTAAGACGCCAGAAATAGCAATATTTGACGCATCAGTATTTCAATAGAACTTTTTGTTCCAATCAGGTAATCTAACCATGGGTGGATTAAAGAATATCTTCTGTATGGTGTCCATAATTTTTTGATGTTTACTTGTCCACTTAAATTTGGCTTTTGGTGTAGTTAAGTTTATGAGAGGCTGCACAAGTTCAGAAAAGGATGGAACCAGAGATTTGTAGAATGTAATGACACCTATGAGTGCTTTTAATTGTCGTTTAGTTGTAGGTGTTGGAAAAGATGTTATTTTTACAATGTTCGACTGAACAGGAGAAATAGTTTGATTTTCTATGTGAAATCCAAGATAATCTAAACTGGTTTTGTGAAAAGTGCGTTTGTTAGGGGACAGCGTTAAATTATATTTTACTAATATTGCAAGAATTTTATCCAACTTATCACCCATCTCTTGATATGAATTGGCACCAACAATAAGATCATCTTGGTAGGTATAGACACCTTCTAACAGTAATTCATCAAGTAACGAGTCCATTAAAGCTTGGAAAATTGAGGCGCTTGTTTTTAATCCGAATACTAATCTCTTATACCGAAAAGAACCGAACATTGTAGTGAATGTGAGCTGATTTTGAAATTTTGCAGGCAAATCAATCTGATGATATGCCTGATAAAAGTCGAGAGAAGAGAAAAAACGATATTGTGAAAGATTTGAAATAATAGTTTGAATTTTTGGAAGTGGATAGGACGAACCTTGAATTATAGTATTAACCATTCTGAGATCTAATGCGAGTCTATATTTCTGTATACCTGTACCGTCTGGTTTCTTTTTAACAAGGAGCATGGGGCAGGCCTATTCGGAACAATGACGTTCAATGATTTTGGCATCAAGCAACTGTTTGATTTGATTTAAAACATCCTTCTGCACAGCTTGGGGAAGAGGGAAAGGGAGAGTCTTTATGGGGTAATCATTAATGAATTTCAAATCAGGTACAATTTTATCAGTATGACCAAGTGTGTCTAATGATTTGGAAAAGGCAGGATAATAATTAAGTAACAATTTAGTTAGGTTCTTTGCTTCATTCGAATTTAAGTGAGTAAGATTAAAATCCTTAGCCGATAAATCCTGCTTTCTTTTTTGTAAGATTTCATTAGACGCCTGAATGAAATTTACAAAGTGCTGTTCTGAGTTATTTTGCTTGTCAGACATTTCAGAAGTATAGTCGCGAATTTCCTCAATCTCAGATAATTGACCTATTTTTGTGTGTTTAGGGAGATGAATGGTCTTTTCAGAAGTGTTTTTAAGTGTTATTGAGAAGAAATGATGTATTTATGAAGTTTTCTTTCTTTTATTGGATAATTTATTCATTTGAATAATGGCATCATTTCCTATTAATTCTTTTGTTTGTGCCAAATATTCAAATAGATAATTTCTGTTATTGTTGATGTTATTGGAAGTGTAAACAGAGCACCATATTTGTTGTTGGGGTTCTAATATTATTTTTCGAGTTAAGAACACCGCTTGATTCATTACAACATCACTCAAAGAATTGCATGATTTTGATTGTTTCTCTCCAGAAGAATCTTTACTGGTTTTTAAAGGAACAGAGAAATTATTGTTGACATGGAGACACTTGTTAAAAGTATCGATGACAACATTGTATCTAGTTATGAAATCAAAACCTAAAATGCCTTCAAAACTGGAAGACTCGGGTATGTCAACAATATAAAAGTGGTGTGAAAACGCTTTTTGTTTTAGCTTAATGGATGTTCTGATGCAGGCGGAAAATGAGACATCAGAATTGACAGTTTTAATATTGACGTCAGTGGACAGTCTTTTATATTTTAAGACAGGTTTAAGTTGATTAAATAATTTTTGTGAAAGTAAAGATATACTACTACCAGAATCAGCCAACAAGTAATATCATGGTTTGCTATAGTGGCTTTAACAAGAGGAAGGGATGGTGACATAGTGTTTACACTACAAATTATCTGAACATTATCACTTTCAGTTTGTGTACTGGTGTTATTTGCTATCTTAATGGAGTCAAAAGTTTGGGAACCTACTGAATTAACTAGTCTCGAACTTGAAATTTTAGGTAAAACAGGGTCAAAAAGAAAAGTTGCTGATGTAGAAGTATTAGATTGAGACACAACACCATCAGCATAAAAATTGTATCTCTGTTTCAGTTTTCCTGAAATTATGGAGTGGAATTTGTGTAATTGTTTTTTCTTTGAGTATTTGCTCTTTTCCATTTAAAACAAGAGAGTGCGTCGTGATTGTTTCGGCCACATAACTGACAAACAACTGGTTTTTTTGTGAAAACTTGTGTGGGGAATAACGTCTAGTGTAGCTCCGATTTTTGTAATTTTTTTTGAAACGTGAAACACCTGCGGAATGTTTTGGTCTAGTCTGCAGATTTTTTTGCTCAGTTTCGGTTTTAGTATCAGGAGGGGCAAAAGACAATGCATTTATTTTCTCAGAAATTTCTTTCAATTGCGATTCGATGAGATTTTCTGGTCTGTGTACCGAAGGTAAGGAATGTAAAATTTTTTCATTCCTTAAAATTTCATGAAGGGTTTGCGCTCTTTCAACTGCTGTTTTATAATCATTAATGCCTTCTTCCTGTAATTTTATTCTAATATTTGAAGGAAGGGCTTCTAGAAATTTCATGAGTTTGATAGTGTTGCGTGCATTTTCGTCATTGATATCTGCATAAACAGTCGCCGCAAGAACATTTAGTCTATGAGCTAAATTTTTTATGGTCTCAGAAGGCATAAGTGCTAAACTGGACAATTCAACAGAGGCAACACATTTACTAGGGGGGGCGAAGAATGACGCAAATTCTTTTTCCAGCAAATCGAGGTCTGTTATCTTTTGCAGGTCGGGGTTTTGTGCTAGAAATTTTTGTGCAGGCCCAACTAACTTTCCCTTTAAAATTGCAATTGTTGTCTGTGGGTTATATTTATTAATTTCCGCACAGACTCTAATTTGGTCAAAGAAAAATTTAAGTAAATCTGGATCTCCATCAAATTGAATGATATTTATCGGAATTTGTTTTGCCGCCATGATTACAGTTATTTTTTATTTTATTTTTATTTTTTTTTATTTATTTATTTTTTTTGTTTGAGCTCACAAGTTTTGAGAAATTGTTACACAGACCGGACTTATACTCTAAATCACATTGAAAACAAGTAAATTTCCTAGCTAGTAAAAATATATAAACTAGCAAAATAAATAGATTTTAAAATATACCTCACTTTAAAGATATCTTATTTAAACCTTTTATGACAGTAAAGCAAGGAAGCACATACAACAGGTAAATCATTTAGAAAATAAAATAAATAAAATAACAAAATAATTACACTTTGAAACATATATCTATATATTCCTTCACTTTAAAAAAATACTTACTTTATCTTTAGATAATAAAGCAAAGAAAACTCTATAGAAAACCGCAAAAACTGTTAGCAAGCAAGGAAAAAAAAATCCTTTAACTTCTTTACACAAGGAAAAAAAATTCCTTTTTTTGTAACTTAAAACCTTCTGATTTATTTATATTTTTTGGATGAAAAAGAATTTTCTTATTTTAACCTTGTAATTAAAAGTTCAAAACTGGTTAAACACTCATTTAAGCATACTAGAGAATCTAAATACAAATTAAAAAAAACGAAGGGGTATGGGACGTTAAATATGAAATAATAGCACATAAATGCAAATAACTGATAAAAACTGCATAAAATGTCAGCAAAAATAATAACTAGAAATGACAACAGTTACCGTGCTTTCGCAAATTAAAAATCTTTGCAAAAGCACAATAACAGGATTATATTAATGCTCTACCTACAACAGAACATAAATGTTGACCGTTGTGTCCTGAATGTGAAAGCAGAACATGAAATAAACAAAGTAGGTGGGTTGACTTACTGATTTAGTTTTAAAAAATAATTAAATGATTACTAATTTAATAACACAAAAACTTAGGGAAATGGGGCAAGATCTGCTCTCACGTTCAAAATGTAGATTATTTCGAAATTGATTTTTGTTGTTGTGCACTTTTTCTCTTTTTTTTTATCACAGAAGACTAGCAGAAATTTTATATTGTAAACAGGTAATTGAATATTGACTTATCGAAGGTGGTGACATCTCTTTTAGAGAATTTTTGTAATTCTCTTATTTATTTATTTATTAATTTTGTGCACTGTTAACTGATACATACGATGAATTATTTCTGATGGATTTTCTCAGAATTGAAGACTTATATTGCATGTGCAAAATTTTTACTTTCTCTTGCAGACACCCGTGAATGAATCACTATTTTTTTTTTGCACGATGAACGACTTTACGATGCATAACACCACAGGAATACTGTTATTCACTAAATTTTCTATGAGACTTCATGAGATTTCAGTAGAATACGTTGAGTAAATATACAACACACACTATGAATGAGTCGATGATAGCACTGTAATCACACATAAATTGCACTAATTTTAAGTAGAAATATTTTCACACTCTCGAAGCGGTATTAAGCGAACACAATGCACTTTATCGCCCATGAAATTTTTTTTATGGCATATTCTGTAATTTTGACGACACACTGTAATAGAAGCACAAAATAAGCACACTGTAACAGAAGCACAAATTAATAGGGGTGTCGATCGTAGAAGATTTTTACTGCAGCCCTCGATGATATCTGCCGGCGATGAAAAAAACACATCAGTCACACAGACGATGCGAGGAGATGAAAAAAAAGGGGGGGGCGCCCAGCGCTCAGGTGACAATTGGCCGCAGAGTTTCCTTTTATCAGATGGAATATCGAGGGGAGACATTCCAAAGCAGTTGAGATGGAGCACACAGGGGAGGAAAAGGGGGTGTCCAGCAAAGGAATTTCAGGACGGGAACAGCGCTGTACTTTTCGACGTCGACCGCAGGTGACGATGGGGACCTCAATTCCACATCGGTTGACACTTAGCAGGCAAGACTAATAGCAATTACAATTCTACCGGGGGATGCAGAGAAGAAAAAGAAGAACCGAAATGCATCACATCCACAGGAAAGTCGCAGTTGATTGTACCCCCCTCCATTTTTTTTTTTTTTTTTTTTTTTTTTTTATGTGGGGAAAAACGAAAAAGTCAAACGGTACCAGTTATTTTTGTAATAGAGATTCTTGTGGCGTAGTAGCTGCTATTCTATTAGAACACTTAGAAAAGGTATGATCACGTATAGTAGTCCAGGTTCAGATGTACGAAAAAAACCCACAATGATTGCTAAGTTATTCTTTATTCAGACATGTATTACTAGGGGGGCACACATACAGTACTCTGAGAAAATCTCCGAACAGCGATTAGCAACTTCACAAGACGAGAGCAGTGAGTCAAGTGGCTTCGTACATAGCAAAAAACCGCCACTTTTGGCATGATAGAAAATCGCCAACATACACAAGTTCGCCCATGCACAATGGATAGTATACGCCAAATAACAGTTAAAATGCAGCCAGCAAGATCAGAATTCAATTTGGTTTCCCAGCTGGGATGGAAAGGAAAGGTTGCCAAACGATAAATTGTTACACGTGTTGTTATGTCTAAACACAGAGGCGCACCGAAGGGACATCAGATTTTACTGCGCAGATGTTAAATTCTTTTTAGGGTTTTGTCGAGAAAGGAAAAAGAAGCGTAAGCATAAATTTCAACTGCGAAACAGAGATGATCTCCTTATAAGGTAATGCAGAATTGCTTCGATCGGAAATAGCAGAAATCAGGAAATTGTTTTAAACGGTTGAATAATATGTGAGTGTATTTCTCACAGATAAAGTTAAGCAGCTGCCGATTTTCGGTTAGAGAATTAATAAGCAAGAAAAATGGAAAAGGAATGAAGGACAACTTAAAACTAATTTTGAATTGAACAGAGACGGGGGGTGTAAAGGAATAATTTAAGAAAATAACCAATATATAACGAAATAATCGTTATAAGCAGTTCGTGCAATATTGTGTATGCTATAATGTCACTAATCAATGGATATATGGGTACAACCCCTAATCTTTTTGCGTTATTTTGGAAATAACGAATTTTGAACTTATTCTCTCGACGATTATTTTTAGAATTTTCAAGCTATGTTTCAAGCAATTTTCAAGCTATAAATTGCAGAATTCTTAATATGAAAAAAGTTCTTTTCTGAAAACATGGCAAATAATATTGTACACAATACCCTGTAATCAGAATTAAAAAATCATAAAAATTGTATAAATAATGAACAGGTTCACTCAATGATTTTTCGCTGCGCATGCGTAAAAGCAATCAAAATACAATTAACAGAGTTTGTTAGCTAAATATACAGAGCAACTTTTGTGAAAATCTCAGAAACATAGCTTAGGAATTCTAAAAATTATCGTCGATAGAATAAGCTCAAAAGCCGCTGTTCCTAAATAGAAGCAAAACGATGAAGGGTTGTATTCATATATTCATTGATTAGTGTCAATACAACATACATAATAATGCACATGTTTCACATTTGGATACAGCCCCTCAAATCTTTTTGCTTCATTTTGGGATTAACGGATTTTAAGCTCATTCTATCAACGATAATTTTTAGAATTTTCAAGCTATGTTTTTGAGACTTTCACAAAAGTTGCTCGATAAATTTAGCTAACACATTATGCAAATTATATTTTCATTGCTTTCACGAATGCGCAATGAAAAATCTGTTGCAAACCTGCTCATTATTCATACAATTTTTATTGTTTTTAAATTAGGATGACAGGATTTTGTATGTAATATTATTTGCTATGTTTTTTGAAAAGAACTTTTTTAATATTAAGAATTCTGTAATTTATAAGCAAAAAACTTGGCAAAATTGGAGACTGTTTTCATGAAAACCTTAATTTCTCTAAGAGCATACATACTAACTTCATAAAAATAAATACAGTTTATTACAGTAACGCATTTAATCATAATCTCTTTTGCTATTTTAGTTTTGACAGGGTTATCCAAAAGATATTCGTTCTTTTCAATTTGATCACGGTCCCCTAAGGGAATTCGTAAAAATATATTCACGGAAATATATGGCCTTAACAGGGAGTTTCACAATAATTCTTCGCGTGTTTTTCCAGATGTTTAATAAAACTTCAAAAATCGCAAGGTGGTCTAAATAATATGACTAGATCGTGTATATAAAAAATATTATTTACTGTGAAACATTATAAAATATTATAAAATAACGAAAAGTGACTTCTGACTGTCACCATCCATAGATAGTATATTAAAAAGGATTTTACGCAGCTATTACTTCGAAATTATTTTTATTCAATAAATATTATTTAGTATACTAAAATCTATTTTTTCGAAAATGTGGATAATATTAGGCCAAAATATACTTTAGGCAATTAATATCTATAGATCTCATTGTTTACAAATTCTGCTGAGCAAATTCTACACTTAAGTGAGACCCGTAAGAAGAAACCCAAAATTTGTATTATTGGTTTTAAAGTAATGAATTTCGGTGTACTATTTAAGAATCTTCTTGTAAGGAATAATTAGCAAAAAAATTTGCTTTTTATTGAAAAGTATATTTTTTATGGAGATTTTTTATGATTTTTTTTTTTGTCGAAAAATACACTTTTAAAATTACTACTCCTCATTCAATTTTCAATATTTTGGTATTACTAAAATTTCTTAAATTGTGTTATAGTATATAGAAAAGAACTAAGGAGAGATATTTTTAATTTTTTATATTAAACGGGTAAAAAAAAAAAAATAAATAAAAATACGCATGGTAAATTTCCTTAAATTTGTTATAATTTTCATGTTTACCAATTTATGTAAAATTTTCAGAAATAGTTAAAAAAATATCTCTCCTTACTTTTGTTGCAAATTTTTTTAAGATTCTAAAAACATAAACACTATGTTTCCAAATGATTTTACCACTGAGCTTTAGTACTTTGAACTTAGGCAAAACATGAAAAAAGTCATTATCAGGTAAACACGTTTTAAATGGCCGCTAGTCCTTTAAACTCTATAGTGAGTACAATTTAAAAAGCTCATTTTCTACCTGTTCCAAGTGTCCCCGAGTTCTGAAATTTTGCATGGATATTCGCAAATATGTGTTTTATCGTTTTCTGAGAAAATTTTTTTTTTGAACCTTTGATGATTTTTGGCCGAAAATGGGGTACGAGTCTCCCTTATCCATAGAATATATAAAAACATGCTATATGCAAAAAATTGAAACTGCACTACGAAACTAAGACGCATTTTTACTCTTTTCAGCCGAAGTAATGTAAAAATCCCATTTTATGCGTCCTTGTAAATGAACAATTATTATGCACATAATATTCCAAATCTCACTAACATGCAACAGTCACATAAAATTTTAAATATATTACTTACCCATCATACGTAGTATAGGGTAAGTCTTGCAATCGTTTTGAAAATCGAAAATTTTTTTTGACGGATTTACACGTTTTAGATAGTGGAGATTCCGAAAAACATATTTTTAGAAAAAAAATTTTGCCGTCCGTCTGTCTGTCTGTCTGTCTGTCTGTCTGTCTGTCTGTAAACGCTCTATCTCCCGAACGAATTGAGATAGAGACTTGAAATTTTGTATGTAGTTAGTATGTAAGAATGGGACGAACCCTATTTAATATCAGCAACCTCGATTATCCGGAACTATTTTTTTCGGACTCTCGAAAAATTCGTTCTGATGAAAGGTATATAAAAATTTTCGAATTTTTTTGTTCTAAGGAATGGACGTAAAAGGCAATAAAATAACACACATTTTGCATGTAAAACGAAGTCAATCGGATTATTAGTTGCCGAGATATTTGTAATCCTGTTTTCTACATTCTTCGATTTTTCATGACCCTGTATTTCATTCAAATTTCAATTAAGAGGTATATTTTAATTGGAAATGAGACGATTAATTCGATGCAGTTAATTGTTAGTTAATATAGTTATTATTTTTGAAGTTATAAGGATGTTTCTTTTACGCAGTTCGGTACTACTTGAGTAGTTTGGCGTTTTATATAATTTGTCGATATCGGTAATCAGCAGTTCTTTAATAGAGCATTACTATGTATATTAACAATATTTAAATTGTGTTTATGAATTGCAATGCATTGTATAAATAGTTTTCACATGTTTTATTTTCATATACATATCCATGATGGGTAAGTATTACGGTGGACCCCAACGACTAGTTTTATAATATTATATAAGTTGAAGCGGGTTCACACAGCAGTCAGACAAAAGATAGACAGCAGACAGACGAAAAAGTCTGCTTCATAAAACAATTTTCATGGTTATAGAAATCTAAAATTAAAACATATAAAAATAAAGAAAATATAAACATAAATATTTACGTGTAATAAATTTCAAAATTACTCCGCAAAATTATTTGTAGGAAAATGTCTTAGTATTTTATGCATAATTTAATTTTTTAGAGCTAAAAAAGACATCATGCCTGCGGTTTTAATTAAGGCATTTTCCCTTTGTTATTCAAGCACAGATGATTAAATTTATTCTAGACTCGGTTTCAAAAATTCTAAAGATAGTTTTATTATCTTGGAATGTGAAGTGAAGCACATATATGACAACTTGGCAGTGAGAGTGGAAAGTGATATAGCAAGAGGTTTATAACCCTGCAATATATTCTTGAGGAACAAGACAAGAAACTAGTTTCCTCGCGTAAAGTAGGACTACTTTAATATATATTTATGATAGATGAAACAGATAGTACAGTCGGCTCTCGTTAATTCGAACTCGTCGGGACCACAAGAAATGTTCGAATTACCTGAAGTTCGAATTATGAAAAGTATGAAATGAAAAAAAGCTTAATATGGTACTATTACAAAGGAATTAATGTAATAGTGTTTTTTAAATATATTTCGTCTGTTATTATTAGAATATGACTTAATAATAAATTAGAATGTATAAATACATAAAATAACTGATAAGAAACAAGCACAATGGAAGAAAAATTTCAGATGTCACTGATGGACAGACGGGGCACTTAGAAAGTGGATATCAAATGCATTGGATTATATGTATAGTCATTCGGAACTATTTTCAGAAAAGTCAAAGAACGAAAGTTATTCAAAAGATCTGAAATCCGTGAGAAAGAAAATAAAAATAAAAAATCGGAATTCTTATTTGTTCGAATTAAACGAAGTCAAGAGAAAAAAGAGTTCGAATTAATGAAAAATTTTAACGTTATTCTGCCGTTGAAAATTTCGGTGATTCATGTTTAGTTCGAATTAAGCGAAGATTCGAATTATCCGATTTAGAATTAACGAGAATAGACTGTATATGACAACTTGGCAGTGAGAGTGAAAAGTGTTTATAGCCCTGCAATATATTCTTAAGGAACAAGCCAAGAAATTAATTTCCTTGCGTAAAATAGGAGTACTTTAACCTTCCTACCCTGTTCAAATTTTACTCAATCTTGATAGAAACATTTCATACCAGAATTGTTATTTAAAATATTTTAATATATTTAATTGACTTATTTCTCTGAATCTGTTATTTAACTTTCTTCATGAAAAAAGTTCTGGTTCGAATCGTATAAAACAAATTAGAGTTATGGGTCGATTAGACCCATTCAGGGTAGGAAGGTTAATATATATTTATGATAGATGACACATATAGTATTTGCTTTTTGAATAATTTTGTTCAGTGTAATTGTTTAATTTTTACTTACCTCTGCCTAAATATATTTGATTTCATAGTAATATGTTTAGAGTTTTATAATATAACAGGGTGTTTAAAAAGTCAATAGATAATTTCTACTGCATACTAAAAAATGTAAATGTAAATTAATATACATGATTAGTCTAAATGATTCATTGGATTTCAAAATGCTGTGTATACAGAGGCATATGACCTAAAAAGACGGGTGATACGTGACAAGATACATACACTCACCAAGTTTAAAACTCGTCATGGCTCGTGTGCAGAAACACATTACTGCTACTGTGACGAACATTGTTAATACTATGCTATTCAACATATGGGCGAAACTGGATTACCGTTGAGATGTGTGCCATATGACTGAAGATGAACACATTGAATATTCGTAGTATGTAACAGAAACATGGTGAATGTACATATCTTTTCATGTACCCACCCATCTTTGTGCGCCCTGTAGGTGTAAAAAAATAATACAATAATATATCTTAGAATTTAGTTTAAGAAACAGAATTATTAATATACTATTAATGTGCACGTCGGTGCTCAAAACGTCACGGATGTTTACTCACTACCATCGAGAAGCCTTGAATTAAACTTAGAAGCTTTTCCTTTTATCCAACTCCATAAGCAAAATTTATAAAATGTCCGGTCAGGACTTCTGATCGCAACTCTGTTCCACCACCACGGTTTTCCTATCTTTCTACTAACTGATTGTCCTGTCAGCTGGGCCGTAGCTAAGGAGGTGCTATGGGCGGTTCAGCCCCCCCCCCCCCCTGGAAAAGATTTCATGGTCACTAAATGAATTTCTGTTCCGAAAACTCAAATTTAATTCAGTTCAAAAATCTAATTTAGTTATGAAACCTTTTTCTAGTTTTGCTGAATTACTAAATTGTAACTAAAATAAGTGTCTCTACACTGACTCATCATGTTTGTGCAGACTAACTAGAAGCTGACATGATGTTTAATTTTGCACCAGTTATACACTCAAAATTTTCATCGTCTTATTCTTTTCTTTGTATAAAATGAGGTTTCATTCTTTATTGTCGTATTTATTGAGGTAGTTTCTTGTTAAACTGTTGCAAACAGTTTAGTAAGGAACATAGTACCTACATGCACTAATTTATCTTTCTGCATCAGAGAGAAGAAAAAAATGAGCCCTTCCCCTGCATTCTCTTGAGCCTCCCCTATAGTTTACTTTTAGCTACGACCCTGCCTGTCAGTGGCAAACAAAAAGAGCAAAATTTGAAGATATGCTGACCTGCATCCTAATGTAATGACAATGATCGTAATTCTTGAAAAATGTTACTAACTGCCAGAGATTAGAGATGTATTATCCACTTTAATAAAAAGGTACATGTTATCTGAGGGGGACGGTCGTTGCAGCAACTGAGATCCAGATAATTATTATCGATTTTTTTTTTTTTTACTTAATCGATGCCATTTTCTCAAACAAATTCAAAGTTTTTACCCGCGTGAAAAACGAGATAAAAAATAAAGAACGCGCTATGGAATTTTTGCGATTTTATTTTTTCGGGATAATTATGAAATATTTCAGTATCATGTTGTTTTTGTACATATTCTAGGTATTTATATAGATTTTTTTTTTACATATGATTCTTTAAAATCCAGAACCATATTCCTTTTAAAAAGAAAATCTATTACTCAAAATTTACTTCAAAAATTCCTGTATTGTTTATTTTTAACTGAACAATATTACCTAATTTTCTATATTTAGATGCTAAGTTTATTAAAATCAAAGCTTATTTTTGTAATTTTTATTATTTCTTGAATTTTCTTTTTTTAAATGCTAATGAAATCACTTCAGTTTTAAAAGTAACACTTCTTTTATTTCGTAGTTCAAGATTGCCAATCATTTACAAAAATGGCATTTTGGCGCGCTTTGAAAAAAAAAATACCAATTCAATTTTAATCTCGGCCAATAAAACATGTGAAATTCCTAAAAAAATTAATAGCTGGAAAAGTATTGCGCCGAAAATTGTTAGACAAACTGCGTTCTAAAAGCAAAATAATTCCTGTTGGCTTAGCCAATAGGCGGAATTAGATCTCGTTAAGTGCTCATTTCAATAACAAAAAATAAAATGTAATTAGAGAAAAAACTCAGTTTAAAATTTTTATTTCGCCACTTTTGAATAAATTTTAATTTCCTGAGTCATAAAATAAACAATTTATTTTTTGAGTACTTCCTCAATTTTTCAATCACAATCACTTAGGGAAATTCAGTTCAAAGTGCCTTTTTGGCAGCTTTTTTTGAAATATATTCTGCCTTTATCGAAAAACTGACAGATACGACACATTATATAGTTCCTAAATAAGGTAACCTCCCATTTGGAAGCGTTTAAAATCAGAAATGAAGTTAAAAATGATTCATGACATAAGCAGTTTAGATTTGCGGTTTTATCTTCAACTGCTACTTTTCTTTAATTTATTTTTGCTATAAGAATTAGTCATATAAAAATCTTGTCAATATAAAAATTGTAGATATTATTGTGTAGATGTAATTTAATCGGATTTGATAGCTTAAGAATTAATGAAGTAATGGAGATTTTTTTTCTTTTTCCACTCCCCATTTTCTTTTATTTTTAATTTTTTCATCGGTAAAAGTTAGTCCTATAAAAAATTTGTAAGTGCAAAAGTTTTAGATAATTTTCAGAACATTTATAAAAAGTTTAGTTGGATTTGATATCTTGAAAATTGACGAAGTTATTAATATTTTTTCTCCCAAAAACCCTGTTTTTTTTTTCGCCTCACGAGCCCATATTTATTTTTATAACATATCTGACATGCATAAACATTTGGCCTATTTTTTAGAAGTAGATCAAACTTTAAATTGATTCGATATCTATGTTATTTAAGAAGTTAGGGCGTTTTATCGATTTTCACAAAACCCACCCCCTTGGTCTGATTTTGTCCTTTAACAAACTTGACCAAGATTTTATGTCCCTTGATTTTATGCATCAGTTTGAAAGAAATTTGAGCAGAATTGGAGAAGTTATCGTGTCTATAAAAAAGTAATATAGACCGATAGATAAACAGATAGATATATAAACTTTTTTACTGATGGTAGTTTTGAGGTCTAGAGGTCATGATCGGCATAGATCTGCAAAAATTTTTCAGAAAATCCAACATAGGAGCGACCGCAATAGGTAGTATTTCACACGAAATCTACCTAAAATTGTATTTTCCGTGATATGGATTTCAGATCTTATGATTATGTTTTTTTATTAAATTTTAAAAATAACTAAATTTCACAATGAAGTACCATAGACATATTTCATTTCTAAGAACGCGGCAGCGTGTCTTGACATGTATAGTGGCTGAAGCACGAGTCACAAATTATTTATCATTATTCTGTAAACGTATAAAAGTGAATTATGATTTCACGAGTGCAAGAATTTTATTTAATTCTCGATACTAGATGTGCCATTACTTTTTAGTTGTGAATAAAATCCATCACCTTAAAAAAAATCACGCGTTTTTCATGACTGGATTTTTTAAAATTAATATCAGAAAATTAATATGAGTTTGTTATCGATATATGATTTAACGATTTACCATTTGCCTCAAACATTGCCCGTTAAACGGGTTTTCCACTAGTTTAAAATAATTTAAATTGCATAGCATATTAACGCTTTCTCTATATGTTTCACCAATGAACTTTGTAAAACTTTTTATCGTCCTTACTTAGGAAGCATTTTCTTCAGAACGTGAAATAGGTGGTCAACCAGAACGTGGCTAATACTGTAAAGAACCTGCAGTTATTGCACTGCAGTGATTGATTTTAACACAATTATTCTTATTGTTAAAAAATCTGTGAAATAACAGAATCTACGGGTAATCCATTATCTTAAGTCTTATATAAAATTATAGAGATTGTAATAATCATGATTCTGTTAAAAAACAGAGAATATTCAATAAATTTACAATAGATTCTGTAAATTAACATCGTTTTAAACACACAAGACTGTATAAATATACTTTTAACTAGAAGATAGCCCGTCAAAATGACGTGTTTGCATTTTTAAAGGGTGATAAAAAATTACAACAACTGTGGTCAATCATAGCCACTTTAGGCTGAAACAATCTAGATAAATACAGCGATTAAACTAATCAAAAATCTAATCAAAACATAAAAAGAATGAAAGAAAGAAAAAATTTCAACAGAAATCTGCATTTAAAACTATAGCAAAACTATCTGGTAGATGGGGGTGAGGATTATAATAAAATTTAAAACGCACCCGCGGTTTGCTTAAATAAAAAGTTTTAATTAAATATTGTTTTTGAAATCGTGAAAAGATTTCAAAGCGAAGTAAAATGTAGTCATTTTACTTCGCTTCATTTCATTTTGCTTCGACGTCATTTACAGTTCTCACTGTAAATCTGACCATTGAGAATGCTCCATTACGACTATGGATGGGTTTCATTGGTCAGAAAATAGATTGCCTTTAAAATCGGAGGTAACTTTTCACAATGTTTTTTATAGATTTGAAATTCTCAAGAGTCATTCACGACTGTAAAGAAAAAAAAAATTAAAGCAACCCGAATATAAAAATTTTAACAATATTGCATTTAAAACGCACCTTCACTTTCCTTTAATAAAAAGTTTTAATTAAATATACTTTTTGAAATCGTGGAAAGATTTCAAAGCGAAGTAAAAATGTAGTGACGTCATTTACAGCTCCATCTGTAAATCTGACCTATGAGAACGCTCCATTATGACTCTGAAACGTTTTCATTGGTGAATGAGTTTCTTTTTCTCGTGGAAAAGGGTGACCCCGGAATTATTATACACGGAGGGATTTTATATATATAATGGCAATAACTTAATTGTTAAAATTAGCGAAATACTGAATTTTCAGTGAGTTTCAAGGAATTTTCCAAGTAAACCTGAACTGCAGTAGCAGTAAACTCTGACACAATTTGTTTCTAGCCGTGCTTGGCTTTGAACCCGAGACGTCGTGACAATGGAAAAATAAATTATTGACTGAGCTATAAGCGTTGTTGCCGTGGAGTATGTCTTTTCTGATTTTACTTACCCATCATACGTAGTATAGGGTAAGTCTTGCAATCGTTTTGAAAATCGAAAAATTTTTTTGACGGATTTACACGTTTTAGACACTGGAGATTTCGAAAAACATATTTTTAGAAAAAAAATTGCCGTCCGTCTGTCTGTCTGTCTGTAAACGCTCTATCTCACGAACAAATTGAGATAGAGACTTGAAATTTTGTATGTACTTAGTATGTAAGAATGGAACGAAGCCTATTGAATATCAGCAACCTCGATTATCCGGAACTACTTTTTCCGGATTCTCAAAAAATTCGTTCTGATGAAAGGTATATAAAAATTTTCGATTTTTTTTTTTATTTTAAGGAATGCATGTAAAAGACAATAAAAAAACACAAATTTTTCTTAAGGAACGAAGTCGATTGAATTATTAGTTGTCGAGATATTTGTAATCCTGTTTTCCACATTCTTCGATTTTTCATGATCCTGTATTTCATTCAAATTTCAATTCAGAGGTATATTTTAATTGAAAATGAAACGCTTAATCCGACGCAGTAAACAGTTAGTTAATATGATTATTATTTTTGAAGTTATAAGGATGTTTCTTTTACGCAGTTCGGTACTTCTTGAGTAGTTTGGCGTTTTATGTAATTTGTTGAAATTGGTGCATCAGCAATTCATTAATAGAGTATTACTATGTGTATTAACAACATTTAAATTTAGTTTTGGAATTGAAATACATTGTATAAATAGTTTTCACATATTTTATTTTCATATGCATATAAATGATGGGTAAGTATTACGGTGACCTCCAACGACTAGTTTTTTTTAGGACAAAGTATGTCTTTTATGATTTAGATCGGAAAATTCCCAACTAACTCAGATGAGATATTTTTTTTTCCTTTCTAAATTATACGATGTTAAGAAAAAAAAATCTAAATTACCTTTTTAAATATTTCTATTAAAACTGATAAATAATTTTAAACGTGTGTATTTTGATTTACAAAATTTAGCAAAGATAAAAATTTCTTTGAATAAAGACACAGAAATACCCTACAGGGAATTAGAGATGAGATGAAAGAAATGTGTGTAAAATCATGGCCAAGAAACTCGATCGAATGTGTTTAAGCGAGTACCTAGTGTAAATTCACAGTTTCTCTTTTTTTTCTGTGTTTTTTACAGAAATTTTTAACACTGTACTAATTAGCAAATGACTTCCGCGATTTGTTAATTTTAGACTGGGAAGCGACAGCACGGAGAATCACTTCTCCGAGATAACGGCTAAAATTCCAAGATTAGGCAGAAGTTGATTAACGTATTAAAATGCAACTGATCTGCTAAGTCTTAACTTGGTGGAAAACACTTAAATACCCGATTTTTTTGCAGTTGACTTGTAGGTTTATCATTGTGCTCCTCTGCAGCCAAAGGTATGAAAACACGGAAACTGGGAGCCGGGAAATACAATGTTTGACCTAGCACTACACCGGCCTACCACACAATCTGTGGTGATTACACCTGATTAATTCAAAAATAACTCTTTTAATTGATAAAAGAATTCCATGATTTGTAGATATCAGACAGGAAGGCGGCTGCACAGGCGATCGCCTTATTGAATTAATCGCTGAAACTGTAAGATTTGACGGAATTCGATCAGCATGTTAAAATGCATCTTATCTGCCAAATCTTATCATTGTAGTGGAAATCACATCCAGACCCGATTTTAGTCGTTAATCGGTAGTTTTATTATTGTGTTTTTTTTCTGTTTTTTTTTTTAACCTAAACGTATCAAAACATTGAAGACAGAGAGCAGGAAAACACAATGATAAATCTGCCAATCAACTGCTGAAATCTGGTTTGTACATGTTTTCTACGAAACTTACTTATGGATTTAGCAGACCAGTTTCGTTTTAACAGGCAAATCGAGTTTAAACTAATTCAGGAATTTCAACTGACAAATCGTTGAGCCTATAGTTTTTGCAGCCGCTCGCGGGGAAAAAAAGTGGGATTTATTTGCCAAATGGAATAATTGTGTTAAAATTAATCAAGTGTATAAAAAGGTATAGAACAATATCTAGGTAACAAAGGTATACCAAGGAATTAAGGTATTCATCGTTTCTTGGGGTTCCTTTATTTGCGATATACACTATATTGCCATTGATTATGGGACACTTGCGATTTTAGACATTTTACTAAATATCTAGAAAAATACATGAGGAATCATCTCGAAACTCTTAGTGTATAAATATAATAGTATACGTCATACATCTCCGTGAAGAGTTTTTACCGAAACGCCATAGGGGACCGTCAACAAATTAAAAAAGAATGAATATCTTTTGAATAACCCTGTCAAAACTAATGTAGCAAAAGCGCTCAAACTCTAGATTATGATTGAATGTCTTATTGTAATACACTGTGTTCATTTTTATGCAAATAGCATGCACACTCGCAGAGTAATTAAGGTTTTTATAAAAATGGTCCCAAATTTGTCCAAGTTTTTCCATTATAATTTTCAGAGTTCTTAATATAAAATAATATTTTTTTCAGAAAATATGACAAACAACATTGCACACAGTACCCTGTAATCAGAATTAAAAAATAATAAAAATTCTATGAAAAATTAGTAGGTTTACTATATAATGTTTTACTGCGCATGCGTCAAAGATATCAAAATTTCATTTGCATATTATGTTAGCTAAATGTATAGAGCAACTTTTGTTAAAGTCTCAAAATCATAGCTTGAAAATTCTGAAAGTAATCGTCTATAGAAAAAGGACAAAATCCGTTGTTTCCAAAATGAAGCAAAAAAATGAGGGATTTTATCCAAATGCAGTTGTACAGTACATCCCATATTGTGTATTCTATATTGACACTAATCAATGAATATATGGATACAACCCCTCTTGTTTTTGCTTCATTTTGAGAATAACGGATTTTCGACTGATTCAATTGACGATTATTGTCGGGATTTTCAAATTATGATTTTGTGACTTTCACAAAAGTTGCTCTGTACATTTAGCTAACATAATATGCAAATGAAATTTTGATATCGTTGACGCATGCGCAGTAAAAAAGTTATTTAATAAACCAACTCATTTATTTATACAATTTTCATTATTTTTTAATTCTGATTACAGGGTACTGTGTGCAATGTTGTTTGTCATATTTTCTGAAAAAAATAATATTTTATATTAAGAACTCTGAAAATTATAAGGAAAAAACTTGGAAAATTTTGGGATCATTTTTATAAAAACCTTAATTACTCTGCGAGTGTGCATGCTATTTGCATAAAAATGAACAAGGCTTATTACAATAAGGCATTCAATCACAATCTAGAGTTTGAGCGCTTTTGCTACATTAGATTTGACAGGGTTATTCAAAAGATATTCATTCTTATTTAATTTGTTGACGGTCCCCTTTGGAGTTTCGGGGAAAAATCTTCACGGAGATGTATGAATTATACTATTATATTTATACACTAAGAGTTTCGAGATGATTCCTCATGTATTTTTCTAGATATTTAGTAAAATGTCTAAAATCGCAAGTGTCCCATAATCAATGGCAATATAGTGTATTATGTTGAGGTAATTCAGATATCAGACAATATATCATAACCGACAAGCTTCTCTGAGTGAGAAAAGTCGGGAAGAGTTCCATGTCCTGGTTGGCATGATTGGCGAAAAAATTGAAAATGGCGACAAAAAGCCAATTTAGCGCCTTAGATTTTTGAAGATGAAAAAAAACATGATTATTAAATAGTAGAGATATGTTTTTTTAGTAAACGCTATATATGTCACGTATTAAAAAATATTATTTTTATGTATATTCATTTCAGATATATATTTATATGTATGTAATTATATGTAGAAATCTGCATACATAAATACAAAATATATGCACCTATAAATAAATATCATATACTTAAATACACTGCTCAAAACAATTAAAGGATATTGCAGTTTTAGGTTGATTTTGTATCTGGGAAACTTTTTAGCTGATTGATACATGGTCGACAGACATAGTAGATTATATAAGAATAAATTACACATGTTTGGCAGAAAAAAATGCATTTAATTGCGCATTTGTGTACAAAAGGAAAAAAAAACACAATTTGTGCATATGAGAAAAAAACAATAAGAAAAGGTGTTTTCTTCAAAGAAAATCATTTTCAGTAGAGGGTATGGTCTCCACGGGCGGCCAGCAACGTTGAACACCTTTGAGGAATGGACTCAATGAGGCTATTAATGACGAGTTGGGGTATTCTGCCCCACTCTTCCAGAAGAGCTCTTTCCAGTTCTTGGAGAGTTTGTGGGGGTTGTTGGCGGCCAGAAACTCGTCTTCCTAGAGCGTCCCAAATGTGCTCGATTGGATTCATGTCTGGAGAACACGCTGAAAATTCCATTCGAATGATTCCTTCTTCGAAAAGAAAAACCTCCAACAGGTTTGCACGATGGGGCCTGCAGTTATCGTCCATTAAAATGAAGTTATCTCCGATTGCTGCAGCGTAAGGGACTACAATAGGTCTGAGGATCTCATCCCTATATCGGCGACCAGTCAGAGCTCCATCTCGAATGATGTAGAGATCAGTGCGCCCGTCAATGGAGATGCCACCATACACCAACACTCCTCCACCGCCAAATCTGACACTTTCGTGCACGAACGCAGGATTATTCCTACTTCCACGGTCCCCCCAGATGAAAATACGCCTATTATCCGGATGCACAGAAAAACGGGACTCGTCAGAAAACAGAATATTGCTCCATTCATTTCTCCTCCAGTTGACATGCTCGGTTGCCCACTCCCTGCGGTCGCGACGATGCCTTGATGTTAATCTAACACATACCATCGGTCGGCGAGCATACAGACCTACAGCATGGATCCGGTTTCGGACAGTCTGAGTTGAAATCGTGGTGCCTGTAGCCGAGCGAAGGTGTTGTTGGAGAGGAGTAGCGTTCATGTTTCAGTTTCTCTGAGCTGTTAACGCTAAATACCGATCTTCATTGGGCGTTGTTGCCCGTCTACGACCTTGCCCTGGTCTTCGGCCTGCACATCCACTCTCCAAAAAACGGTTCTAGATCCTGGAAATGACACTTTGTGACACTCCAATGGCTTGTGCTACTTCGGCTTGAGTTTGGACCCCTTCTAACCTACCAACAATTCTCCAAGCTTCTGAATCTGTCAAATGACTTCGCTGAGACATCGTACTCATCGAAACAAAGCAATCACTGAATACCGATCATCCTTGTCTTCATTTTCTTTTATCCAGTTGAAAGTCAAATTTCATTCGCTGCCGCTGAAGCGAAGTTTTTGACGTCGAACTCAAAATTTGCATACTCCACAGTTTGAAAACCAGAAAAATTTGCATTTGTGATTCTCTTCTATTTTCGGCAAAAAAATTTCGTTTATATCTTTATTTTATATAAAACTTCAAATATCCTTCAATTGTTTTGAGCAGTTTATATTTTTATAATTTTATATATTTCATATATGTATTATATATGTACAATTCAAACAAAAGCTATACATTTTTCGAAAAAAAAAATATGGTAAATGAAAAATCATGCAGAAAAACAAATTGATAAAGTTTATTCTAGCACTAAAAAAAAAACTACAAAAAATGGAGATCACAATCACATCGATTCGTTTAACGCAAAATATATATTGTTGCAGCGTATATAGGGTTCTTTCGATCTTATGGTTAGACAACTTCAAACTCTTTTCTCAATTCGTAACACTACCCCCTCCTCAAAGACTGCACGTCCCGGGCAGTGCAATCCTTGAGTTAGAGGAAAACACTTAAAATAAATAAACAAATAAATAAATAAATAAATAAATAATAACAATAATAATAAAATTTACATAAATAAGAACTAATTACTATTTACATATTTACAAAAAGTGACTTTCATGACCATGGTCTGAAATTCAAGTTTCGAATTTCTAATCACTTTGGCCAAAATAAGGGGCTAGCCGGTTATAGTGTACGACCTTCGGTTTGGCGTGTGGCGATTTTTGTATGCGTACAACGACGTCATTCAGCCTGTTGACGACTGTGTAAGGACCGTCCCAGTTTCTTTGTAATTTTGGCGACAGTCCTTTACGACGTATCGGATTCCACAACCAAACTTTGTCACCTTCGTTGAACTCATGTCCTGTTGCCTTTGTGTCGTACCGTGTCTTCATCTTTTCTGATGCCAGTCCAATTCGGTTCCTCGCTAGACAATGAATCTCCTCAATCCGCGCCTGGAGTTCATCGACATATTCCTCAGGCGATGAAGGAGTATCAGGAGGACGGCCAAACAAAAGATCCGCAGGTAGACGAAGATCACGACCAAAGAGCATTTGAGAAGGGGAGTAACCAGTGGCCTCATGAGTGGCACTCTTGTAAGCAAGCAGGAAAAGAGGCAATTTCTTGTCCCAGTCCTGTTGGTCTCTAGACACCAGGAGAGAGAGGCTATTTAGGATGGTACGATTGAACCGCTCTACCATGCCGTCCGATTGAGGGTGTAGAGGTGTTGTTCGGGTTTTGTCCATGCCGAGTAGTTCACACATTTCCTTGAACACAGCCGAATAAAAATTTCTTCCTTGATCGGAATGGATTTGAAGAGGAACTCCGTATCTGGAAACCCAGTGTTGAATCAGTATGTCTGCTACGGTTACCGCCTCTTGATTAGGAATGGCATAGGCTTCAGGCCACTTAGTGAAATAGTCCATGACAACGAGGATGTACTTATTGCCATCAGATGTTCTAGGAAGGGGACCCAGGATGTCTAGGGCAATTCGTTCGAAAGGAGCTCCTACATTATAACGTTGCAATCGTCCACGGGTGCGCCTCTTAGGACCTTTACGTGCTACACAGGTGTCACAAGCTCGACACCACTTCTCCACGTCACTGCGAACATTATTCCAGTAGAAACGCTCTCGAACCTTTTGCAGGGTTTTCATTACACCAAAATGACCTCCTGTGGGACTACCATGCAGTTCTTGAAGGACCATAGAAATTCTCGACTTAGGGAGTAGTAGTTGCC
Organism: Maratus speculifer; assembly: GCA_964019185.1. NCBI lineage: Eukaryota > Metazoa > Arthropoda > Arachnida > Araneae > Salticidae > Maratus > Maratus speculifer. Next base: position 407,881,503 of record OZ025294.1, read on the forward strand.
ATCTACATGTCTTTCCATCGTCAGACTCCCATTTTCGGTACAAGATGCCGTTCTTCAAATGTAAGGAATCCCAGAGAGCCCAATAACGTTTAGTCGTAGGATGGTAATGGGCCATGTCTTGCCAGCTGGGCTTCCTGTTGGACTCCTCTTTCAGCTCTAGAATTGGCTTAATTTCAGGATCAGCAAGTTGATCTTTACGCAGGCTCTCGTCACTCCACGGATCTTGCGATGATGTAGACCCAGTTGTAACTTGTCTTACTATAGGACCTTTGACATTAAATTTCTTCTCAGCCCGGTCGCAGTATCTACAATTCTCTGAGCAGGGTCTTCTTGAGAGAGCATCTGCATTTCCATGTGATGAGCCTTTTCGATGGCGTATCTCCATATCGTACTCTTGAAGCTTTTGTATCCACCTGGCTATCTGGCCTTCAGGGTTCTTAAAATTCAATAGCCAAGTTAGAGAAGCACGATCAGTTCGGATCAGGAACTTTCGACCGTAAAGATAGTGATGAAAGTGGTCTATGGCTTTCACTACAGCAAGAAGCTCTTTTCTTGTTACGCAGTAGTTTCGCTCGGCCTTTGACAAGCACTTGCTGAAATAGGCGATAACACGCTCCTGGCCGTCGATTTCCTGGGACAGTACAGCGCCAATGCTTTCGTTGCTTGCATCCGTATCAAGTATAAACTGTTTATCGATTTGAGGATACGACAGAATTGGAGTGGATGTCAAGGCCTCCTTAAGCTTTTCGAAAGCAGCGTCACATTCCTGTGTCCACATAAATTTTTGATTGGCTTCTGTTAATTTATGAAGTGGTCTTGCAATCATCGAGAAGCCTTTGACGAATTTTATGTAATAGGTGCATAATCCTAGAAAACTTCGAAGCTGGTGAACATCTGCTGGACGATTCCAATTTTTCACGGCCGATATCTTCTCCGGATCAGTCCTAACTCCTTACGCCGAAATGATGTGTCCAAGGTAGGCGACTTCATTACGAAACAAACTGCACTTCGAAGGGCTTAACTTTAAATTAGCTTCCTTTAATTTTTGTAGCACCCGCCTGAGGTTGTTCAGATGTTCATCAAAAGATTTTCCTATGATTATGATATCGTCTAAATAAACAAGACATGCCTCATATGACAGTCCCCGAAGAACCGTTTCCATAAGGCGTTCAAAAGTTGCAGGTGCGTTACATAGACCAAAAGGCATTACCTTGAACTGCCATAATCCTTGTCCCGTTGTAAAGGCAGTCTTCTCGCGGTCGTCGGGATGGATCTCTACCTGCCAGTAACCACTCTTCAAGTCTAAAGTCGAGAACCAAGTGTTGCCCGCAAGTGTGTCAAGAGTGTCGTCAATCCTTGGCAGAGGGTAACTATCCTTTTTGGTGACGTCATTCAGTCGGCGGTAGTCTACACAAAATCTTGTAGAACCATCCTTCTTTCTTACTAATACAATGGGAGACGCCCATGGACTTGTTGATGGTTCGATGACGTCATTTTCTTCCATATCTTTAATTAAATTCTGCACCTCTTCTTGCTTGGCAAAAGGTAATCGTCTAGGGTGCTGTTTAATAGGAGAGTGATCTCCCGTGTCAATTCGGTGTTGTGCCATTTTAGTTCGTCCAAAGTCTTCAGATGTTTGGGAAAATAAACTTTGGAATTCTCTAATTAAATTTTCCGCAGCTTCCAACTGTTTTCGATTTAAGTCTGTATTTTGTAACAAATCCTTGACTAAATTATCTAAAGATTTCTCAGAGTGACTGGAATTTTTACTTATGCACGTCACAGGAGCACATGACGCTATCACCTCTCCTTTCTTGATAGTCCTCGTCTTATCACTGATGTTAGCAATTCTGACTGGAATGGTCTTTTTCGAGAGGTCTACCACAGAAGAAGCCACCAATACTCCTGCTTGTGTACTATTGTCTTCTGGATAATCTATATGGCCAAATCGATAATTAGTTTTATTTTTAATTACAGCAGGAACCAAACATTCTGTTCTTGCATCTAGATTAATGTCTTCTTTGGCTATTACTATTTGTTTACATTCAATTTCGTTATTTAATCCAAAAAGACTTATTTCTTCAAATTTTGAGATCATTTTGTTATTTTTGAAATCAAGTCTGAAGTCAAACTTCTTCAGAAAATCTAGTCCGATTAAGCAAGGATCTGTTATGTCAGCCACATATGCCGTATGGTAATATTTCGTTCCTCCAAAGTTGATAGTTAAATTGGCCTTTCCATATATGCCTATCTTGTCGCCCGTCACAGTTTGCAGGGTAACGCATGGTGGAGTCCAGATGAGTTTACATTTCAATTTTCGAGCCAAGTCTTCTCTTATTATTGTCACATTGGCTCCTGTATCGACAATCATACGGCACTGAATTCCGTTAATAAAGCCTATCACATATAATTCATTATCGCCGCCACTCATTTTCGATATTTGAAGGATCTTCAGGTGGGGCTTTTTATTCTCTGGTCTTGAATTCATCTCACGTTCGTGGGCAGTTTCTTCGGAGATGTCCTGTATCACCGCATCCCCAGCACCTGAGATTCTGTCTTCTTGAACTTGTTCTTCCGTATTTTAAAGCTTCAATTTCTTGATTTATTTTCCTAATTTCTTTCAAGACGTCGCTCTCAGTGTCTGAGCTTTTGTTCACCGTTGCCCCTCGGACTGAATGACGATCTCTTCGGCTGGCTTGTGTAGCTGCTTCCAACTTTAAGGCATATAGTAGAGCAGCCTTTAAATCCTGTACATCTGCCATTCGTACCGTTCTCTGCACTTCTGGATCTTTTATTCCGTCTACAAAATATTGCAGTGACAGTATTTCCCGTACATTTGTTGGACAGTCAATGAATGCTAAATTTGCAAGCCGTTCAATTTCCGAGGCAAACTCTTGAAGGGTTTCACTCGATTTTTGATGGCGGCTCTTCATTTGTATTTTCGTATAATCCTTGAAGAATTTTTCGCCGAATCTCATTTCAAGTGCACAACTTAGAGTGTCAAAATTGAGTTGCGTCATATCGGGCAATGTTTGCAGCACGTCGGCGGCTTCTCCTCTTAAAGATGCTGCCTGTTGACAAGCTTTCACCTCGTCACTCCATTTGTTCGCTTCAGCTACAATGGTGAATTGGGTCTTGTAAACTTGCCAGGAACTCTTTCCATCGTATGTCGACAGCTTAATGTGCACGGGAGAAGCAGGCGGATTCCTAAATTCTTCATAATTACCACTAGACGCTGAAAGTTTCTTCTCAAGATCTTGTACTTTTTTATTTAGCTTTTCATCTACTTCACCTAGTATTTTCTCTTTAACGTTACTGATTTTCTCTTCAACGTTACTGATTTTCTCTTCAACTTTACAAACTTCATTCTGAATTTTCTCTTCTACTTCCGCCATTTTCCGTTCCATTTTCTGTTCAACATTACTAACTTCATTCTGAATTTTCTCTTCTACTTCCTCTATTTTCTCTTCTACCGAGCCTATTCTTCTCTCTACCGACGAGAACTTTTCTTCTAAAGTTTTCTTCATTTCTTCTTGGCCTTTATTAATCTTTTCAGTCACATCTTCTTGGCATTTGTTCATCTTTTCCGCCAACTCTTCTTGGCCTTTATTCATTTTTTCCGCCAACTCTTCTTGGCCTTTATTCATTTTTTCCGCCAACTCTTCTTGGTCTTTCGTCAATTCTGCCTTTATTCCATTATTAGCTTCTAACAGTTCTTTCAGTTGACCATCCATTGTTCTTGTTTTCGCCATAAGATCCCGACTCCTGACACCAAATGTTGCAGCGTATATAGGGTTCTATCGATCTTATGGTTAGACAACTTCAAACTGTTTTCTCTTAGAAAAGTACAAAATAATTTATTTACAGATCTTCAGAACAACAGAGTCTTCGAAACTCACAAATATTACAAGATATTCGAAAATAACTGTTTAAATCTATCGAACAAGTACAAATATAGGTCGCAGAGACTCTTTATACAATGTCTCAACACTATATCACATTCAAAACAACGTAGATAAAACTCAATACATCAAGCAAACTCGCTTGGACAATCTCTAGTAGCTCACTCAATGACTGACTGGTAAATAATAACAACAACAGCTCGTATCGCTCTCCTTATATATAGTCTCGTAGCATGTGCTAGAAATTTCTAGAAAAACCTGGAAAACCACGGAAGTAGGAGAGAAAGGAGAGTTGAGCACCAGCAGGTGGAGGGTGGAGGAGCAACTCCTCCTCCACCTTTTGCTCCTCCACCTACTCTCCTCCTCCTGTAGGAGGGAGAATCCTCCTCCACCTGTAGGAGGGAGCCTCCTCCTCCACCTGTGGAAAATGTGTGCTATAAGATGAAGGGTCAAAAAGAAGTTTTTTTAGCGTACTCTAACAAGAGGTTAATTTGGAGTTTTTTTTAAATTTAACTATAACAGGAAGTTAATTTTGAAGATTAAAATTTTTTAGCGAACTCTAACATAAGGTTAATTTTGGAGATTTTTTTTTATTGTTGAACTATAAGAGTAAGTTAATTTTGGAGATTTTTTTTATTGAACTATAACAGGAGGTTAATTTTCAAGATTAAAATTTTTTAGCGAACTCTGACATAAGGTTAATTTTGAAGAGTGAACTTTTTTTTTCATCGAACTGTAACATGAGATTAATTTTGGAGATAGTCATGTTAAGAAAAGTAAATTTTGGTAGTGACCTCCAGCGGAGAAAAATCGAATATTAGGTTGAGATGAAATTTTGAAGATTGAATTTTATGTTTATTATCGAACTATAAGTTGAGGTTTAAATGCATATTTTTAGGAAAAATTAAGAACATAAATTTTAGAACTTAATGAGAACGATTCTTTTTTCTACTACTTCTCTTTCGAACGAGTTTAAATTTAGGAAAACTTTAACAAAGAGGAGGTATTTTCCAAAGGATTTAAAATATTTCATTCAATTTCGAATTTATCTTTTAGAGAGATTTTCATAAAGAGAAACAGATTTTTGAAGAGATTGAAACAAATTTAAAAAAAAGAAAGAAAGAAAGATTTTTTGGGAGAATTGCCCTATTTCGCAGAGTGTGCCCTCATCTTTTATCCGGGCTTGGGTCCGGCATTCTATGCTTAAGACATTTCCTAATCATAAGCAGTGAATGGCAGATTTACACACTCACATTCTCACACACATTTTTTTTACATTTTTTTTTTAATTTTTTTAAAAGAATTTGGTATCTCTATTAATTTTTGGAGATACAATTTTATTTTACTTCTTCTTCTGTTAACTGTAGCATAATAATTAATAAAAATTAATTTTATGATAATTGATTTTTATTTTATTGAATTACAAAGAATATTTCTCTAATTTTTCAGCGAACCTATAAAATTAGGTGTAATTTTCAATTATGCATGACGAATTAAATTTGAAATATCTAATTTTGGAACTTATGAAAATTTTTAAATATTTTTTTTTCTGCACTTTTTGGAGGTAGTAAAGGGCTCTTCCGCCTCCTCCACCACCTGCCGTAAATAATGAGCTCCTCCTACTCCTACCCTGACTAAAGAGGCCCCTATACCTGCGGGCAGCCTTTTTTTTAGAAGAAGATATAATAAAAGCCATTTTAGGGGTATTGAAATTTTTTCAGTAAATATAAGTTGAAATAGAATTAAATTCTGAACCTTCACTTAGATTTATTTACATTTTTATTTTTAATTTCAAGGTAAGTGAAATACTATCGATAAGCGAGCAAGATTTTTGAAGTCAGTTTAAGAAAGAGAGAGAATTTTTCAGGGATGTTAGTATTTTTTTTTAATATAACTTTAGTTTGATGTAATAGATTTTATTTTCAAGTAAAGGGAGGTATTGAGAATATTACACCCTACCAAATTTAAATTTTTAATTAAGTAATAACATTCATTGTTTTTTAATTAAATTTGAACACACATGATGATTTAAAAATAAATAGGTTCAAAAGAATTTGAAGTCACGTGATCTGACCCCCTCCCCCTCCTCCTTTTTTTCCCCACTTGCATGTTATACAAATGGAATTTCATTTGCAAATCTAGAACTGCAAATAATAATAATTCTAATAACTTTTTGATAAAGTATGGAATTAAACGGAATAAAATTTGATTGAGAAATTTTCCTTAGGTATACAGAAAATATATTTTCTTTTGACATATAGCAAAGTTTGATAAATTTCTTATTTAATCTTTTACCCTGTTTAGTTAAAATACTCACACCCTCCTTTTTTTTTTTTTTTTATTATTTTTTTTTTTTTTTTTTTGTTTATTAGTCAATTAGTAAAGTTCGCTTATTAATAACATTTTTTTCCTAGCAATTTTTAATGTTGTTGGTGAAATATATTAATTAAATATGTTTTTATGATAATGCCAAAACATATGAGTTTAATTACATAAATATTTTATACATTTTTAATTAAGTTGAATATTTTTTCAGCTTTTAGCGAAATCTGAAAAGCAAATTTTGAATCTGTTGACGAACTAATGTTCACGAAAGATACATTTGTAGCATAAATCTGATATTCTATCCAGCACCCAATGAATTCGGATAAATTAATGAGGGATTTTATGGAAAGCGTAAAAATATTCTCTTGTAACGTGTAAAAATAATTTTGCATGCAAGATTTCACTAATTAGATTTTAAATAGCAATAATAGATGAGCGAGTTTCTTTCCTAACCAATATTGAGTACAATTCCAATCGCACCTGTCAGACTAATGGTTTAGAGTTTTTTTCAAGCCTTGAATATCCTTGCGTAAATGCGTTCTTTTAGAAAAACCCTCACGGAGGGCATCTCTCCCCTTTAGGGTCTATATGCCTAGTCGGTCACATACAAATAACAAACAATTTTAGTAAAATTTTCGAATTTATGTTTTAAAATTTCGCGTTTTCGTATTTTTTATTCATTTTCAGATGGTTACTTCTTAAGCATATGATAAATATTTAAACTCACTGTATATAATTTATTCAGAGAATTTTTAAACTACCTACATTATTTATTTAGAAAATTTCTAAACTATCCATATTATTTATATCTTTCACCGCCATTTTAGAAAAAGAACTATTTGACGTATTATTTTTTGGGAAAATGTTTGTATGTATGCATATATTATTTTTGGATAACGCCTTTAGGACTAATTTATCACAAATTATGGATTATTAATTATATATTGACTAATTATAGAGGCTGATTTTATTTTTGATGAATTTCATGTTATGAGTTTAATTAATAAAATTTTTCGTTCGACTACTGTATTTTTCAGGTTTCTTCTTAATTAAAAAAAATTTAAACACTATAAGTAAATGGTGATTTCACGCAATTGAAAGATTAATGCTTTACAGATTTTTGAATTAAAATTATTTTTAATAAATTAAGATTTTTTTTTTTTTTTTCAAAAGAAAGGAAGTTCAAAAAGAAATTTAGAATATCCTTTATCGTACTGTACAAATTAATTTTGTAAAAAAAAAAAATACATATATTACACATGATTTATTTTACCCGTGAAATATTTGAAATTTTATGTCGCAAAAATTAATAAATAATACTTTCTAATACTATATCGGAAAATAAATAATCATAATCGGAATAACATGCTCTCAGCTAATTATACATTTTGAAGATTATATAAATATTCCATAATACAATTTAAAACTGAACTACAAAATGACATATTTGAAATACAAATTAAACGGAAAAGAATACATACATCCTTTATTTTAGTATAAATTTTCAATGCTGAATCATAATAAAAACGGGAATTATAGTACTTGCTAATAATCCATGATAATTTTCGTCCACCTCGCAACTTCGAAAACACAGTGCCGATTCGGTTGCTTATCCCTCACATGCATAAGGTCTGTTATCTAATATACCGATTTCAATAAAGCGGTAAGATCAAACGCCCTGCAGCGGTCAGCTTCAATAGATAAGATAAGATAACCAGATATTTTTCAAATAGCGATTCTTTGAAGTCTGTCTAAATTACAATATATATGAATTCCATATTTTTACATTTATGTTAAATTTAGGCAAGATTGGAATTTTATTACTTTATTTAAAGTAAAAGTAGTTTAATCATGTCTACCTAAACTTTATACCAAGTGTAAGCGGCAAGTGTAACCAAGTGTACCAAGTGTAAGTTTTATACGTATACCACTATAATTTTTAATCCATGGGCATGCTTACTGACACTAGTCGAAATTCACAAATAATCAACAAAATCTCCATTTTATCATAAGTATTTTAATAGTATTTTTGTTTGGATCGACAATATTTAACATACCTGAATCGTAATTCCAATATGTACAGTTAAAAAATAAGCTTTTCTCGTGTATGATGTAGTAACATAACATGCACAACATAAATCTCAATAAATTATTATTTTCACTTTTTTAGTAGATACAATTAAGATTGTTGAAGTTTAGTTCTTTGGATATACTCGGTACTAATATCAAATCTATACTTTTAATCATATACTAAATCAAAAATATTTTAAATAACCGTAGATCAAACTTACTTTTTAGTGACATATATCTCACATCATTCAGGATTTTTATTTAAGAGGTTCAGAGATACGAATTCATCATTTTGAACGAATATGTGTGATAATAAGTAGGAATTTCTTGGGGTTCCTAAAGAAGATTCCAATTTGAGTAAAGGAAGGGATGTCTAAACGACCTATTCTGTATTTTATTATAATTTTGTTTATTTGTTTGTTTAACCAATGAACCACAGAAGAAAATTTTGCTATTTGTATTTTATTATTATTATCGAAAAGAAACTTTAGCTAAAAAAGCAATATTTCTTTTATTTTTAGTAGCGAAATGAATTTTAAACACTTGACTTCTTTTAAGGAGAAGTGACCTGAATTTTTTATGCAAAATAAACTTTTTCACCCATCTTATTTAATTCGAGCAGGTATTAAACATATGGTGAGGAATACTATCATTAACCACTGGGCTAAGCAGACCTGGTAAATTAGTCACACGAGTATGATTTGATAGATCTATTTTCTCACACAGATTATAATAATTTTAGGAAACTACTGCTATTTTTCAACTTTTTATTATTATTATAAATACACTTTTTATAGTTTAAGGATTTAAGCATTCATTTTAACTAAAATAGCTTAGTTCCACTATTCAGATTTTATAATAAGACTGGTTAACTTTAGATAACTTCCAAGCATATTTTCAAACAACACATACGAGTATTTATCCGAATGTTTTTAGAAATAGTAGATATTTACGTTGATTCCAACTAAATTTTTAATCAAAATTGAGTGAACTCCTTCCTTTGTTAGTGATGAATTTTTTGAATATCAAATATTTATTTCACAAGACTGTACAATTTACCTTACAAAACTTTGGTTTTTAACAGAAAATGAACTTGGTGTGGAACAGTCTAAGCACCATTTAAAATAACAAGTCAATAATTAAATAGAAAAATTAAACAAGAAATTTAACAATTGTATTTCAAATATTTATAATAATAATAATTGTATAAGTTAGTAAAAGGAAATTATTCAGTTTACCCTTTTACTTTTATAAAGTTATATTGATTAAATATGCTAGTTCGCCTATAAGCATATACTAATGGATATTATTATATACTTATGCATATGCGTATGTATACCTAATATATTATTTAACAGTTTCGGAAAATACGCAAGGTATGAAAAATGATTTTTAAAATGACACTTAACACAAATTAAAAATCACAAATAAAAGAAAAATGTTTCTTAATCCGTTTATAGTAATAATTTTTTTTTTTATCACAACTTAATTTAAAAAAATTGCATTCAGATAAAAAAGAATTAATAAATGTATAAACTAACTAAAAATGTATTAGTTAAATATTTTTTTTCTTGAAATATTTACAACATAAGAAAAATTTTATATTCTCAAGTTAACAAAAATAAATAATTTTTTATGATGCAAGCATTTAGTATCTCCCCATATATGATATGAAAAAAAAGTTTTACCATCAAATTTGGTAATGTTTTGGTGAAAGATTGGTGAAAATTTTAGATTTTTTGCTTTTGAAAATGTACTTTTCCATATGCAATATTAACAATAAATTCATAATGGCCTCGAATGAACTTTAGTGTTAACCCTCCGTATTGACCAATCATTAAATGATTTATGCTTCCTATTTTTCAAAGTTACTTTCCAAACATAGCATTTTTTTGTAATACATGAGTGTTGAATATATTTGTTTGCGAAAATTATATAGATGGGTTTTTAATATGTCCTAAAGGATTTGAAAGTTAAAAAAATTGTAAAAAAATAGTTTAATAAAAAGTAAAAAAAAAAAAAAAATTAAGTTAAGAAAAAAATTAAAGGAAAAATTAAAAATGTTTGACAATATTTCATATTAACAAAATGTTTTTTGCAGCTTATCAAAATTGTAGTGCTGCTTATTCAGGCATGTTTGTCTACATATGTGTGAATATGTATATCTAATTTACAAAATTTAATCAACAAAATAAAATGTGCAAAATACTTTAAAAATTAACTTTATGTATGCATGAGAATACTTATATTTATATGTTTATACAATTAATATTTTCTGTTTCACCTAACGCCAGAATAGATTAACTAATTAAATGTTTACTATCGCAACCATTTGTTTACTCATCTCCTAACCAACCAACCAACTGCTTACCTTAGTAACCGATCGTTTGTCCTGACAACTAAAAACTTTATATCTGCACATGCGCAGAAGCTGAAGTGAAGACATAATCGAAAAATCAGACTTTGTTTAAATTTGAACATTATGATTTGATAGATTAAGTCTTAGAGTTTGGATGAAAATAGGCAAAATCTTTACATTCATCATAAGTATATAATCGATAAGCACAAGTAAATTTAAAATTAATTAAAATCTCACATTATTTTGCAATTTAAGTAACTTGTAATATTTCTCTACAACTAGTGTTAGTAATATTCGCACTCATTTTTGATTTATTAAGGTGTCTAGCTTCCCTGACATATCTTTTTCTATTAATAAATCATGAAAAATAGCTACATAGCTTAAAATTTTTCTTATCTGTTAGTTTAGCATTTCAAATTCTTTAGAATGATTAGTGTTTGAAAAATAATTATATACCCTAGCATAAAAATTATAAGGCTTTACAAATCATATTATATTATTACACTTACGTAATATACTACCTGTTCAAAACACGTTCTTCTAACAGTTTGATTTGCAGTGAAACGTCAAATTCTTATAGCAAAACCGGATGTCACGTGGTCTGTACTTAATCACGTGACTATTTAATTTCGTCGGATTGGATGATAGAGATTCCTTCTTAGTGACGTCACTCGACGATAAGCCAACCTAGATAAGCAGCTTTTAAGCCATTTTCATTACTATCTTCGAATGAGTGGTCTTGCTTGCTGTTACCTCCTCGTTGGGCAGCAACTCGTCTGAACTTGTTTAAACTTGTCTACAGTTCCTTCGTTACCTAGTCTAAAATGCGAGTTCGTTCATAAGAATTGTTGTATATGTACATTTTTAACTGCTAAAGTTGATTAAATAATTAAAATCACCAATCGTCTATTGCAATCAGATCATTTTCGTTAAATGATTTTCATAAAAATTAAAATAAGAATTGATTTATTATTCAGAGTAACGATTTTTGAAATAGCTTAATTTTCTTATGAAAGCAAAAAAGAATGTTTCATCAAATGCTTAATAGAACATGAAATTATATGTACATATCCTATTATTTAAAAACATTTATATAACATAACATAATATTTCCACAATCATTTTATAACATATACAAACAAATACTATACTTATTTAATTTATTTATTTTATAATATAGTATGCATACTATAAAGGTAAAATATCTAGATGAATGAATGTCTGCTGTAATCGCATCAAATCGACTTTATTTGTGTCTATCAGTGTAGGTGCATGCGAGTGTGTGTGCGTGACACAATATTGATCTGCCCCTAAAATCGCGTATATGTATGTGTCTGTGGGCATGGGGGTAAAGTGCCTGTTCTGCTTACGTATATATTTTTCTGGGTATGTATTCTTGTTTCGCGGTGTTTTAGAAAAAATTACAGTACTTTAAAAATTTAGAAAATTTACACCTGAGAAAAAAATAAGAAAAAGGTTTAACAGATAAAAAAAAATTCTTTAAATTCTATTTTTTAATTTGTTAAAATTTTTTGAATTTGTTAAAGTTTTATTATTTTGTTAATCTTTTTTTAATTTGCTAAATATTTTTAAAGAAAAACTAAAAAGTAGCGTTAAAAATTTTTAAATTTGTTAAACCATTATTAATTTGCTAAATTTTTTTTCGAACTTGTTAAAACTTTTTTAATTTGTTAAAACTTTATTAATTTGCTTAATTTTTTAAAATTTGTTAAAACTTTTTAATTTGATAATTTTTTTTCTTAATTTATTAAAATTTTGTAAATTTGTTAAATCTTATTTTTTATTTAAAAATATATATATATATATCGTTAAAATTTACTTAATTTGTTAAAACTTTATTAATTTGCTGAAACTTTTTTTTCTATATGTTCGAACTTTTTTTTATCTGTTAAACCTTTTTCTTATTTTTTTCTCAGGTGTAAATTTTCTAAATTTTTAAAGTACTGTAATTTTTTCTAAAACACCGCGAAACAAGAATACATACCCAGAAAAATATATACGTAAGCAGAACAGGCACTTTACCCCCATGCCCACAGACACATACATATACGCGATTTTAGGGGCAGATCAATATTGTGTCACGCACACACACTCGCATGCACCTACACTGATAGACACAAATAAAGTCGATTTGATGCGATTACAGCAGACATTCATTCATCTAGATATTTTACCTTTATAGTATGCATACTATATTATAAAATAAATAAATTAAATAAGTATAGTATTTGTTTGTATATGTTATAAAATGATTGTGGAATTATTATGTTATGTTATATAAGTGTTTTTAAATAATAGGATATGTACATATAATTTCATGTTCTATTAAGCATTTGATGAAACATTCTTTTTTGCTTTCATAAGAAAATTAAGCTATTTCAAAAATCGTTACTCTGAATAATAAATCAATTCTTATTTTAATTTTTATGAAAATCATTTAACGAAAATGATCTGATTGCAATAGACGATTGGTGATTTTAATTATTTAATCAACTTTAGCAGTTAAAAATGTACATATACAACAATTCTTATGAACGAACTCGCATTTTAGACTAGGTAACGAAGGAACTGTAGACAAGTTTAAACAAGTTCAGACGAGTTGCTGCCCAACGAGGAGGTAACAGCAAGCAAGACCACTCATTCGAAGATAGTAATGAAAATGGCTTAAAAGCTGCTTATCTAGGTTGACTTATCGTCGAGTGACGTCACTAAGAAGGAATCTCTATCATCCAATCCGACGAAATTAAATAGTCACGTGATTAAGTACAGACCACGTGACATCCGGTTTTGCTATAAGAATTTGACGTTTCACTGCAAATCAAACTGTTAGAAGAACGTGTTTTGAACAGGTAGTATATTACGTAAGTGTAATAATATAATATGATTTGTAAAGCCTTATAATTTTTATGCTAGGGTATATAATTATTTTTCAAACACTAATCATTCTAAAGAATTTGAAATGCTAAACTAACAGATAAGAAAAATTTTAAGCTATGTAGCTATTTTTCATGATTTATTAATAGAAAAAGATATGTCAGGGAAGCTAGACACCTTAATAAATCAAAAATGAGTGCGAATATTACTAACACTAGTTGTAGAGAAATATTACAAGTTACTTAAATTGCAAAATAATGTGAGATTTTAATTAATTTTAAATTTACTTGTGCTTATCGATTATATACTTATGATGAATGTAAAGATTTTGCCTATTTTCATCCAAACTCTAAGACTTAATCTATCAAATCATAATGTTCAAATTTAAACAAAGTCTGATTTTTCGATTATGTCTTCACTTCAGCTTCTGCGCATGTGCAGATATAAAGTTTTTAGTTGTCAGGACAAACGATCGGTTACTAAGGTAAGCAGTTGGTTGGTTGGTTAGGAGATGAGTAAACAAATGGTTGCGATAGTAAACATTTAATTAGTTAATCTATTCTGGCGTTAGGTGAAACAGAAAATATTAATTGTATAAACATATAAATATAAGTATTCTCATGCATACATAAAGTTAATTTTTAAAGTATTTTGCACATTTTATTTTGTTGATTAAATTTTGTAAATTAGATATACATATTCACACATATGTAGACAAACATGCCTGAATAAGCAGCACTACAATTTTGCTAAGCTGCAAAAAACATTTTGTTAATATGAAATATTGTCAAACATTTTTAATTTTTCCTTTAATTTTTTTCTTAACTTAATTTTTTTTTTTTTTTTTTACTTTTTATTAAACTATTTTTTTACAATTTTTTTTAACTTTCAAATCCTTTAGGACATATTAAAAACCCATCTATATAATTTTCGCAAACAAATATATTCAACACTCATGTATTACAAAAAAATGCTATGTTTGGAAAGTAACTTTGAAAAATAGGAAGCATAAATCATTTAATGATTGGTCAATACGGAGGGTTAACACTAAAGTTCATTCGAGGCCATTATGAATTTATTGTTAATATTGCATATGGAAAAGTACATTTTCAAAAGCAAAAAATCTAAAATTTTCACCAATCTTTCACCAAAACATTACCAAATTTGATGGTAAAACTTTTTTTTCATATCATGTATGGGGAGATAATAAATGCTTGCATCATAAAAAATTATTTATTTTTGTTAACTTGAGAATATAAAATTTTTCTTATGTTGTAAATATTTCAAGAAAAAAAATATTTAACTAATACATTTTTAGTTAGTTTATACATTTATTAATTCTTTTTTATCTGAATGCAATTTTTTTAAATTAAGTTGTGATAAAAAAAAAAAAAAATATTACTATAAACGGTTTAAGAAACATTTTTCTTTTATTTGTGATTTTTAATTTGTGTTAAGTGTCATTTTAAAAATCATTTTTCATACCTTGCGTATTTTCCGAAACTGTTAAATAATATATTAGGTATACATACGCATATGCATAAGTATATAATAATATCCATTAGTATATGCTTATAGGCGAACTAGCATATTTAATCAATATAACTTTATAAAAGTAAAAGGGTAAACTGAATAATTTCCTTTTACTAACTTATACAATTATTATTATTATAAATATTTGAAATACAATTGTTAAATTTCTTGTTTAATTTTTCTATTTAATTATTGACTTGTTATTTTAAATGGTGCTTAGACTGTTCCACACCAAGTTCATTTTCTGTTAAAAACCAAAGTTTTGTAAGGTAAATTGTACAGTCTTGTGAAATAAATATTTGATATTCAAAAAATTCATCACTAACAAAGGAAGGAGTTCACTCAATTTTGATTAAAAATTTAGTTGGAATCAACGTAAATATCTACTATTTCTAAAAACATTCGGATAAATACTCGTATGTGTTGTTTGAAAATATGCTTGGAAGTTATCTAAAGTTAACCAGTCTTATTATAAAATCTGAATAGTGGAACTAAGCTATTTTAGTTAAAATGAATGCTTAAATCCTTAAACTATAAAAAGTGTATTTATAATAATAATAAAAAGTTGAAAAATAGCAGTAGTTTCCTAAAATTATTATAATCTGTGTGAGAAAATAGATCTATCAAATCATACTCGTGTGACTAATTTACCAGGTCTGCTTAGCCCAGTGGTTAATGATAGTATTCCTCACCATATGTTTAATACCTGCTCGAATTAAATAAGATGGGTGAAAAAGTTTATTTTGCATAAAAAATTCAGGTCACTTCTCCTTAAAAGAAGTCAAGTGTTTAAAATTCATTTCGCTACTAAAAATAAAAGAAATATTGCTTTTTTAGCTAAAGTTTCTTTTCGATAATAATAATAAAATACAAATAGCAAAATTTTCTTCTGTGGTTCATTGGTTAAACAAACAAATAAACAAAATTATAATAAAATACAGAATAGGTCGTTTAGACATCCCTTCCTTTACTCAAATTGGAATCTTCTTTAGGAACCCCAAGAAATTCCTACTTATTATCACACATATTCGTTCAAAATGATGAATTCGTATCTCTGAACCTCTTAAATAAAAATCCTGAATGATGTGAGATATATGTCACTAAAAAGTAAGTTTGATCTACGGTTATTTAAAATATTTTTGATTTAGTATATGATTAAAAGTATAGATTTGATATTAGTACCGAGTATATCCAAAGAACTAAACTTCAACAATCTTAATTGTATCTACTAAAAAAGTGAAAATAATAATTTATTGAGATTTATGTTGTGCATGTTATGTTACTACATCATACACGAGAAAAGCTTATTTTTTAACTGTACATATTGGAATTACGATTCAGGTATGTTAAATATTGTCGATCCAAACAAAAATACTATTAAAATACTTATGATAAAATGGAGATTTTGTTGATTATTTTTGAATTTCGACTAGTGTCAGTAAGCATGCCCATGGATTAAAAATTATAGTGGTATACGTATAAAATAATAGCCGCTTACACTTGGTATAAAGTTTAGGTAGACATGATTAAACTACTTTTACTTTAAATAAAGTAATAAAATTCCAATCTTGCCTAAATTTAACATAAATGTAAAAATATGGAATTCATATATATTGTAATTTAGACAGACTTCAAAGAATCTCTATTTGAAAAATATCTGGTTATCTTATCTTATCTATTGAAGCTGACCGCTGCAGGGCGTTTGATCTTACCGCTTTATTGAAATCGGTATATTAGATAACAGACCTTATGCAAGTGAGGGATAAGCAACCGAATCGGCAGTGTGTTTTCGAAGTTGCGAGGTGGACGAAAATTATCATGGATTATTAGCAAGTACTATAATTTCCTTTTTTATTATGATTCAGCATTGAAAATTTATACTAAAATAAAGGATGTATGTATTCTTTTCCGTTTAATTTGTATTTCAAATATGTCATTTTGTAGTTCAGTTTTAAATTGTATTATGGAATATTTATATAATCTTCAAAATGTATAATTAACTGAGAGCATGTTATTCCGATTATGACTATTTATTTTCCGATATAGTATTAGAAAGTATTATTTATTAATTTTTGCGACATAAAATTTCAAATATTTCACGGGTAAAATAAATCATGTGTAATTTTTTTTTTTTTTTTTTTTTTTTTTTTTACAAAATTAATTTGTACAGTACGATAAAGGATATTCTAAATTTCTTTTTGAACTAAAAAAAAAAAAAATCTTAATTTATTAAAAATAATTTTAATTCAAAAATCTGTAAAGCATTAATCTTTCAATTGCGTGAAATCACCATTTACTTATAGTGTTTAAATTTTTTTTAATTAAGAAGAAACCTGAAAAATACAGTAGTCGAACGAAAAATTCTATTAATTAAACTCATAACATGAAATTCATCAAAAATAAAATCAGCCTCTATAATTAGTCAATATATAATTAATAATCCATAATTTGTGATAAATTAGTCCTAAAGGCGTTATCCAATAATAATATATGCATACATACAAACATTTTCCCAAAAAATAATACGTCAAATAGTTCTTTTACTAAAATGGCGGTGAAAGATATAAATAATATGGATAGTTTAGAAATTTTCTAAATAAATAATGTAGGTAGTTTAAAAATTCTCTGAATAAATTATATACAGTGAGTTTAAATATTTATCATATGCTTAAGAAGTAACCATCTGAAAATGAATAAAAAATACGAAAACGCGAAATTTTAAAACATAAATTCGAAAATTTTACTAAAATTGTTTGTTATTTGTATGTGACCGACTAGGCATATAGACCCTAAAGGGGAGAGATGCCCTCCGTGAGGGTTTTTCTAAAAGAACGCATTTACGCAAGGATATTCAAGGCTTGAAAAAAACTCTAAACCATTAGTCTGACAGGTGCGATTGGAATTGTACTCAATATTGGTCAGGAAAGAAACTCGCTCATCTATTATTGCTATTTAAAATCTAATTAGTGAAATCTTGCATGCAAAATTATTTTTACACGTTACAAGAAAATATTTTTACGCTTTCCATAAAATCCCTCATTAATTTATCCGAATTCATTGGGTGCTGGATAGAATATCAGATTCATGCTACAAATGTATCTTTCGTGAACATTAGTTCGTCAACAGATTCAAAATTTGCTTTCCAGATTTCGCTAAAAGCTGAAAAAATATTCATCTTAATTAAAAATGTATAAAATATTTATGTAATTAAACTCATATGTTTTGGCATTATCATAAAAACATATTTAATTAATATATTTCACCAACAACATTAAAAATTGCTAGGAAAAAAATGTTATTAATAAGCGAACTTTACTAATTGACTAATAAACAAAAAAAAAAAAAAAAAAAAAAGGAGGGGGTGAGTATTTTAACTAAACAGGGTAAAAGATTAAATAAGAAATTTACCAAACTTTGCTATATGTCAAAAGAAAATATATTTTCTGTATACCTAAGGAAAATTTCTCAATCAAATTTAATTCCGTTTAATTCCATACTTTATCAAAAAGTTATTAGAATTATTATTATTTGCAGTTCTAGATTTGCAAATGAAATTCCATTTGTATAACATGCAAGTGGGGAAAAAAAGGAGGAGGGGGAGGGGGTCAGATCACGTGACTTCAAATTCTTTTGAACCTATTTATTTTTAAATCATCATGTGTGTTAAAATTTAATTAAAAAACAATGAATGTTATTACTTAATTAAAAATTTAAATTTGGTAGGGTGTAATATTCTCAATACCTCCCTTTACTTGAAAATAAAATCTATTACATCAAACTAAAGTTATATTAAAAAAAAATACTAACATCCCTGAAAAATTCTCCCTCCTTCTTAAACTGACTTCAAAAATCTTGCTCGCTTATCGATAGTATTTCACTTACCTTGAAATTAAAAATAAAAATGTAAATAAATCTAAGTGAAGGTTCTGAATTTAATTCTATTTCAACTTATGTTTACTGAAAAAATTTCAATACCCCCTAAAATGGCTTTTATTATATCTTCTTCTAAAAAAAAAAGGCTGCCCGCAGGTATAGGGGCTTCTTTAGTCAGGGTAGGAGTAGGAGGAGCTCATTATTTACGGCAGGTGGTGGAGGAGGCGGAGGAGCCCTTTACTCCCTCCAAAAAGAGCAGAAGGCCTAATTCGCACAAAAATATATCAATTCCTAAAAAAAAAAATATTTAAAAATTTTCATAAGTTCCAAAATTAGATATTTCAAATTTAATTCGTCATGCATAATTGAAAATTACACCTAATTTTATAGGTTCGCTGAAAAATTAGAGAAATATTCTTTGTAATTCAATAAAATAAAAATCAATTATCATAAAATTAATTTTTATTAATTATTATGCTACAGTTAACAGAAGAAGAAGTAAAATAAAATTGTATCTCCAAAAATTAATAGAAATACCAAATTCTTTTAAAAAAATGAAAAAAAAATGTAAAAAAAATGTGTGTGAGAATGTGAGTGTGTAAATCTGCCATTCACTGCTTATGATTAGGAAATGTCTTAAGCATAGAATGCCGGACCCAAGCCCGGATAAAGGATGAGGGCACACTCTGCGAAATAGGGCAATTCTCCCAAAAAATCTTTCTTTCTTTCTTTTTTTTAAATTTGTTTCAATCTCTTCAAAAATCTGTTTCTCTTTATGAAAATCTCTCTAAAAGATAAATTCGAAATTGAATGAAATATTTTAAATCCTTTGGAAAATACCTCCTCTTTGTTAAAGTTTTCCTAAATTTAAACTCGTTCGAAAGAGAAGTAGTAGAAAAAGGAATCGTTCTCATTAAGTTCTAAAATTTATGTTCTTAATTTTTCCTAAAAATATGCATTTAAACCTCAACTTATAGTTCGATAATAAACATAAAATTCAATCTTCAAAATTTCATCTCAACCTAATATTCGATTTTTCTCCGCTGGAGGTCACTACCAAAATTTACTTTTCTTAACATGACTATCTCCAAAATTAATCTCATGTTACAGTTCGATGAAAAAAAAAGTTCACTCTTCAAAATTAACCTTATGTCAGAGTTCGCTAAAAAATTTTAATCTTGAAAATTAACCTCCTGTTATAGTTCAATAAAAAAAATCTCCAAAATTAACTTACTCTTATAGTTCAACAATAAAAAAAAATCTCCAAAATTAACCTTATGTTAGAGTTCGCTAAAAAATTTTAATCTTCAAAATTAACTTCCTGTTATAGTTAAATTAAAAAAAACTCCAAATTAACCTCTTGTTAGAGTACGCTAAAAAAATTTCTTTTTGACCCTTCATCTTATAGCACACATTTTCCACAGGTGGAGGAGGAGGCTTTCTCCTACAGGTGGAGGAGGATTCTCCCTCCTACAGGAGGAGGAGAGTAGGTGGAGGAGCAAAAGGTGGAGGAGGAGTTGCTCCTCCACCCTCCACCTGCTGGAGCTCAACTCTCCTTTCTCTCCTACTCACGGAACTACAAACAATGTATCAGTAGACCTAAGGGGGGTTACCATAAATAGGGAAGGGTTACCATCGCCAACAATCGCCAAGTTTGTCGCCAACTTGGCGATATATCGCCAAATTTGGCGACCAAAATTAGTCGCCAAAAGTGACGCCAACTTGGCGATATCTCAAATATTTTACCAATCTGTCATACACATTCACTGAAAATAATAGACAAGTTTGCTTGATAACAGAGACAATGTAACAAAAACTAATATTAGTAAAGAAATGGAGCTTAATAAGATTATTTACATTATTTTACAGTACAAACACTAACTATTTACAAAATTCGTAACAATATATATATGGATTTTCTCCGAAAGATCCACCAAATTTGTCCAGGATAACTAAAACGGCAGATCACCGACAGCTAATGCTAAAGGTTACTGATTCATTCTGCATTGGATACTTTTTCATCCAGTTGTAAAATTTAAAATCGTGGGCTGTTCTCATGAATTTACAGTCGCAAGATCAAACGGTTTTTGGAATTTTACTGGTGATAAAGTTTGTCTATTCACAGTTCTCGACCAACGCTGGACTTTAAATTTAGTTGCAATTTATGCTTTTTCTTCTTTGTTAATTGCTGGAGTATTTTCCTGACAGATAAATGATAAGAAAAAAGCTTGCTTTCTGTATCATAGTTATCCTTAAAAGGACGTTTTTACAATATGTATTATGAACTTAAAGTATTATTTTTCTTATCACACACACTGTAAATTAATTTTGAAATGTAAGCCATCTTTTTTACGAATTTGTTTTCGATTCTTATTGTTTTTAGAAGTTCAAAAAAATAGTATATTAAAAAATATATTAAAAAAAACATTTTATACTATTTTACTTTTTAAAATAATAATGGTCGAAAGTTTTATAAAATATTCAATAAAATAATTTATTTTGAAGAAATTAATTCGCTAATTTATTAAATTGACAGTGCCCAAGTTTTAATTAAAATTCTTAATATAAAAGTCTTGATTTAAATACATTTAATTAATGAAATTTTAATAATAAAAATTCTAATGTTCTATTATGGCCCAATTCCATTCATCTCTTCTTTAAAAATTTCAAGTGGTTAAGCGAAAAACTTTTATATCACAGAAATGCTGAATTTCCTTAGCAATTATTATTTAAAAGATCTTTTTTAAAAAACATAAAAGAAATAATCAAAAATTTAACAGTCCTACATGTTAAAAATATTCTTGAAAATGCTATTTTTCTTATAAATTAAATGATTTGGTCCAAGAAATATAGAAAGAAGAAAAAATATAGAAAGTGTGAACATAAATATTCATAGAGACTAAAAAACTCAAAATAATGCTACGAAGTGGTTGAGAGAAAAATTGCTTAATATTTTATGGACAATTTAATTTTCTGTTTTATTCTTGGAAGAAAAAAAGACATCAAACTTGCTATCTTAATTATGAAATACTTTCCTTGGTACACAAACAAAAGTAATGAACTGTTTTCTGGTCTCGCTAAAATTTCTAAGGGAAGAATTACTAAAACAGAGTAATAAGTTAAATTAATTTAATCAATTTATAAAATGACTAAAAATTTATATTTTTTAATTTAATACTTAATAGGCAGTTTTAAATATAGTTATCAAGTATCAGTTGAATTCTTTTAGTAAAGACAGTTTTGACAAGAACTGACAAATCGGAAATTGCTCATCAAGCGTAGAATATGAGGTGCATTCGTACTATAAAAAAGTTTTAAATATATTCACATTTTATTAAACATCTCTTCAGATACAGTATATTAGCCGAAATCTTTTGTGTGCTCCTGTAAATACTACATATTTTCTATTATAAAGGAAGCACTTTTAGTAAACTCTAGCAACATATACCAATTTCATAAAATGTGAAATAGTTTAATACAATTAAAACACGCCTCAAACAAAGTCCCCCCCATTATATAATTAGATACTTTTGTGTGGTCCTTTAAATGCTTAACAAATACTCTTTGCTTCACAGATTGTACAAAATATATATTGTAGTAATCCAAACAGTAAGGGAACTCATAGAAAAACATAAAGAATACAATTTACCTCTCTGCCTTGCCTTAATTGATTATAAAAAAGCATTTCATTCCGTCTACAATCAGCTTTAGTAGATTCTATGGAGAACATTGATATGGACAAACTTTACATCAATATCATGAAGAAGATTTACAAGAAAGCAACAGCAACCAACCGTTTAGATAAAGGAAAAGTGAAGATCAAGCTCGGAAGAGGAGTAAGAAAAGGAGACACTATTTCACCTAAGTTTTTTAATGCTGTCTTAGAAAATATCTTCAAGAAGCTGGATTGGGAAAACAAAGGGATTAGAATAAATGGGGAATATTTAAGTCATCTCCTGTTCGCTGACGACATTGTAATTTTCAGTAACAGTCCTGAAGAATTTGAAATTATGCTAAAAGATCTTGCAGAAGCTAGCATCAATGTGGGATTAAAAATAAATTTAGAAAAGACTAAGGTTATGTTTAATTCATTTACATCAAAAAGGAAAATTGTCTACAAGAACACTGAGAGTAAAGAAGTGCAAAGTTATGTGTACCTAGGACAGGAAATATCATCGGATAATAGTATCATGAATGAAATCAATAGAAAAATAAGAAATGGGTGGAGTGCTTTTGGAAAGAAAAATATTATTCTGAAGTTTAATATGCCGAGTGAATCGAAAACGGTTGATGATGACGATGATGATGATATACTTCATAAATGCACATATCTATTTTATTATGTTCAAAATACATTTCAAACTATTTTTCCCATTGACCATAATGTAATGGAATACTTCTGATTGTCCCTGTAATTGAACTATTCACCCGATTTTCATAAAATTTAAAATAACACGCTAAAAGTAAGCAACAATAATATATTTTAAATTTAAAACGATTTGATTGAGTAGTTTTTGTTCTGTTGCATGTTGCCGAACGGATAGTCATACAGACTGAACTACTACTATATAAGTACTATGTACTTTCATAATTACAAAAACACCTAAAAATCATTTGGCTAGCGTCAATTACGTAAAACTGTCTAATTTTTTGAGAATATTGTAAAACATCTTTGCAGTTTATTAAAGTGAAAAGTGTCTAGGAAAAAAAATACAATTTAGAAAATGTATAACGCATTTGAGAACACATTTCCTGCAGTTACCATCAACAGTCTGAAAAATATACGAATTCTTTGTGCAGTTCTTTTAACGATGAATAGATTTGTACATATGTTATGTTATGCATAGTATGTTAATGTAAGTTCAATTAAACTCACAGACCAGTTAAAATTGCTATTTAGAAGTATCGCTAAATAAACGGAGCTGCTCTTTATGCCCAGAAAACATTTCCCTGTCTGTGAAATTTATACGCATCAAGTAACAACCTTTCCGAAAAAGGTTTTTTATCTCATTTGTCAATAACCTTTAATTACTAAGAAAATAAAAATAAGATAATGAAAATTTTTACTTTAATAAACTCAAGACAACCAGTCAGGATAAAATGTTACATTCTGACATAACCATGCATTTAAAAGACTGTAAACGATTAAAAATGTTCCGCTCTCTATTAATTTAGAAGAAAAGTTTAAAAGAATTAAATTGAAATGAAATATCAGCGGGTAATCTACTGTGTCCCTAGGTCCAATGTTCCCCGGTGGTCCCTGTTGCAATTAAATCAATTTGAGTTAAAATAGCTGTAACTGAATGAAATGAAAGTTAGACGGCGCATTTAAATGAATTATAATAAAATTCACATATTAAAAATCTTTAAAATTTTAAAATTCCATTTTTAAAAATTCTGACCTATTTATTTTAATGATATTACATATTTAACTTCATCATTTTAGTCTTTACTAAACCAAAAAAAAAAATTAAACATATTAAAAATCTTTTAAATTTTAAAATTTCATTTTTAAAAATTCTGCCCTTTTTATTTTTTTCATCCTGTTTGATCCTGTTTGTTTTATTTCTTACTTTGATATAATAGTACACAATTAACCCATTAACGCCTAGCGTCCTTTTTTGAGAACGGTTACAAAAACAGCAAGAAAAGCGGTTTTCCCACCAGTAAAGAGGAAGAAAAATGTATACATTATTTCACGAGACAGAATCCTCGATAAATTTAGATAAAGGTTAATTTGCTTTTAAAAGTGGGGGGAAATACAAAATTTAAATTTTAGTGAAGAAAATAATTCGGGCGTTAATGGTTTAATAAATATTCTAAATTCTTCTCTCCCCTCAAATTTACTGTAGCCTTTTTTCAATTATTTGGTCCTCCAGCACGCATATTTCAGATGTGTATATTGCTGGGACGATTACTGTTTCTAAACCAATAGGAGAGCGTCATTATCACGGTCAAGTACACGTCCACACAGTTTGATTGACAGGAACTCGTGGACAATTGACGGTGCTAATTATAACGACAATCTGATGCGGATGAAAGTGAGCTGACTGGCTGAATGGTTAGAGCGTCAAGCTTGAAACCGAAGGATATGGGTTCGAGTCCATCGCGGGCCGAGAGTGCGTTGGTGATTTTTTTTTTAATTATTGGAGGCTGTCTTTTATTAATAAATAAGACATTTAAAAAAAATATTTCAAACCCTTTTAATATTCTAAATATCGTTCCAAAATGATTTTTATATATATTAAACAAATGGGAAAAAAAGTATTCTGCTAAAATATCCGTATAAGCAAAATTCTTACTTTAATTTTTATTTATTTATTTATTTATTTATTTCAGGATCAGAGGAAGTATAATTTCTAATTGAAGTAAATAAAATTCAGCCATTTTGAAAAAAAAATTCTTTCGTACCTTTAATTTTTAATTACCGAGTACAAATTCAAACAATCCGAGTACAAATAAATAATAAACACACACGATCAATTGTCCACGAGTTCCTGTCAATCAAACTGTGTGGGCATGTACTTGACCGTGATAATGACGGTCTCCTATTGGTTTAGAAACAGTAATTGTCCCAGCAATATACACATCTGAAATATGCCCTCCAGCACACTACTTAAAACCTTTAACTCTTCAAATCTGCAATAATTTTTACCTTGACATTACAATAAATTATGATGAATACTCGGACACACCGCCTTCATTCCATTATTTTCATCTTTTTAGTAATCTCAGGACACGAATTTTAAAGTGTAAAATCATTTAATTTTTGAAATCGACTTAAAAACTTTATGTTATTTGGAGGGAAAAAAAATACTATTATTTACATCTACTTTGAATCGTTCACTGACTGGAGACAACAATTATCTACGAGAGAGCTGGCAGCGCTTTATCTCTTTCACAAACTTGCCGAGCAGGTGCCCAAAATCAAAGCGCGAGTCTTCCTGAAAAAGCCGCCAAAGTAGTGCTTTGGATAAAAATAATACGCCAAATTGAATTGGCCTCGGATAAATTAAGTTCAATTCACTGAACTGGTTCAGACCACTAAAAAAGCAGGGAAAACTAGTTTATTCGACGTGCATTACGCCAAACGAATTTGTCCCAGGATAAAAAAGTTTATCCCCAAGTGTGTTAGGGTAAATTAGTTTGACCTAAAATTGGGTTTAGCTTATAATATACATATTCCATTGTAGCAAATCTGTCATGTAAGCATTCAGTTGAATGCATTGTAACTTCTTTTATTCGTGCATGAATTCATTTTAATTCGGTGAATAGCCGAGACCTTTTTGGCATTAGGCACAGTCGTGAAGTAAATTGAAATAAGCAGTGGAATCAATAATTAAAGAAATTTTTCCATGGTGAAACAATGCGCAATCTTATCTTTCATTATTTTATTAGCAGCATATCATCTGAAACAGTTCCCCCCATTTATTATAAAGCTAAGGTCTTTGATGCTAATAAGCCATCGTTAATTTAGAAGAAATTAGAATAAGAAAGATACGGTCATCATCAAACTATCAATCCGCACTGACATTAACAGGTGAAAAATCAAGAAAATCTGGCTCTTCACTTGACTGCATCTGCTTTTTATGAAAACCTCGCATTAACACATAGCCGCGCTCGTTCTAGCCAATGAAGGAAAATAAAAGCATGCGCGAATTTCACGCCCCACGTTTAATGAGAGTAATTTTCAAATGAGTTTTGTGAAAGGAAGCGCAATAATACTGGGAGGAAAAAATATCCCAGCACTCAGATGATCTTGGAATAAAATAAATAATAAAAAGAAATAACTCTTTAAAACATTCGAATTTACACTAAATAATACAAATGGTCGAAATTGATGATGCAATTTAGAAATAAACTAAAAGCATCATACTTAAGTAAACTGAGAAAGACCATAATTAAATTAAGGAGAATTTAAAAGGTTTAATGATAGATATTATTAAACAATAGGAAATTAGTAAATATTCTTGTAATTTAGCATAATAAAAGGAGATATCGGAAATGAAAAAGTTAATAATATATCTATATATATTTATGTGCATATATGTGAGTGTCTGTGTAAACATCAATGACCAGTATCAGAGTTTCGTGAAATTCTAATACTAAATTTTTGAAATATTTAGCAAAATATCGTCGAATATTTTAATGAAATGCTAACGTTAAATTACATCGTACCTTTGCATTTTGACTTAATGTAAAATAAAGATTACGTAAAAAAAAAATATATATATATATATATATGGAATATTAACATTTTATTTACAAATGTTGCTGCTATGTACATGTTATAGGAAGTCCAAAATTTGATAAAACTAATGCTAATGCCTGCATTTTTTTTTCACAAAATAACAACATACACGGCGTAATACTAATGATAAATTTTTATCTTGGAATAAAAATCCAACAAGAGAAAAAAAAATCACTGAAGAACGAAAACATAAATATTTGTAGTATATGTGACAGAATAAACTTTAAATAATACAACAAACCGAGCCAATCACGGTTTTCTTAAAATTTCCCATGTAATTTAATTTATGACTGTATTTCAAGACTGAAAAATCATCTAGACTGCTTTTTAGGTGCGTTCGTAATTATGTAAATACGTAGCACCTATTGTTGTCGCTCAGTCCGTCCGTCTGTCTGTCCGTCTGTCTGTCTGTCTGTCCGTCTGTCTGTCTGTCTGTCTGTCCGTCCGCATATAACAACGCAAAAACTACCCAACCGAATCGTTTGAAATTTAAAATACATAATTATTACATAATTTTGTCGAGTCATTTCAAATTTTATGAATATCGGATGCATAGATCAATTACAGGGGCAATCAAAAGTATTCCGTTACATTACGGTCAATGGGGAAAAAAGTTTCAAATGCATTTTAATCGTTTGAAATTTAAAATACATAGTTATTACATAATTTTGTCGAGTTATTTCAAATTTTTTGATAATCGGGTGCATAGATCAATTACAGGGGCAATCAAAAGTATTCAATTACATTATAGTCAATGGGGGAAAAAGTTTCAAATGTATTTTATACGCTTGAAATTAAAAATACATAGTTATTACATAATTTTGTCGAGTTATTTCAAATTTTATGAAAATCGGATGCATAGATCAATTACAGGGACAATCACAAGTATTCCGTTACATTACGGTCAATGGGGGGAAAATGTTTCAAATGCATTTTAATGGTGTTGCACTCATTCGAACTTAATAAAATTTATATGCAACTATAAAGTACATATTATAATATACATTTTACATAATTTATGATGCAAAGAACATTTGTTATTGATTTACAAGGCCACACAAAAGTATTCCATTACATAATGGTATAGGGAGAACATTGTTTGATGAGCGTTTTAATTGTAAATCACTATTTACAATTTTATGAGATTGATATATGAGAGTAATATTTTTAAAACTTCGTTATCGTACGAACGCACCTCGTTTGCTACGCTTCACGTGCAATTTCCAACTTGTTTAATTAAGTGATGTTTCGTCATTATAAAACAAAAACAATAAATGTAGCTCATTCGTAGACTTATTTAAGAATTTAAAAAAAAAAAAAAGTTTCCTTTATAAGAAAATAGAAAACTAAGTTATTTTAATGGAATGTTTAGGGAAAATTTTTTTTTAACTTTGGCATAAATACTCTTTTAATGAACTTTTTTTACATATAATATAAGTCAATTGAGTCCTTCTTCGTCAGGCGCAAAGAAGACGTGTGTCTACTATGAATGTAGCGGCACGACTGAGATAAAAAGGCGAGAAAGGAAGCACGCTGAATGAACAGCCAATAGGAATGTAAAAGTCAACAGCCAATCACGGAAGAGTATAATCAAAACGTTTAACGGATACAGTGAAGAAGGGGAAGGTGGAAGCAAAATAGCGAAAAAATCAGATTACATTAAAAGTAAATATACACACATAAATGAATAAATAGATAAATAAATAAATAAATAAATTAATTAATTAATAAGTAAAAAATTATATGTAAATAGTTATAAACACATATATATATATATATCTGAAAAAGTATATACATATTAAATACAAAAAGCTAAATATAAGGCAGCGCTGAAAAGGTTTTTCCAGGCAACGGAGAATGTTTTAGAATCAGATTTATCATTGAAAACAACTTCACGATTAAGATAAAAAAGCTAAATTTTCAAGAAAATCTGATTCTATGGTACTATTGGCATTAAAGTTAATTTTAGCAATTTGAAAATTGAAACTATGGCTGAATTCCCAATAGTGCTTGGCAACAGAAGATTCTTGATTAATGACATCACAGGAATGTTTTTTAAGGCGGATTAGAAGATTTCTTTTAGTTTGACCAATATAAGATAAATCACACGCATTACAAGAAACATTATAAATTCCCCATTTTTGGAGGACAGGGACAGAGGATTTAATGGAAGGAAAAACTGAAATTATTGACAGTGTGGTGGTTGCTCGTTAACCCCCCCCATATTTTTTTATTTTAATTCAATTTTATTAACTATTTTATTTCCTATCATCTCTTTTTATTAATGTTCTCAATTTAAATATTATTTCGATTTCGTTTCTTTTGATGCCGTCGCCTGTAAGTTTCTCTTCCTTACCTAGCTATCGAATGTTCTAAACAGGTAAAATCTTGTTTTGAATTCATTCCTTCCGGTTTGGAAAAGCTTCTAGAAAAATCTGGATTGTTCTATGGGTGGTATTTCCGGTTAATCTGGCACGCCTCTTGACCTATCAAATTATGTTCCGCAGGTGACGTGGTTTAACCAACAAAGTGCCTGGCCACCTGCTTTGGCCTTTCTTCTTTAAGTGTTTATCAATTTTTTCCTTATTAAATCCATATTTCACTATACATTGAATCGTAACTTGGCTTATTTTTTCCTCGCTCTCCTCATTCGATCGTTGCCAACTTGGCGTATCCCGGGTTTACAGTAACCCTTGTTCTTTTCTCCCTCCTGGCTCTGAGCCACGAGAGCAGTTGCGCAGTCGGAGCCGAGTGGTGTTGGAGGCAGTTGAGTTGACATGTGCCGAGAAGTTTTCTCAGATGCCGAGAAAATTTAGCGGAAGCCGGGGCAAGTGTACCCGCCCCAAGGCGATTGTACGTGACCGTTGCTCCATACCAGCTACTCAAAGTTTGTTTACAAGGATGTTGTTTTTTTAAGGCTGCGAGGAGTTAGGCTCCCCGTCCACCACATCCTAAGTCTTTTGGTTTTCCTTTTTTTTCTGGCTACTCAAGTTGGTTTAAGTGTGGTCATAGTTATCCTCAAAGAATTTTCATCAATCTATTATCAAGCTTAATTCAATCCCTCTTCATCTCATGTTTAATTCGGCCATAAATATATTTAATTATTTGAATATGGAACGGCGTCCCCAAGGGTAAATATTGAAACGTCTCTTTGTGATTTGTCCAGGCATATTTTTGAAGTAATATCAAATTGATATTCTGAGAAGAATGTTATCTCTGTATCGATTAAGAAAAATGTTTATTCATGTTATGAAAATGCATATAAAAAATATATTGTGAAGAAGAGTTGTTCTAGAATATGTCGACTCATATACATCACCTTTGTGGAAATTTTTGCAACGAAATAATAAAAGTTCTATTTATATAAGAAAGTGTATGAAACAAGTACATATATATATATATAGAATGTTCAATGCTTGAAGAAATTCTCATATGATTATAAATAAAAAATATTTGTCCTCTTCAAAATATTTTTTTCATTTGTGTCTCAATACCTGTGCATTTATCTACCTGAATTTCATCTTCATCAGCCAAGAAATTACAGGTAATCTTTTTCTTCTTATCATTTTATATTTTTATAATTCTGCTTTGAATTATTATCATCATGATTAAAGATTTTTTCACTATTTTAAGAAAAACTATAATGGTAGCCTTTTTTTTGGGGGGGTCGTTTGCTGGCCTTCATCCAGTGCAATGTATTTCATCCATTTATACGATCACTTAGCCTACTTCTGAGATGAAACAAAAAATAAGTGTTTCTCATCTCCTTCTCATCTTCTCTTCCCACCAAAACACCACAGTTTAATTTCCTTTGGTGCAGTGACCAACGCTTGACCATCTATTTCCTTTGCTGCCATTGTATTTTCGTTATCTATACATATTTTCAACAAAAAAAAAATATCTTCATTATTTTCAATTATATCTTCATTATTTTCAAATTATATTATTCATGCAGTGATCAATATTTTATATTTATATTTTATTGAGTGTGGTGTAATAAATGAATGCATAATATATTTTGATTTTATGCTGAGATAATATTTTTTTTTGGAGCAGTACAGTATATATATAACATAATTTATTGACATATATTTTTCTTGCCATGACATAATTTATGACTAATATATATATTATTTAACGGAGGTGCTGGTAAATATAATTGATTATGCTAATATAAATTATTCCTCTTGTCATAAATATAAGAATATTTGTTTTGAGCCATATGATATATATATTTACATAAAAATTTTTGGGCCATGTTATTTTGATCGGATGCTAACAAAGATATGTTGGTATTTTTCTTCTCTTCATCACATAATTATTCTTCTTCTTAATATATATAAAAATGATGTATAACATAAATGAAATTTCTCAATATTTTTAAATAATGGGTCGATTTATATATTATTTATTATAGACCAGTCTATGTCCAAATCTAACCTGTCATTTATTGAGCTCTCACTTTAATTATCTCATAATGCCTCCCAAGTCTAAATTAAATATTGCAATTCAGCCATTCGACGGCAACCCTCAGACTGTGGAATTCTTCTTTGATCAATTATCTGATATACAAGAGTTGAATAATTTTTCCGATAAAGAACTTTTTATTCTCTTCAAATCGAAGCTTGAGGGCAACGCCTTACTCTTCTTTCTTGAAACACAGTCTCAGTTCAAGAACTATAATTTCCATGACATTCGGAAAGCTTTTATAGACTATTTCTTACCTTCAAAAAAGACTGTTTCTCTCAAATCCTTGCAGAATTTAAGCTTAGATTCAAATGAATCAGTCAAAAATTTTGCGTTTAGGCTGGATAAACAGCTTAGGCTTGCATACCCTAATTTGGATCCTCCTGCTCTCAATTCATTAAAATTCACTCATTTTCTTGAGGCTTTGCCTAAACAAATTAAGCAAAAAATTCTTGAAGAAAATATTTCATCTTTCGATTTAGCTCTTGAACGAGCAAATTTTCTTCAAAATATTTACGATTCCCCTCCTAAAAAATCTTACGAGAATTATAATCAAGCCTATTGTTTGGATAATGAAAAAGTCCATGATAATTCCATTCCTTCTAGTAATGTGCTCCATAAGACTCCTATAAAGCATACGAAGGATAAAATTTATGTCAATTCTCAAACTACCTTCTCACCTTCGCAAACTCCAAATGACAGTTCTCATGCTTCTCGTAATTTTAAAAGAAAACCTAGAACATTTTCTCCTTCTCCAAATAGACAAGAGGCTACAGATAAACGTATAAATAATTTTCGTCAACATAATTTTTATCGGAAACGTCCTTATCATCAACCCACCTTCGACAAATTTTCTCACAAAAAAAATTCTGCATCCTTTTTTTACAAACGAGATGTTGTGCAATGTGCGTTTTGTGGAAAATTCAATCATCGTATGGACTCATGCTACAAATTTAAAAATATTATTAGTGCTTCCAATCAAAACTCTTCATCTAAATTTTCGTCTAATTCTCGCAGAAAGAAAAACTATACCTCTTCTCAAAATAAAAACAATGTTTATCATTTAAACAAATAAGGGAGACTGGTTCTACTGACCGCCTTCTCTCCCGTAATTCTCATTCAGGGTCAGTACACTTTAGTGACAAACATAAACAACAATTTGACAAAAGCTCTTCAGTCACGTTAGTATCGTCCTCAGCTGTCCAAACTTCCCCTGTAACACCTAAATTTAACAAATCTTCATGTTCTTATAATTCGTTGACATCCAAACAAACTTTAGAAATTGATGATGATGAACAAGAAAGACATGTCATATGCAGCTCCTTTAATAACTCGTATGTTCTTCCATGCATTCTCATAAACATTCAACATAATGAAATCTCAACGTTAATTGATACTGGATCAAGTTTGTCACTCTTGGATCAAGAATGCTTTAATAGCATTAAATCCAGGCTTCACTATAAATTCTTATCCCGTAATGTATCTGTGTCTACTATAAATTCTAAAGTTTTTTTCAAAGGATGCATAGAGATTGCGTTTAAAATCGATAAATTTTTCTTTCATCATGTCTTTTACCTTACAAAGATACAAAATGTTCATTTTCAAGCCATACTTGGATTTGAGTTTATCAATAAACATTCCATAACTATTTCACCAAGCTTTAAGTCTATCTTGATTAAGGATAAACATATTCCTTTTCACAGTTATAATGAATCTCCTACTTGCTATTTTATGAATTCTGACTATATTTATGATAATTCAAATGTGCCATATTCTTTAGATGCACACAAAATGCCTTGTTATGAAGATTCTATACCAAATAATCTAAGTAATGGTATTTATACTGATAATATATGTGCAAATTATGATGACACAAATTTACAATTAGTTAACAATTATACAACCTATCCTTACAATTATAATTTTCAAAATAATGGTTTGTTTACAAATAATGTTGCTAATACTGCTATAAATTTTCATAATCCTTCTATTGATGGTAATTTTACTTATTTTTCTAACTGTTTTCCAACTGATTATGGTAATGTTGTGAACTATGTATCTTCTAATGATAATATGCCTGGCAAGAATTTTACATCTGAAAATACTAATGATCTTAGTTATGTTGGTGAAAAGCAAACCCATTTAAATATTGGTAATAAAATTTTGGTGAATTCCAACATGGTACAATTACTCAATAGGGAATTAATCCCTCCCAATTCTTTTGTTTATTTACATGTTAAGTACTTGAATCCTCCATCTGAATATTTTATTTTCAAACCCAATTTAAAAAATAAAGGTCTTGTGTTACATGAATCTTTGCATTCTAAATCTTCAATTCAAAATGATTTATTTTTGGTTGTATGTCAGAATATATCAAAGCTGGACATTCATTTAAATAAAAATTCAATTATTGGCGAATGTATCAATGTAGATGGGAAAGATATTGAGGAATACTCTTTTGATTTGGATTTTGAAGACCAATATTGTAATTTAATTTTACCATCTGAAGAGATTAAGAGAAAACGAATTCAAGAACTGTCTCCAAATGACTTTGATCTAAAACACTTACCTCCTCATGAAAAAGAATCTTTAACAAAGCTATTGTGTAGTAAAGCTCTTGCTTTTTCAAAATCTCTTGACACTTTAGGTCATACCGACCTGGTTAACCCTCAATTCACAATGCTAAATTCTCATCCAGTCAAAACCCTACCTTTTCCTGTGCCACAGGCACTTGAGCAAGAAGCTCTTGACCAGATTAATCAAATGTTAAATGCTGGCATTATTGAGAGATCAAATTCATCTTGGGCCTGTCCCATGCTTCTTGTTAAAAAGAAGAGAACTGATATGTCAAAACCTCAAAAGTATCGTTTGGCTCTAGATTTAAGATTGCTAAATTCCATTATAATTCCATCTTCATATCCTCTTCCTAGAATTCAAAATCTATTGGTGCAATTATCAAAATTTAAGTATTATACTACTCTTGACTTGCCCTCTGCATACTGGCAGATCGCTGTACCTAAAGATATGCAGGATAAGCTCAGTTTTACTACTCCATGGGGAATTTTTACCTACTTGCGTCTCGTGTTTGGCTTGAAGACAGCTGCAAGTACCTTTCAACAATTAATTGACTCAGTTATTCAATTATCTCAAATTGATTCATGTTATGCATACCAAGACGATATTGTAGTTGGCGCTAATTCATTTGAAGAAATGACCATGAAACTCACAAAGCTATTAGACACTCTTATTGCTAATAACATTACTCTGTCTCCTGAAAAATGTTCCTTTATGCAAACAAGCAATAACTTTTTAGGATTCCAACTCACAGATCATAAAATTCTTCCTATTACAAGTAACATTTTAAAAATCACTTCTTTTCCAACGCCTAAAACCAAGACGCAAACAAAAAGTTTTATAGGTTTGTGTTCTTTTTATAGGTCAATTATTCCTAATTTTGCTAAATTGATTACTCCTCTCATTGAAGTTACCAAACCTAAAAATAAATTTTCTTGGAAATCTGAACAAGAAAATGCATTTAAAAAATTACAAGACATTTTCTTTCCAAAACCTATGCTTAATCTTCCTAACTGGAATGAAACCTTCTATGTTAATACAGATGCATCAAAGACAGCAATATCAGCTGTTCTTATGCAGAAATTTGATGGTGAACTTAGACCAATCTCCTATTATTCCAAAACTTTGTCTCAGTCTGAAAGACAGTACCCTGCCATCAAATTGGAACTTTATGCCATTTACAAAGGCATAACAGCTTTTAAATACTATATTTTTGGTCGACCCTTTATTCTCTTATCCGATGCCAAACCTCTTAATAATTATAAAAAGGCTACATCACCAGCTGATATTACTACTCGATGGATGTTAGAACTATCAGAATACTCATACACATTCCAACATGTTCCAGGCAAAGAAAATGTCTTAGCAGATTTTCTGAGTAGAACACCTCACATTCCTACTGAAGATCTCCATAATAATCCAGATCTTATTTCTACACAAGAACCACTACCAATTGTAGATAATCAAAAAGATTTACATAATGAAATTCCTCACTTTCCATGTGGTTTAGTTGACAAAATGCACCACACATGTCATCTTCAAAGTGACTCTTCACCTCCAAATAATGATAATAATCAAGATCCATTATTAGAAATTCTTGATCACACCATCTTCTCTGAACAACAAAAAGACCCAAAAATCAAACAAATTTATGAAGATCTTAAAAATAACAAAAAATCTAAAAGTTTAAATGGCTACTATATTAATCCAAGTAATGATTTACTTTGCTACAATGGACATTTTTCTTCTGAAGACATTGAGCTACATAAAGCTGTTTTACCTTTGTCACTTAGAGCAAAAGCCTTAAGAATTGCTCATATTACTCATACTGGAATTCATAAAACTATTGTTAATTTAAAGAAAAGATTTACCTGGAAAACCCTTGTTTCTGATACCATTAATTATGTCAACTCTTGTGAAATTTGTTTAATAAACAAAAATCATAAAAAAAATACTGCTCCATACTTGCCAGCACCACTTCCAACAGCTCCCAATCAAAAAGTCTCTATGGATTTACTCGGCCCATTAAGAAATCGTCAATATGTGATGACCATCATAGATCACTTTTCTCGTCATTTAGAATTATATGCCTTGAATAATATCAGTGCTGAGTCTGTTACAAAAGCTTTATTACATTACATTTCCACTCATGGAAAACCCGAATTAACTCTCACTGATCATGGCTCTCAGTTCACTAGTGATATGTTTTCTTATTTTAATAAAAAGCTTGGCATTAAATTGGAACACAGTTCTGTAGCCCATCCCCAGGCTAACGGATTAAGTGAACGAGTTAATTCTCAAATAAAATCGTCTGTGAATACAATGACTTCCCAAGGATGTGATGTACCAACTGCTCTAAAAATTCACCAATCCATATATAATGCTACACCTCATCCAGCTACAAAGTTTACTCCAAATCTTCTTCATTTTGGAAGAGAAATAAATGACATTTATGCTAATTACAAATCTCAAGCTTCCTGGAAAATTCTCAATACTGCCTATGAAATTCATAAATTAATGGATGTTATTGAGAAAATATACTATCAAGCTTACAAGAATAACGAATCTTCTAGACAAAAAGTGTACCAAAAATCGAGAGAAAAATTAAAATTTGCCAACATCAATGTTAATGACATTGTTTACGTAAAATTTCCCACTGTGTTTAACAAAAAAGTACAAGGCCCATACGTGGTAAAAAAAATAATTTCTCCTGTGCTTATTCAAATTCAAGATTCCAATAATAGTCACGCTTCACCCATGTTGATTCACACTAACAGAATCTTGAAGCTTCAAAAGAGAAATGAAACATTGCAATATCCTTCAGTTTCTTCTAAAAATGTATCACGTGATCAAGCTCCTGTTGACAATGCATCTTCTACTCCTGTGAGACAACACTCTCCTACTCAAGTTTCAAATCATGATGCTGCTTGTAACACATCTCCTCGAATTCTTTCTCCTTCTAAGTGCCAACAAACATCTTCATGTTCCAGTAAATCTGTACAGTCACAAGTTCCTCTTGGTGGCACTCACACTGATGTTAGAAACAAGTCTACTCAATATAGAAATTATGATCTTCGCCCTCGCACTCATAAAATGTATAAAAAATGAACTAATCTTCTTTTCTTTTTTCAGGATGACTCTTGATTTGTAGCATAATCAGTTAATACTAGTTAGACTGATATTCGAGTAAGAAGAATGACTGGGTATTATTTTTTTATTTCTTCCTCCAAGCTGCAGGCAGCTGTTAATATTTTTTTTCTTCCTTATCTAAGTCTTCTTCTCCTTGAAGCAATACAACAGTCATCCTCCTGATGTATGTATGGTTTTCAATATCTTTATTATTCACTGCATTCATTTCTAAACCATAATTATTGTAATAAGTATATATGATCTCAAGTATGCCATACACTACTATTTTTAACCTTACAAAGTATTTAATTGCAATAGTTGGTGCTGAAATTGAGAAAGACTTTATCCTTTTATTTGCTTGTTATAATATTATGTCATTATGTAAAGTTATTTTTTTTGACAAATGTTTATCCTACTAAGAAAAGTGGATTGTAATTGATGTAAGGTAAACATAAATATGAGTACTCATGAAATCATTTTCCCTATTGTGACTTCCATAATAATTTCTCTTTACAATGCATGCATGCTCTAACAATTTAACCTCTTTTAACAAAAAAAAATGACAATGCATGATAAACTTATGCATACTAATAATTTTACTCTTATTATTGAAATATAGAAAAAATGAATGACTCACAATAAGTATTTTTTTTTTGTATACTTCTGAGTATTTGAAAGTTATTAAAGATATAAACAAAAAAAAAAGGGTTTTTGTTATTCTATAATTATACTTTGGATCCAAAGATATTGGTTGAATCATTATATATTTATATAAAGCAAATACTTGATATATGACAAATACACAAATGATCACTTGTTATTTAAAAAATGTTTGAAAATTGCAAATATTCAAAATATCTTATATAAATTTGTGACAATTGATTTTTGTTTGTAAGTTGACATTATCGAAGTCATATACAAGATTGACATATTCATATAAGTTCCTTTTATCAGAATATAAATATCCTGTATTTTATGTTTATTTTGAATGAAGTATAGTATTAAGAGTATTTATGCAATTATTGTCACTTTATGTTGAAAGTGTTCAAGAATATTCTTTTATGAGAGTGTAAACATTCTCTCTTTGAAAATTATTATATTCTTTTTAAAAAATGTTTATTGAAAAATAACATTGTATTTTTTCTACCAATTTACATATGCCTTTTATTTGGAATTTATTATATTTTTCTTTGAAAATGTTGTTATTGAATAATGCTAAGGTTTTTCATTTAAGATTAGTTAAAAGCTTAAAAAGCTATTATATATTGATATATGTACATTTCTTTTATGAGAGCCTAAATAATCTCTCTGCACCATTTGTATGTATTCTTTTCAAATTTTCAACTTACAAATTCATTCAATTTATCATGTGTCACTTGAAACCATCCATTTTTTTTATATACAGTTATAGTATGATTCATATACAGCTATAGTTTGATTTATTTTATTGTCAACTGAAAAATATACATCTACATGTTCTTATTGTATAATCGAATATTTTACATATGCTAAAGCATTTAGTTATCATATTGCATTTTGCACAGCTTAACAAGAAACTGTTCATAGTTAAAGACTGTTGTTTCTGCAAATAAATATAAACTTTCATTTTTTTTTGATACATGATAAAATACATCTGGAAGAAATTTTGTATACCTTCCATTTTAAATATTTGCTATATTTGGTGTATTAACATAAGGATTACTACCATAATAGTAATTATTTTTATTATTTAAATATCATGTAAAACAATTATTTATATTCATATAACTATTTCTGGTACATTTATTTTGTGTAATTATTTTATATCTTTGTACATGTTTTAGAAAATATTGTTTCGATGAAAAAATGATTGAATTTTTGTCATCTCTCCAATATTTTCTTTTGGGGAGGCCTGGGTAGATATGTGGTGGTTGCTCGTTAACCCCCCCCCCCCATATTTTTTTATTTTAATTCAATTTTATTAACTATTTTATTTCCTATCATCTCTTTTTATTAATGTTCTCAATTTAAATATTATTTCGATTTCGTTTCTTTTGATGCCGTCGCCTGTAAGTTTCTCTTCCTTACCTAGCTATCGAATGTTCTAAACCGGTAAAATCTTGTTTTGAATTCATTCCTTCCGGTTTGGAAAAGCTTCTAGAAAAATCTGGATTGTTCTATGGGTGGTATTTCCGGTTAATCTGGCACGCCTCTTGACCTATCAAATTATGTTCCGCAGGTGACGTGGTTTAACCAACAAAGTGCCTGGCCACCTGCTTTGGCCTTTCTTCTTTAAGTGTTTATCAATTTTTTCCTTATTAAATCCATATTTCACTATACATTGAATCGTAACTTGGCTTATTTTTTCCTCGCTCTCCTCATTCGAACGTTGCCAACTTGGCGTATCCCGGGTTTACAGTAACCCTTGTTCTTTTCTCCCTCCTGGCTCTGAGCCACGAGAGCAGTTGCGCAGTCGGAGCCGAGTGGTGTTGGAGGCAGTTGAGTTGACATGTGCCGAGAAGTTTTCTCAGATGCCGAGAAAATTTAGCGGAAGCCGGGGCAAGTGTGCCCGCCCCAAGGCGATTGTACGTGACCGTTGCTCCATACCAGCTACTCAAAGTTTGTTTACAAGGATGTTGTTTTTTTAAGGCTGCGAGGAGTTAGGCTCCCCGTCCACCACATCCTAAGTCTTTTGGTTTTCCTTTTTTTTTCTGGCTACTCAAGTTGGTTTAAGTGTGGTCATAGTTATCCTCAAAGAATTATCATCAATCTATTATCAAGCTTAATTCAATCCCTCTTCATCTCATGTTTAATTCGGCCATAAATATATTTAATTATTTGAATATGGAACGGCGTCCCCAAGGGTAAATATTGAAACGTCTCTTTGTGATTTGTCCAGGCATATTTTTGAAGTAATATCAAATTGATATTCTGAGAAGAATGTTATCTCTGTATCGATTAAGAAAAATGTTTATTCATGTTATGAAAATGCATATAAAAAATATATTGTGAAGAAGAGTTGTTCTAGAATATGTCGACTCATATACATCACCTTTGTGGAAATTTTTGCAACGAAATAATAAAAGTTCTATTTATATAAGAAAGTGTATGAAACAAGTACATATATATATATATAGAATGTTCAATGCTTGAAGAAATTCTCATATGATTATAAATAAAAAATATTTGTCCTCTTCAAAATATTTTTTTCATTTGTGTCTCAATACCTGTGCATTTATCTACCTGAATTTCATCTTCATCAGCCAAGAAATTACAGGTAATCTTTTTCTTCTTATCATTTTATATTTTTATAATTCTGCTTTGAATTATTATCATCATGATTAAAGATTTTTTCACTATTTTAAGAAAAACTATAATGGTAGCCTTTTTTTTGGGGGGGGGGGGTCGTTTGCTGGCCTTCATCCAGTGCAATGTATTTCATCCATTTATACGATCACTTAGCCTACTTCTGAGATGAAACAAAAAATAAGTGTTTCTCATCTCCTTCTCATCTTCTCTTCCCACCAAAACACCACAGACAGGTTTAAAGATAACGTTAAAATTGAAACATCTTAAAACTTTAGTTAATTTGAAACATAAAGCTAGATTACCTCACTTGCCACACCTTCTGACTTGATGTAAACAAGTTCGAAATTGCACGTGAAGCGTAGCAAATGAGGTGTGTTCGTACGATAACGAAGTTTTAAAAATATTACTCTCATATATCAATCTCAAAAAATCTCTCTTATAAAATTGTAAATAGTGAATTACAATTAAAACGCTCATCAAACAATGTTCTCCCTATACCATTATGTAATGGAATACTTTTGTGTAGCCTTGTAAATCAATAACAAATGTTCTTTACACCACAAATTATGTAAAATGTATATTATAATATGTATTTTATAGTTGCATATAAATTTTATTAAGTTCAAATGAGAGTAACACCATTAAAATGCATTTGAAACATTTTCCCCGTTGACCGTAATGTAACGGAATACTTTGATTGTCCCTGTAATTGATCTATGCACCCGATTTTCATAAAATTTGAAATGACTCGACAAAATTACGTAATAATTATGTATTTTAAATTTCAGACGATTAAAATGCATTTGAAACTTTTTTCCCCATTGACCGCAATGTAATTGAATACTTTTGATTGCCCCTGTAATTGATCTGTGCATCCGATTTTCATAAAATTTGAAATGACTCGACAAAATTATGTAATAATTATGTATTTTAAATTTCAAACGATTCGGTTGGGTAGTTTTTGCGTTATTATATGCGGACAGACGGACGGACAGACGGACGGACTGAACGACCACTATAGGTGCTACGTATTTACATAATTACGAATGCACCTAAAAAGAAGATGGTGTAAAAAATGAGGAAAATATAGAAATAAAAACACAAAATCTTTTTAAAGAATTTTGCATATTCATATCTTATTTCCAAATAATAACTGCTATACACAGCACATGGTATAATATTACCGAAATTTGATAATACCAGTGTTAATGTCTGCATTTTTTTTTTCATAAAATCACTATACAACGGTATTATTCTTATAATGCAATTTCATTTTGGAATAAAAATCCAGCACGAAAAACGAAAGAAACACCGTACTACGGTAATATAAATATTAATACGTAAATAATATGCGTAAATATAAATATTTTTGCCAACATAATAAACTTTAACTAACATAACAGACCGAGTCAAGCATAGTTTTCTTGAAGTTTTCAATGTAAT
This sequence comes from Maratus speculifer, assembly GCA_964019185.1. Taxonomy (NCBI): domain Eukaryota; kingdom Metazoa; phylum Arthropoda; class Arachnida; order Araneae; family Salticidae; genus Maratus; species Maratus speculifer. The sequence continues at coordinate 407,923,612 of OZ025294.1, forward strand.
TTGTTTTATGACTGAAAAACTTAAAAAAATAGGTAATTTCATGAGATTTACAGATAATCCGATTCCATTTCTCTTCTACTCACTTTTTTGGATTGAAAATATTTGCCAATTTTTACTGTAGCTACTTTTCTCTCTGGCTTCACCAGTTTTTCATACTAGTTTATATTATTGGAACACATTTATAAAAAATCTCCAAAATTTACAGTAATAACTTTAAAAATCTGACAAATGCATAGACAAAATTTCAAAACAATATGAATAATTTAACTGGTAAATTTCAGTGTCCATTTATCATTGAATTCCATTAATGAAATGTGTCATTTTCTCTCAAGGGAAAAAAAATTGAAAATCATTGGATTTGCCATAGAAAAGCATTATTGCGCAAAATAAAATATTCTATATTTTATGAACGAATGAATCAAATCTAACAAAAAACTATACAGCTTAATCCCAGTGCCTCACTAACATACCCACTGAATTTCAAGTCAATCGGATGTTTTTTGCGTTAGTTATCGCGGAACAGACAGACTGACTGACAGACAGACAGACAGAAACCAAAAAAATTTCGTGTCTCCAAAGTAAGCCTTCACTGACGTTTCGGCAATTATTTTAAATGACTCGTCAAAGCTTTGCAACATTTGTATACATTAAAATTCAAACCAATCGGTTAGGTAGTTTTTGTGCTCTTACATGCTGACAGATGGACGAACGGATCAGACCACGACTATAGGAGCTACGTATTTATGTAATTATGAACGCATCTAAAAAGGAGATTTTAAAGGATTGTTCAAAATCTTTTTTCCTTTGCACTGCATATTCTACAGAATCTGAAAGTAAAAGCGCCAAATCTCTTTAAAGAATGGTACATGTTCATATTTTATTTCTAAATGATGTTGCTATGCACATGCTACAAGATTACCGAAATTTGATAAAATTAACGCTAATGCCTGCATTCTTTTGTCTCAAGATTGCTATATACATGGTAATATTCTAATAAAGTTGTTTTATCTTGGAATAAAAATCTAGCATGAAAAACGAAAGATATAACGATGAGGAACATACTCACAAACATTTATGCAACATAGTAAACTTTAAGTAATGTAACAGACCGAGTCAAATACGGATTTTTTTAAATTTACCATGTAATTTAATTTATGACAGTATTTTGAGAATGAAAAAACCTCCAGACTGCTTATTACTTACCCATCATACGTAGTATAGGTAAGTCTTGCAATCGTTTTGAAAATTGAAAAAAATATTTTGACGTATTCACACGTTTTCCCCACTGGAGATTTCGAAAAACATATTTTTAGGAAAAAAATGTTGCCGTCCGTCTGTCTGTCTGTCTGTCTGTCTGTAAACGCTCTATCTCCCGAACAAATTGAGATAGAGGCTTGAAATTTTGTAGGTACTTAGTATGTAAGAATGGGACGAAGTCTATTTAATATCAGTAACCTTGATTATCCGGAACTAATTTTTTCGGACTCTCGAAAAATTCTTTCTGATGAAAGGTATATAAAAATTTTCGATTTTTTTTATTTTAAGGAATGATCGTAAAAGGCAATAAAATAACACAAATTTTGCATACAGAACAAAGTTGTTAGAATTATTAGCTGCCGAGATATCTGTAATCCTGTTTTTCACATTCTTCGATTTTTCATGACCCTGTATTTCATTCAAATTTCTATTCAAAAATATATTTTAATCGGAAATGAGACGCTTAATCCGACGCAATAAACTGTTAGTTAATGAGATTATTATTTTTGGAGTTATAAGGATGTTTCTTTTTCGCAATTCAGTACTACTTGAGTAGTTAGGCGTGTTGTATAATTTATCGAAAGAGATTCATCAGCAACTCATTAATACAGCATTACTATGCGCAATAAAAATATAAATACACGTTTAAATTTTGTTTTGGAATTGCAATCCATTTTAGAAATAGTTTTCACATGTATTATTTACATATATTATGTATGCATATATATGATGGGTAAGTATTATGTTGGCCCCCAACGACTAGTTTAATTAAGTAATGTTTCTTTGTTATAGAACGAAAACAATAACTGTAGCTCATCTGAGTCTTATTTAAAAATTTCTAAATTTAAAGTTTTCTCGAACGAGAATAAAATATTAAGTTATTTTAATAGAATTTTTAATGTTGGTTTAAATATTCTTTTAATATAAGGGTTTTCCCTATAATATAACCCACACATTTATTAAAATATGTTCTTTAGAAAGTACATAAAAAATTTAATTAAGATAAAAAAAAAATATGTTTCATTTTAAACTGGATTTATAGTTGGATACTGTATAGTATCCGAAATCTTTTGTGTGTTCCTCTAAATACTATTCCTACTCCTTTCTATTATACAGGCACTAACTTTTAGTATACCTTAGCAACATATATAAATTTCATCATATGTAAAATAGTTTAACATAATTAAGGTACTCCTCAAACAATGTTTCCTCCTATACCATTATATAACGGAATTCTTTGTGTGGTCCTAAAAATTAATAACGAATATTCTTTGCATCGGATAATCTAAAGAATATATATTTTAGTGCACTTCATAAATGCATATAGATTTCATTATTTTCGGAAGGATGTAACAATCATGAAAATACTTAAAACTATTTTCCCATTAGCCGTCATCTAACGGAGTTCTTTTGACTGTCCCTGTAGTAGAAAGATACATCCTATTTTAATAAAATGTAAAAAGGCTCGCCACAATTCCGCAAAGATTGTATATATTAAATTTCAAAATATTCGATTGAATAGGTTTGCGCTATTTTATGTGCACAGACGGACAGACTAGAGCACAATAATAGGAAGTATTACATATTTATGTAATTACGAACCACCTAAAAAGAAAATGATGTAAAAAGGGAGGGGGGGATTATGAAAAGAAAATCACATAAATCCGTTTTAAAGAATGATATATGTTCTTATTAACACTTTCCAATAAAGTTGAAAAGTGTTTATGCATTCGGTTTGCCTGTCCGTCTGTCCGTCTGCCTCTCTGCCCGTATTGCACCCCTTGAGTATTCTCGAATTTTCATGCAATTGATAAAGATTATTTAGGATCACCAAAGCATGTTTGGTATTACATATGAAGCATGTATGATTAATGGTTCAATTACAGGGGCACTCAAAAGAATCCGGTTACATTATGGTATATGGGGGAAAATCATCTGGAGAGTATTTTAATGACATTACGCTATTTCAAATGTATTGAAACTGATATAATTTCCTGAATTTCACTACGATCACGTTAAAACAGAGCATTCATAGCATTTTTTATTAATTTAGAGTTACACACAAAAGAATTCGGTTACAGTACTATCTTTGGGTAATAATTGCTGGAGGGCACATTTTAAAATTTTGCATTCGCTTTTAAGTTTAATAAGTTTTTGCATATTACTCTTTATATATAAATTTTATACCTCATATACAGGACGGCACAAAAGTATTCGTATACCATTCTCCTTATTAGATAAAATTGCTGAAGAGTAAGTTTCAACTGAAATATATGTATCTCTTAAATGAATTAAATTTTGGAATGCATGTTGTTAATAGATACATATCTCTATATCATAAACATATCTGCTAAAAGTTTCAAATAATTTTCCGAGTGCAGATAGAAACAGCTGAAATTCGGTTTTGAAATGCTTTATACATTTCTATATGATGAAATACATAATAATTTAATTTTGTAAACGGCGCAGTGTTCTTAAATTCCCCGGAATGTGTTGGAAAGTATTTCAAAATCTATGCTTGAGGTATGATTTTTTATTTCTTATTTTATTTATAAACGGTGCTGCTATGTGCGTTTTACGGGATTACCTAAATTTTATCAAAATAATGTCAATGCCTGCATTTTTTCATGAAAAAATCAGACGTCACTATTATAATAATGTGGATTCTAATAACTCGTTATCTTGGAATAAAAAATCAGAGCGAAAAGCGAAAGAAAAACCGTTTAAGGACATAAATATAAATATTTATTCAACATAGTAAACTTTACGTAATATAACAGACCGAGTCAAACATTGTTTTCTTGAAACTTTCCGTGTAATTTAATCTATGACTATAACTTTATGACTGAAAAAACGTCCAGACTGTTTATTAAATTAAGTGATGTTTCTTTATTATAGAAGAGAAACAATAAATGTAGGTTATCTGTAGTCTTATTTAAGAATTTCCCAAAAAAAGTTTTCTCGTAAGAGAATAGAAAATTAAGTTATTTTAATGGAATGATTATGCGTATAAAATTCTAACGTTGTCTCTGTATTCTTTTAATGAAAGCTGTTTTTCTTTAACATCAGCCACACATTTATAGGTATATAGTCTGTAGAAAGTACACACAAAAATGCAATAAATTTAAATTTAAATTAGATTTATCTTCGTATTCAGCGTAGTATCATAAATCTCTTGTAATGCCCTGTAAACACTATACTTTCTTTATTCAAGGAGTAACATGTATAAAAACACAGAAATGTACATTAATTTCTTTATATGCAAAATAGTTTAACGTAATTAAAATACGCCATAAAATAAATTCCCTCGATATCAATATTTAACGGATTCCTTTTGTGTGGTAAATGAATAATAAATGTTCTTTACACCGCATATTCTTTATTTTACAGAATGCATAATTTAGTGCACTTCATAAATGCATGTAAATTTCATTATGTTCGAAAGGGTGTAACATCATGAAATTACTCGAATTTTCCCCCCATTCCTTCGAATATAATGGAATGCTTTTAACCGCGTACATAATTGAAGTGTACACTATATGGTCAATAATGACAGGACACTAGTCCAAAATGCGTGCAATATTGTGTATGTTACATTGACATCAACCAGTGGAATATTCATACAGATCCTCATTTTTTTGCTTCATTTTGGGAATATGAATTTTGAGCTTATTCTATCGACGATAATTTTCAGAATTTTCAAGCTAAGTTTTTGAGACTTTCGTAAAAGTTGCTTTTACATTTAGCTAACATATTGTGTAAATTATATTTTGATTGAGTTCACGCATGCTCGGTGAAACATTATTTAGCAAACATGCTTATATTAATACAATTTTTCTTATGTTTTAATTATGATTACAGGGTTTTGTTTTGAATGTAATCTGTCATTTTTCCTGAAAAGAACATTTTTTTAATATTAAGAACTCTACAAATTATAAGTAAAAAAATTTGGCAAAATTTGGAACTGTTTTCATAAAAACCTCAATTTTTCTACGAGTATGCATGCCATCCTCATAAAAAATGAACACAGTTATTACAATAAGCCATTTAATCATAATCTGAAGTTTAAACGCTTTTGCTACATTTGTTTTAAAAAGGTTTATTTAAAGATCTTCGTTTTCTAAAAATTTGTTGACGGTCCCCTACACTGTAAAAAAAAGGGTCGATCTACTAAAAAAACTTTAGTGATCCTTGTAATTACTAAAAAATTTTTAGTAATCTTAGTCGGTTACAAAAAAATCTGTAAGAATTACTAGAAAAAAGCTAGTAACGAATAGAGTTAATAGTTTTATATTTTTAATAGCTCTTACTAAAACTCAGCTGGTGTGGCCTTGATGGCATAGTGGTTATAGCAACGGACTCCAGGCTAAAAGGTCCCGGGTTCGAAACTTGCCCCCGCCAAATGCGCCCCGAATGTATGTAGTGTCCCGTTATTAAAGGATTATGAAAATCCTGTCGGAGCAGGTAGGAATGTTTGGTGCTGCCATCTATTGCGGTTTTGCCGATAATCTTCCGATACAGAAGTCTGGAGGCAGCTCGAAGGAAGTTCCCTGCCTTTCGGGCGCACGTAATGGTTAGAAATAATTTTGGAGCTATTACTAAAATTTGCTTTGTGGCTCATACTAAAAATTTTTAAGTTAGTTATACAAAAAATTCTTTTGTTCAGTTTACAAAAGAAATGCTTGTTTCACTTGCAAAAAAAAAGTTTGTAATGGTTACTAAAAAATTCTGTGGAATACAAATTTACTAAGAAATTTTTAGTAACCTCTTGAATTTTTTTTTACAGTGTATGGGATTTTGTGAAAAAAAATCTTCGCAAAATATGTTACCATTTGTCTGTTTACACACCTGGAGTTTCAGAACAATTGTTCGTGTATTTCTTAGAGATTTAACAAAACGTCTAAGATTGCAAGTAGCCGGTCATTAATGGCCATACAGCGTTTATGCGATTTTTTGAGAATTAGAAATCAGAAATTCTAAAACTTTTTTATAGATTAAACTTACGCGACTATAATGTAAATTATATAAAAAAAGGAAAAATATGAAAAACAAAACACACAATCTCTGTTTAAAGATTAATACATATTTATATTCTATTTCAAAATGATGCTGATCTGTTATAAGATTACTGACATTTGATAAAATTAATAATAAAGTCTGCATTCTTTGGTCGAGAAGCCTGTTTACGAACGACGTTAGTCTAATAATATAATTTTGTCTCAGAATAAAAATCCAGCAAAAAAAAAAAAAAAAAAAAAAAAAAAACGAACGAAAAAGTATTGAAGAACGTAAATATAAATATTTATGCCAACATAATAAACTTTAATTAACATAACAGACCAAGTCAAACATGGTTACCTTGAAGTTTTTCCTGTAATTTGATTTATGACGATATTTGGAGACTAAAAAAGCGTCCAGACTGCTTACTTAAGTGATGTTTCTTTATTATGAAACAAAAATAATAAAAGCTGTTCTTTTGTAGTCTTATTTAAAAATTTCAACATTGTTTTCTTCTAAGAGAATAGAAAATTAAGATATTTAATGGTATGTTTAGGGAAAACAAATTGTTAATGTTGGCTTAAATTTTCTTTAAGTAAAGGATGTTTTCCTATTTTATAAACCAAACATTTGTAGATATATATTCTGTAAAAAGTATTGACAAAATCTAACCATAAGAATAACAGGAAACATAAAATGAAATAGGTTTTAATTTAAACTGCTAGATTTTTTTTAGGGGGGGGGGATGCAGCATAATAGCCAAAATCTCTTGTATGACCCTGTAAATACTACAATTCTCTATTATACAGGAAGTAACTTGTAGTAAAGCTCAGAAAGATACATCAGTTTCATTATATGTAAAATAATTCAACATAATTAAAATATGCCGCAAGCAATGTTTTCTACTGTATCATTATGCAAAGAAATTAATTTGTGTGGCCCTGCAAATGCATAATAAATATTCTATACACCGCATATTCCACATAATGTATTTTTAAGTGCAATCCATAAATGATATCAACTTAGTTTTGTTCTAAAAGGTTGCAAATTCATTAATCTAACTTGAAACTATTTTTCGGTTTGGTTTATTTTTGTCGTCCGATTATCTACGCTGGGGATATAGGACCAGGGGGGAGTGCCCTTCGTGGGGGTCTTTTTAAGGGAACCTAACCCGTATTTACGCAAGGTTCGAAGAAAACCACGAAAACTCCGAACGGTTAGGCCGACAGCCGCGATTGGGTTCGAACCCAGCACCTGCCGTCTACCAGTTGAGAGGTCCGTACCTCTCGACCACTGGTGGGGCCAACTATTTTTCGGATTAACCGTAATGTAATGAAATACTTTTGACTACCCCTGTAATTGAACTGTACAAACTATTTTTATATAATTTGAAATCACTGGACAAATTTCTATAAAGATTATGTATATTAAACTTCAAATCAATCAGTTGATTAGTCTTTGCGCTGTAACATGCGGACAGATGGATGGACGGACTAGTCATCGACTACACTGAGAAAAAAATATGGTTCTGACATATAGAATCTAAGTAATGGCTCTAGAAAAAATAGTTCCATGTCATCCTTATAAATTTTAGTTCCATTTCTTAGAGAGTTCTAGAGGCTCTTACTAGAATTCAAGAGCGTTTTCCTATATTTTTGCAGTCAAATTTATCTAAAAATCTCTTCAAATAAATGCGAACACAAGTGATTTGATTCAGTAACTAGAATTATAGCTTAAGAAACCATTCCTAAAATCAAGCGATAATTTCTCGCTACTGAAGCGGTTCAATGTCGTTTCGTCTCCAAGAAAACAAGAGACTAGAAATGTCAAGTCATTTCGCCTATTCAACTTAGTTGTTTACCCTACTCGCATAGTTTGGACATCTATATTTCTAGTTTAGAGATTCAGAAAGTGACCAACTATTCATTCTAGGTGAAGGCGGCATATTTTTTTTCTCAGTGTACTCTCTTAAAAAGTCAGCAACAAAATAACTCAAGTTTAGCTGAAATCGCACTCATCTCATGTTTTGAAAGGAAGTTTCACGAAAAGAGTTGAAATAACTCGAGTTTACGAGCTCATTTCAACCAATCTAAATGGAGTTGCGCTATTTAAATAACCAATTTAAATCAAGAACATTCAATCTTTTGAAAAACAAATCTTTTATGATCGAAAAAATTACAGATCTTTCATGAGAAGCCAAATCAGCTCTTTCGTTTTAATAGTGTATAGTTGCTACGTATTTATATAATAACGAACGCACTAAAAATGTAGATTATGTAAAAAGAGGGAAATATGAAAAGACAAACTCATAAAAATCTCTTTTAATACGCATTGATATTTTAATTTCAAATAGGATTATTGAAATTTTATAAAATCAATCTTCATGTGTGCATTTTCGCGTCACAAAATCTGTACACACATGGCCTTATTCTAATGATATAACCTTTGAATAAAAATCTAGCACGAAAAACGAAAGTAAAAGCGTTGAAAAACGTAAATGTAAGTATTTATGCTACGTAATAAACTTTAAGTAATATAAAAGTACTATTCAAAAATGGTTTTCTTGAATTTTTCTACGTAATTTAATTTATGACTATATTTCGAGACTGAAAAAAACGTCCAGACTGCTTACTTAATTAAGAGATGTTTCTTCATTAAGAAACAAAAATATGAGAATTTTCAAAACTTGTTTCCTTGTAAGAGAATAGAAAATTAAGTTGTTTTAATAGAATATTTAGGGTAAAAAATTGTTAATGTTGGTTTAAATATTCTTTAAGTGAAGGATGTTTTCCTATATTATAAGCCAAACCTTTGAGGAAGGGGAAACAGGGGCACATGATATAGATTTTTCTAAGAATTTTTTTGGTGCCCAGAAAGCAAAAATTTCAAGTTATTTTTCCATGTACTACCAGCAAAACTTGTATAATATGTTATAAAAATGTACAATTGTTGTTTTTTATAGTATTTTACATGTAATTACAAAAAACCGAAAAAGTAATTCGTAACAATGTGCCCCATCCCCGGGGCAGATTGTTACACATCATAGGGGATTTTGATACAATTGGAAAAAATGGAGACAAAATAACATGAATGCATATTCTACATAGAAAATGAGTTAGCAAACCATTTTATACTTATTTATAGAAATTCCAATCACGCACAATTTATTCGTAAAAAGTATTAAAGCAATCAAAATTAAAAATATAATGACCTGATTTTCTTGCTATTCTTTATCTGATTGTTAGTTGTGGTTACTTTGTCACATCTGACATTTTAACCCCAGCAATATCTTCTGATGAAAAGATGAAAAAATACCAGGTTTTCTGTTTATAAACAGAAAATAAAGGATAACTATATTAAATATTTTGTTTATAACATAATTTCCTTTGTTATTCTGCAACTTGTTTCTCTTACTTAACATTACTCATGTTGAAAAAACATATTTTTCTGGGGAACCGATTTAAATCCGAGATTTGGCTGGTTGGCGTCCTTTTCTTTTGTTAGTTATACTGGCACTAGCTGTTGGGTATGTTCGTACGTCCTCTATTTGCAAAAATACTATAAAATATTCTAATATAAAAAAAATTAGAGCTATTTCACTTTAATAAAAACTAATATTAGAAATTTTTGGCGGAAAATTGTTGGATTAAGGAGTGTATGGTAAAAAAAATTATAAATAAAAGGTAATGAAAAAATGAACTAGAAAAGGATTTAGGTTGTCTATAGCTATCATGGAGCACATTGATACGTATCAATATGCCCTGACATAGGCTGTATCAATGTGCCCCATATAGCCATTTTGAATAAAATAAATCTCATTTCTAACACTCCATAATGTACCTAAAAAAAGAATGAGGAACTTTTAAAGAGTAGCTTTACTTGCCAGGGAGAGTATTATTTTCGATTGAAAATACTACAATAGTTGTATAATATCATTGCAATTGAAAAACTCAAATTTATTTTTGACCTACAAAAACAATAAATCACCCGTCCCATTTCATCAAACTACTGAATTTTACCATATGTAGTTGTGTACACTAGCATCATCTTTTGGAGCTGTTGTGAAACTTTCTGTAATGACCCTGTGAGCAGTAGAGGGGTGTATCAATGTGCCCCAGTTCCCCAATTTAGTAGAAAGTACCGACAAAATCTAATCATAAGAAGAAAAGAAAGCATAAAATAAAATAGGTTTCAATTTAAACTGCTAGATTTATCTTCGGATGCAGCATAATGGCCTAAATCATTTAGGCGTCCATGTGATTACTATACAGGGTGTAACTAAACTACTCGGCAAAACTTTATGGGGTGATAGTACACATCAAGACAAACAATATCAAATGGGAAACCAAGGGTCCCAAACGTCTTCCGAAGGAGATAGGCGCCATTAAAGTTTAGGGTCCAAAATTTCAAATAAACATACAAGGGGTGATCAAATGAAAAGGTACGAAGTGACGTAAAAACTTAACAGTTAAATATTTGCATATTCCGGCATGGGAGAATTATAGCGAGACATCCCGGGATGCGATTGGAATCTCTGACTGGGATAGGAGCATGCGCGGGCGCCCGTATGCGCAGTAGAGAGCAGAGGCACTTCAAGAGCAGCGCATCAAAAGGCATCAAAAGCAGAGTCCAAATGTGCGGCATTCCGTATGAGGACAAGATGGCTTTCGTGTTGCAAAATTCGACGAGTGAGGCACAGCGAGGTGTTATCCGATTTCTGACAGCGGAAGGTGAGAAACCGGCAGCTATTCATCGCCGGATGGTGACAGTTTACGGGGTGAAATGTGTCTCTGACAAGTTTTTCAAAAAATGGAGCGCCCGATTTCGTGCAGGCCGGGATATGGAACTGGCCAAGTTCAACTGAGAGATGTTGGAGCATCCGCCCTACAGTTCGGACATGTCGCCCTGTGATTTCCGTGTGTTTGGTCCACTGAAGAAACACTTGGAAGGGAAGTGTTTCAACTCGGACGACGTATTCAAGGACGCTGTGAAGGACTGGGTCTCGTCGCGGCCACAGGAATTCTGGGAACAAGGAATCCTGCGGCTTGTTCATCAGTGGGATTATTGTGCTCAGGTCTACCCAGGTCAAAATTTATGCTTGTACCAGCAACAAAAATATACTAGTTATTGCTAGGTATTGCTATGTCTGCTAAATTTAGATGCTATTATATGCTAGCTAGCATCACATGCTATATCGCTAGCTTGCACAACAAAAGCATGACAAGCTATATGCAAGCATTTCATGCTTATTTCCAGCAAAGTGGGCCAATACACACCATGAATTGCTGGAAATTCTGTTGGAACCAGCAATGTGTAATGCTAGTTTACGCTATTTTGCTTGTTGGGTTATAGCACTTGGTGCTTGTCTAGCAAACAAATACCAGCATGAATTTCGACCTGGGTATGGTGAATATTTTGAATAAAGTCTACATTTGTGCCCACCGTGTCGTTTCGTACCTTTTCATTTAATCACCCCTTGTAAAAAACGGAAAAATTGGTCGATTGATTTACGGTTTTCACTAAAAGTATTCTTTACGTCAGTATTTTCATGAAAATAAATTATAAATTTCAAAAAATGCCGATCGAGGACGCTTTAGACTTTGGAGTAACGAACAATTATTTTTGCCGCTATTTTTCGCATCTCATTAAATATTTTCGGAAGCTTAGACTTAAACTTAAATTTTGGGCTCAAAACTGAATATTTGCAGATAGCACAGACTGAACTGAGTAACTGTGTTCAAAGGTTCAAATTTCAAATGATTACAAAAAACGGAAAAATTGGTCGATTCATTTGCGGTTTTCGCTAAAACTATTGTTTAAATCAGTTTTTTCTGGAAAATAAATTTTAAAGATAAATTTCAAAAAATGCCGATAGAGGGCGTTTTAGACTTTGGAGTAACGAACAACTATTTTTTACGGTTATTGTTTGCATCTCATTAATTTTTTTTAGAAGCTGAGACATAAACTTAAATTTTGAGCTCAAAATCTGAATCGTTGGGAGTGGTTAAGTAGCGCAAAGTGAACTGTGTTCAAGGGAGGGGGGGGGGGATTCAAATTTCAAATGTTTATGAAAAACGTAAAAATTAGTCGTTTGCCGTTTTCGCTAAAACTATTCTTTATGTCCGTAATTTCTTAAAAATAAATTTTAAAAATAAATTTCAAAATTTCTTTAGAGGGCGCTTTAAACTTAAGAGTAACCAACAACTATTTTTATCCGTTATTTTTTCTGTATCTAATAAAATGCGTGCAAAAGCTTACACTTAAATTTTGAGCCGAAATTCTGAATCATTGGGAGGTCTTAAGAAGCGCAAATTAAACTGTGTTCAGGAGTTGAAATATAACCCTCCCCCCCACCTCGAACACAGTTCAATTTGGCAAAATTTTGCTCAAAATTGAAGCCTAAGCTTTTGCAAGCATTTAATGAGATTAAAAAATAACAGTTGAAAATAGTTGTACGTTGCTCCAAAGTCTAAGACGCCCTCTATCGGCATTTTTTTTATTTATCTTTAAAACTTATTTTTGAGAAAATACTGATTTAAAGAGTAGTTTTAGGAAAACCGCATACGAATCGAACAATTTTTCCGTTTTTTATAATCAATTCAATTTTGAAGCTCCTCCCTCCTCCCTCTGAACACAGTTCAGTTTGCGCTACTTAATCACTTTAATCTATTCAGATTTTGTGCAGAAAATTTAAGTATAAGCTTTTGCATGCATTTAATGAGGTTAAAAAAATAACGGTTAAAAATAGTTGTACGTTACTCCAAAGTCTTAGGCGCCTTCTATCGGCATTCTTTGAAATTTATCTTTAAAATTTATTTTCAAGAAAATACTGATTTAAACAATAATTTTAGCGAAAACCGCAAATGAATCGAGCAATTTTTCCGTTTTTTATAATCATTTGAAATTTGAACCTTTGAACACAGTTCAGATTGCGCTACTTAACCACTCCCAACTATTCACAATTTGAGCTCAAAATTTAAGTCTAAGCTTCCGAAAATATTTAATGAGATGCAAAAAATAATTGTTCGTTACTCCAAAGTCTAAAGTCCCCTGTCTAAAGTGTCATTTTTTGAAATTTATAATTTATTTGCATGAAAATACTGACATAGAGAATACTTTTAGTGAAAACCGCAAATCAATCGACAAATTTTCCCGTTTTTTATGTTTATTTGAAATTTTGGACCCTAAACTTTAATGGCGCCTATCTCCTTCGGAAGACGTTTGGGACCTTTAGTTCCCATTTTATAATGTTTGTCTTGATGTGTACTATCACCCCTTAAAGTTTTGCCCAATAGTTTAGATACACCCTGTATTTTTTTATTATACAGGAAGTAACTTGTAGCAAACCTCAATTAAAACCTTAACAGTAGCAATGTACATCAATTTCACAATATGCAAAATAGTTTAATATAATTAAAATACGCCGCAAGCAATATTTTTTACTGTATCATTATGCAAGGGAATTCGTTTGTGTGGCCCTGCCAATAAATAATAAATATTCTATCCAACGCATATACTACATAATATATATTTAGGTGCAATTCATAAATGATGTAACTTCATTATGTTCGAAAGGTTTGCAACATTATTAATTGAATTTGAAACTATTTTTCCGATTGACCATATTGTAGTGAAATACTTTTGACAACCCCTATAATTGAACTATACAAGCTATTTGCATATAATTCGAAATCACACGACAAAATTCTGTAACAATCATATATATTAAACTACAAACCATTCAGTTGATTAGTCATTGCGCTTTATGTGTAAACAGACGGACCAGACGACGAATATAGTTGCTACATATTTATATAATTAAGAATGCAGTAAAAATGTAGATTGTAAAAAGAGGGAAATATAAAAAGAAAACACACACAAACTCCCTTTTAATACATATTCATGTTTTACTTTCAAATGGAATTACCAAAATTTTTATAAAATTAGTCCCTACGTATGCATTTTTTCGTCACAAAATCTGTAAATACGCAGCCTTATTCCAATAATCTAATTTTATCTTGGAATTAAAATCTAGTACGAAAAACGAAAGTAAAAGGATTGAAAAACGTAAATATAAATATTTATGCAACATATAAAACTTTAAGTAACACAACAGACAGAGTCAAACACGGTTTTCTTCAAGTTTTCCATGCAATTTAATTTATGACTAAAAAAGCGTCCAGACTGCTTACTTAATTAAATGATGTTTCTTCATTATGAAACAAAAACAATAAATATAGCTCTTCTGCAGTCATTTTTAAGAATTTCCAAAGGATGCTTTTATCTTTGTAAGGGAATAGAAAATTAAGTTGTTTTAGTGGAATGTTTAGATAAAGAAATTTTTTTAATGCTGCTTTAAATAATATTTTAATGAAGAATAATTTTTATAAGACACACATTTATAAATCGGCAGGGTGTGCCAGAATTCATGAGGCAAGGTGTAAGGGAAAGTAAAGTACACATAAATCTGTTATGAGATTCACACGCGCGACAAACTTTTCAGCCGATTTTAAACCCAACTTTTTTCCGTTCAAAGAGACAAAAGGTTACATTTGTCTTATGAAAAGTTGGAGGAAAAACAGGAAAACCCGTTCTGTTAGTACCAGCCATTAATATTTCTCGCCTATTCGTATCAATCGCTTACCTCTGATTCGTTGAAATGTTCGATGTTGGATGAAAAGTGTCGGCTAGGAGAGACTTTTTTAGAACTGCGGAAAAAAGTTGGGGAACGTTGCTGTTTGCTATCAAACTGGGTGTCGTGAGGACACTTCGCGAAAAGTTGGAGCAAATCGAGTGTTGGTTTAAAAGTATCTCAAAATGTTGGTGAATCTGATTGCAGCTTAAAGGAACAACTTTGGTATAGGAATGTGGAGTCTAAATTGAAAAGGTTACGCGAAAATTATGTAATGGGCAGGAAAAGAAAACGAGCATTGTTAGGTGTGTTCGTTATTATGTAAATACGTAGAACCTACAATCGTCGTTTAATCCGTCTGTGCGCATATAACAACACAAAAACTACTTTACCAAATCGTTTGAAATTTAAAATATATAATTATTACATAATTTTGTTGTGTTACTTCTTATTTTATGGCATTCGGATGTGTAGTTTAATTACACGGACAATCAAAAGTATTAAGTTACATAACGGTCAATGGAAAAAAAGACGTTTCAGTGCATTTTAATGGTGTTATATTCTTTTAAAAATATAATAAAATTGATATCCATCTATGACGCATATACTAAAATAATTATTCTGTACAATCTACGGCGCAAAGAATATTTTTTTATCTATTTACATAATTTCTAGTCCATTGCATAATGATATGGAGAAAACATTATTTGGGGCGCGTTTTTATTATTTTAAACTATTTAATATTTTATTAAATTAATATATCTCACTAAGGATTACTACAAGTTACTTCCTGTATAATAGAAAACAGATAGTATTTACAGGGACACACAAAAGATTTTGGGCTACTATACTGTATACGAAATACTGTATACTATTATACCAAGACCATATTTTTTATACTTCATTATACACTGTTAAAAAAAATCTGCAAAGGTACTAAACCTTTTCTAGGAAACTGGGATTCCAAGAACTTTTCCTGTAACGGTAATAGCAAAAATTCAAGTTTCAGAATCGATTACATGAATTTTTCCTGTTATCGTTACATGAAAAGTTCTTGAAATCCCACTTTCCTAGAAAACAGTGTAGTACACTTTATTTGCTTCACTTGGCATACCATCTCCCGCTTGTTTGATAAAACAATTACTGTAAGTGTTCAGATTAAGATTGAGGTATGAATTGAAGCATTATCATGTTGAATTAACTACAGGGTAGTTCAAAATAAATATAGCGATTACAAACGGCTACAACTATGTAATCGAAAAGAACTTATCGATAAGATTAACACAAAATATAAAAGGACGCTCAAAATTTTGTTTGCACACTTTATAAATGTAACTCTTCTCGGTTATACGGACAACATCTAAACATCCTTTTTTATTCAAACATAACATGCCATCTATATGTGTTCTTGGCATTTTGGAACATTCTGTGTGGGAAAACGAGGAACCTCGCTGCACTACGTACACTGTAAAAAAAAATCTGTAAAGGTACTAAACATTTTCTAGGAAACTGGGATTCCAAGAACTTTTCATGTAACGATAACAGGAAGAATTCATGTAATCGATTCTGAAACTTGAATTTTTGCTGTTACCGTCACAGCAAAAGTTCTTGGAATCCCAGTTTCCTAGATAAAGTGTAGTACCTCTACAGATTTTTTTTTTTTTACAGTGTAACGGAATGCACTCTAACATTCATAGACCACCTTAAAATCTCCAGAACGATAAGTCTCTCTTTATGTTTAAAGATAAAAAACCAACGATTAGATATGCACAAATAAAGTATGAGAAGGCAGCAAATAGCTGTTTCGAATCTATTATCGAGATTCTTCATCAGTGCAAAACTCAGCGAGCTAAAACATAGCAAAACTTGTCGCAGTTTTGTCTCAGAAATTCAGTTCTAAAAAAAAAAAATAAATAAATAAATAAAAATAAAAATTGATCCTCATAAAAAATTGACTAGAAAAAAATCTTTTTTTTTTCCTAGCATAAGAATTTCATATCTCGTTGATATCAACCACGAAACAATTATATTTCTGTGAATATTTCTACCAAGAATTATTATCCTGAAATTCAAGGGTGCCATTGCATGAGATTTTGTATCTTGCATGAGATCAGGTGGAGTTAAAATTTTTATTGAGAGGTAGAGTTTCCAATAGCATGCAGGATTCTGCAATTTTCGCACAAAATAGGAAAATCTCGTATTAAAAAAATGCTACATGTCATATGATTCTCCTGCAAATTTCTTTAATTTTCGAAGAAACCAGCGATTTTTACTTCTGCTGTTGAGCTTCGTAAAATCAATTCGTCAATTTCTTCAAACTGTAGTAGAAATTAAGGAATTTCATCAAAGATCTCAGAAACAAATAGAGATTTCCTTTGATTACTCGATAAAATAGATTTTAAAAAATCTCTGCCGGCTTGGCTTAGGTAGATTTCGAAGAGTTCTCATTTCAACAACTAAAAATAAAATATCATTAGAGATAAACCCAGTTTAACAACTTTATTTGGTTGCTTTTGAAAAAATTTTTATTTCATTTTTCTGTAATAACTGGTTTTATCAGAAACATCTTAAGCGAAATTTGACTCAAATGCCCATTTTGACAACATATTTTGAAATATATCCAATCTTTATGAAAAACTAACAAATATGGCACATTATTCAGTTCCTATATAAGAAAATCTGCCAATTCGATGCGTTTGAGAGCAAAATTTAATTTTAAATTGAGCCATAAAATAAACAAGTTGTTATTTGAATACATTCACAATTCTTCAGTCACGATGACTTAGAGAAATTTTACATGAAATGCTCACTTTGATAGCTTTTTTGAAATATATTTTACCTTTATCAAAAAACTGACCAATACGGAACATTATACAGTTCCTAAATAAGAGAACATGTCAAATGGATGCGTTTGAGAACAAAAATAGATTTAAAAATTAGTCAGAAGAATAGCAATTTGTTATCTGAATACTTCCTCATTTTTCCAATCACGATCACTTTGAGAAACTATGTTCAAAATATCTACTTTGGAAGCCCTTTTTTAAATATATTCTGCCTTTATCAAAAAGTTGGACAATACGTCACATTATATAGTTCCTAAATAAGAGGACTTGCCATTTGGATGCGATTAAAATCAGAAATGAATTTAAAAATGAGACAGAATATAATCAGTTTTGAATAAGGGTTTTTTTCTTCAACTTCTATTTATGTTTAATTTATTTTTGGTATAAGAATTGGTCCTATAAAAACTTTTTCAGTATAAAAGTTGTGTATATTGTAGGGTAATTTGATAGTTTAGGAACTGACGAAGTTATGGATTTTTTTCCACACCCCCTCCCCTTTTTTTCTTTTCGTTTTTAATTTTTTTTATCAGTAAGCATTAGTCCTATGAAAAATTTGTAAATGAAAAAGATTTAGAGATTTTTAAGAACATTTATAAAAAATTTAGTTGGATTTGATATCTTGAAAATTGACGAAGTTATGAATTTTATTCCCCCAAAACCCTATTTTTTCGCCCCTTGAGAACATTTTTAACTTTATCAAAAATCTGTCCCGCATAAACTTTTGGCCCATTTTTTAGAAGTAATGTAAACTTTAAACTGATTCGATATATATTTAATTAAAAAGTTATGGCCTTTTTTCGGTTTTCTCAAAAACTCGGGCTTTTTCCACCACAATTGGTCCGATTTTGTCCATTAACGAACTCAACCGAGATTTTATACCCCTCAATTTTAAGATAAGTTTGGAGGAGATTGGAGCTTAATTATAAAAGTTATCGTGTTTATAAAAAATGATATAAATATATTTATACAGAGTGATCACTCTCAACGGTGGCCAATGGCTAATTTCTAAACCGTTAGTCATAGACATATAGTTCCAATTTCAACAATGCTTTAATAAAGGTAAATAATTGTTTTTGAGGCGATTTAGGTCAAAAAAATTATTAAACTAGTTGGATGTGCCAATCCCAAAACTTTCTTCTATCTTATACGTACGTTTTAATATTAAATAAAAAATAGTTACTCATTTCAATGCTTTAATAATTTTAATTCAATGCCAGACCAACTTTGATTTTCATCTTAAATTTCTGCTTCAATCCATTAATCGGAGTAAAAACGAATTTCTGTCTCTGCACGAGCCGATGGACAATAGAAGGATAGGCAGGTTTTCTTTTCAAATTCAAGGAGGACCGATTTGTCTTACCAAAAAATAATCATAAAAAAAATTTAGTTCAGTTCTAGAACTAATTTCATACACTTTTATGAAGTACAATATTGAAAATGTCATAAAATTTTCTATTGCAGCGCCCCCTTCCGGCGGATTTTTTTCAAATTCAGGGCGATCCAAATAGCCGTAGCCATACACGTACACAAAAAAATTCGTTCAATTCGATGCATAACTTCATATACTTTTGGTCGGTACAATATTGAAAATGGCACAAAAATCGCGATTGCAGCGCCCCCTTCCGACGGATTTTTTTTTCAAATTCATTGCAGACCAACTAGCCATAGTCAAGTCATACACATACACAAAAAATTTGGTTCAATTCGATGCATAACTTCATATACTTTTGGTCGGTACAATATTGAAAATGGCACAAAAATCGAGATTGCAGCGTTCCCTTCGGGCGGAATATTTCAAAACTGAAGGAGGACCTGCTTACCACAGCCAAAAACATTCACAAAAAATTTGGTTCAATTCTATGCATAACTTCATACACTTTTTGATAGTAGAATGGCGACATACAGACAGACACACAGACACACAGACACACGGACAGACGGACATTTTCTAAAAACATGTTTTTTGGAATCTCTGACCCCTAAAACATGTAAATCCGTCGAAAACCGGAAGTCGAAAAAAATTTCGATTACAATACTTTCTTCTATTGAAGATAGAAGAAAGTAAAAAGTACGAAAATTAAATGTTTATATGATCCCCCGGTCCTATTAGTGATGTTTAGTAAATCTTTACCACTACTCTAACAAATGAGACAAAAAAGGTCCCATTCCTCTGCGATTAAAACTGACCGAGTAATAGCTGTTTAAAATTGAAGCATCTTTTTTGCGTCAAAAAAGGGGTCAATCACAAATTTACTAGAAATAAAAATAAACGTCAGTTTGAGAGTAAAATAATTTTTACAATATTATTTTTAAATTTATGTTAATGTTTATACATTAAAGCAAAATATACAACTTTTAATGAAAATATAAATAGAAAAGAGCAGAAATTTTGTTAAATTAAATTATGAAAACCAACAGTCACAATTCGTTACAAAAGGATACATATTTGAAATTATATTAGAATACTTAACCTAATTGAATTTAGTGTAATCCTATAAAATAAAAAAATGGTACATAAATAGCACATAAATAGCATTAATGCGCACATAAATAGCATTAATTTTACATTGTCATTGGATATAAATAAATATGCGAATTAAACCTCGATCGGGTATTAGGAATGAAATTAAAATTTGAATACAAATTTTGAACTAGGAAAACACATATAGGAGCGTTTTAAGTAAAATAAAAGCTTATCAAAACAACACAACTTTTTAAAATAAAATAATGAAAAGATGCAGTTTCTTTTCCTTACAAAATAAAACATATGTAAAAATACAATCGAGGATGTGAATTTCAAAACTCGCCTTATCGCATTTGTTTTTTCTATCATTCTATACCAATTTGCACTAATTTAACTCTACAATCTCCAAATTTATAATGAAAACCAATGGACACATTTAAAGGTTTATCGCGATTTCCCAAAATTTATTTTTCTCGATAAAGAGAATTTTGAAACTTACGTCTTCTATTATTTTAACGAATCTAGAAGTTAATTAATTAAAATTAACACTACCTTAAAACTTTTACTGTGGCAAAACACCTTCAGTTAAATCACTTTAAAATATTTCTTTACCCTATTTAAAACATTTTTGTAATTAAAACTATATGTCTGTGACAAATGGTTTAAGAATGAACCGTTCTGGAAATTGGACCGTTCTGGAAATGGACGTCCTTTATAATACTTTAAGCACTTAGTGTACGTTCCCTTAAAGCTCAATCCAACTGATCAGTTTTCAGTTACAGAAAAGTGGTTTAAGTCATGAAGTTTAAAGTTTTATAACACGGTCAATTTTAATAGTAGATGAATGGGACCTTTTTTTCTCTTACTTGTTAGAGTAGTCGGAGAAATTTACTAAATATCAAATATCACTTATAGGACCGGGGGACCGTATAAAAATTTAATTTTCGAAATTTTTTAATATTTTTTTTTAACCCAAATCGCTTAAAAAACAATTCTTTATCTTTTTAAAAGTATTTTTGCAATTGGAACTATATGTCTATGACTAACGGTTTACAATTAGCCATTGGCCACCATTGAGAGTGGACACCCTGTATAGATAGATAACTACATTTTTTTTATTGATGCTAGTTTTAGGGTCTAGAGGTCATGATCGGCGTAGATCTGCAAAAGTTTTTCAGAAATTCCAAAATAGGAGCGACCGCAGTTGGTAGTATTTCATATGAAATCTACATAATGTCAATAATCGTTTGCGGAAAAAAAAATATGAATTTGGATAAAAGATAAACAGAAAATTTCGCGAATCTCATCAAAAAATTGTAGATACAAATATCAAATTTTGCCAGTTGATCATGGGAAAAATTTCTAAATTTCGTTAAAGGAGTTAAAACGCAATATTACAACCCGCGTATTTTGTCAATGATCGTATTAAAAATCGTAAAAGAAAAAATCTCTCCTGAAACGAAATGCATCGGGTCAGATTTTTTTCAGAGGTCAGGTTTTTTTCTATTTTTCATAACTACGTTTGTGATCACCTTTGCTTTAATTTATAATTATATATATATATGTGTGTGTGTGTATGTATTATAATTATAATAAAATTATTTATTATAATAAAAATTCTCTAATATATAGAGTGTTGCATCAGGCTATTTATTTTGAAAATTTGCCAATATATTTATAAACTAGTTGGATGTGTCAATCCCAAAACTTTCTTCTATCTCATAAGTACATTTTAAAATTAAAAAAAAAAAAAAAAAAAAAAAAAAAAAAAAAAAAAAAAAAACGTGGTGACCCCAAAGTTACCCACTATCGAATTTCCTCAAACATTTGACCTAGCCTAACGAGATTCTGGTATCCGAAAAGCCTAAAACGCAAAATTTAATTAATATTCTGAGAAAATGAGCTTAGTAGTGCCTCATGTTGGGTAATTTATACTAAAACCTAATAAGCATCTATTTATGTCAAGACCTAACAGAATCTGAAATTTGATGGAATTTCGTCCATTAGTTCTTGAGATATAGTTATAACAAAAAAATTGCAAAACGTAGCACAGCAACACCATATCGTAGACAATTTATGCTAAAACGTAAAAAAGCGTCTAATTATGTTATGATGTAAAAGAATCTGAAGTTTGATGAAATTCTGTGCATTAGTTCTTGAGATATAGCTAGTTAAAAAAAAAACCACGTAAAATATAGCACAGCAGCACCATCAGTTGAAGGATTTATAACAAAACTTAATCATCGTGTAATTATGTTATATGTCATTTTGTAACAAAATCTGAAGTTTGATGAAATTCTGTGCGTTGGTTGTTGAGATATAGCTATTGGAAAAATCGTGCAAAATGCAGCATAGCTGCACCACCTGTTGCAAGGTTAATAGCAAAATGTAATCAGCGTCTAATTATGTTATATATTGTAGTGTAATAGAATCTAAAATTTGATGAAGTTCTCTGCATTAGTTCTTGAGATATAGCTATCGCAAAAATCGTGCAAAATGTAGCATAGCAGCGCCACCTATTAGGCAGTTCACACCAAAACCTTATCAGCGGCTATGTATCTCAAGGTATCGCGGAATCTGAAGTTTGATGACATTCTGTGCATTAGTTCTTGAGATATAGCTATCATGAAAATCATGAAAAACGTGGCATAGCAGCGCCACCTGCTGGCCAATTTACACCAAAACTTAATCAGCGTCTATGTATATCAAGAGGTCACAGAATCTGAAGTTTGGTGAAATTCTGTGCATTAGTTCTTGAACTATAGCAATCTTGAAAATCATGAAAAACGTAGTATAGCAGCGCCACCTGCAGGCCAATTTTCACCAAAAACCAATAGGCACTAATTCATATCAAGGTCTAACTGAGTATAAAATTTTATTAAATTTCGAGCATTAGTTCTTGAGATAGAGCGCCCACAAATTTTTTGTCACATACAGACAGACAGACGGACAGACTCACAGACAGACATTTTCTAAAAATAGTCGAAACGTGTTCAGGACCTTCTAAAACGTATAAATCCGTCGAAAACCGGAAGTCGAAAATTTTCATGAATCCAATACTTTCTTCTTGTAAAGATAGAAGAAAGTAAAAATTATAAATTAATTATATAAATTGTTGGGAAATTTTATGCATCAATTCGAGAGAAAATGTGTATATGAGTCATAAGACGAATTTATATTTTTATATATATTAAACGAGGTTTTATTACATTTCAGCAATATGATGATACTTCCTGGTTACAAAAATATCTTTTAAGAATAGGATGAGATATCGTGTACAAAGATATTATTAACCAAGTGAAATTACATAGATGAATACATCCAGACATATAATTTAGACATATATTACGCTAACGTATGTGGCACAAAAATCACGATATTTTGTTAGTTATTTAATGGGAACTTCCAAATGAAACACATCTTATGGGTTACTATGCAAGAGTCTTTTGGTAAGATTTATGCTGTGGTAAATAGGATTTATTTATGTTTTGTTCCTTCGCTGCATTTATGAACCTTCAAAATATCATTATTTATATTTTTTCTGTTCTTTTTACTTAAAAATAACAAATAAAAGTCATGAATTTTAAAATGTTTAGTTTCAAATTGAAGTTATGTATTATAAATGAAATGACTGAAAGTATTATAGTATTATATTTTAAGTAATTAATGAAATACGAAAAAATGTCAGAGGTATTGGCAATTCATTATCTGCGCGGGGATTGCTTAAAAATACTGAGCTCTTGATTTATCAGTACAGATGTCATACATGCACCACATTGGCTCGTTATTTTTTTTTTATGCCAATTTGGCGAAAATACCGTTTTCAAATACCAGTTACATACATATGTAACTGGTAATAAATAATATTTTTAAACTAATTCCTATTATTTTAAAAAGGAAATAATAATTAAAAAAGTTTAGTTATTAATTATAAAATAAGACAATTTATATTATTTAAAAAAGAAAATAAAAGCAAACAAACAGTTTATTAATAAATAAATAACAATAGCCGGTGTACCACGTGAGGTACATATAATTGCTATTTTGTTGCAATCACGCCAATGTGGTAAGCATATGGCATTTGCTTCTATTTCTCTAGCAGAATCTTCTAATTTGGCCAAAAAAATGAGTAATTAAAATAAATTATGAATAAAAGTAATATGATTTAATACTTAGTATACATTCAAGGGTGACCATCGCCAAGGGCGGCTAGTTAAATAATAAAATAGTACTGTCACTGAAATCTGAGAACATTGTATCGTTATTCATTAAAAAATATAATTTAAAAAAAGTAGTTTAATATAATACGGCAGATTCGAAAGTGCCTTGTCACGAATAATCGATTTTGTATAAATTTTGGGAAAAGCATAAAAAAATGTCATATTATTATATAATAGGACATTAAAAATCTAATAAATACAAAAAAAAGGAGAATGAACATAAATTATAATGTTATTTAGATTTACAATTATTACAATATAAATATAAAATAGACATGTAGTTTACGTCCATGTTTTGTAAAGAATGAGATGATAGAAATCCGTTTTCGTTTTTTATTTGATTTTCGATGAGTTTTATTATGCAGATTTCTTATCATCATTTTCTGAGCAGGTTGCTTTCATGTTTTTGCTCCAAGTAATAAAATGACGCCTCAATATGCACTGTAAAAAAAATTCAAGAAGTTACTAAAAATTTTTTAGTAAATTTGTATTCCACAGAATTTTTTAGTAACCATTACAAACTTTCTTTTTTGTAAGTGAAACAAGCATTTCTTTTGTAAACTGAACAAAATAATTTTTTGTATAACTAACTTAAAAATTTTTAGTATGAGCCACCAAGCAAATTTTAGTAATAGCTCCAAAATTATTTTTAATAATCATTACGTGCGCCCGAAGGGCAGGAGGTTCCTTCGAGCTGTATCCAGACTTCTGAAGCGGAAGATTTTCGGCAAAACTGCAATAGATGACAGCACCAACATTGCTAACTGCTCCAACAGGATTTTCATAATCCCTTTACTAACGAGTACTTAAGTTAGTACATACCTTCGGTTCGTATTTAGTGGTGGCCAGTATCGAACCCGGGACCTTTTAATCTGGAGTCCGTTACTATAACCACTATGCTATCAAGGGCACACCAAGTGAGTTTTAGTAATAGTTATTAAAAATATAAAACTATTAACTCTGTTCGTTGCTAACTTTTTTCTAGTAATTCTTACAGATTTTCTTGCAACCGACTAAGATTACTATAATTTTTTTAGTAATTACAAGGATCACTAAAGTTTTTTTAGTAGATCGACCTTTTTTTTTACAGTGTAAGAAGAATTGATGGAATTTCATTTTTCTCATCTGATAAAGTTCCCTCCATGTTTTCTTACCTGTGGTGTTTTTTACTAATTTCCTCCCAGCATCATCACAATAAACAAAGATTTCTACACTGTAAAAAAAATATTCACGAGGTTACTAAAAATTTTTTTGGTAAATTTGTATTCCTCAGAATTTTTTAGTAACCATTACTCACAGTACAAATAGTAACCATTCCAAACTTTTTTTTGCAAGTAAAACAAACATTTCTTTTGTAAACTAAACAAAAGAATTTTTTGTATAACTAACTTAAAACTTTTTAGTATGAGCCACCAAGCAAACTTTAGAAACAGCTCCAAAATTATTTTTAGTAACCATTATTCACAGATTCTTGGTAACTATTCCAAACGCAATTTTAGCAAGTGAAACAAACATTTATTTTGTAAACTGTATAAATGAATTTTTCGTATAACTAACTTAAAACTTTTTAGCGAGAACCTCCAAATGCGTTTTGTTATTGACGTGTGCCCGAAGGGCAAGAACTTCCTTTGAACTGCATCCAGTGGGTAATAAGGCAGATTTCTACAGCGGAAGATTTTCGACAAGGCCTCGATAGATGGCAGCACCAAGATTGCCACCTGCTCAATTTTGATATGCTTCTGAAGGGGAGGAAAAGTTCACAGACCCATGGCAACTGCTACGACATTATTTTCGTTACCCTTTTATTTAATGAGTATTTACACTGAATACACTCGGTCTTTGGTGGTGTCGAGCATAGAACCCGGGACCTTTCAGTCTGGAGTTCGGTGCTGTGACCCCTAGGCTATCACGAACACACCAAACGAGTTTTAGTAATAGCTATTAAAACTATAAAACTATTAACTTTATTCGTTGCTAGCTTTTTTCTAGTAATTCTTACAGATTTTCTTGTAGCTGAGTAAGATTACAAAAAATTTTTTAGTAATTGCAAGGATCGCTGAGAGAAACTAAAATTTTCTTAGTAGATCGACTCTTTTTTTTTACAGTGTACCGTCCCGGTTAATTCGCACCTGGATAACTGGAACCTGGTTTATGGAAAATTTACTGTCTTCCTAAAATTTATGGAGACTTCAATAGTATTGTGTTAAATACTATTCAGATTATGTTAAATACCAAAGAAGCTAATAAACAACCATTTGTAGTAATGAGAGCTGCAAAAAAATTAAAAATGATTTTAAGTTCGTAATAGCGAAGGAAAGTTGCGAATTTGGGAGACAAATAATTGGGTTGAAAATAAATAAAGTCGGTTTATATCTTTTGGTCGCGCATGGGCTGTAAAATTTGCCGAAATGTGGAAAAAATTCCCATTATTATATATATTTTTAATTAGCCTCTTTACGAATGTAATAGCTGAAATTTTTAACATTTTACAGGCCAAATTCAGATCCAGGCATATTTTAAATTACTTTTTTGTACATTATGCCTTATAATGCTTTATTTAAGAGATATTAGTGATTAATATGGTGGCTTTTTTTTTTTTTTATAATTTTCAGAATGTTCCCGATTGGGAACATTGGTTACTTCCGGCGGTCATTTTCCAGTGGCCATTGATAATTTTTATGATTATCTGTAGATTTCCTCATAAATGATGGGAATGTAACTTTTATTTCAAACTAGTCGTTGGAGGCCACCATAATACTTACCCATCATTTATATGCATATGAAAATAAAACATGTGACAACTATTTGTACAATGCATTGCAATTCATAAACAAAATTTAAATATTCTTAATATACATAGTAATGCTACATTAAAGAACTGCTGATGTACCAACTTCGACAAATTATATAAATCGCCAAACTACTCAAGTAGTACCGAACTGCGTAAAAGAAACATCCTTATAACTCCTAAAATAATAATTCTATTAACTAACAATTAACTGTGTCGGACTAAGCGTCTCATTTCCAATTAAAATATACCTCTGAATTGAAATTTGAATGAAATACAGGGTCATGAAAAATCGAAGAATGTGGAAAACAAGATTACAAATATCTCGGCAACTAATAATCCGATCGACTTCGTTCTATATGCAAAATGTGTGTTATTTTATTGCCTTTTACGTTCATTCCTTAGAACAAAAAAATTCGAAAATTTTTATGTACCTTTCATCAGAACGAATTTTTCGAGAGTCCGAAAAAAATAGTTCCGGATAATCGAGGTTGCTGATATTAAATAGGGTTCGTCCCATTCTTACATACTAACTACATACAAAATTTCAAGTCTCTATCTCAATTTGTTCGGGAGATAGAGCGTTTACAGACAGACAGACTGACAGACAGACAGACGGACGGCAAAATTTTTTTTCTAAAAATATGTTTTTCGGAATCTCCACTATCTAAAACGTGTAAATCCGTCAAAATTTTTTTTTCGATTTTCAAAACGATTGCAAGACTTACCCTATACTAATACTACGTATGATGGGTAAGTAAAAATCAAGTTATTCTAATTCGAAAAATCTATTTCAGAAAATCATTTTTATGACTGATCATTTTCCAGTGGTCATTGGTTTTTTTTTATGATTTTCTGTACCTTGCCTCATTAATGATAGGAATAAAACTTCTATTTCAAAAAAGAAAGTCATTCTTTTACTATTTCTGCTAATTTTTTTGGTCGATTTCGATTAAATTAAATTTTTAATAAATGCTTAAACCTATGTTTCCAATTGGGAACATTGGCCTGTAAAAGGTTAAGTAGTAGAATAAGAAAACATAATGCTGAATTACTATTTAACCCATTAACGCCCAGCGTCCTCTTTTGAGGACGGTTACAAAAACAACAAGAAAGCGGTTTTCCCACCAATAAAGAAGAAGATAAATATATACCTTCTTTCGCGAGACAGAATCCTCGATAAATTTAGATAAAAGTTAATTTGATTTTAAAAGTGGTGGGAAATACAAAAGTTAAATTTTAGCGAAAAAAATAATTCGGGCGTTAATGGGTTAAATCCACGAATAGCTGCTGTAATTTTTACAAGTGGGTGAAAAAGGCGGGGCCATCAGGATTCAAACCAGGGATGTATTGGCTGAAGCCGCCAACGCTCTTCCAACTGTGCTATCCTGGAAGAATTTTGGAGGGCTTCTTCACCCAAATGGCCTCAAAACGATCACGGAATCTGCTCTGATACCATGGATAAACTCAAAAGAATAAATCGAAGGTTAATATTTGGAATTGCAGAAATCGCTTCATACGTAATCATATTAGATTAATTTTAAACACGACCACCAAGAACTCCCGATCGCGCATGTACTCTAAAGTATGCTAAGAATCGCATTCCTATGATAATCTTTTATCTTACTTAGCTTTTCAATATAAAAGTTTAATAGCTTTTTACAAATTTAGAACACATGCGTGACCGGAAGATGTTGGTAGATTTAAATAATATTTCAACATTACGGTTTTTTTTTATTATAACATATAAGAATTTCAGTTATTACCATTCTTGAACAGGTTAATTTAAAAAAAAAAATGTATAATATTATAAATTTTTCCACATTTATCCAGACTTTACTGCACATGCGCGAAAGGAAGTTATAAACCGATTATCTGCCTTTTTTACCCAATTTTAGTCTTCCAAATTCGCATCTTTTCCGCGGTATTACGACTTTAAAAACACTTTTTTAATTATTTCAGCCCTCCTGGTAGAGGCCTCTAGTTATTATCGAGGGTAGACTATTATCAAGGCCTCTAGTTTCTAGATTTTCTAGAATAAAATATGCACCTTCGAATATATAGGAGAAAATCGGAACTATTTGCGAAGCAGAAACGTGAGAAAAAAGAAAGAAATGTCCGAAGAAAGATTCGTTATTTATCTGCCTACAGAAAAGTTTTATTCCGAATCATTGAATTCTTCTGATAAAAGAAACACTAATAAAATGATACAAAAATCGTCTGTGTTCCATACAAGGAAGATATTAGAGAATATGATATTAGTGTTGTGAAGGATTTTCACAAGCGCCTCCAATTCTTCTTTCGTATACAGAAAATTTTGATATGACGGGGAAGTGGTACTTGTAGACCGAATGACTAACAAATTATGTTTCTTTATTTTATGGATAATAATTAGGCGTTATGTTAGAGATATTATTAAGCATCAATTATTAACGAATTTATTTCTGGAATGATCGCATAAACGATACATTTTTATGAACGGAATGTTTCACAAGAAATAAACTTTACTTTTGCAAAATGGCGTATGAAAAATATTCAACTAAGTAATAAATAATGCGATTTTCATCGTATTAAGTAAGAAGCTATAAAACAAATGGGTGCAATAAAAGATGCAAATTATCTTTTTAAGTTCAGCTACTTACTTTTAGAAAAGCTAAAGAAACATTTGTATCTATTTTATGACAAAAATAATATGTTAAGGCTAGAAGTATCAAATATAATGTTAGCGAATGTTATGATCGTATTAAACAAAGAATAAAAAAGAATATTGCCCAGTTAAACTGATGGCATTGAGCTCACAGGCTACACATTCTAATTGTACACTACAGCCTTTTATTTTCAAGAATTAATTCTGTTCGAAAAAAATTAAGGAGGGGAAACATCCCTCATAGCATGTATGTTCACAGTGACGTCACAATGACGTCACTGTGAGTCACTTTGGTCACATCACATCTGTGACGAAAATGCCACCACTCAGTGACGTCACAATGTGACTAAGAAGTGACTTTCTAAAAAAAATTTCACAGTTCGTCACAATGTTAATGTCAAAGTAGTCACAAATGACACACTTTTCACAAATTGGTCACATTGTGACGTCGCAAAGTGGTCACAATGTGACGTCACAAAAAAGCTCTAAAACGGCCATAACCACTTCACATTTTAGTCACTGTGACTTTACATCGACGTCACGTGACGTCACATCGACAATCAATGGTCACAAAGTCACAATGTGACTTCACAACGACGTTGAAGTGACGTCACCATGTCTTACGGGATTTCCCTCTTTTCCCCTTTTTATACTTAATAATTTAACCCCCTAAACTAATCAGGGACATGCTTTATCATATAAAAAAAATCTATATCCAAAATTCAGAGCAAATCGGAAAATTCTTAATTAAAACCCACTTATATAAATTAAGCGGAGTTATCCTCTCTTTTATGCTTAATCATTAAATTTCCAAAACTATTCAGAAATTTGAACGAAATCTGATAATTCTGCATGAAAAAACCATTTATATAAATTAAGGGGAGGGTCATTAGAACCCCCGTTCCCCCTGTTTATACTTATCCAATGAACACCTAATACCAATCATGGAGGCGGCTCATCAGAATGATCCTATTTCTAAATTTTTAACGAAAACAGATAATTTTGCATGAAAAACCCATTCCTATCAATTAAGGAGAGGGGCATGAGCCCCCGTTTCCCCTCTTATACATACCGAATGAACTCCAAAAACTAATCAGGGAAGCGCCTTATCAGGATATACCTATATACAAAATTTCAAGTGGATCGGATATTTTTAACATGAGTTATCGCGTTTCGCACGTACATACATACAGAACGGATGGGCACATAAGCTCTCGGGCTATGATAGCCTGTGAGCTAAAAACTAATATGGAATTATTTTTTAATGTAATGTAAAAATGCTTATAAATTTGGTTTGTTTGTCCGTTTAGCTGTAACTTGCATTACTATAGTATTGATTTTGTGTAATTGGTGTACTTTTGCTGAGGATTTTTGTGCATGTTGTGTAGAGAAAATGAGGCGTGCAAGCTTTTACGATTCGTTTACAGGGACACTCAAAATAATTCCATTAGATTATGCTCTATGGGGAATAAATGTTTGCAGAATCCTAATGATGTTAAAATATTTAAAACCTATTGAAACTGATATACATCACTGAAGTGCACTACAAGGTGATTATGATAGAATTTATTATGAGTAATACTATTATTCATTTACAAGGGCACACAAAAGGATTTGTTTCCAACAATGCCTACAGTATAGAATTTATGTATTTTTCGTTCCAGCACAGTCTAATATAGTTGAAAAATACTTGTGGTTTACTAGAATGTTATGTGTCCCTTCTAATATATGGGAGAAAATCAAAACTATTTGCGAAATAATAACTTGACAAAAAAGAAGGAAACGTTCGAAGAAAGATGCGTTACTTATCTGCTTATGGAAAAGTTTTATTCCGAATCATTGAATTCTTCTGATAAAAGAAAAACTAATTAAATAACAAAAAAAAGTCGTCTGCGTTCCATACAAGAAAGAATATTATGTTAGTTGTGAAGGATTTTCACGAATCCCTCTTTTTCTTCTTTCGTACGTAGAAAAGTTTGATATGCTGGAGAAGTGGTAGGGGAGAGTGGGGATACTTGAGCATAGGGGATACTTGAGCCACCCCTATTATCTCTACAGTTGATTAATTTTTCTTTCTAAAACTGCCAATATGATAACATATTTATAGTTCTGAACATGTAAAAAAGAAATCACACATCTTGGTACCATTTTGAAAGTATAGTGATTAATAGTTGTCTTTTCCCTATCTGAAAAAAATATTTGGGGGCATGGTTTTTTTGTTTTTTTGTAATCAAAGTTTTGTTTAAAGTTGCAACTATATACATACATTCAATAAGCATAATTTCAATTGTATTTTGAGTCTAAAATAGTTCTAATTACTGCATGCTTTATTTAGTAAAACTCTGGGAAACAAAAATAGTGATAGTGGGGATACTTGAGCCAATGAGAGTGGGGATACTTGAGCCATGTCTTAACCATCCTCACTAGAAATTAAACATGGGTGAAACAAACAAAAAATAAAATTCCATCCTTATATTCACTAATAGATATTTTTCTGGAGAAAAGGGAGAATAATTTTTCATTTTATTTTTTTTTTTCTTAAAAAAATAAAGACCTAAAAATGTTTAAAAATGCATATTTTTTAAATGAAAATGTCTATTTTATTTTTCGATTTGTTCTATTTGACAAACGACCAAAATTCGAACAAAATAGTCTGTCTAGATAAATGTAAACATAGTTTTCAATTTAATTTTCATTAAATGAAAATAACTTTTTAAAACGGTTTTACAGGCTATAATCTCTAATACTTTAATTAGTTAGGTCCAACATAATAAAATATTTATTTTTTAATATAACATATTAAGATTAGTATTTTATATTGAAATCGTAACCTCTGTTGCTGTAACTTTTTTTTTTAACTAAGAAAATTGAAGAAAAATTGGTAAAAAGAGCGCACAAAAACAAGAAAAGCAACAAAAATCCCAGTTCAAACTTACCTACATGGAGCCAAAGAGGAAGACAAAATCTTTTCCTGTGAAATCAAAAAAGTGTTTGAAATAGTAGAATGATACATCTGGCTTAAATTCCGACAGCTACTAAACTAAAAGCACGAGTTCGACAATATCATTAGAGGAAAATTCTGTCAATGATGGTGATGATGTGAAAGAAAACCTTCTATTGATGGTTGGTTACTAATAAAATATGCCAGAAAGAAAACTGTAAAAATATTTGTTGGATAAGTGCTTAATATTTTGAAAATGAAATTTGCAAGAAGAATTGCAGATTCCAAATTTAAATGGCTCTGAACTGAGGATGTTTCTACCGTCGTTATAACTGAGGTTCAAATTATCCTTCGACAACCAGTTTTAACGACAAAAAATGATCGTATTACTAGCTTTGTTTTCTTAATTGGTTTTGAAACACTTTACGTTTCATAATTTATCATTCTGTAAAATATTTGTGCAAAAATAAAGCGAAAAAAATTACCTTTGTAGGTATTTTTCCGTAGTGGCTCAAGTATCCCTTCACTATGGCTCAAGTATCCCCGCCAAGTATCCCCGCCATGGGGATACTTGAGCCATGATGTAAAACAAAAAATAAACATTTATTATGCATAGAAAAATAGTTCAAAATTTATTGAAAGTGGTTTTTAGTTGAAGGAAAAATATCAAATTTTCATTTTCAATATTTTATTTTATTCTAAAAAAATATAAAAAATTTAAAAAAAATAAAATTCAAAAAATGGCTCAAGTATCCCCATCTTCCCCTACTTATAGACCGAATGACTAACAATATATGAGTTTTTTTTTTATTTTATGGATAATAATTAGAGATATTACTATGCATCGAATACTTACTAATTGATTTCTGGAATGATTGCATAGAAGATATATTTTTATGAACGTAATGTTTCACAAGAAATAAACTCTATTTTTTCAAAATGGAGTATGAAAAAAAAATGGCAAACATTATTCACGCCATTTTTTTCACATTTCGTTAAGTTCATTAAAAATATTAGGTGATACTTGATTATCCCATCGATTAAATTCATCAAATTATACAAACTGGCATAATATTTCTTTTAAATAACGAAAAAACAAATAAATTAATTTAACATTAATAAAATTACAAATAAAAAGTCGAATTAAAAATCACTTGATGATGTAACCAATATGGTATTGTATAATGTGAAGTTAATGTGAAATTTAAGATCCTCCATTATTAATAATTAATCTTATAGTTTACCGATAGTTTGTTTGTCGACAGGTCAATCAAGTAAAAACAAATATAATACTTTCATTGGTTCATTCATTTTATTTAAAATACACAACTTTCATTTGAAGCATTTAAAATTCACGACTTTTATTTATTTCTTTTTGAAAAGAAGAAAATGATAATAATAATTAATACCATAATTTATGAAATTTAATTTCAATATCAAAGAATTATTTTAACTTATCAGACAAAAAAAAAAAAAAAAAAAAAAAAAAAAAAAAAGTCAACTGGAGAGTCAAAAGAATTGGCAAGATTTTTATTTGGTACTAGAAAAGTACCAAGAAATTTTTGTGATCACGGCAACTTTTATGTCGTTTTATTCGAAAAAAATGAGAAACACCGACGCTCACATTGTTTGCATTATTATAATGTAGATGAAATGATGTCAATTGAACAATATTTGATAACATATCAAGTAACAAAATAGCCACATGGTATACAAAAACGAAAGGAACCGCCCGGAAGCATTTTTAGAAAGAATCACGTCTTGATTTTGTGTAATTTGTGCCTTTTTATTGAGGATTACTGTGCATGTTGTGTAGAGAAAAGGAGATGTGTATCGTTTTATGGTTCGTTTACAGGGACCCTCAAAATAATTACGCCAGATTATTATCTATGGAGAACAATTGTTTGCAGTATTCTAATGATGGTGAACTATTTTAGACATATTGAAACTGATACCCATCGTTAAGATGAACTACAAGGTGATAACGACAGAATTTATTATGAGTAATATTTATTATTTATTTACAAGTTCACAAAAAATGATTTGTTGACAGTAATGCCTGCAATAAAGAATTTATATATTTTTCCTTTTAGCACATTCTAATGTAGTTGAAAAATATTTGTGGTTTAATAGTATAAAATGTGCCCCTTCTGATATATGGAATAAAATCTGTACAATTTGCGGAACAATAGCGCGAGATAAAAGAATAAAGCGTTCGGCGAAGGATACGCTACTGATCTGCTTATGGAAAAGTTTTATTCCGAATCATTGGATACTTCTGATAAAAGAAAAACTAATTATATAACAATAAAAGAAAAAGTCTGCGTTCCATACAAGAAATACATTAAAGAATATGATATTAGTTAAGGAGGATTTTCACGAACACCACTTTTTCTTCTTTCGCATGCAGAAAAGTTTGGTACGACATGGAAGTGGTACTTCTAGATCGAAGTTACTTTATTTTATGAATAATAGTTAGACATTAAGTTAAAGACATTATTATGTATCAAGTACTTTTCATTCTTTGGGAAATTTATTATGCACTAAACTAATTAATTTCTTTAATGATCGCATGAAACATATATTTTTTATAAGTGGAAGGTTTTACGAGAAATAAATTTTATTTTTGAAACGTGATGTACGAAAAATATTCAGCGAAATGAAAAATAAAATGATTTTTAAGAATGAAAATAGGGGCAGTTATGAAAGATACGAATTATATCTTTAAGTTTAGTTCAATTGTTTTAGAAAAATTCATCAACGCTTGAATCTATTTTAGTAAAATGTAATATGTAATGGCTAGAAATCTATATAATAAAGGCCAAACGTATCTGTGCGTAGCGCATACGTCATTTTGTGAATGGCAACACTTTCGCATGCAATTCAGTTTTGCAATTTTCGGTACTACAAATTTTATATGTCTAAATATCGCACATTTTCAATTTTTACACCGCTGTATTGAGAAAAAAATTTACTTTTAAATGCAATTTGCTTGAAAGAAGTATCTCAATTTATTTATGAGTTATTAATTTTTGTATAGTTTTTAGTATGAATTTTCTGATTGTGGCAACAGAAATACCCCATTTTACCTTAAAATTGATAAAAACTGAAATAAAAATATCATGTCAAAAGAAATCGTCTGACATATAATCCGATGTACTTTGGTTTTATTGCGTTTTCTTTCATCAATTAAATGTTTTTTAGTTTATTGAAAACTTAATTTACAAAGGATACAATTTCTCTTTACAAAAATGTATTTTAAATAATATTCAAGTGACTTCATCGCATTTACTCAGTTCATATGAGAAAGCTAAATGAGTGTAATTTTATTTATCCGCGTATATGTAATGATATTTTCCAAATTTTGAACAAAACTGCAAATGAATGACTCCTGATAAAACATGGAACTACTATAAATAAAGAAGTGAAATTTGTGAATCATCACATTTCCGATTTGTTTTGCCGAGTATCTTGAATATTGTTTTTGCTACGTTTGTGTAATATTCCGTCCTAATGACGTCATATACAAACTTTTCTATAGGTGTTATTTAAGACTGGATCAGTAAAAATAGAATGCTTTTAGCGGATGAAAATAACGTCTTTTTATATAAAAAAGCAAATGATTTTAAAATGATCAAATTAAAATACTATGAGACGTGCGTAAGTAAATTTTGAGACGATGAAAATTATGACGGGTTAAGATTTCACATAGGAATTCTATGATCATGTAAATTTGGAATTTTTTTTTTCATTTGCTTTATACCAAACATAAGAACCTCAATTGATAATTTCATCATAACTTATTTTTGTTATACTTTACTTATTACATATGCGATTTAAGTTTAATTTTAATAATTTGGACAACTAAGTTTTATAGAAATAGTTTTTTTTAGCCTAAAATAATGTTTGTTTTAGAGTTAGTCTAACCAATCTAAGATGCATTTTTTATTGTAGCTAATTTTGTGGGCTTATTATAAATCAATGAAACAGTTCCTTTCTAAACTTTTATTTCTTCGAAATTCGACGGGTTCCCCCTAGTGATATTAATGGCTGAATATGGATCTCACTCAATTGTCTGAATATGAACTGAATATGGACATAACAGTACCAATTCATACTGACCGATCAATACTAAATATGTGGTATTACTAAATAAGTGGTATTATTTTCGCATTACAAAAAATAAAAATATACTAATATGTAATTTATATATTTTTTCTTCTAACACTTTCTGGTAAAAAAAAAATGGTTATTAATTCGGTTTATCTGGCCATCTGGCTTGAGTAACTATACTCGGATTGTCAAATAAATGATGCATATTATTGAGACCGTAGCATGTTGAGTAATGTAATTGGAATGGGTAGCATTTGTAGTTTGTTTACACGAACAAAAAACAAAAGAAAAAAATTACATTATGGTCTATAGCGATTATTTATTTGCAGTATTTGATAGATGTTGCATTATTTCAAACATATTAAAATTTATGTGCATCCTTGAGGTGCACTATAACATGTTTGCATTATTTCAAATATATTAAAATTTATGTGCATCCTTGAGGTGCACTATAACATGTTTAATATGGAATATAGTCTAAATACTACTTATTTTTCATTTATTTTTCAATTTATTGTAAATATTTGTTTTTCTTTTACTTTCTATACATTCTTTGTTTAATAAAATAGTACTCGAAACTATGTAATTTTGAGATGCTATATTTTAAAAATGATTACTTTCGCACTAACGATGATAAATAGTTTGAATATTTCATCTGGCGCTAACTTTTACGCTCCGTGAGAATAGAGTGATATAATGTAAACGGACCGAACTTTTAAATTGAAACATTTATAATGTCATTTATAGCAGTGGCGCGGAAAATACAAAAAAAAAAAAAAAATTACTTGCAAGCTACTGGTATATAGCTTGAAGCGGTAGCGATGTCATGTATGCACTACATTGGCGCGAAATTTCTTCTGACGTCAGTGTCATGTATGCATCAGGGTACTTAAATGGCGTCAAAGTGTCATTATTTTGTTTGATATGGTACCCCAATGTTGTGGTTTAGTTATTAATAAATTGTTTATTTACTTTTATTCTTTATTTAAATTATGTAAATTGTTTTGTTTTACAGCTATTAATTGATTTTTTATTTATTTATTATTATTATTTCCTTTTTAAAAATATGTATGTAACTGGTATTAGAAAACAAGTTTATTGCCAAGTTGGCGTCCGAAAAGATTGTGTCAATGTTGTGCGTATATGACATCTGTGCCTTTCAACATAGCATTTTTATTAAAATAATTTTAAATTAAGATGAAGAAAATTCTATAATCGGAATATAAGTCTAATTAATTCAGTTATGAGAGATTGCTTTGGTACAAAATTAACTACAGTTGTTGTAACTATAATCGTAAATTACAACATTCATGCATTGAAACCTCTTTAAATTTACGTCATTCTGATTTAATTACTGCATTTATTGAGCAAAGATATTTAAAAGTAACATAGTGTTTCATAAATTTTTAATGACCAATATCATTATGACGATACATCTATCTACTTTTATTTTAAACATAAAATGCAAATTGGTATTTCGTTCTGGTTGTTGAAAGCACGAGTCCTGCTCAAAGTATTGGCATGGAATAATTTTTTTGGCAGTATCTAGCATATTTCATATTGTTTTATGTTACTTATTTATCGAATTATGGGAGAAAGTTCAATATTCAGTAAAAATCATTTGTGGAATGTTATTCATTTTTTAAAAAATCTACTACACATATTTTGAAGAAACTTGCATTATAAGTTGGATATTTTTTCAAGGGTGATTTTAGTGCATTGCATATTGTTGTAAAATGCTAAATTATAGAGTTAGTAAGTTATTTTGATAAAAAAAAACGATTATAAAAGATTAGTCTTTATAAAAACTATTAATAGACGGATTTTGATGAGACTAACATTGTTAGTTAGACACATTTACAATGACAGTTTTTGTAAATTGCATAGGGCTACGTCGTTCAATAACAAAACCTACTATAAAAAATCAAAGATTCATCTGAATAGGCAGACCAGCATGGCGGGCTACGCCTGCTAGTAAGAGAATAAAAAATAAAATTATTTTAATGGAATTAGGGAAGTAAAATTTTTAATGTTTTCTTAAATATTCATTTTATGAAGGCATATAACATAATACACACATTTCTAGATATTTAGTCTGTAGAAAGTACGTACAAAATCTAATTTTAAGAAGAAAAGATTATAATGAAATAATTTAAGTTACAATTTAAACTAGATATTTATTTTAAAATACAGAACTCTCTATTTTTTTGTTATTTGTCCTTATAAATAGTATGCACTTTCTGTTATGCAGGAAGTAACTTGTAGCAAAGTTCATCGACTTATATCAATTTCCTTGTTATAAAATCGTTGTCAATAAAATAGTTAAACATAAATAAAATACGTAGCTAACAATGCTTCCTATATCATTATGCAAAGGAATTCTTTTGTTTGGCCCTGTACATAAATAATAAACATCCATTACCCTTTTGATGAAATGCTTAGGTGAACAAAATTTTAATGAAGAAACGTTTCCTTGTAATATAAGTCATACATTTGTAGCCGTATTTTCTATAGAAAATACCGACAAAATCTAATTTTAAGAAGAAAATAACATTGAGTTCAATTTAAACTAGATTTAACTTCGGATGCAGTGCAATATCCGAAATATCTTGATTGTCTCTGTAAACACTATACACTTTCTAGTAACAGAAAAAAACTTGTATAAAATCACCACCACCACATATCTAATTCATTATGTGTAAAATAGTTTAACATAATTAAATTACACCGCAAACATTGTTTTTCCCTATACATTATGTAACGGAATTCTTTTGTGTGGCCCTGTAAATAAATTATAAATATTTTTTATCTCACATATTGTAAAGAATATATATTTTTATGCCCTTATAAATGCATATTATTTCATTATGTTCGAAAAGCTGTAATATCATTAAAATGCACTCAGAACTTTTTTATTCCATTAGCCGTCATGCAGCGGAATTCTTTCTACACTGTCCATGTAATTGAAAAATTCAACCGATTTTCAGAAAATTTGAAGTGACTAGCGAAAATTCTGCAAAAATTATGTAAGATATCCTGGGGTAATAACGCCACGTTAAGGTTCTACCAGTTATTACTGCTTTGTTTTTATTTTGGTCTTTCAAACAAATATAGAATCTGATACAGCAACTTATTGACTATGTATACAAGAAAGAATATTTTAGAAGATATATATTCATAAAATGTAATGGCGTGTTTTCTGAATCAACGCTATTTGTCTTTATTACCCACATAGATGTGTAATAACGCCATGCAAACTAAACTATAAAATAAGATGAATTAATGATATGTAAATTGTCCAGTTTTAAAGATTCAAACTCTACAGCCATATAAATTGACAAATATTAAAAAAATATCAGCACTTAGAGTATACGAATTTCTCTCTATCCTTTTTGGTTTTCAACAATGAGAGTAATGCTCTCTCAAGCATAAAGTAGAAAATAAACTCTCTTCGGATGTAGTTCCAGAACTAAAAAGAATCAACCAGAGTAATTACACCAGTATATTGCGTTATTACCGCGGTATACTTACTGTGCAATATCTGTTACACATACAAACTTTTAACGAATTTATCCAAAACCCGGCACAACTTTTTTAAAGTTCATGAAATAATCTTTAAATTTATATAATAAATAAAGTATGTCCAAATAAATATATAACCTTCAGATCACAGAACATAACTCACAAACTTTAGATCCAGTGCT
Source organism: Maratus speculifer (assembly GCA_964019185.1). Classification (NCBI taxonomy): domain Eukaryota; kingdom Metazoa; phylum Arthropoda; class Arachnida; order Araneae; family Salticidae; genus Maratus; species Maratus speculifer. The sequence continues at coordinate 407,964,219 of OZ025294.1, forward strand.
GACTTTTACGTGCTTCTTAACAGAGGTAAGATCTACAAAGAGAACAAATTAACTTTAGCGGTTGTTTGTGATCTTGATGATTTATAGCCCCTCTGCGCAGAACCCGCATGTGCCATTTCCTGGATTCATTCATAATTATGCGTAATATTAGCGCATGGCGTTATTACCCACACTAGCGTTATTACCCCAGGACACCTTATATTAAATTTCAAACCATCCGTTTTGGTAGTTTTTGCGTTGTTATATGTGGGTAGACGGACGTATGGATCAGACGAGTACGATAGATAGTACTACGTGTTTATGTAACAACAAACTCACCTAAAATGATGATGTTTAAAAAAATAAAATCTGGGAAAATATGAAAAGAAAAACACAGAAGCTCCTTTTAAAGAATGGTACATATTCATAAATTATTTACAAACGACGCTGCTATGTGTACGTATCATAACATTACCGAAATATATAAAATTAATACCAATTTTTGCATTCTTTGATCAAAATATCTGTACATACACAAAATTATTCTAATAACATAGTAAAAATCAGGCACGAAAAAAGAAAGAAAAAGTGTTGAAAAACGCAAATATAAATAATTATGTAACATAATGAACTTTAAGTAATATAACAGATCGAGTCAAACATGGTTTTCTTGAACATTTTCCGTGTAATTTAATTTAGAGCTGTATTTTAAGATGAAAAAAAAGAACCCATAGGCTGTTCACTTAATTAAGTGATACTTCTTCATTATGAAAGAAAAATAATTAATGTAGTTTATCTGTAGTCTTACTTATGGATTTCCAAAAAATGTTATCTTACAACAAAAGTGAAAATTATGTTATTTTAATGGAATGTTTAGGAAAGTAAAAATTTTAATGTTGTCTTAAATATTCTTTTTATGAAGGGTTTTTTCCCCCTGTAATATAAGCCACACATTTGTAGATATATATTCTGTAGAAAGTACGTACAAAATGTAACTGTAAGAAGAAAACAAAAAATAAAGTGAATTTCAATGAAAACTAGATTTATCTTCGAATACAATAATCTTCTTCTTCTTCTTTTTTTCAAACATTATTTTTATCAACGTATAATCAATTTAGTTGTAATAAAATAATTGTCAACAAAATATTTTTACATAGTTAAAATACGTCGCAAACAATGTCTTGTCCTTATACCGTTATGCAACGGAGTTCTTTTGTGCGCCTCTGTAAATGAACAATAAATATTCTTTAATATTTTAATAACATGTTTAGAAAAACAAAATTTCAATGAAGAAACGTTTATCTATAATATACGCCACACATTTAATAGCTATATATTCTGTAGAAAATACCGACAAAATCTAATTTTATGAAGGGAAAAAATAATAAAATAGGTGTCAATTTAAACTAGATTAATCTTCGGATACCGTGTAAAATACGAAGTCTCTTGTGTGTCTCTGTAAACACTATACACTTTCAAGTAACAAGGAATAACTTGTATAACACCTCAGCTAAATATGTAAATATCGTTATGCGTAAAACAGTTTATCACATTAAATTACACCACAATGTTTTCCCCTATATACTATGTAACGGAATTATTTTATGTGGCCCTGTAAATTAATAACAAATATTTTTTATCTCACATATTCCATAGAATATATATATATATTTGGCCCTTAATAAATGCATATCAATTAAATTATGTTCAAAAAGTTGTAATATCATTAAAATGCACCTGGAATTTCTTTTTTGCATCGACCATACGTTTGACAGTCCCCCGTAATTGAAAAATACATCCCATTTTCATAAAATTTTAAATGACTCGACAAATTCTTCTAACAATTATATATTTTTAATTTTAAATAATCCAAATGGGTACTTTTTGCGCGTTTGTATACACTGTAAAAAAAATTCAAGAGGTTACCAAAAATTCTTTATTAAATTTGTATTCCACAGAATTTTTTAGTAACTATTACAAACTTTTTTTTTGCAAGTGAAACAAGCATTTCTTTTGTAAACTGAACAAAAGAATTTTTTGTATAACTAACTTAAATATTTTTAGTATGAGCCACCAAAAAATTTTAGTAATAGTTCCAAAATTATTTTTAATAACCTTTACGTGCGACCGAAGGACAGGAGCTTCCTCCGAGCTGCATCCAAACTTCTGTAGAGAGATTTTCGGCAAAACTGCAATAGATGGCAGCACCAAACATTGCTAACTGCTCTGTCAGAATTTTCATAACCCCTTTGTTAACGTGTACTTACACTACATACATTCGGGACGTATTTGACGGCGTCCGGTATCGAACCCGGGACTTTTTAGCCTGGAGTCCGTTACTATAACCACTATGCTATCAAGGCCACACCAAGTGAGTTTTAGTAATAGCTATTAAAAATTTAAAACTATTAACTCTATCCATTGCTAACTTTTTTCTAGTAATTCTTACAGATTTTCTAGTAACCGACTAAGATTACTAAAAATTTTTTAGTAATTACAAGAATCACTAAAGTTTTTTTATTAGATCGACCCTTTTTTTTTACAGTGTATCTTTAAGTCCTAATCTACACAATTGTGTACACTGTTAAGAAATTTTTCTCTAGCTTGAACCAAATTTTGGTGCTCAGTAGCTGTCACTATAAGATGGTGAAATCACGTACCAACATTTTGAACTTCCTATTTCAGCCTCGTTCCAGCTATTGGAACTATGATTCAACAGCTCCAAATATTGGTTCAAGGTTTCACAGTCTTCCAGTGAGAGCTACTCAGCACCAAAATTTGGTTCAAACTAGGACAATATTTTTAACAGTGTAGAATATCTTAAAGAAAAAGGAAAACAGTTTCTTCTTTTTCTGTGATTTAACCCCTTAACGCGCAATGTTGCCGAGACGGCAACACCTAAAGTTCCCCCTGATTACAGACACAGAAACTCCGTGAATATTTCAAAAACTACTTAAAATCTTTCTTATGAGTTCTAGATGGCAGCACCAGAGAGATCAAACTCTACTGTTTTTAAATAATAGGTAAAATGTTTTACTGTAATACGCGCTTCACAGCAATGCTGTTCTCTCTGCGCTTATCGATGCTTTACTTATGGGAGGTTACCACTTCGGCAACAGCTGTATAATTAAAATGGTTAGTGCAATCTTTTCAAAACAATACCTGTGTGCTCCTCTAGGCCTAAATAGATTGCCTAATTTTTTTTCTTTAAATTCTAACTTTAAAGAGCGCCGGAAAGGATTAAAGCTGAGCCTTCACCACGAAAATTGTATGCATTCTTCGTTAAGATAACCTAACATTGGGAATTTTTTTTAAATATTTTTTATTTCAATGAAATATGATCCTATTTATTAGGGTTAAAAACCAACACTTTTATTTTCTATCAAAAGTTCTCCCGGTCTTAATGGATTAAGCTTACCCCCAGACGGACGAACCGATCCGACGGACAAATGGGACGGACGTCGATTATAGATTCTACATATTTATGTAATTACAAGATATTGTAAAAAAAAAGGGAAAATATGAAAAAAGAAAAACACGAACTCTTTTAAAAAATTTTTATATATCCATATTTTATTTATAAACGATTTCGCTATGTGCATATTATAGGATTACCTAAATTTGATAAAATTAATGCCAATGCCTGCATTCTTTGATCAGAAAATTTGTACTTACACCCAATACGAATAACGTAGTTTTATATTGGAATAAAAATCCAACACGAAAGAACGCCAGTTGAAAGAACGTAAATATAAATATTTATTCAGTATAAAAATTTTAATATAACGGACCGAGTCAAACATAGTTTTCTTGAAAATTTCTGCATAATTTAATTTATGACTGAAAAAACGTCCAGACTGCTTACTTAATTAGGTGATGTTTCTTCATTATGAAACAAAAACAATAACTGTAGCTCATCTACAGTCTTATTTAAAAACTTCCAAAACATGTTCTCTCACAAGAGAATAGATAAATTTTTAATGTTGGTTTAAATAATATTTTAATGAAGGATGTTATTGTATAATATAAGACAGAAAATTTGTAGATTTACAGGGTGTCTCCAAATACATGGTCCAAATTGTAATCGAAGGTAAAATACAACTACCTAGAAGCAATTTTTGGTGAAAGGAATATGAGTCGGAAAATGACGAAAAACAAGAAATGTGGACGAATTAAAAACAGAGAAAAGCCGATCTTCTCGCCAGTGGAATTTCTTTCTTTCTTTTTTCGTAAATAAGTTTGCCATAATCTTTTTTATTTATTTATTATTATTTCTAAATATATCAAAAAGTCTTATAAGTATATAGTGCTGTGTTGTTTTGAATATTTGCCAACATATTTACAAAAAATTCTATATTAGTTGCATAAATTGTTAGGAAACTTTATGCATTTATTCGAGAGATATGAAACATTTTTTCCTCATGTTTTCGCAAAATGTCTCCTTCTTCTTCATTGCCGCGTTCATTCTCTTTTATAAATTGTTGTCTTAGAGATTGTAATTCAAAGTGAATAAAAAAAGAAAATTCCATAACATAACATTACTTTGATGTAGCAATCTATTAATAAAACCATATGATTTTCGGGTGAAATCATCATTTTTAATATGCTTTTTCAATTAAAATAAATGAAGATGTATTTTTAATTACTAAAAGAAGGTTACGTCTGACATGCTATAAATGATTTTACAGAATTAAATAATGAAATTATTGCTGAAAACGGAGAACATTGTATACTTATTCTTTAAAAATAATAATTACAGGAATAAGTAATTTATCGTATCGTTGCATACAATCTTGTTTAGTGTGATACTTCTAGAATTTCAGAAAGTTTCCGTAAATTTTATTTATTTATAAATTAAAAAATAATTTTTAAAAATCGTATTATTAGATATTAAATATCTTGCAGATAATATTAAATATCAATGAAGTTAATAAACAATAACTTGTAGAGCTGATATCGTGGCCTCTAATGTGTAGTTTTATCAGCATAAAACAAAATTTAACAAAAAATGCGCAAAATTTAACCCCTTGGGGACGAACGACACGCATACGTGCCGCAAAAAGGCTTAAGATTCCTTGTTTATTCCCACCGGTAAAATTATACTGTAAAATTTGGCTTGTTTAATTGGAGCATTTTCTTGATTCAAGAGCCCACAATAGGCACAGAAAAAGTACACAAAAAGACCCGGATGATCATGTAAAGTCTATGGGAGCGTTCTTTTCGAATATCTCGCTGAAATTTTAATATTTTTACATGATTTTTTTTTGTACAAGATAGCTGAGGACGATCTACAACCGGGCTAGTTTTTACTTTTTCAATTTTTGTTTCAGATTTTCTTTAAAAAATTACTTTAACTTTCGAAACCGGTTTAAACCGGTTCTGAAACTAAAACTATCGTAATATAAAAACATATATAACCAAAATCAAAAAAGTAAAAACTAGCCCGTTTGTGGATCGCCCTCAGCTATCTTGTGCAAAAAAATCATGCAAAAATATTAAAATTGGAGCGAGATATTAGAAAAGAACGCTCCCATAGACTTTACATGGTCATTCGGGTCTTTTTGAGTAATTTTTCTGTGACTATTGTGGGCTCTTAAGCAGGAACAAATTTCTGTTTTTTAAAACCGGTGTCAAAACATTAAAAATTTCGTAAAAGGCTCCCGTCGGGAAGGGGTTAAGGAAGAGTTCAAAAATGCTAATTTTCAAGTGATAATTTTCAAGCGAGTACTTAAAAGGAAGTAATATAATTCGAATAATTATTATCCCTGCATAACAGCTAGTCCATATAACACCTCATTCAGGTCACACATGGCCACACGAATTACAGTCACTACGGCGAAACAAAAAATAGGAAATTCCACACGTCTCTTTTGACCTCACGTGACCTTTAATCTGGAAACTCAAAGTTATTGTGAACGTTGCACTATGATAAAATATCAAATAATGTCTCATTAAGAGCCCACAATAGTCACAGAAAAAGTACACAAAAAGACCCGGATGACCATGTAAAGTCTATGGGAGCGTTCTTTTCTAATATCTCGCTCAAATTTTAATTTTTTTGCGTGATTTTTTTGCACAAGATAGCTGAGGGCAATCCACAACCGGGCTAGTTTTTACTTTTTCAATTTCTGTTTCAGATTTTCTTTAAAAAATTACTTTAACTTTCGAAACCGGTTTAAACCGGTTCTGAAACTGAAACAATCGTAATATAAAAAATATATAACCAAAATCGAAAAAGTAAAAACTAGCCCGGTTGTGGATTGCCCTCAGCTATCTTGTGCAAAAAAATCATGCAAAAATATTAAAATTTGAGCGAGATATTAGAAAAGAACGCTCCCATAGACTTTACATGGTCATTCGGGTCTTTTTGAGTAATTTTTCTGTGACTATTGTGGGCTCTTAAGAGCGTACACTAGTCACGCGGTAAAAGCTGAGCGCTAATGTAAAGTCTTTGGGGGCATTCTTTTCGAATATCTCGCTCAAATTTTAATATTTTTGCATGATTTTTTTGCACAAGATAGCTGAGGGCGCTCCACAACCGGCGTAGTTTTTATTTTTTAGATTTTGCTTATATATTTTTTATATTACGATAGTTTCAATTTCAGAACCGGTTTAAACCGGTTTCGAAAGTTTAAGTAATTGTTCAAAGAAAATCTGAAACGAAAACTGAAAAAGTAAAAACTAGGCCGGTTGTGGATCGTCCTCAGCTATCTGGTGCAAAAATATCATGCAAAAATATTAAAATTTCAGCGAGATATTCGAAAAGAACGCCTCCATAGACTTTACATTAGCGCTCGGCTTTTACCGCGTGACTAGTGTGTGCTCTTAAAGTCACATGGCGACTTTTCACCCCTTTTCACTGTGGTTACCTCACAGTAGGGTCTCTGTCACCATTTGACAAAATCTTGTGACAGAAAGTCACCATGTGACTTTAATGTGACATTATTTGGTGATTTACCATAATGTAACATTCACAATGACTTCGAAATTGAGTTTCCAAATGACAGTCACATGAGAGTCTCAGTAAAACGACATTGTGAAGTCACCTGGTGACTTGACACTAAGCAGCGGTCACAGTGACCTGACAGTGGATTCACATACAGTAATAATTTGAGACCCATTAAAGAGACGTATGGAACTTCCTATTTTTGTTTCGCCGTAGTGACTGTGACTCTTGTGACCATGTGTGACCTGAATGAGAGGTTATATGGACTTGCTGTTATGTAGGGATAATAATTATTCGAATTATAATACTACCTATTGAAAAATTGCGTGGAAATTATCGCTTGAAAATCCATTGAAAATTGGCATTTTGGGATTCGTCCTTAAATTTTGCACACCAGTGTACATTTTCTATCGTATGTGAGAAAATCTGAACTATTTTCGAAACAATAATTTAAAAAAAAGTAAAACGCTCGACTAAAGATACGCCACTTATCTGCCTACGGTTTAAAGAATATTTTTTATACAGCAAGCCTATAGTACCACTATTATGCATACCATTCCATACATTAGTTTTTTAATTATAAAATGTTTTTCTACATTTTGGGGCACTGGGGCAAGTCGCGTAGAAGGTAATATTACTGAAACGCTATTAGCCATTGTCTTACATCACCTTTACGTCACTAATGCTTTATATTTCAATACAATTAACTAAATAGATTCTCCTAAGTCTCCTATAGGTCCTATATTGTTTAAACTTATTATATACATTGCAGATGATGTCGATATGGATAATACAAAGTTTGGTACAATTTGGTACACTCGGCTAAAAATATACGGTAAAAGTTTTATTCCTAATTATTGAAATTTTTTTATAAAAGAAAAACTAATTAAATAATAATAATAATAAAGTCTGCGTTCCATACAATGAAGACATTAAAGAATATGATATTAGTTGCGAAGGATTTTCGCCAACGCCTTTTGTTCTTCTTTTGTATACAGAAAAGTTGGGTATGATATGGAAGTGATACTTGTAGATCGAATTGAATCAAAATATAAATTACATTATTTTGTGGATAATAATTAGACGATATGTTGCAGATATTATTTTGCATCAAGTGCGTTTTTTTCTGGGGGGGATTTAATTATGCATTAAATTAACTGATTTCTGGAAACATTGTATAAGTAATATATTTTTATGTGGAATTTTTCACAACAAAAGAACTTTTTTTTTTTTTTTTTTTTTTTTTGCAAAATGGTGTAACGAAAAATATTCAGGGAAATGAAAAATATTTTCTTTAATTATTAATTTTTTTTTCTATAGAGAAGCTAAATAACTATGGAAGTTGTGAATGATTATTTTTTTAAGTTTAGTTCTTTACCTTTAGAAAAATGTATCAGCGTTTAATTATATTTTCTTACAAAAATAATATGCGACGTTTAAAATTATAACATGTAATGTTAATGACTGTTATAATTGTACTACAAGAAAGTAATTTTTTTTAAATTTAAAACACCATAATGTAGTGGAAAAGTTCTTTTGAATTCAGATTGACTGGTCCTCTGTTTGCCAGAGTGTACTCTAACTTAAGTTACTACACTCGATTTCTCACGTAATTGATGCATGTTGATAAGGAATATCCTGACATGTTAGGTATTGAAAGGTTAGGTGTATAACGTTTATAGTTTATTTACTGGCACACTCCCTATTAAGTTCTGCTGTCTAAGGAACAATAGTTTGCAGTGTTTTAATGATGTTGAACTACTTCAATCATATTACACAGGGAGGCGGTGGCGCAGATAATGACATCGATTAATCAGCTCCCCAATCGAGTTCTTGGCTGAAATTACAGAATTAGTTTAAATTCTATTCACAAATTAAAATGCAGTTGGTCTGCCCACTCATATCTTGGTAGCTAAACCCCATTTTGTGGTTGAATCGCAGATTTACCTTTGAGTTTTCCTGGACTCAAATTTATGAAAACAGGGAGAACTGGGAGCAGGAAGTAACGAGTAAACTTACGTATCAACCGCTAAAATCGGGTTTTTAGGCGTTTTCTACAAAGGTATAACTTGGCAGACTGATTGCGTTTTAATATGCGAATCGAATTTCAACTAAACCAGACATTTCAGCCTTGAACTCGATGACGTGATTGTCTGTGCCGCCACCTCGTGGTCTATATTGAAAAATATACCTCATTGAAGTATACTACAAAATGTTTACATTAGAATATAATATAAATGGTATTAGAAGGATACACAAAAATACTTGAATAAAACACTGCTTATAATATGGAATTTATATGTTTTTCCTTCTAACCTTTTCCAATGTAATTGAAAAATACTTATAACTTATTAATATAAACTAACAGTATATGAGACTATATGAATAAAAATCCGAGCTGTTTGTGAGACAATAACGTGAGAAAAAAGAAGGAAAGAGGAACATTTGACGAAAGAAATGCCACTTATCTGCTTACGGAAAAGTTTTATTCCGAATCACTGAATTCTTTTGATAAAAGAAAAACTAATTAAATAATTTTTTTAAAAATCTACGTTCCACACGAGAAAGATATTAAAGAATATGATATGAGTTACGGAAGTTTTACAGGAACGCCCCTTGTTCTTCTTTCGTATACAGAGAAATTCGGTATGATTCGGATGTGGTACTTGTAGACCGAATGAATCATAGTATAAGTTACTTTATTTTATGGATAATAGTTAGATATTATATTAGAGGTATTATTATGTATCAAGTACTTACGTTCATATTACGGAAATTTAATTATGCATTAAACTAATTGATTTCTGGAAGAATCGCATGAAAGATATATTTTTTATGAAAGGAAGGTTTTGCTAATGAATTTTATTTTCGCAAAATGGTGTACGAAAATTTTAGAATCGAATTAGATTTTAGAATTTTAGTTTTTTAGAGCAGAAAAAAAAATTGTATGACTTTTTTAGTTTAGGGGGGTGATGGAAAAATGGATAGTATGAAAGATGCAAGTTATCTTTTTAAGTTTAGTTCTTTACATTAAGAAAAATTAGGGAACGTTGGAATCTATGGAATCAATTTTATTTCGAAAATAATATGTAACGGCTTGTAGCTTAAAATGTGATTATGATTGCATTGCAAAAAGGAAAATAGATTAATATGAAATTTACATATTTTTTTTTTTCAAAACGTAGCTTAGCTTTTAAACACAGCTTTCCGACGTAATAGAAAAATGGTTATGAATTCTGTATGTGAATCCCTCTGTCAGTCTGTTTGGTTTAATTCTATCTTACTTAACTGTACCGAGATTGTTATGTAATTGATAAATGTTATTGAGGATTAATATAGCATGTTGGGTACTGAAGATGAAGTGTATAGTGTTTATAGTTTCTTTATAGGGACACTCAGAAAATTCGGTTATTACAGTCTACAGGAAAGCATTATTTGGAATACTTTATTGATGTTGCATTATTTCAAACTAATTGAAATTTACGCTCATGTCTGAAGTGAACAGTAAGAAATATTTCTTTGTCATTTATTATTCACAGGAACATAAAAAAGAATTTTGTTACAGTATTGGATATAAACAATAATTGCTGGAAAACAATAATTGCTGTTTTCTATTTTCTATTTTCGAATAACCTACAGAATATTTATTAGAAGTTTCATTCAAATCCACTTAGCCGAGCCGGAACATGCGAGTCTCGAGTAACTTTAAGTTTAATCAACTACCCTGTAGAATTGTTGAATTGAAACGTAAAATTCTATACGGAATTACTACACTGTAAAAAAAAGGGTCGATCTACTAAAAAAACTTTATAATTGTAACTTGTAAATACCTTGTAATTACTAAAAAATGACCTTGTAATTACTAAAAAATTTTTAGTAATCTTAGTCGGTTACAAAAAAATCTGTAAGAATTACTAGAAAAAAGTTAGCAACGAATAGAATTAATAGTTTTATATTTTTAATAGCTCTTACCAAAACTAAGTTGGTATGGCCTGGATAGCATAGTGGTTATAGTAACAGACTCCAGGCTGAAAGGTCCCGGGTTCGAAACTTGCCATCGCCAAATACGCCCCGAATGTATGTAGTGTCTCGTTAATAAAGGGATTATAAAATCCTGTCGGAGAAGGTAGGAATGTTTGGTGCTGCCATCTATTGCGGTTTTGCCGAAAATTTTCCGCTTCAGAAGTCTGGATGCAGCTCGAAGAAAGCTCCTGCACTTCGGGCGCACGTAATGGTTATTGAAAATAATTTTGGAGCTATTACTAAAATTTGCTTGGTGGCTCATACTAAAAATTTTTAAGCTAGTTATACAAAAAATTCTTTTGTTCAGTTTACAAAAGAAATGCTTGTTTCACTTGCAAAAAAAAAGTTTGTAATGGTTACTAAAAAATTCTGTGGAATACAAATTTACTAAGAAATTTTTAGTAACCTCTTGATTTTTTTTTTTTTTACAGTGTAGTATTAACAATTAAAATAAAATTGTTCTGAAGCATTTCGAAGAAACAAACAAAGTAGACAATGCATATTTATAAAATGCACATAATATATTTAATATTAATGAATGCGTACACATGTGAATAGAGCTGACTTCATGAAATATAATGTACAAAATTAAAAAGCCAATCGATAAGTTTCAACTGACGTCACACCTTAGTAAAATGATTGAACACCTATTGGGCATTTTGGTTGCTCACTAATTTTCATCGACTTTTGTAGGTTAGCCGTCAATATTGGTGAATAAATCAGTGATTTTAGTTGGTTAGATAAAATTGGAAGCTTTTCTATTCATTGTTGAAAATGGACCTGGTCCGTTATTGCAAACCGTAAAAGAGATAGTTAAATTTAAGTTCACAGATACAGACCAATCGCGTACATAAAAGTATTTTTTTCTAACATGTAAAGAGACATTTTATTTTAAAAAAATGCTATTCTTAGTTTATATATGGTACCTATTTTCATTGATGTAACAACTTTTTAAGGGAAGATTCAACTTTGTTAGGTCAAAATATTTGATTTTATCTTCAAAATATTTTTGCATACCTGAAGTATTTTGAATACGTATGTGAAACGATTTTGGATTATTTAATTTTTATCCTATAATCCACAAACCTATAACGGTATAGGTTTCATCAACGTAGTCTTATTTTTATCTTATTTTAAACACTTTTGCAATTTACATCATCTACTTACCTTTAACATAAAATATATGGCCGAAGATGACCGGCCACTTGCTCTTTTAGACATTTTGTTATATATCTTGAAAAATACGTGATGGATTATACTTGATATTAATTTCTGGTGTGTGAAAAACATAGTAAACGTCACATTTCTGCGAAAAGTTTTTTTCGAATTCCGATAGGGGACCGCAAATAAAAGGATGAAAAGGGAATAACTTTTGGATTCTCCTGTAAAAATAAAAGTCGCAAAAGCATTGAAGCTGAAGCACATGTTTCTTATAATAAATTGTGTTTCTTTTTATGAGGGAAGCAGAAGAATCATGGAGAAAATAAGGATTTTATGCAAATAACCCTAAATTTCGCCAAGTCTTTTGCCAGTGTGTTATCAAAATTTAAAAATATGTTACACGCTGTTCCACGTACTCTTCATTTTGCGTCATTTTAGACACAACTGGGGTAATTCTTTGGACGATCACTTTCAGAATTTTTTGCTTACGTCATCTTTTTCCTTTATTTTAGAAAGAACTGATTTCGAGCTTATTTTTTGGACGATCACTTTCAGAAGTTTCAAGTGGCGTTTTTGAGACTTACACAAACGTTGCTTTACAGGGTGATTCAAAATTATGTGGACAAACTGATGTGACAAATCAGGCATATAACAAGGATAAAAAATGACATAGGAACATAAGGCCGCAAACCACTTATTGAGTCTCAAAAACAGGGTGTTTTATCCTAACTCAATTTGAGTTGACAGTAAAAAGTTTCCGAAAACTGAAGTACATTTTTATAAAACATTTAACAGACATTCTCACCTTTGTTTTAAATGTGATAACACCAAACAAACGTGATAGAAGTGCATTATGTGCGCCAGCAATATGCACTTGGCATCTCACATTATGGACTGTGATGATCAGTTTATACGGTATCATCCCGTAAGACATGGTGACGTCACTGAAACGTCGTTGTGAAGTCACATTGTGACTTTGTGACCATCGATTGTCGGTGTGACGTCACGTGACGTCGATGTGAAGTCACAGTGACTAAAATGTGAAGTCGTTATGGCCGTTTTAGAGCTTTTTTGTGACGTCACATTGTGACCACTTTGCGACGTCACAATGTGACCAATTTGTGAAAAGTGTGTCATTTGTGACTACTTTGACATTAACATTGTGACGAACTGTGAAAATTTTTTTAGAAAGTCACATCTTAGTCACATTGTGACGTCACTGAGTAGTGGCATTTTCGTCACAGATGTGATGTGACCAAAGTGACTCACAGTGACGTCATTGTGACGTCACTGTGAACATGCATGCTATGAGGGATATATTACTTGAGCAATATGTTTTTCCAGATATTTTTGTAACGTTATCACATTTCACACAAAATAAGGTACATATCGTTGCATTTTCATTACAATATTTTTAATTTCTCCGAAATTATTACTATTAATAAGGGTGTAGTTAGAATGAAACACCCTGTATTTGTGAATCAATGAGTGGTTTGCGGCCCTATGTTCCTATGTGATTTGTAATCCTTGTCGTATGCCTGATTTGTCATATCAGTTTGTCCACATAATTTTGAATCACTCTGTATACATTTAGATAATACGTTATGCGCATTATATTTCGGTTGCATTGAAACTTGCGCGGTGAAACATTGTTTAGAGAACCTGCTGATATTTCATGCAACATTTGTTATTTTTTAATTCTGATTACATGATATTGTGTGTATAATGTCGTTTGCTAAGTTTCTTAAAAATAACATTCTCGGCAACGAAACTCTGCAAATTCTAAGCAAAACGCTTGGTCAAATTAGGATTGTTTTTATAAAAACTTTTATTTCCTTACGAGTATGCGTGTCAAAACAATTGCCACAGAACTCGACAAAAATGCTAAAAATCGCATTGAAAAATGCGTTACAAATCCTAAAATATTACAAAATCGCAGGGGTCATAATTTACCGTAATAGCGTAAAATATAGTAATCGGAAATATTTTATGAATGAAAAAAACTGAAGCTGATTACGAAAAATCTCGAAAAATCACAAAAAAGCATTGAAAATCACATTAAAAATCGTTATATTTAAAATTTGTAGCGGATAAAACTTCGTATATTAGGCTAAACAAAATTATTTTTATCAAATAAATAAATAGCCGCAAAATGCAAAAAAAGCTTTAAAAATCTCATCAAAAAGTTCGCTAAAAATTTAAAAATCGCTGTACGATTTCCGAATAAATTTTATTGAGTAAAAAAATTAAACCATTTTCTTTTCAATAACGTGGAAATATCGCTTCGAAACATTAAAGAAATCCGGTAAAAATCGTATAAGAATTAAATTTAAAAATATCGCATTAAAAAATTTGAAATTGGGCTTCGAGGTCCAAAACTTCATAGATAGATGTACCTTCCCAAAAATTGTGTAGCTCTACGTGCATCGACGACAATTATAATTAAAATACTTAATTATTGCAACAATTGTGTACTTTAAATTTCAAACGATTCGAAACGAAAAGCAAAAAAAATTGGGTTTTCTTTGCTCTCTTATATACGAAAAGACAGACAGACAGACCGACGGACGGACTGAATGAGGACTAGAGGTGCTACGCATTTACATAATTATGGATACTTCTAAGAATTGACTTTAATTTTCAATTACTCAACAGAATACGAACGCAGACAAAAATAGGAAAATTTATTACATACCAAACGGAGGTTTTTATTTTGAATCACTGAATAACAGGAAAACTAATTAAATTAGTCGATGGAGGCCACCGTAATACTTACCCATCATTTATATGCATATGAAAATAAAATGTGTGAAAACTTATTTATATAATGTATTTCAATTCCAAAACTAAATTTAAATGTTGTTAATAAACATAGTAATACTCTATTAATGAATTGCTGATGCACCAATTTCAACAAATTATATAAAACGCCAAACTACTCAAGAAGTACCAAACTACGTAAAAGAAACATCCTTATAACTCCTAAAATAATAATTCTATTAACTAACAATTAACTGCGTCGGATTAAGCGTCTCATTTCCAATTAAAATATATTTCTGAATTGAAATTTGATTGAAATACAGGGTCATGAAAATTCGAAGAATGTGGAAAACAAGATTACAAATATCTCGGCAACTAATAATCCGATCGACTTCGTTCTATATGCAAAATCTGTGTTATTTTATTGCCTTTTACGTCCATTCCTTAGAACAAAAACATTCGAAAATTTTTATATACCTTTCATCAGAACGAATTTTTCGAGAGTCCGAAAAAAATAGTTCCAAATAATCGAGGTTGCTGATATTAAATAGGGTTCGTCCCATTCTTGCATACTAACTACAAACAAAATTTCAAGTCTCTATCTCAATTTGTTCGGGAGGTAGAGCGTTTACAGACAGACAGACTCACAGGCAGACAGACACACAGACAGACAGACGGACGGCAAATTTTTTTTTCTAAAAATATGTTTTTCGGAATCTCCACTATCTAAAACGTGTAAATCCGTCAAAAAATGTTTTTCGATTTTCAAAACGATTGCAAGACTTACCCTAAACTATGTATGATGGGTAAGTAATAGGAAAATTTATTACATAGTCCTTTTTCTAATTACAGCTTTTCATAGGTCCGTGTGCAATTTTATGATTAAGTATCGTGAGTGGTCTCATTTTGTTCCTTATGTATTGTAGACTAAGAAAAGCGATGGTGGACATCTGGGACCCGCGACTGGGGAGGGGGAGGGGGAGGGTTGAAAAGTGCAAGGGAAAAATTCCATTTCATAAAAAATAAAGAAAATTTGCTATAAATATTAATGTTTAAAACATTTATAGATTAGGAAAAACATTTGTGGACATCCGGGATCCGCGACTGAGGAGGGGGAGGGGAAGGGGAGGGGTTGAAAAGTGCAAGGCAAAAAAATTCCATTTCATAAAAAATAAAGAAAATTATGCAAAAATATTAATGTTTAAAACATTTATAGATTAGGAAAAACATTTGTGGACATCCAGGAGCCGCGACTGGGGAGGGGGAGGGAAGGGGTGGTGTGGGGGAGGGGAAGAGTTGCAAAGTGCAAGTGAAAAAATTCCATTTAAAAAAATAAAGAAAATTATATATAAATATTAATGTTTGAAATAATTATAGATTAGGAAAAAAATTGAGGACATCCGGGACAAGCGACTGGAAAGCTGGAGGGGAAGGGGAAGGGTTGAAAAATGCAGGGGAACAAAATTCCATTTCATAAAAAATAAAGAAAATTATGTATAAATATTAATATTTAAAATATTTATAGATTAGGAAAAAACATTTGTGGACATCCAGGACCCGCGACGGGGGAGGGGGAGGGGAAGGGAAGGGGAAGGGTTGAAAATTGCAAGGGACAAAAATTCCATTTCATAAAAAATAGAGAAAATTATGTATAAATATGAATGTTTAAAACATTTATAATTTAGGAAAAAACATTTGTGGACATCCGGTAATCGCGACTGGGGAGGAGGAGGGGGAGAGGAGAGAAATTTGAAAGGGGCAATAAAAAAAATTCTGTTTAAAAAAATTATTCATAAATATCAAAGTTTAAAACGTTTATAGAATGAGAATGGCATTGAAGGATACTCGGGACTTGTGATTAGGAAGACGGAGGTAAAGGAAGAGGCGGGGAGGAGAGGAGAGTGGAAAGTGTTGAAAGAGGCAAGAAAAAAAATGCCGTTTAATTATATATATATATTGTTGCAGCGTATATTGGGTTCTTTTGATCTTATGGTTAGACAACTTCAAACTCTTGCTCTTAGAAAAGTAGAAAATTATTTATTTACAGACTTCAGAACAACAGAGTCTTCGAAACTCACAAATATTACTGGATATTCAAAAATAACTGCTCAAATCTATCGTACAATTACAGCTTTAGACCCCAGAGACTCTTTATACAACGTCTCAACACTTAATAACATTCAAAACAACATAGAAGAAACTCAAGCAAACTTGCTTACGCCTTGTTCACTCAATGACTGACTGGTAAATAATAATAATAGCTCGCATCGCTTCTCTTCTTATATAGGCTCGCAGCATGTGCGGGAAACTTCTAGAACCATCTCGAAAAACCCGGAAAACCACGGAACAACATTCAATGTATCGGTAGACCTAAGGGGGGGTTACCATAAATAGGGAAGGGTTACCATCGCCAACAATCGCCAAGTTTGTCGCCAACTTGGCGATATATCGCCAAACTTGGCGACCAAAATTAGTCGTCAAAAGTGACGCCAACTTGGCGATATCTCTCTTATTTCGCCAAGCTGCCATAGACATACACTGAAAATAATAGAAAAGTTTGCTTGATAACAGATACAATGTAACAAAAACTAATATTAGTAAAGGAATGGAGCTTAATAAGATTATTTACATTATTTTACAGTACAAACACTAACTATTTACAAAATTCGTAACACTACCCCGTCCTCAAAGACGGCACGTCCCGGGCAGTGCAATCCTTGAGTTAGAGGAAAACACTTAAAATAAATAAACAAATAAATAAATAAATAAATAATAACAATAATAATAAAATTTACATAAATAAGAACTAATTACTATTTACATATTTACAAAAAGTGACTTTCATGACCATGGTCTGAAATTCCAGTTTTGAATTTCTAATCACTTTGGCCAAAATAAGGGGCTAGCCGGTTATAATGTACTACCTTGGGCTTGGTGTGTGGCGATTTTCGTATGCAAACGACGACGTCATTCAGCCTGTTGACGACTGTGTAAGGACCGTCCCAGTTTCTTTGTAGTTTTGGCGACAGTCCCTTACGACGTATGGGATTCCACAACCAAACTTTGTCACCTTCGTTGAACTCATGTCCAGTTGCCTTTGTGTCGTACCGTGTCTTCAAGTTTTCCGATGCCAATCCGATTCGGTTCCTCGCTAGACAATGAATCTCCTCAATCCGTGCCTGGAGTTCATCCACGTACTCCTCGGGCGATAAAGGAGCATCAGGAGGACGGCCAAACAAAAGATCCGCAGGCAGACGAAGATCACGACCAAAGAGCATTTGAGAAGGGGAGTAACCAGTGGCCTCATGAGTGGCACTCCTGTAGGCAAGCAGGAAAAGAGGCAATTTCTTGTCCCAGTCCTGTTGGTCTCTAGACACCAGGAGAGAGAGGCTATTTAAGATTGTACGATTGAAGCGCTCCACCAAGCCGTCCGATTGCGTATGTAGAGGTGTAGTTCGAGTCTTATCCATGCCGAGTAGTCCACACATTTCCTTAAACACAGCCGAATCAAAGTTTCTTCCTTGATCAGAATGGATTTGAAGAGGAACTCCGTATCTGGAAACCCAGTGTTGAACCAGTATGTCTGCTACGGTTATCGCCTCTTGATTAGGAATGGCGTATGCTTCAGGCCACTTAGTGAAGTAGTCCATGACAACGAGGATGTACTTGTTGCCATCAGCTGTTCTAGGAAGTGGACCCAGGATGTCTAGAGCAATTCGTTCGAAAGGAGCTCCTACATTATAACGTTGCAATCGTCCACGGGTGCGCCTCTTTGGACGTTTACGTGCTACACAGGTGTCACAAGTTCGACACCACGTCTCCACGTCACTGCGAACATTATTCCAGGAGAAACGCTCTCGAACCTTTTGCAGGGTCTTCATTACACCAAAATGACCTCCTGTGGGACTACCACGCAGTTCTTGAAGGACCATAGAAATTCTCGACTTAGGGAGTAGTAGTTGCCATCTACATGTCTTTCCATCGTCAGACTCCCATTTTCGGTACAAAATACCGTTCTTCAAATGCAGGGAATCCCAAAGAGCCCAATAACGTTTAGTCGTAGGATGGTAATGGGCCATGTCTTGCCAGCTGGGCTTCCTGTTGGACTCCTCTTTCAGCTCTAGAATTGGCTTAATTTCAGGATCAGCAAGTTGATCTTTACGCAGGCTCTCGTCACTCCACGGATCTTGCGATGATGTAGACCCAGTTGTAACTTGTTTTACTATAGGACCTTTGACATTAAATTTCTTCTCAACCCGGTCGCAGTATCTACAATTCTCTCAGCAGGGTCTTCTTGAGAGAGCATCTGCATTTCCATGTGATGAGCCTTTTCGATGGCGTATCTCCATATCGTACTCTTGAAGCTTTTGTATCCACCTGGCTATCTGGCCTTCTGGGTTCTTAAAATTCAATAGCCAAGTTAGAGAAGCATGATCAGTTCGGATCAGGAATTTTCGACCGTAAAGATAATGATGAAAATGGTCTATGGCTTTCATTACAGCAAGAAGGTCTTTTCTTGTTATGCAGTAGTTTCTCTCTGCCTTTGATAAGCACTTGCTGAAATAGGCAATAACACGCTCCTGGCCGTCGATTTCCTGGGACAGTACAACACCAATGCTTTCGTTACTTGCATCCGTATCAAGTATAAACTGTTTATCGATTTGAGGATATGACAGAATTGGAGTGGATGTTAAGGCCTCCTTAAGCTTTTCGAAAGCAGCGTCACATTCCTGTGTCCACATCAATTTTTGATTGGCTTCTGTTAATTTATGAAGTGGTCTTGCAATCATCGAGAAGCCTTTGACAAATTTTCTGTAATAGGTGCATAATCCTAGAAAGCTCCGAAGTTGGTGAACATCTGCTGGACGACTGCAATTTTTCACGGCCGATATCTTCTCCGGATCAGTCCTAACTCCTTCCGTCGAAATGATGTGTCCAAGGTATGCGACTTCATTGCGAAACAAGCTGCATTTCGAAGGGCTTAACTTCAAATTAGCTTCCTTTAATTTTTGTAGCACCCGCCTGAGGTTGTTCAGATGTTCATCAAAAGATTTTCCTATGATTATCATATCATCTAAATAAACAAGACATGCTTCATATGACAGCCCCCGGAGAACCGTTTCCATAAGCCGTTCGAAAGTTGCAGGTGCGTTACACAGACCAAAAGGCATTACCTTGAACTGCCATAATCCTTGTCCCGTTGTAAAGGCAGTCTTCTCGCGGTCGTCGGGATGGATCTCTACCTGCCAGTAACCACTCTTCAGATCCAGAGTCGAGAACCAGGTGTTGCCCGCAAGTGTGTCAAGAGTGTCGTCAATCCTTGGTAGAGGGTAACTATCCTTTTTAGTGACGTCATTCAGTCGGCGGTAGTCTACACAAAATCTTGTAGAACCATCCTTCTTTCTTACTAATACAATGGGAGACGCCCATGGACTTGTCGATGGTTCGATGACGTCATTTTCTTCCATATCCTTAACTAAATTCTGCACCTCTTCTTGCTTGGCAAAAGGTAATCGTCTAGGGTGCTGTTTAATAGGAGAGTGATCTCCCATATCAATTCGGTGTTATGCCATTTTAGTTCGACCAAAGTCTTCAGATGTTTGGGAAAATAAACTTTGGAATTCTCTAATTAAATTTTCCGCAGCTTCCATCTGTTTTGGATCTAAGTCTGTATTTTGTAACAAATCCTTGACTAAATGATCTGAAGATTTCTCAGAGTGACTGGAATTTTGACTTATGCACGTCACAGGAGCACATGACGCTATCACCTCTCCTTTCTTGATAGTCCTCGTCTTATCACTGATGTTAGCAATTTTGACTGGAATGGTCTTCTTCGAGAGGTCCACCACAGATGAAGCCGCCAATACTCCTGCTTGTTTACTATTGTCCTCGGGATAATCTGTATGACCAAATCGGTAATTAGTTTCATTTTTAATTACAGCTGGAACTAAAAATTCTGTTCTTGGATATAGATTGATGTCTTCTTTGGCTATTACTGTTTGTATACATTCAATTTCGTTATTTAATCCAAAAAGACTTATTTCTTCAAATTTTGAGAGCATTTTGTTATTTTTGAAATCAAGTGTGAAGCCAAACTTCTTCAGAAAATCTAGCCCGATTAAGCAAGGATCTGTTATGTGAGCCACATATGCCGTATGATAATATTTCGTTTCTCCAAAGTTGATGGTTAAATCGGCCTTTCCATATATGCTTATCTTGTCGCTTGTCACAGTTTGCAGGGTAACGCAGGGCGGAGTCCAGGTGAGTTTACATTTCAATTTTCGAGCCAAATCTTCTCTTATTATTGTTACATTGGCTCCTGTATCCACAATCATACGGCATTGAATCTCGTTAATAAATCCTATCACATATAATTCATTATCGCCGCCACTCATTTTCGATATTTGAAGGATCGTCAGGTGGGGCTTTTTATTCTCTGGTCTTGAATTCATCTCACGTTCGTGGACTTTGGGGCAGTTTCTTCGGAGATGGGTTGCATCACCGCATCCCCAGCACCTCAGATTCTGTCTTCTTGAGCTTGTTCTTCCGTATTTTAAAGCTTCAAGTTCTTGATTTATTTTCCTAATTTCTTTCAAGACGTCGTTCTCAGTGTCTGAGTTTTTGTTCCCCGTTGCCCCTCGGACTGAATGACGATCTCTTCGGCTGGCTTGTGTAGCTGCTTCCAACTTTAAGGCATATTGTAGTGCAGCCTTTAAATCATGTACATCTGCCATTCGTACCGCTCTCTGCACTTCTGGATCTTTTATTCCGTCTACAAAATATTGCAGTGAGAGCATTTCCCGTACATTTGTTTGACAGTCAATGAATGCTAAATTTGCAAGCCGTTCAATTTCCGAGGCAAACTTTTGAAGGGTTTCACTCGATTTTTGATGGCGGCTCTTCATTTGTATTCTCGTATAATCCTTGAAGAATTTTTCGCCGAATCTCATTTCAAGTGCACAACTTAGAGTCTCAAAATTGAGTTGCGTCATATCGGGCAATGTTTGCAGCACGTCGGCGGCTTCTCCTCTTAAAGATGCTGCCAGTTGACAAGCTTTCAACTTGTCACTCCATTTGTTCGCTTCGGCTACAATGGTGAATAGGGTCTTGTAGACTTGCCAGGAACTCTTTCCGTCGTTTGTCGACAGCTTGATGTGCACGGGAGAAGCAGACAGATTCCTAAATTCTTCATAATTGCCACTGGACGCTGAAAGCTTCTTCTCAAGATCTTGTATTTTTTTATTTAGCTTTTCATCTACTTCAACTATTTTCTCTTCAATATTACTAACTTCATTCTGAATTTTCTCTTCTACTTTACTAATTTCATTCTCTATTTTCTCTTCTACGGAATCTATTCTTCTATCTACCGACGAGAACTTTTCTTCTAAAGTTTTTTTCATTTCTTCTTGACTTTTATTAACTTCTTTCTTCAATTCCTCAGTCAACTCTTTCATTCTTTCTTCGTTTTTATTCATTTTATCCGCCAACTCTTCTTGGCCTTTATTCATTTTATCCGCCAACTCTTCTTGGCCTTTATTCATTTTTTCTGCCAACTCTTCTTGGCCTTTATTCATCTTTTCCGCCAGCTCTTCTTGGCCTTTATTCATCTTTTCCGCCAACTCTTCTTGGCCTTTCGTCAATTCTGTCTTTATTCCATTAATAGCTTCTAACAGTTCTTTCAGTTGTCCTTCCATTGTTCTTGTTTTCGCCATAAGATCCCGACTCCTGACACCAAATGTTGCAGCGTATATTGGGTTCTTTTGATCTTATGGTTAGACAACTTCAAACTCTTGCTCTTAGAAAAGTAGAAAATAATTTATTTACAGACTTCAGAACAACAGAGTCTTCGAAACTCACAAATATTACTGGATATTCAAAAATAACTGCTCAAATCTACCGTACAATTACAGCTTTAGACCCCAGAGACTCTTCATACAACGTCTCAACACTTAATAACATTCAAAACAACATACAGCTCATATTCAAAATATTAGAATAATTACCTTTTATTTAGAAATTGAAAATATCGTTTGGTAATTTAATGTCTTTTAATGAAAATATGCAAACGATATTTTTATTAAGAACTTATTGTTGATTAAACTTACTTGTTATCTTAAATTTAATATCATTTTTGAAAAGATTAATTGCAAAAAAAAATTATTTTGAAAAGTCAAAATATTAGAATATTTATTCAAGTGGTTCAAAATATTAGAATATTTCACATTAATTCTAATTTAATTATTACCAATTCTTAACTGGTGGCATCATTGATTAAATTCAGACTATTTTATTTAAAATCAGTATTCTTTTTTGCAGTTTGTTTCTTTTTCGTCTTAAAATGGGCCGTGTGAGTGATATTCCTGAATCTACTAAACTTCGTATGGTTGATTTGTATCGGCACGGTAAAAATCAATGTTTTATAGCGAATTATTTACATTGTTCGCAATCGAGCGTTAGTAAAATACTAACACAATATTCAAAAATTGGAAAATTTCAAAATAATCGCCGAAATGGTGGCCGAAAACCAAAAGCATCTGCTAGAGATGACAGGAAACTGAAGCGTATAGTTAAGAAAAACCGTTTTAAAAGTGTGCGATTCTTGCACCGAAAATGGAAAGAAGAAGGAGTTGAAGTTTCTACATCGACAACATTAAGACGTCTCCATAAATTTAAATTTGAATCTCGTGTACCGAAAACAAAACCTCTCATGACTGCAAGACAAAAGCGTATAAGATTGAATTGGTGTAAATCAAGACGTTTATGGAGCAATGAAGATTGGAAAAATATATTATTTAGTGATGAAAGTATGTTTTGGGTTTCATATGGTAATCAAGGTATTCGAGTTTGGAGAATGAAGCAAGAAGCATTTGATAAAGAATGTCTTAAACGTTCCGTAAAATTTGCTGCTAGTGTCATGGTTTGGGGTTGTATGAGTGCAGAAGGACCTGGAAAGTTATGCATCGTCTACGAAAAGGTTAACTCTCTGATATATCAAGAAATTTTAGAATATTACATGATTCCATCATCAGAAGATTTATTTGAAGATGATTTCATCTTTCAACAAGATTTAGAGTCCCCGCATACCTCGGTGTCTACTAAGAATTGGTTCCGTGAACGCAACATTAAGGTACTTCCTTGGCCACCAAATTCACCAGATCTTAATCCCATCGAAAACTTATGGTGTATAATGAAGAAAAAACTTCAAGAAAATCCTCCTTCAAGTAAAACTGAGTTAGTGGCACGTATAAAGTCTATTTGGGCTAATATTGATAGAAATGTTTGTAAACACCTTGTATATAGTATGCAAGATCGATTGTACGCTGTTATGAAAGCTAAAGGGGATGCTACAAAATATTAACTACCATTTACTTCATATTCGTAAGGTAATATTGTTGCGTAAAATAAAATATTCTAATATTTTGAACCAATCTAAATTTTATTCTAATATTCTGGTGTGTGTTAAGGAAGCTGTATACCTAATTTATTGGGCTGTATTTTATATTTTATAAATGTTAAAATCTTATCTAAACATTCTAGATTTAATTTATAAGAAATTTAATTGCATTTACTTAGTATAAAAAATAAATAAATGACAAATAATTTTTTCTTATTACTTTTTCTCAATTATTCTAATATTTTGAATATGAGCTGTAGAAGAAACTCAAGCAAACTTGCTTACGCCTTGTTCACTCAATGACTGACTGGTAAATAATAATAATAGCTCGCATCGCTTCTCTTCTTATATAGGCTCGCAGCATGTGCGGAAAACTTCTAGAAACATCTCGAAAAACCCGGAAAACCACGGAACAACATTCAATGTATCGGTAGACCTAAGGGGGGGTTACCATAAATAGGGAAGGGTTACCATCGCCAACAATCGCCAAGTTTGTCGCCAACTTGGCGATATATCGCCAAATTTGGCGACCAAAATTAGTCGTCAAAAGTGACGCCAACTTGGCGATATCTCTGTTATTTCGCCAAGCTGCCATAGACATACACTGAAAATAATAGAAAAGTTTGCTTGATAACAGATACAATGTAACAAAAACTAATATTAGTAAAGGAATGGAGCTTAATAAGATTATTTACATTATTTTACAGTACAAACACTAACTATTTACAAAATTCGTAACAATATATATATATCTATATATATATTAGTATTTAAATCTTTTATAGAATAAGAAAAGCAAAAGTGGGTATCCGGGATCCGCAACTAGGCTAGGGGGAGGGGGAGGGAAGGGGAAAAGTTTGAAAAGGGCAAGAAAAAGATCTAAAGCTTTAGTGGGACTGCATTCTATTTCTGGATCTGACACCACTGGTTCATTCAGTGGTAAATCAAAAACCAGTTTTTGGAAGAGCTTCATAAATGCTGACAACAGAATTATGAAAGCACTTGCCGCATAAGGTCAAACAGATATCCTTGAGAGTTAAACATATATTGTAATTGAAGAATACATATGTTCAGTATACATGCCAAAATTAAACATTAAAACACTGAGTGAGCTAAGACGGTGGTTATTGACAAAAAAGCAAGTTGAAGGAACAAATATGCCTGGAACTCAAGCCGCCCTTTACGCAGCTATAAGAAGAGTTCATTACCAAGCAATAATATGGCAAAGAGCACACATTTTACAAACTAATATTCCACCGCCAACTGATTTTGGTTGGATAATAAAGGGAAAATAATACCTACCTGTCATGTGTAACATGCCATGTGCTCCTCAAGAACTGGTTTAATCGGTGCGTTGTTCGTGTGTCAAGTCAAGATGTGTAGCATCCTGTAAATATTCACAAAATGGATTACCTGGTAACAGAAATGTGTTCATGCTCGGGTAAGACTGATAAAAGTGATAATGTTGGAGGCCTTGATGATGTAAATTATGATGACAGTTATACCGATGATCCTACTTTGTTCTGAACTTAAACTTTTACTTGCAGTTTAAAATTTGAAAGTTTTTACTATTTAGGTATATGATGTATATTATAGAATAACAATACAAAGATAACAAATAATATTTAGCGTTACAAAATTTCTATCATTTAGTATTTATCATCACTCAGTTCCTTTTCAATTACCTTTATTAATTAATTTTTCTCTTGCACTTTTCAACCCGTCCCCTACCTCTCTCCTTCTCTAGTCGCGGGTTCCGGATGTCCACAAATGTTTTTCCTAATCTATACATGTTTTAAACATTAATATTTATATATAACTTTCTTTATTTTTTATGAAATGGAAATTTTTTCCTATGCACTTTGCAAGTCTTCCTCTCCCCTCCCCCCCGTACCCCTCCACAGTCGCGGCTCCTGGATGTCCATAAATGTTTTTCCTAATCTATAAATGTTTTAAACATTAATATTTATTCATAATTTTTTTTATGAAATGGAATTTTTCTCCCTTGCAATTTTCAACCCTTCCCCTTCCCTCCCCAGTCGCGGATCCCGGATGTCCACAAATGTTTTTCCTAATCTATAAATGTTTTAAATATTAATATTTATAGATAATTTTCTTTATTTTTTATGAAATGGATTTTTTTTCCTTGCACTTTTCAACCCTTCCCCTCTCCCTCCCCCTCCCCAGTTGCGGGTTCCGCATGTCCACAAATGTTTTTCCTAATCTATAAATATTTTAAATATTAATATTTATACATAATTTTCTTTATTTTTTATGAAATGGAATTTTTTCCCTTGCACTTTGCAACTCTTCCCCTCCCTCACCCCTCCCCATCCCCTCCCCAGTCGCGACTCCTGGATGTCCACAAATGTTTTTCCTAATCTATAAATGTTTTAAACATTAATATTTATACATAATTGTCTTTATATTTTAAGAAATAGAATTTTTTTCCTTTGCACTTTTCAACCCTTCCCCTCCCCAATCGCGGGTCCTGGATGTCCACAAATATTTTTCCTAATCAATGAATGTTTTAAACATTAATATTTATTGATAAATTTCTTTAATATTTATGAAATGGAATTTTTTCCCCTTCCATTTTTCAACCCTTCCCGTCCCCCTCCCCCTCCCCAGTCGCGTGTCCCGGATGTCCACCATCACTTTTCTTAGTCTACAAGACATAAGGAACAAAATGAGACCACTCACTATACTTAATCATAAAATTGCACACGGGATGTAATTAGAAAACGGACTACCAAACGGAGGTTTTTATTTTGAATCACTGAATAACAGGAAAACTAATTAAAAAGGGGGAAATATCAGAGTGTGATGACAAAAAGATATTAAGAATGCGCTTGCATTTATGAAATAAAATATTCTTTGTATTCTTTCCTTGAAAAAAAATTGCCCACAGTGGCTTATTTGTAATCCTATTTAATTTCTATAAAAAATGTATTACTGTTCTGAAGAAAAAATAAAGGAAAATCATTTATGATTTTTAAAAATAACTATTTATCTTTCTAAGTTAACCCTTTGTGACGCAAGAACTTCGATTTGAAAAATATTTACTGTTGTGTTAGAATACATCATTTTAAGCATCTAAAAAAATAATTTAAAAATTCATATCAGAAAAATTAAAAAAAGGACTGAAAGTTTTTTCCACATCTACAATAAGCAGAAAATTATATACAGGGTGTTTCTAAATTCATGGTACAAACTTTAAGAGATGATAGTATACATCTAGACAAACAATATTAAATAGGCAACTAAGGGTCCCAAACGTCTTCCGAAGGAGATAGGCGCCATTAAGGCCAAATTTTCAAATGATTATAAAAAACGGTAAAATAGCTCGATTCGTTTGCGATTTTCACTAAAACTATTGTTTATGTCAGTATTTTCTTAAAAATAAATAATAAAGATAAATTTAAAAAAATGTCGATAGAGGGCGCTTTAGACTTTAAAGTAAGGAAAAACTATATTTAACGTTATTTTTTGCATCTCATTGAATGTTTTCGGAAGCTTAGACTTAAATTTTGAGATCAAAATCTGAATAGTTGTGGGTGGTTAAGTAGCGTAAACTGAACTGTGTTCAAGGGGGGAGGGAAGGTTCAAATTTCTAATGATTATAAAAAACAGAAAAATTGGTCGATTCGTTTGCGGTTTTCACTAAAACTTTTCACTAAAAAAAAGCAAAACTGAGCAAAGAGACAGAGAGACGCAGGCTTTTTTTTAGCTCGTTGAGTTTTGCACTGATGAAGAATCTCGATAGTAGATTCGAAACAGCTGTTTGCTACCTTCTCATACTTTATTTGTGCATTTATAAATGTTTATTTTCTATCTTTAAACATTTTTGCACAAAGGCTTTATTTGGTATTTAATCGTTTGTGATGGGTCCAGAAATATTAATATTTAAACCATGTCGTACGTAATAGGAGACGTTCAGAGGTCAGTCTGATTAACTATATCAAATAAAAATGCACATTTTAAAGAGTTAAAGTTGTCTATCTATAAATTAAAGATTTTTTTTTTTAAACATAGGTCTAGGGACATTAATGTTTAATGCACGTCGTATGTGATATATGATTCGTTATAATCATACTAAAGATGATGTTTATTATTATTATTAATTTAAATATGGAATTTCTTTGAAAATATCATTTTCCAGATAGTTATTGTAATTTGTTAAATTACAATTTTGTTTTTTTATTTATTTATTTTTATATTTTTATTATTAACGAAAGTCTTTATCTTTTTATTTGAATAGAGAATCGAAATGTATAAAATCGTTGTTAGTAAAGAACAAGTTGGAAATTGCACGTGAAGCGTAGCAAGTGAGGTGCGTTCGTACGATAACGAAGTTTTAAAAATATCACTCTCATATATCAATATCATAAAATTGCTTATAGTTAATTACAATAAAAATGCGCACCAAACAATGTTCTCCCTAAACCATTATGTAGTGTAATACTTTTGTGTGGCCTTGTAAATGAATAACAAATGTTCTTTGCCCCAGAGATTATGCAAAATATATATTATAATATGTACTTTATAGATGCATATCAATTTTATTATGAACAAATGAGTGCAACACCATTAAAATGCATTTGAAAAATTTTTCAATATTGATCGTAATGTAATGGAATACATTTGATTGTCCCTGTAATTGAACTATGCATCCTACTTTGATAAAATTTGAAATAACTCGATAAATTATGTAATAATTATGTATTTTAAATTTTAAACGATCAAAATACATTTGAAACTTTTTTCCCCATTGACCGTAATGTAACGGAATACTTTTGATTGTTCCTGAAACTTATCTATGCAACCGATTTTCATAAAATTTGAAATGATTCGGCAAAATTATGTAATTATTATATATTTTAAATTTCAAACGATTCGGTTGGGTAGTTTATGCGTTGTTATATGCGGACGGACAGACGGAAGATGAACGGACGGATGGACTGAACGACAACTATAGGTGCTACGTATTTATATAATTACGAACGCACCTAAAAGAGTAAACATGTTGTGAGAAAAAGAAACCAATGGAACCCTCTTTTATTATTATTATTATTATTATTTTAAATGTGGAATTTGTTTATAAATCGAAAATTTTTGTCTTTGAAAATATCATTTTCGAAATAACAGTGTTTTATTTCAAGAAAAAAAAATTTAATGCAAGCGAAATTCATCCCATAGCGCGCTTCTTAATCTGTACTATAAGACAAAGTTATTATTTTTAACTATTAAGAAAAAAAAAAGAAGAAAGAGAAAGGAAAAAAAGAAGAAGAAAAAGAGCAGATTCATTACGGAACTATTAAAAGAAAGTTTTATTCCGAACCACTGAATAACAGGAAAACTAATTAAATGGGAGAGAAAAATCAGAGAAATATCTACCGTCGATTATAAAAGGAAGATAAAGAATGTGATTGCAATTATGAAGGGTAGATTCTTTTGCATTCTTTTCTTGAAGAATTTCGCCACAGAAGGTTGATTATCATCAAACAGAAAATATACAAGAATTTATATAAATGCTAGGTACTACTTGGTTACCCCGTCGACCATTTTCGCCAAATTATATAAATCGCGAAACTGCCAAGTTGACATATGCTGACATATTTTTTATTTTAAATAACGAAAGAACAAATAAAATAGTAAAACATTAATAAAAATAAAAGTAAAAAGTGGGATTAAAAAACACTTGATAATGTTTTAAACAAATGTATCGTGTTTAATGTCATTGAATGTGGCATTCACTGTCATCCATTATTGGCATTTAATGTTATAATTTGGTGATAGTTTTTTGGTCGACGGGATAATCAAGTAGTACCAAATGCTATTATAAATAACAAAAGTATGAAACAAAATTAAAAATTCTAAAGAATGTTTTAAAAATTTGGAAAATATTTATTTCTTTCGGTCTTGGCATATCTGATTCCATCTAAATCCTTTTGATGTTCATTTTTATTCGTCTTCTGATTGATCCTTATTTGATGTCTAGAAATGAAACATTTCTGTTGCCACGATGACAAAAAAAAGTATTAAAAGGTACAAAAAATTAATAACTCAAAAGCAAATTGATACTAGTATTAAAAAATGCTCTGACGAGCACCAAAAAATGTTAAATTGTTTTAAAGTATGAAAAAGTGTTTGACAAGAGCTTCTAATTGAGAATGAGAAAGAACAAGGGGTCCCTTCTTGGCTGCAATTCACTGTCAATGCCAAATTTGAAAAAATCATATTTGCACTTTTTCCATATAAAAGAAATTTGCGTAAAACTTTCTATCTTTACTTTTTAGTAAAACTTTCAATCGTGCTTTACATGTTAACTGCATTGTTGACTCTGCACTGCAACTGCAGTACAAATCAGTTTTCTGTGCTGTTTTACACTGCGACAGTTTATGGTGGGACTGCGTGAATGTGATACGATGCAGGCAGTGTTGAATGCAGAAGGTGGGCCGGTTCCCTCCCGAAGGTATCAAATGCCCCCCCCCCCAATAAAATTTAGATTTTGTGTTTTTAATGGTAAAAAAGTATGGGGGTCCTTAGAACTCTACTGTGTCCCCCCCCCGAAACCACAGAAGACCCTCCCGGAGAAAAGTGCCTGAATTCAATACTGGCTGCGGGAAATATGGTTTTTGGCTCTATTTTGCTTTACATTCATGTTTAATCAAGTGGTATCTTTTCTAATTATGCCTTTACACTACAAAATTTTATCGTAACAGTGACTGATTTCTTTTATATGGTTTGGTTTATTTTTGTCGTCAGATTATCTACACTAGGGATATAGGACCAGGGGGGAGTGCCCTTCGTGGGGGTCTTTTTAAGGGAACCTAACCCGTATTTACGCAAGGTTCGAAGAAAACCACGAAAACTCCGAACGGTTAGGCCGACAGCCGCGACTGGGTTAGAACCCAGCACCTGCCGTGTACCAGTTGAGAGGTCCCAACCTCTCGGCCACTGGTGGGGCTCTTTTATATGGAAAAAGCGCAAATATGATTTTTTTAAATTTGGCATTGACAGTGAATTGCAGCCAAGAAGGGACCCCTTGTCCTTTCTCATTCTCAATTTGAAGCTCTTGTCAAACACTTTTTCATACTTTAAAACATATTAACATTTTTTGGTGCTCGTCAGAGCATTTTTTAATACTAGTCATTTAAATTTTCTGATAATTATATATTGAATATAAGAAAACCTCAGTTGCTTTTAAATATTCCCAGTACTTTTTCTTATTTCGCTCAATATTGAACTATTTAATAACTTCCTGATATCTATTGGAATAGCTTATTCCAATTATTGAATAATATTCTAGGACATTTTCAGGAAAATTATTGGTTAAATTATCTTCCTTGGAGAAAGTCGCCCGAAATACAGCCTTAATAGATTTGCGCCAAACCAAGGATGAAAATATACTGAAAATTCATTTCTAGTATTATTTGTAAAATTGACATTGAAATCACCAGCTGTAATTAAATTTTTATATAATATACAGTGGAACCTCAGTTCACGATCATAATCCATTCTTGTATCTGACTTTCTGTATGTGATATAAATTTTTTGGGCGCTCTATCCAAGAACTAATGCATGGGATTAAAAAAATTATATTCAGGTAATTCCTGATATAAATTGATGCTGTTTGCTGTTTACATTTTGATTTAAATCGTTCAACAGATGGCTTAACCGTGTTGCATTTTTCATTATTTTCGCAATAGTTCTATCTCGAGAATTAACGCACGGATTTTCATCATAATTCAAATTCAGTTAATCTTTATATGAATTGGCTTTGTTTACGTTTTGGTTTCAATAGCCAAACACATGGCGCTGCTATGCTGAATTGTTCCGATTACCATAATATCTGTATCGCAGGAATTAATGCACAAATTTTCATCAAACTTGAGATTTAGGCACACTTTGATTTATATTATTGCTCATTGCGTGTTTTGGGTAAATCTCCCAACAAGTGTCGCATATATGGTGTATTTTTCCCGATATCCGCAACTGTCCTATTTCAAACTTCAAAAACTAATGTTCGGAATTTCAACTAGCGTCTATACCCCGCCCCAAACTTTGGCTCTTATCACAAATGCACCCAAGAAATTCCCCGTGCTGCCAATAATTTCCCTTTTTTAAAGGGAAGATATGGTTTCTTGATTTCCGTTTTTTGTCGATACTACAAATAAACAAATAAACAGGCAGAGAGACAAACAAACAAACCGACAAACATACAGACAGAAAAACAAACAAACAAATAAACAAACAAACCGACAAACAGGCAAACAAACAGACAAATAAAAAAAACTGACAAACTAAAAGACAAACAGACAAACAAACAAACAGACAAAAAAACAAACAAATAGACAAACAAACAAATAAACCGACAAACCAACAAACAGATGTAAAAACAAACAAACCGACAAAGAAACTGACAAACAATTAAACCGACAAACAAACAAACCGACAAACAAACAGACACCGAAACAGACAGACGAACAAACAAACCGACAAACGAACAAACAGACAGACATATAAAAACAAACAGACAAACAAACAAACGAACAAACAGACAAACGAACAAACATACAGACAGACAGACAAACATCGCTGGATCCCCGAAACTTGTTGTGCAGGAAACACTAAAATGCACGAAACTCGCCAACGCCGCAATCACTAACGCGTGTATGAGCGCTGCGCGCCCTCTAAAACAAAAAAAAAATCACTGGATCACTAAAATGTACGAAACTCGCCAACGTCGCAATCACTAACGCGTGTATGAGCGCTGCGCGCCCATTAAAACCAAAAAAAGTCACTGGATCCACGAAATTCGTTGTGCAGGAATCACTAAAATGTGCGAAACTCGTCAACGCCGCAATCTCTAATAGACAAACAAACCGACATACATACAAACAGACAAACAAACAGACAGAAAAACAAACAAATAAACAGACATATAAAAAACTGACAAACTAAAAGACAAACCGACAAACAAACAAACAGACTTAAAACAAACAAACCGACAAACAACGCGTGTATGAGCTCTGCACGCCCATTAAAACCAAAAAAACATCACTGGATCCACGAAACTCGCTGTGCAGGAATCACTAAAATGTATGAAACTCATCA
Source organism: Maratus speculifer (assembly GCA_964019185.1). Lineage (NCBI taxonomy): Eukaryota > Metazoa > Arthropoda > Arachnida > Araneae > Salticidae > Maratus > Maratus speculifer. Next base: position 407,997,602 of record OZ025294.1, read on the forward strand.
ACACCGGAATCACTAACGCGTGTATGAGCGCTACGCCCCCATTTAAATAAATAAATAAATCCATTTAAATAAATAAAATTTAAATAAATAAAATTTAAATAAATAAATTTAAATTTATTTAAATAAATAAATTAATAAAATAACTTTAAATAAATAAATTAATTAAATTAAATAAATCCATTTAAATAAATAAATTTCTAAAATGAGCAAAATTGTTATTAACGAAGGTATCAAACTGTTAATCCCCATTTTCGGCAGCATGGGGAATTTCTTGGGTGCATTTGTGATAAGAGCCAAAGTTTGGGGCGGGGTATAGACGCTACTGCATATGATTGTTATTTGATTTTGGCACTGTAATAATGAATTTTGACTCATTAAATGCATGAGATAGAAAATAGTTTTGGAGTTGCCACTTCCGACTAGTTCTTTATAATCGGAGTAATCGACGGTTCATCTATACCGTATTGTTTAGCTATTTTGATTACACTATCATCGTTCTTAAGTTTTGTCACTACTTCTTTTCATAAATGATCAGTAATTCGCTTAAGCTTCTTACTACTGCTATCACTAAACGCTTTTTCATTTTTGAAGTTATAATAAAGGCTAAAAATTTCGCAAAACTGATTAAAATTAAACAATCTGATACGCGCACTTTACTCCAAACTTGACTTATAACAAAAGTTTTGTGAGGGTTGCCAACTGAACTATTCGACAACTTTGGTCGCGAATCGAGTTATCCTACGCCGAAAGAGTAAAATTTTGATCACTGAAGTTGGTTATAAACCGAACTTGTCAAAAACAGAGGCGGCCGTAAACCAAGGTTCCACTGTTTTTTGACCGATAAGTTTGGAAATATGGCATTATTTATATATTCAGTGTCGATGATCATTATGCAACTTGGCGATTTAGCCGATTAAATTTGCAATTTTAAAATAGAGTTTGTTAATAACGGAAAGTTGAGAATTTCTATTAGAAAAATTAGGATAATTACTATAATTTTTATGCACAGTTTTAAGTAAACTCTGATTTTTTTCTATAATTTTAAATTTGGTACATTTGGAAATGGAAGGGAGAGGGAAAGTATATCTTTGCAATGCTTTTTCGACACTATCTCAAGCAAAAATACTTTTAAATGTCAATAATTGCTGATCGTAAATGTTACATTCACTTCACACCATCAAAAAAGTTTTTTGCATCACCATGTGTTTTTTCATTTGATGCTTTTTTGGCACAGATGTCATATATGCACGACATTGTGCGATATTCTTCTGACGCCAATTTCGCAAAAGCTTAGTTTTCAAACTTCAATTACATGCATATATATTAAGGTACTACTTAGTTATCCCGTTGACCAATTTCGCCAAACTATACAAATTGCCAAACTCATAGCGAAATTATACATATAAGACATAATTTTCATTTTAAATAACACAAAAAAAAATAATTTGTAGAATCTTAATCTATACTAATATTATAAAGAGGAAAGATTTGATTGTTTGTTTGTTTGAATTGAATAGGCTCCGAAACTACTTGACGGATTTGAAAAATTCTTTCACCGTTGGAAAGCTACACTATTTCCGGCGAACATAGGCTAATTTTTAATTGATTTATACAAATATTTTTCTTAATAATTCAAAATTTCATTATTTTTCATACAGAATCAATAAAAATTTAACTACTTGACGGATTTGAAAAATTCTTTCACCGTTGGAAAGCTACACTATTTCCGGCGAACATAGGCTAATTTTTAATTGATTTATACAAATATTTTTCTTAATAATTCAAAATTTCATTATTTTTCATACAGAATCAATAAAAAATTTTCCGATAAAAATAACCATTTTTCTTTCCCGTTGCCAAGAAAATGTAATCTGAAATAGTAATAATAAATAAATTAAGTCTTAGTAATTATGGAATAAAACAATTTGTATAATTTTAAAATAGAAAAGAAAAATAATGAAATAGTTTACTGATAAATAAACGACTATTACTGGATTACCACGTGAGGCATAAAATCACAATTTTGTTGTAATCGTGCCAACGTGATCCGTAGATGACATCTGCACCTAAATATTATTGGCAATATTATTGTTTATATAATTTGTTTACATTATTTGGCAATATTGATCTCCCATCGACCAAAAAACTGTCGCCAAAGTATAAGTTTAAATGTCAATAATGGATGATCGTAAATATCACATTCTTTTGACATTAAATATGTTTTGCATAATTGTTACGTCGTCAACTAATTTTAATCCGATGTTTTATCTCTATTTCTATTAATATTTTAGTAATTTTTTAATTCTTTGGTTATTTAAAATAAAAACTATATCCATTTGTATAATTTGGCGAAATTGATCGATGGAATAATCAAATGGTACCAATTGTTTCTTTACACTCTATCTGGAATTAGCGTACTTATTGAGCCTCCGCCAAGTCATATGCCAAGCAGTCATTAAATCTGAGTTTTAGCCTTACTATTATATCTTTTTCATCTGCAGTTATTTTACCATCACTAAAAAAGAAATTTTTTGAATGTGAAGGAAAAATCATTGTCATGAAAAAATATTTGCAATTAATTTATCATTCATTCTAATAAAAAAAAAGGTACTACTAGGTTATCCCGTCGACCAAAAAATTATCCCCAAACTATCAGATTAAATGCTAATAATGGATGATCGTGAATGTCGCATTCAATGACATTAAATACGATTCACGTGTTTAAAATGTCATTAAATGGTTTTTATTTCGACTTTTTATTAATATTTTTCTTAATATTCTACTAATTATTTGTTTTTTTTGTTATTTAAAATAAAAATTACGTCAATATGTATAATTGGGCTATTAGTTTGGCGATTTGTATAATTTGGCGAAATTGGTTGACGGGATAGCAAAGTAGTATAAAAAAAAGAAAAAAAAAGTGGATAAGTGTGATTGGCAATCGCACACAGGGATTCGTTTAATATCTTTTTCAAAACACTTTTTTTCATTAAATTAACAAATGAAAAATGGTTTTCCGGCGCTATTTTGGGATTTCTTCGCTAATCGCGCCAACCAGAACAAAATATTAACAGAATATTCCCCTAAATGTTGCCTTGATCGCCTAGATTTGTTCATTTCTCTATCATAATCTGCAGATTTAGTAAAACTACACAAGTAAATAAAATTATGAATAAAAGTAAAATATTTCAAAGCTTAGCATAAATTTAAGGGAGACCAAATTGGTCACCAGAGGCGGATCTTAATTTAAATAAATAATCTATATATATAAAAGAAAGTTTGGATTTCGTATTAATCACAGCACAAAAAAATCTACCGAACCAAAAATCTTGAAAATTAGGGTAAAAATACTTCTAATAACATCGAGTGCCTCTAAGAAGGGATTTTCGAAAATTCCACCCCTAAGGGGGGTAAAAAAAAGAACGAACTTTTAAAAAATTCCTGAAAAATGGGCTTTTGAAGTTATTTTTCATCTGATAACATATTTTAGTGTATTTTCTCATGCTGAATCGAATGTTACTAAGTAAATTCTTTTAAATCCAGTAGTTCGTGAGCTACTTCATATTTTCCTAATTTGGCGATGACTTCGGCGCAAAAACCTGAAATTTTCAATCCTTATGTATATAGATCAGATTTTGTAGTTATTTTTTAACTGATACCATATTTTAGTGTATTTTTTCATGCTGCATCGAATGATATTAAGCAAATTCTTTTAAGTTCAGTAGTTCGTGAGATACCATATATTTTTTTGATTTGGCGATGTCTTCGGCGGAAAAAAGCGGTAATTTTCAACCTATATATATAAAAGAAAGTCTGGATTTCGTATTAATTATCGTACAAAAAAATCTATTGAACCTAAAATTTTGAAAGTGAGTTCTATAATCAGTTAACGTGATTATGTAAGCTACATTTAATTATCTCAATATATATAAAACGCAAAGTGAAATTTCACTCCGGGAGCTTATAACTTAAGTTCTACTAGATAGATTTTAATGGAACTTACATTGTTAGTTGGATAATTATTGAGAAATTTTGTAACAAGTGAAATATAGCATTCTACGTTGTTTAATTGAATACTTATGGAGATGTTTTAAATCAGATGAACACAATTACAAAAGGTTGGCTTTAATTTAAAGGTTCCGCTGAATGAATTTTTATGAGATTAAAATTGTTAACATGTTGAGCGCTACGTCATTCATTGGTGACTAACACTGAACTTTCCGTTTATATGACTGACTTTTCACCGATGACAGACAGTCTAAAATACGATATAAAACTAAAAATTACTATGATATAAAAATTTCGTTTGATTCAAAGTTTCTTTAAAAAAACTGACCAGCGTAGCGGGCGAAGGCTGCTAGTAAAAAATACAAAGAAAAAATCGAAATAAAAATCCCTTAATGGCGTTTTAAACACGTGCATCGTATTTAGTGTCATTCGATGCGACATTTACGATCATCCATTATTGGCATATAATGTTATAGTTTGGCGATGGTTTTTTGGTCGACAGGATAACCAAGTAGTAATAATGACTAAAAACCGGTGATAATTGATTACCATTCGACCAAAAAATTATCGCCAAATTATAAAATTAAATGCCAATAACGGATTATCATAAATGTTACATTCAGTTTACATTAAATAGGTTACCCATGTTTGTTATGCCATAATGTGATTTTGAATTCAACTTTTCATTTGTACTTTTATTGATGTTTTAGTAATTTATTCCTTCTTTCGTTATTTAAAATAAAAATTATGCCAATATGAATTACATGGTGAATAAATTGATGATTTGTACAATTTGGCGAAATTGGTCGACGGGAAAATCAAGTAGTATTGAAAAGTTTAAATAATAACAACAGAATGAAATGATTTATAAAATTTAAGAAAATTAAATAAAGGTAAATAAATATATATTTTAATAAACATTACCCCGGCTATCATATCAGACAAAATAACAAAATTTTCGTGCCAAATAGGTACCTTAATGCGTATTTGACATCACATCCCTATTTAAAATAAATTGAATGCTATTTAAGATATGGACAGAATGTGAAGTTTTTGTTTTACTGTAACCTCCATGAACTTGTAAAAATTCCGTTCATTTGTTGGCAACAAAAAGGCAGACGATATTGTTGTTATTAAAAAGAATAAAAATGTTGTTTGTTGTTGATATGCTGAAGGCGTTCTATTTATTATTATTTTATAAGTAATTTAATATAGTAAAATTATTTTAATTAGTTTTTTTGATATTAAGTAAAATATAATGATTTTAATCAATTAATTGTTTGATACGCGTAAATAGAAATAAGCGCAAGACCGGGCTCTCTCTTACAAAATTCTGGTGACCCTGCTTTGGACATTAAAGCATTGAAAAATGACTCAAGAATCAACGAAAACGTCTACAAATTCGATTCTTGAAGCAAACAAGGTTCCTGAAGCAAACAAGTTAAGCGTAAAATTTCCTCCATTCTGGGAAGATAATCCTGAAATATGGTTTTACCAAACTGATACTCAGTTTTCCCTTGTAAATATTATAAATGAAGAAACAAAATTCAATCATCTAGTGGCTCATTTAGATCCTAAATACATTGAAAATATATGGGATATTATCCAAAGTAATCGAGATGATAAATATACCGCCGCTAAAGAAAGATTTTTAAATACATTTAAAGAGAGTGAGGAAAAATCACTAAAGAAATTGCTTACGGGAATTTCATTGGGTGATATGAAGCCAAGTCAACTACTGCTTAAAATGAAATCGCTCAGTGGCAATAACATACCAGAAAAGGTTTTAAAAACTTTATTTCTTGATAAATTACCAGAGTCAATAAAAAATATTCTAATTGTAAGCAGTGAAAATTTAGATAATTTATCACTAATGGCAGATAAAATTTTTGAAATGAGCTCTTCAACAGAAATTTATTCTGCGAGTTCAGATTCTTCTGTTATGAGTAAAATACTTGAGAAAATTTTTATGTTGGAAAGCCAGATTTCGGCATTAAAAATTGAGAAGCAATCCAGAAGTAAAATTCGAAAATCTGGTACTAAACGAAATAAAAGTAGAAGTCAATCGAGAAAACGATTTAATCCAAATGGGAAATATTGTTACTACCATTTTAAATTTGGTAATCAATGTTATCCTAATAATGTAAAAGTCCGTGCAGCTGGAAAAAAATCGGAAAACTCCGACCAGCAGTAGTTTTAGCGGCAAATTCTGGTGCTGAAGAATTTAAAGATTGCCGTAATTACCATTTATTTGTTAAAGGCAAAACAACCGGTTTACGCTTTCTTGTTGATAGTGGAGCTGATTTATCAATTATCCTGCTTCATCTAAACATAAAATGTGTAACTCTTTCAAATTGTATGCAGCAAATGGTTCAATAATTCCTACATTTTGTTTCAAAATTTTAATACTAGATTTGGGCTCACGTAGACAATATCAATTTCCTTTTGTAATAGCAAAAGTAGACAAAGCAATTTTAGGTGCAGATTTCCTTAATAAATTTAAATTGCTTATTGATATACATAATAAAAAATTAATAGATGGTTTTACTAACCTTTTTGTTAAAAGCGATGTTATGTGTGTATCAAGTGCTGATGCATAAGTACAACTGACAAAAATTCTCAATATGCACATCTGTTATTACAATATCCTAATTTAACGAAGCCAAATCTTTTAATATGCAATTCCAAACACAATGTAAAGCATTATATTGATACTAAAGGTTCGCCTGTCTATTCAAAACCTCGCCCATTAGACTCAAAAAAATTAAATTTAGCAAAACAAGAATTCAAGTTTATGTTGGATAATGATATAATTAGACCATCCAAATCACCATGGGCTAGTCCACTACATTTAGTTAACAAAAAAGATGGAAGTTTAAGACCGTGTGGGGATTACAGACGCCTTAATGCTCGAACCATTCCCGACCGTTACCCTATTCCCAGAATAGAAGATTTTCAGCATATATTAAAAGGAAAGAAAATATTTTCAAAAATTGACTTATTTAAGGCCTATTTTCAAATACCAATTGCAGAAGAAGATAAGCAAAAAACAGCGATAATAACGCCGTTTGGATTATTTGAATATAATGTGATGAATTTTGGATTACGGAATGCCCCATCTACGTTTCAGTGTTTTATTAATGAAGTATTTTTCGGATTGGACTTCGTTTTCCCATATTTAGATGATATTTTAATAGCTTCTTCAACGGAAGATGAACACACAGAACATCTAAAATTAGTTTTTTCAAGATTGGATCAATATGGCCTTCGTTTAAATATTGCAAAATCAGTTTTTGGAGTAAACCAGTTACAATTTTTAGGATACATGATTACTCCTGAAGGTTCAAAACCCCTTCCCGAAAAAGTAGAAGTAATTAAAAATTATAAGTTACCGGAAACAATCCACGAATTACGAACTTTCCTTGGTCTGGTGAATTTTTATAGAAGATACATAAAAAATGCTGCTGAAAATCAAGCACCACTTCATGAGTATTTAAAAGGGGCAAAAAAGAAAGACAAAAGAAAAATTCCGTGGACAGATGAAACAAAAGAAAGATTTGAAAAATGTAAAGAAGACCTAGCCAATGCTGCTTTATTAACGTATCCTAATTCTGATCTTCCATTATCTCTCTTTTGTGATGCTTCTGATTTTGCCATAGGTGCAGTTTTACAACAATTTGAAGCAGGCTGCTGGAAACCATTAGCCTTTTTTTCAAAAAAATTAAGTAATGCTCAGAAAAGTTATAGTACGAGAATTACTGGGAATTTATCTTTCTGTAAAGCAATTTAAACATATGTTAGAAGGAAGACAATTTATAATTTATACAGACCATAAACCCTTAACATTCGCCTTTCAGCAAAAAAATGAAAAAGCTTCGCCTAGACAGTTGCGTCATTTAAAATATATATCACAATTTTCAACAGATATTCGACATATTAGTTTAGTAGAAAATACAGTTGCAGACACATTATCCAGAATACAATCGATTTCTACAATAGATTATGACAAAATTTCTGATGGGCAAATTAATAATGAAGAACTTACAAAATTACGTTTAAATCCATCTTTAAATTTCAAACAATATCCTTTGGATTCAGGTAAACTTCTTTGGTGTGATATTTCAACTTCCAAAATCCGACCATTTATTCCTGAAGCTTTTAGAGAACAAATTTTTAAGAAAATACACAATTTAGCTCATCCTGGAGTGAAAAATACAGTAAAACAAGTAGCTTCAAGGTTTATTTGGACAAACATTAGGAAAGATGTTAATCAGTGGGCAAAATCCTGCATTAATTGTCAGAAAAACAAAATTGGCAGACATACGCATTCTCCATTTGCCAATTTTGAAGAAACAGATGAACGATTTAGTGTCGTTCATATTGACATCATAGGTCCACTCACACCGTCTGAAGGAAAATTATACTGCCTAACCTGTATTGACCGCTTCACATGTTGAAAATGTGACGGCTCCAACAGTTGCTCGAGCATTTTATGATCAATGGATTTCTTGCTTTGGCATTCCACATCGTGTAATCACGGATCGAGGAAAACAATTTAGATCAGAAGTATTCCACAACTTAAGTATTATTTGTGGTTTTAAATTGAGCCCAACAACAGCCTATCATCCACAGTGTAATAGGAAGATAGAACGAATCCATCGTACTTTAAAAGCGGCAATTAGAGCGCAAAATACAATTAAGTGGACTCAATCATTACCTACAGTACTATTGGGATTGAGATCAGCTTTACGTGGTGATACAAATTTTACCATTGCACAAATGGTCTATGGAAAACCTCTCAGGCTACCAGGAGAATTTTTTGAACAACCGAAAACTATTATCTATACAGAAACCTTTGCTAAAGAATTGCAGAAACAAATGGACGAATTAAAACCTGTTAAAAATCGCAAACAGCCTTCTCAAAAAATTTTTGTTCATAAGGACTTGCACAATTCTAGCCATGTATTCATACGCATTGATCGGGTTAAAAAACCACTCGAACCTGCTTATGATGGACCCTTTCCAGTTGTCAAAAGACATGAAAAGTATTACACAGTAAAAATCAAGGAAAGAAATATCAACATATCCATAGATAGATTGAAACCTGCTTATTTATTAAAAAATGATGAGAACACTCCTTATCACGAGTTACCGAATAACCAACTACCTCTGCCTGTGCCATCAATAATCAAAAATGAACATTCAAATCTGCCTGATAAAAAAATTCCTGAGAAAACTACACGCTCTGGTAGACAAGTAAGGTTCCCGAAACGTTATAGAGACTAATTATGTACTATTTTATATTTTATTTAATATATTATATTTCTATATTGTATTTCTATTTTATATTTCTATTTTATATTTCTGTATATATTATATTTGTATCGTAACTATGTTACTCGGGAGGGAGTAATGTAACCTCCATAAACTTGCAAAAATTCCGTTCATTTGTTGGCAACAAAAAGGCAGACGATATTGTTGTTATTAAAAAGAATAAAAATGTTGTTTGTTGTTGATATGCTGAAGGCGTTCTATTTATTATTATTTTACAAGTAATTTAATATAGTAAAATTATTTTAATTAGTTTTTTTGATATTAAATAAAATATAATGATTTTAATCAATTAATTGTTTGATACGCGTAAATAGAAATAAGCGCAATACCGGGCTCTCTCTTACATTACTCTATATCTTTCCCTTGTGTAAATTAGGACGTTATATGATCATAATTAAAAAATCTTACATTTAGTTCCTGAAAAGAAATTTTGGTTTTCCCAGATAGTTTTCTTTTCCGATGTACTTGTTTTTCCCCATTTTTTTCTACTACTAAATTTCAAAATGTTAGGACACTCGAGAAAATCATCCCATGGTCATACAAAATGCATGTCATTTGAAAAATTAACCATGGATTCAAACAAACAAACAAACAAACAAAAATAAACTTGCGTTCACAACTTTATTATTTAAAGAACTGAAACTAAAAGCTTCGCAATAAAAACAAATAACCATGTTTTTCAGGTGATTTGTTTAATTTGAATGAATTATGATACATACATGACAATTTCTATATTAAATTTGGTGGTAATGAATAAAAAAAACTACAATCGCAACAGCAAAAGACAATATTCAACTGCAAGTTTAAGACATAAATTCGATTTTCTCAAAAACCATCAAACATACAAAGATGAAAAAAAACTGTTCTAAATTTTATCAAGACGATAAAAATAAACCAAAATCGAAGTTAATCCATCCATAATAACGTTAGCTATTGCTTGTTGAATTTTTCGTCTTCATTTTTTCGTTAAAAGTTAAATAAAAAACTACAGTAAACTGCGATATATTTTTTAATGCTATCATTTTATTCGTCTCGTCGAGTTCTATATTTTGAAAACAAAATCACTGTCGTACGTCAACTGATTCGCCAGAAATTTCAAAAAGACGTTCGCATTTTCTGTCTCTTAACCTTCCGTCTACCAGACAAAACACCCATTTATCTACGGCAACATCTAATTTTAATTCCAAACTTGCAAACAGCACCAGTAATATTTTAATATAATTTTGATTTTACAATGAAAGCTTAAATTAAGGAATTCGTAATATCTAGACAAGTCCTTTATAAATTCCGGTGTCAATCGACAATTTCTCATTTTACCATTGACACCAGAAATATTGCTGTCGGGTCCAATGGACCCGTCTGGTAGACGGAAGGTTAAACATATTATACCAAACGCTACCGCGTTTGCTATGATACAACTTTCAAACAAATTACATTTAAAAGTGCATTTTCCCCCTATACGACGGTGTAAAAATTGAAAATGTGCGATTTTATAAGTTTAAAAATTCGCAGTAAAGCAAATTTTAAAATGGAAATTTTATTTAAAATTTGTTTATGACTGGATCAAGAATATTGATGCTTAATCCAGGGTATATGTAATATAGGAGTCTGTTATTAAGAAAGCCATGTTTTGTTCATCATAAAAAAATTTTAAATGTAGGATTTATTTAAAAGTTTAAAATTTTAGCCTTTAAAAATATCATTTTCCAATTGGTCGTTGTAATTTGTTAAATTACATTTTTTTTTCTTTTTTTAGCGTCATTAAATATTTTTTATGTCTGTGTGCTTTTCTAGATTGGTGTAATTTGACATCTTTCCAAAGTTCCCGAGTGCTAATTCAAATTGATTTTTAAATTTTAGGTAATTTTTCATTTTGAACTCAACAAAATATTTGTTCTATTAAATACACAATATTATGAGGATCGCTTCTTAACCACTTAACTGGCGACGGGTATGGGAAAACAGTGCTTTTACCCCCGACTTATCTCGGGGCAGACGGTGAAGTGGTTAAAAAAATGTATAGTTAATGCGATATAATTTCAGATTTTTGTTTCAAAGCTTCCATAACAACACACGTTTTACTGGTAGTTCAGTCATAAACATTGAAGTTCACTAGCAGGAGCTGTCAATTTTACTGTGATCACGCTGATATAGTCGACTGAAGTTTAACCTGAAGTTTTTTGAAGCGGACGTACCCGGAATGAAGATACAGTATAATCTCCGAATAAGGGACACCTATGGGACCGGAAATTTTGTCCCTTAAATAGAGCTGTCCCTTATTCGGAGTTTTATTACAGTGAAAATTCCAAATGAGGGACAGGTATGGAACCGGAACTTTTGTCCCATAAATAGGTGTCCCTTATTCGGAGGTTTCACTGTAACGACTTGAGCAAATTTCTGAAGGGGGTCGGTCGTCGGAGCATTTGGGAGCTACAAAGTTGGCGCATGTGGTTTGTCATCTGTTTGAAAACAAAACAGCACGGAAGATTGATATAAGGTCAATCGGAATTATTTTTTTACAACGAAAATTTTCATCAATCATTTTCAACCCGAAATTTTAAAAAATATGTATAATAATTGAAATTTACAAAAAATAAAAATTAAATGTGTGTTTTGTGGCACATAAGAATTTTTTCAACTACGAAATTTTGCATGCAAAAAAAATTAAATGCAACTAAAATTAAAAAAAAAATACTTATGCTTATAGAACAATTTTTTTATAAAAATTATTTACAGTTATTTCAATAAATAATTTACTATTTATAACAGAGCAATAAATTTACATTCCGAAAAATAAGTCCCAGAGGGATTCGAACTCACATAGAAAAAACTCAAATCAGCCGACTCAGAGCCGTAGCTAAGGCGATCCCAGGGAAAGGGGGGGAAGCCCCCTCTCCTAAAACATTTTGAGCATCCTCTGGAAAAGATTCCAAGGTAACTAAATAAACTTATGCTTCAAAAATCGAAATAAATTTCTCTTCAAAAATGTGATTTAGTTTTGAGGTCCCTTCACCGTTTTGCGAAAAAAACTAAATTGTAACTAAAATAAGTATTTCAACACTCGCTATTCCAACTTGCACATATGAAGCTAGCATGATGTTTAGTATTGCACTGGGTATGCACTCGAATTTTTCGTTATCGTATTCTTTTCTTAGCATAAAATGAAGTTATTACAACAGTTGAATAAGAAACATAATGCCTACTGTGTGAATATACACTAATTTATCTGTCTGCGTCAGAGAGAGAGAGAGTGAAAACATGAGCCCCCCCCCCTACATTTTATATTTGCTATGTCATTTTCCTGGTTCCCATACATAAATTAAGAAAGAAATATCTTACATGGAATTTGAGCAACTATATTAAAAACATGTTCCTTTAAACACATTTACAATGCTAGACCTAAAAATAAAAACGCAAGAATGTAAAAAATGTTTCAGAATGAAATTATCATTATTTTGTATACATATGCCAATAAATGGCATATACTTACATGAAAATTAGCTTACTATTTATTTTCTTCAAAATTTAGAAATTTTACTTGGAAAATCTTTTATTTTCTAACAGAAAATAAATTTACCTCTTGAAATTTTGAATTGTTTTCAATGAATACTTTCAGTATCTCAGATGAAAAAAATGCAACATTTTGTAATATTCACATTTGAACTACAATTTTTTCCGTCTATGAAATATTTTAGTGATTCAAACCAGTAAATCTATAAGTATTTTGAAACAGATGCTACTGCTTTGTACTAGACGCTCATTCCTGAAACAAATAAATATAGATATCGATTAAACTATTTCTTGCATAAATTTCTGATAAAAGTTTGTTAATTCGTTCATTATATTTGGATACTTTGTGTTGCTGTAAAAAAGAAGTTTAGTTAAATAATTTTCTTTTCACAGCAATTACATTTTTTCGAAATATATAATACAATTTTTTGAAAGTATAAATTAAATCCATTTCTGATGTTTCTCAAATTTCTATAATGGATTATAGAATAATTTCGCATACTGTATTTACGTACGAAACATTAGATCGCAGGTGTATAAGTCATTATACACTGCTCAAAAATTTACGGAAACAAGCAAAGAAGTTAAGAAAACCGTGCGAGATAGCCATGCATTTTCGCGTAAAAGCAATAGAATACGCGTATCAGTGGGCAATACAGAAAACAAAACACAAAATAAATTGCAATTAAGTTTTAATTCTTTGAAAGGATGGAAAAAAGCACGAGAAGATAATTTAAGGAACAATTTCATTACATGTAAATGATAAAGAAAAAGTATTGTTTAGAAATGGTGCAAGATTTTTTAATATGGCGTATGGTCTCCTCGAGTAGCTAACACTGCTGCACACCTGTTTTTCATGGATGCGAGGATGTTAAGATGATGCTATAAGACTTTGGGGAATATTGTTTGCTCTTCAAGAAATGCAATCTTCCACTCTCGTAAAAGAAGGCCTTGGTGCCGAAACAATTTGTCGTCCGAGCATGTCCCAAACATACTTCATCGGATTCAGGTAAGGAGACCACACTGGCCATTCCATACGCTGTATCGTTTCAACTTCAAGTATGCTCTCCGCAAGATAAAATGTATGCGGTCTGACATTATCACTCTGAAAAACGAAGGAATGTTCGATGGCTGCAGCGTAAGATATTACAGGCGGTCTCAGTATGTCGTCTGCCTATCTTTGGGACGTCAAAGTACCATTCCGACTAATATGCATATGATGTCCATTTATGCTGATTCCAATCCATACCATCAGACAACCTCGTCTGCATTTTAACATTTCATGTACGAATGTGGGTTTATTTCGAGTGACCCTTTCCCTCCATAAAAAAAAAAACATTTCGGGTGTCACACCCCAGATAGAATCGATACTCGTCTGTAAACAGCACTTGGCTCCAATCATGTTGTTCCCAATCTCGATGATCAACAACCCATCTTTTTTGGACCGCACGGTGGCTTGAGGTCAATCGAATGCAGACCATTGGCCTAAGTGCATAGAGACCTCCCTGATGAAACTTATTATTTACTGTTTGGCTGGACATCTATCGTCCTGTTGCCAAGAACAACTGCCTTTGTAGTTGAGTAGCATTGTCTATTCTGCTTCGACGAGCTGTTAAATATACCGGTCATCAGTTGTAGTGGATCATGGTCAAATTTGCCTTGGTCGACGTCTAACATCCCTTGTTTCTCTGAATCGGTTCCACAGCCTTGCAACGACAAATTTTGGTGACACCAACAGTATCCGCGAAATTTTGTTCTGTTTGCCCGATTTCAAGTCTGCCTATAATATGCTATGCCATGGATTCTAGTAAATCAGGTTGTTGATACATTTTCAAGTCACACTTTCTGAAAACAAAATAAGCTGAGCAATTGAATTTTACAGTTAAGGCAGGGAAATAGATGTCTCTGTAATATTCCGATTTCTGTTCTTATTTCTTTTTTTGTTTTTTGACGTTTTGAACTTTGATTTGCATATGATGTTTATGTCTTTCTGTTTCCTGCTAGACTTTAAATTATGGATGATTTATTTTATATTACTTATCGGTGTAAATATTTGTGTAATTTCGTTAAAAACATGTGCTCCCCTAATTGTTTTGTGCAGCGTAGAAGTAATCCAAACTTTATGTGAGTTTAAGGTAAATCGCATTAAAAAACATTAAATTTTATAATTTTATGTTTTCATAGCGTGAATTTTCATTTTTTAAATGTTATGATTTTATGCATGTCATTTTTTTGAAAAAGTGCATTTATTTTTTGATATTTTTGAATTAAAATTATATGGCTCATGAAAATCTTGGTTGGTTAAAATTTCTTCTATTTCTTCAATAAAACTTTTATAAAAGAACTTTGAGTTAAACTATTAATTTTAAATATCATAATGTACAGAAAAAAACTATTCAGAAACTAAATGATCAAAAAGTAAAGCAAAAGTTGAAAGTTTTGAGAAACTAGTCGAGTTGTGGCAACATCTTCGAAGTATACCCCTAGAAGAAATTCTTGATTAAATCCTGAAGAATCTTACCTTAAGGAATTTTTGTAATCGTTACTAGAGTCTTAGTAGATTTTAGTTTAGATATTCTTGGAAGCTGACGGATAAAACAATTAAAAACCGTATGAATCTCCATTATTGAAAAGTTTAAAATAGTACATTAAAGCTAGAATTATTCAACTCCATGATAGAATCACGAAATAGAAAAGAAATAAAAATCATGCATTAGAAACAGATAGTGAAACACTTTCCAATTCTAACAGTATGTTATTATGAATTTTTTTCGATCAATAAAATGCCAAAAAAGCCAAAAAAATGTTTAAATAAAAATTCAGTGCAAAAGATTTCATACCTACTTATTGTAATGTAAAGGAATTACTTATGTGCCCAGGTAAAATAACCGCAAATGAAACAGATTTAATTTTCAATAGAGAGCAATCTACAGCAAACTTTAATAAGTTATATTATTTCCACGAATTAGAGCACAATCAGACAGACGAATAAGTCGCAAAATTTTTCAACAATGATGGAAAGTTTTTAAAAAATTATTGGAATGCGAATTGTATACATTCGTTCATAAAAAAGTAATTTTCTATGAATTGTAAACTTGGTTAGAGAACTAACAATATTTCCCTTGAAATTTCTGTTTAATCCTTTTAGTGTGTAATCAGTATTTTTGCACATTTGATTAAATATTTATAAATAACATCTCAAGAAAGACCTTGATAAGATGATCTGTATTTTAATACTTTATATATTTATTCATCTTACGCACACACACAAAAAAATCATCATGGGCTTTTGTCACATTAACCTTTGAACTCGTAAATTGTATAGACTCAAAATTAATGTTAAAAAATAAGTGTTTAAATGGAATTTCCGAAGTATATGATTGAATAAGTTTTCGGAATTTTACCAGCTTCAGATAAACATTCATTTAAATATTCTTGTATTAGATGAAAAAATCATCATGGATTTTTGTCACATTAACCTTTGAGCTCGTAAATTGTATAGGCTCAAAATTAACGTTAAAAAATAAGTGTTTAAATGAAATTTCCGAAGTATATGCTTGAATAAGTTTTCGGAATTTTATCAGCTTCAGATAAACATTCATTTAAATATTCTTGAATTAGATGAAAGTCTGAATAATTTATTTACATACTGAAATATATCATTTATACATAATTTTTCACAGAAATGCTGACCCTGGCTTTTATTTTTTAAATATTGATCATAGACGGATATTAAAAATGAAAAAGATTATGTAGAAAAGATTTCAAAATTTTATGAAATTAAAATCTTTATGTGATTAAATTTGAAGAAATACAGAATTTAAATTTTCATATCTTCGTTAAAAAATTTCCGAATGAGTAAACTGCGCCCAACAAGGTTAATCTTGAATTTCAGCATTTTATAATATAAAAAGTCGCATCGATGTTAAAGTACATAAATTCTGACTTAAATCACTTTTTGATGTCTGAATATGACTTAGCAAAGCGAGAAATTATGTAGAACGATCGCGTTTTAGGGACCGTACATAAATTTCGAAAGAAAAGAATGATAGCATTATTTTATGAAGAGCAAACGTATGAATAACCCATTTGTGTCTAGCATTTCATTTTTGGGGCGCTTTGAATGATATTTTTCATAATCTTCTTCTTCTTTATAACATTAAAATTGCATGAAATAACTATCTATAAATGTATTTATTTGTTACCGAAAGATGATAGCATAAAATGAATGATATTTACTTAAATGGAGGCATTTTTGGAGTTGATAGATTTTTCATTCTTCAAGATGGCGGAGTCTAAAAAGAAAGTCCACTTGTATTTTTTCTGTCAATTATCCAAATAAATGAATCAAGATGTTAGCTTGAAGACTTCTATAAAATCCGCATTTTTTTAAAATTGTGAAATTATATCTTAGCCAATTTTTTATGCAATTTTACAACGTATAAAATATAAGGCACTTGACACCTAAGGCAAGTAGGTACATATTTTTTTTTTTTATCCATTTAGGGGTCAATTATTTATTCAAAGTTTTAGGACAGTTATTGATATGTAATTTTTTTCAAGATTTTTTTAAAAGAAATTGCTTTTAATCCTCAAATGTGATTATTCTTAGTTTATTGTAACTAATATTTATGAAGTTATTAGTTTCTGTAAAGAAATAATTATAATTTTAGTAGTTCATAAAAATAGTAATATGGTATATAATTTGCAATTTAAAAGCTTATTTTATATAACTTTGGACAAAACATATAACTATGCATATTTCCATATTTAAAATGTTTGTATTTTATCAATTAAATAAAAAAAATCGCGTATTTTTAAAAAATATATATGTTTACTAATGCCTCATCTCGCAACATTTTACAGCAGCCATACTTAATCTGCGGCCTGGCGACATTTTATGTGTGGCCCAAAGCACATACTCATTATATCCATATTTATACAAGTAATTGAGATGTGCATAAAAAAGTATGCAAGATTTTCTGCTTTTTTTTACATATTTACGTAGGAAGATAATTATGAAAAACAGGACAGATTTTAATTAAAAATTGGGTTAAAAGTCATTTACTTAATCAAAAGTTTTTTCGCATGTAGTATTATTTGTACTACAGTGATGTACACATTTGTTAATGTTCAACAGTCCAAAATTAATTTGCACTATATGTTTTTGCAATTATTTTTTCAAAAAGAAAACATTTATGAATTTTTGAATGGATTTATTACAGAAATTCTCCTTGGTAATGCTGCATTATTATAATTATATGTTTTATATTTATTATATAGCTAATATACTACTTTGTGAGATTGAATTTTTGTTGAGGAAAAAGTTGGCATCGAAAACATTTTACAGTGCTCATTTCAAACAGTAAAGTTTGTTATTTGGAAAGAATGGTGTTAAATATTTTGGTGATATTATTTTTTATATTACATTATTAGAGTTACTTATGTCAATTTTTTAAAACTTTTTTTTTAATAATTGTTTTGATGTCCGCCTATAGCCCGCGAGAACAAGAAAAAAATAAGTATGACTGTGTTAGAGTAATTTTACCAAACATCTGAGAAAATTAAAATTTAGGCACAAATGGATTAATGTTTGTGCGAGTTTTAATGATAAAAATCTGAAAATTCGCACATGACCTTATAACGCATGTCTAACATTTTACTAGTTGAGAATTTTATTGTATTGGTCCTCATAAAAAATTCTATTTTGTATTTCTCCAATTTTAATTACTTGAGAACGATAATCCATTTCGTAAAAAAATCTGTACGTTTTCATTACGTAAATTTTTAATTCCTTTAATGATAAAAATTTTAGGGAATAAAAGCCGAGGTCAATGTTTTCTCAACACCCTGTATGTTATCATTTTAATAATATATCATAATATACGGGGTGTTTCAGAACTTTGTGTGCAAACTTGGAGAGGAGATAATGAACATCTAAGGAACTATAATTTCGTATTAAAGCATGGGTAGGAACCTCACCTTCATGTGTTAAACAAACACAAAGACACAGTAAGGCCATAATGCAGACAGCTGTATAAAATACTTTATTGCACAGAAAATAATACAGTGTGTGATTTACAAGCACCACAGGAGCTGTTTAAAAGAGCCTCCATTGGCATGACAGGCATGTATGACACCTATGCAACATGGATTGCTGAACATTTTTGAAGATTCAGGTTGATGTGTTTATGGCTGTGGAGATTCATGTTTCCAAGTCCATTTCAGAATTTACGGGTGTATCGCACGCAATACTCTTCATAGCATCCCAGATACAACATTGAAGATGTGAAAAATCAAGTGATCTGGGACTGCCATGAGATGTGAATGTGAAAAATAACACTACCCTAAGAGCATGCATGGTCACAGTGACGTTACTGTGAGTCACTTTAGTCACATCACATCTGTAACAAAAATACCACCACTCAGTGACGTCACATTGTGACTCAGATGTGACTTTCTTAAAAATCTTTAGAAACTTATAATTATCCTTCAAAACCTGTTATTTACTTTTAAAAACATGTTTCTGGCAATTTAAGTATCGTCGCTTTTGTCACAGTTTCGTCGCAATGTTAATGTCAAATTAGTCACAAATGACACACTTTTCACAAATTTATCACATTGTGACCACTTTGTGAAATGTCACAAAAGAGCTCTAAAACGGCCATAACGACTTCACATTTTGGTCACTGTGACTTCACATCGACGTCACGTGACGTCACATCGACAATCGATGGTCACAAAGTCACAATGTGACTTCACAACGATGTTGCAGTGACGTCACCATGCTTTACGGGTAGTTACCCGTAAGACATGGTGACGTCACTGCAACGTCGTTGTGATGTCACATTGTGACTTTGTGACCATCGATTGTCGATGTGACGTCACGTGACGTCAATGTGAAGTCACAGTGACTAAAATGTGAAGTCGTTATGGCCGTTTTAGAGCTTTTTTGTGACGTCACATTGTGACCACTTTGTGACGTCACAATGTGACCAATTTGTGAAAAGTGAGTCATTTGTGACTACTTTGACATTAACATTGTGACGAACTGTGAAATTTTTTTTAGAAAGTCACATCTTAGTCACATTGTGACGTCACTGAGTGGTGACATTTTCGTCACAGATATGATGTGACCAAAGTGACTCACAGTGATGTACATGCATGCTATGAGGGTAGTCTTGATTACATTCAGTAACTACTATATCGTAATACTAATAATATATATTCTACATAAAAAATATAAGAATTTATATTATAAAAACTCACTATTAATAGTGAGTTGAAACATGCAAATAAAAATGTTTTAATATATTTTAAATGTTTTTGTTACTATACAACGTCTTAGAAGCAAAATGTTTTTTTATAATATAAATTCTTAAATTTTTTATGTAGAATATATATTATTAATATAACGATATGCCATGAGATGATTCCAACACGCCCAATCCAAGTGAAATCAAATGCTTGGTCAAAATATCCCCTTATGCCCCTTGCGCAAAAAGATTACCCACATCATTTTAAAACCGTCAAGTTTGAAAATGTTTGGATGAGTACTTAAAGCAATCTAGCAATCGCAAACATACATTTTCGTAAACGATGAATCTCCAAAATCGCATCCGTTTCTTTACCATGCTATTAAAAATATAGAGAGATAGCTAGAATAAAGATCAACATCAGGGTTAAAAACTCTGAGAATCGAGAAATAACAAAATTATCATCTTTAAGGCTAATTCTAGTCAGCGGTAGGTAATTTCTGGTTACCCTGTAAATACAGACATATATTAAATTTGATTGTTAATTTTATAAATTATCCGAAGTGAAGTAATCAGAATAAATGCAAAAAGCTAATTTTTCATAAAAACAAATAATCGACAATATTTTATGATAACGATAAATATAACGACTTAAAATTAAAATAAAAGAATTTGTTTTTTCATTTTGCCATTTTTTAATGCAAACTATACATTTATAAATAAGAATGTCTTCCTTTCTGGCAACTAATACATATACATGCTCTTTATAATCTTCAAACATGAGGTAAATGAAATAACACAAAAATCGCTATTATAGCGACACTTTCCGGCATATATATATTTTTTCAAATTCAGGGAGGATATGCACACACACAGACAGGGCTTGACACAGCCAAAAACAAACACAAAAAGTTTGGTTTAATTATATGCAGAACGTCATACACTTTACGATAGTAAAATAATGAAAATGGAACAAACGCTGGAATCATAGTGTACCCTAACGGCGAATTTTTTTGGGTTGGTTGGTTGCTTGCTTTTATGACGGCCAATTATCAACACGAGAAATATAGGCAAAAGTGGAAGATGCCCTTCTTTGGGGTATTTCTAAGAGAGCATAATCCGTACTTACGCAAGTAAATCCAAGGTTCGAAGAAAACCACGGAAAATTCTGAACGATTAGGCAGGCGGACGCAATTGTGTTCGAAACTAGAACCTGCCGTCTACCAATTCCGAGAATAGAGTCTCTCAGCCACTGGTGAGGCATCCATAGTCAAAAACATACGCAAAAAAATTGGTTCAATTCTGTGCATAACTTCTTGCACTATTCGATGGCCCAATGGTGACACACATTATGTTTATACATATTTTTTGGGATATCTGACTTCCAAAACATGTAAATACGTCGAAAACCACAAATTTGGAAAAATTTCGATTGCAATAGTTTCTTGTATTGAAGATAGAAGAAAGTAAAAATAGATAATTTCAAGTTTCATATTTCTTTTTCAACAAATTTAAACATATAACTGTGGGATATATTCTCGCATGTTGGCTATACTCTCTTTCTGTTGCACCTGCATCGGACTCTCCGAAACGCCGGCACGAGATAAATTAAGACGCGAAGCTTCCAAGCTGTGTGTGGAGGTGTGAAAGAATTAGGAAGAAGTAAATAGAATGTTTTTTCCGACGACGATGAACGACGATGATAAAACTAAGACGGATTTTTCGAAGAATAAAAATGACGATTGTTTTAGAACATTTACGAAGAACTGATATATGACTTTTAAAGTAGTATTTTGAAAAGCAACGAAGAGTTAATTTGTTTTATTTTTTGTTTGTTTTTTTGCCCTGTTCGTCTCTCAATAAATGTATGTGTCCGTTAGAAAACTCTTTTTATTTTGAGTCAAGACTCGTCCATCCTATATAACTACTCAAATCATGTATTTTTCTGAGAGATTTACAAAGTTGGAGACGGATTAGTACACTATATCAGTTTTTGAATGTCTGACATTTATCAGTTGTTACTTTTCTTTTACGTTTTCCTCACTTAATGAATTTTCTGAAACCCAAGAAAAAGTTTCTCACGTTTCATTGAACTAACTCTGCTGCAATTCTTTTATGGACAGAGAGAAAGAAAAAAAAAAGCTGATGCGACCGACTGATGCCATCATCATCATTTGGTAAATACCTGGACATTTATTGGTGTGAATGAATGTTTCAAGAAGATATATAAAATAGTGAAAGATATTTACGGATCATTGCGATCTTTCATAAACAAATTAGTTTTTCGAAAATAATTATTCTTTTCGTAAAACTTCACCGAAAGGTTTAAAGGTATATTTCTTGATGATTTCTTTTGAGTAGAGTTTTTCTTTTATTCTATTTTTGCATTAGAATGAAACTTGATATTTATCAAACATAATTTCGAATTTCACACATCTTTCTTAGAGATTTACAGAGTTGAAGGCGGATTAATACAGTTTATCACTTTTTAAATATGTTACTTTATTTCAGTTGATGCTTTCCTTCTACGTTTTTCCCCAACTAATGAATTTTCTGAAACCCAAGAGAAATATAAGTTTGTTTGGTTTCATTGAACTAACTCTGCTGAAATTCTTTTTGACAGAGAGAAAGAAAAAAAGAAAGCAGGAAACGTCTGGCTAATGCCATCATCATTTGGTAAATATTTGAATTTTTACTGGTGTAAATGGGGGAGGGGACAGCTTGATAAAGATAAATAAAAGAACGAAAGGTATTTATGGATCATTGACATCTTTCATAAACAAATTAGTTTTTCAAAAGTAATTATTCTTTATCGAAAACCTTCATTTGAAAGTTTAAAAATATATTTCTTGATTTTTTTAAATGTCTTTATTAAAAAGTTTGATTTTGGTTTGGTTTATTTTGTGTAAGCTGATTATCCAGTCGAGGGATATAGGCACAAGGGGGAGGGTCTTTCTTAAGGGAACCTAACCCATATTTATGCAATTCGAAAGTAGGTTCGAAGAAAACCACGAAAACTCCAAACGGTTATGCCGACGGCGGCGATTGGGTTCGAACCCAGCGCCTGCTGTCTACCAGTTGAGAAATCAGAACCTCTCGACCATTGGTGGGGCCCTTATTAAAAAGAAATGTTGATTGTAATGAATTTGATCATAAAACAAAATAAAGTTTCGAGGTGATAAATATAATTAATTAATATTAATAAAATAGTTAATTTCAATAAAAAACGCTTTAATTCTTAAAAAAATCTTTTCCTTTTTAATAGAAATTCAAATGCGCTATCATTTTTGAAAAAGAATTTTTTAATTTCGTTGTTGACTATAAGCTGGAAAAAAATGATGAACTATTTCTGATAATTTAAGTCCAAGCGTATGTATCTTTCGTAATCGTTTTAAAAGAATCTGAAGTTTAATGAAAACCTTCATTAGTTTTTGAGATAGAATCATTCGTGAAATCGTTAAAAAAATCTGGATAAAAGCACCATCGACAATCGATCACCAGAGCGATTCACTCCAAAAAATAAAGAATATTAATTTATATCAGGGAGTAACTGAATATGAAGTTTGATTAAAATTCATGCATTAGTTCGTGAGATACAGCTAGTGCGATAATGAGAAATAATGCAGCATAGCAGCAGTACCTGGTGGGCGAATTACCAGAAAAATGATCAGCACTGTATAATGCAAAGCATTAACAGAATCTGAAGTTTTGTGGAAATTCGTTTATTAGTTCTTGAGCTAGAGCTATTGAGGGAAGCATGAAAAAGGGAAAATAGCGCCAGTTGTTACAGCAATATACACAAAAAATTAACCAGCTTTAGTTTATATCAAGGCCTGATTGAATCTAAAATTTTGTGAAATTATATGCATTAGTTCTTGAGTTCTTTCATAAAATTTTTGTCACATATACATGACAGAGTGGTAGGGTGAGAGACAGACTCACAGACGTTCATTTTGTAAAAACATGTTTTTGGTATCTCTGGACACTAAAATGTGTAATTCCGTCGAAAATCGGAAGTCGAAGATTTTCAAGAATCCAATATTTTATTCTTGTAAAGATAGAAGAAAATAAAAAAGTATATGCTTATTTTTTTTTCTTTAATTGATAAAGTTCAGTAAAGAATGTAAAAAAAAAAAAAAAAAAAAAAAAAAAAAAAAAAAAAAAAAAAATACTGCACAGTCTTTAAAATAAATTGCGATATAGTTTTAAAAAAGTCATCTGAAAGTAATTTTTTCCTTTATTCGACAGTGTATAAATTAAAAATATGCGATACTTGGAAGTTTAAAGGAAATTAAAAAATTGCAGTAAAAGCAAAATTTTATCCTCTGCTATTGTCATTTGCAAAATGAAATCAGTGTTGCTGACAAACGCGTTTGATCTTTATTATATAGATATTACAAATATTTTTTTAATTTTCCCATTTTTTTAATAGAAATCTTTTATTTATAAACACAAATTTCGTTATTTCTCGTAACTAAAACACACATACATTGACTTAACAATCACTTAAATTTTTGTAAAAAAAATACATGTTCCAACATTTAATATTTTTCAATAAAATCAGCTAAATAATTCCTCATTTCAATATATATTTCTTTGAAATTTAGAAAGTTGAAGATAGATTACTACACGGACAGACAGACATTTTGTATAAACATGTTTTTGGGATATCTGACCCTTAAAATTTGTAAATACGTCAAAAACCAGAAGTGGTGAAAAATTTCGGCTACAATAGTCTCTTCTATTGAAGATAGAAGAAAATAAAAATGCAGAATTTAAAATTTCATATATTCTTTCAAGAAAATTAGGTACATAATTTCTCAATTCATGCATTTTTCTGAGAGATTTACAAAGAAGACGAATTGCTACAGTATATAAGTTTTTGAATATCTTCCTTATTTCAGTTGATACTTTTTTTCTACTTTTTTGTTCACCAAAGAGTTATTTTCTGAAACGCCAGAAAGATGCTAGTTTGTCATTTTTTATTGAATTAGAACTCTGCTGTAATTCTTTTATTGGGAAGGAGAAAGAAAAAAAGAAAGTAGTGAACAATTGGCTGACGCCATCATCATTTTGTAAATACCTGGAGACTTATTAGTATGTAAGACTGTTCGAAGAGGATATATAAAACAGTTAAAGGTATTTACGGATCATTGCCATCTTTCATAAACAAATTAAAGCAAAATGACGTTATCATTAAGCACAGACACGTTTGTTTTTTATAAATACGAGATGGAACTCGTCAAAATTCGACGAAAGAAAACTTTAAGAAAGAATTGTCTCATTGATTTATAATAAATGTACTAAATTAGTTACAGTAAAAAATGCATTTTATTTTGGTAAGTCTAACTCTCAAACAAACATTACTTTTAAGCTAAAATTAGCAAAATACTATAAAACCCAATTATCGAAATTATCAAACAAAATAAAACCGAAATTCACCGGATTTTATAACAGACGATACTTTCGCAATAATATACGCATTTTATTTTATTTATTTTTAATTTTGAGAGAAAATGGAGTGATTAATTCTGTTGCCACATTTACAAAATTCGTACTAAAAATTATAAAAAAAAACAATATCTGAAATATAAATTGAAATACAGCTTTGAAACAAATTCAATTTAAAAGTATATTTTTTTCTCTATACGACTGTGTAAAAATTTTAAATGTGCGATGTTTAGAAGTATAAAATTTGTCGTACCGAAAATTGCAAAACCGAAATTGCCTCGGAAAGTGTTGAGAATTTTTTTTTCCTTATCAATTTTTAGAGAAAATGGAGTGGTTCTATTGCCACAATGACAAAATTGCTACTAAAAACTATAAAAAATTTAATATCTCAAAAACAAATTGAAGTACAGTTTTCAAATAAATTGCATTAAAAAGTGCATTTTTTTCTCCATACGACGGTGTAAAAATTTAAAATGTGAGATGTTTACAAATGTAAAATTTCCAATAACGAAAATTGCAACACAGAAATTGCAGAGGAAAATGTTGCCATTCGCAAAATGACGTATGCGTTACGCACAGGTACGCTTGGCCTTTACAATATAGATACAATAAAAATACTTTTCTGTTCTTTCATTTTCCCATTCTTTAATGGAAATCATGTGTTTATAAACACATCATTATTGAGGTAATTAAAACACATACTCACTTTACATCCAAAAAAAAAAAAAAAAGATAAAAAATACATAGCTTCAGGATTCATATTTCTTTCAACAAAATTAGGTTATTCTTTTCGTAAAACTTCAAAAAAGTTTTGAAGATATATTTCTTAACTATTTCTTTTGAGTAGAATTTTTCTTTTATTCTATTACATTAGAATGTTTACATTAGAATGAAACTTGATATTTATCAAACATAATTCCCCTTCTTTCTTAGAGATTTATAAAGCTGAAGGCGGATTAATACAGTATATCACTTTTTAAATATCTTACTTTATTTCAGTTTATACTTTTTTTTTTTCTACGTTCTTCCTCAGATTTTCTGAAACCCAAGAAAAATGTAAGTTTGTCACATTTCATTGAACTCTGCTGCAATTCTTTTATTGACAGAAAGAAAAAAAAGAAAGTAAGAAACGACTGTCTGATGCCATCATCATTTAGTAAATACCTGGAGACTTACTGGTGTGAAAGAATTTTCCAAGAAGATCTATAAAATAATGATAGTTATTTATGGATCATTGCCATGTTTCATAAGGAAATTAGTTTTTCGAAAATAATTATTCTTTTTTGTAAAACTTCATCGAAAGATTTACAGGTATATTTCTAGAAGATTGTCTTTTTTGTGTGGATTTTTTTTTTTAAATTTAAGGTCTAAATTAAATGAAACTGTTGATTGCAATTAATTTAACCAGATGAAACAAATAGCCTCGGAATAATAAATAATACTTAAAATTTAATAAAATTATTTAATTCTTGATATAATGTTTGATCTTTCAAAAGAAATTCATATACAATATCATTTCTGGAAAAAAATGTGTTAAGTTTCGTTATAGACTATAAGCTGTAAACAAATGATGACGATATTTATAATAATAATAAATGACAATTTTTATATTAATTTAAGTTGCAATTGATATATCTTTTGCAATCGTCTGCACGCTAAGAGATATATTTGTAAAAAAAAGACAGATATATCTTAATTTTTTTAATAAAAAATTGAGTAAATTGCCGTACAGTTTTAAATAATGCGATATAGTTTAAATGCCTTTATATATATATGAAAACATATTTTCTCCTTATTCAACAAAGTAAAAATTAATTCGATATTTATCAGTTTAAATAAAAATATTAAATTGCTGTAAAAGCGAAATTTGATTATCTGTTTTAGCTATTCGCGAAATGACGTCAGCGTTATGTGCAGATGTACGTTTGTCCTTTATAATATAGATGTTACAGGCCAAACCCGATTTTAGGCCAAACTAGAATGGCTTAGGCCAAACCGGTCTATCCTAACGCCCATCGGATAAACTAGTTTTTCCTAGGCCAAACCGGTCTATCCTAACGCCCATCGGATAAACTAGTTTTTCCTTGGCCAAACCGGTTTATCCTAACGCCCATCGGACAAACTAGTTTTTCCTAGACCAAACTAGTCTATCTTAAGACCCGTAGGACAAACTAGTTTTTCCTAGGCCAAACTAGTTTGGCCTAACTTTTATAGGATAAACTAGTTTAGCCTGCTGTTTATTGGTCTGAACTAGGTTATCCTAGGCCGATCTAGATTATCCTATGCCAATTCAATTTGGCGTGATTTTATTGAATTCAATGACCGCTCAGCGCCAACATTCTAGTTTATCCTAGGCCAATATAATTTTACGTGTTTTTAGCTCACAGGCGTCAAAGCCCGAGAAATAATGAGCTCGCAGGTTCTGTATTTATGTATGTACGCATGATTGTACGTATGTGCGTACATATGTACGTAACTCTTGGTAGAAATATTCGATTTGCTTAAAATTTTGAAAGTAGTTTCTTTTTGATAAGGTACTTTTCTGATTAGTTTTGGAAATTCATGGGATAAGATTAAGAGGGGGTGAAAGGGACGCTAATACCCCATTGTTAATTCAGAGAAATGGATTTTTCATGCAGAATTATCAGTTTTCATTTAAAATTTTAGGTATAGGATCATTCTGACAAGATGACTCCGTGATTAGTTGTAGATGTTTATCGTTTAAGTGTAAAACAAAGGGCAATGTAGGTAACCCCCCAATAATTTAGATAAATGGTTTTGATGCAGAATTTACGGATTTGCGTCAAATTTGGATGTATGTTCTTTCTGATAAGCGATTCCCTGAATAGTTTTGGGGAGTTTAACGGTTAAGTATGAAAGAAAAAGTGAAGGATTACCAACTTTCATAGGAAAAACTAGTTTATCCTATGGACATTTAGAGAAATAAGTTTGGCATTGGAAAACTAGTTTATCCAATTTGCGTTAGGATAAAATAGTTTGGTCTAGGCTAATATAATTTGGCTCAAAATTGTGTTTGGGAGGTAAAAACATATCTTTCACTAGAATAAGCATAAATGTGTGTCAAGAATCATTGCTTGTAACATCAATACAGAAATTTAACATGTCCACCGTAGAGACATGATACATTGGACATGGTGTTTGTTTATTTTTATTTTTCTTTCTGCAGACTCAGGCCATGCTGTAATAAGCTTGCTTTTATTATTATTATTATTATTATTATTATTATTATTATTATTATTATTATTATTATTATTATTATTATTATTATTCGAGCCAGATCGCAGCTGAACATAATTTGGAATCGAACAGCGTTTTCCATTTTTGAGAAATTAATTACCTGTCGACATATAGCTAATTTTGTCATGGCGTCACGTTTTTCCTTTTCCGTAAAGTCGCAACTGGTTATTCGATTCAAAACGTAGCTTTAATAGTATTTTCTCAAAGATACATCGCTTTTATGAAAAAATGGTTAACGCCATTCGATTACATATTTTCTGAGTAAGAATGCCTCTTAATCTTATGCATTTCCGAAAAGGAATTAATTAATGAATGCGTTAGGATGTAGCTCTTTCGGATTTGAGAAAACACTTAAGGAATGATAGAAAAATATATTTACAAATCTACTTTTTACTAAACATATCCAAAAGTTATGATAATTTATAACACTCCTTTATTTTCTTTTATTCTAACTATTTAATGAATTCCTATTTGAATATTGAAGGACTAAGAATCTAAATAATTTTTAAAGAAATCTCATATGTATGTGAATTAAAATCTGATTTTTTTGCAGAAATTGAGTAGGGCCAAGTCGAGCCGGACTGAGTCCCTTTTCAATGATTTTTTTACAGGCAGGGCTCGGGCTGAACTCTTAATTTTTATACCGGGCATTGAAATTCCAGCCCGTGCAAACCTGTAACAGTATTCTACTACCCTTCAAATAAAATACATTATACAGGGATGCTAGCAAAACCACTTTGCACAAAATTAGAGAGCAGTAGTCAGGATTAATATTAAAAAGAATATTGCCCTGTCAAAGTAATGGCTTTGCATTCACAGGCTGTTCACACTAAATGTGTATTAAAAACTTTTTTTTTAAATATCACCCTCGAAAAAACAAGTAAGGGGGTTACTTTTCCCATTTCCCCTAATTATACTTAACCATTGAACCCCAAAACTAATTGCAGATACGCTTTATAAAATTGAACAATTATCCAAAATTTAAAGCAAATCAGATTATTCTGCTCAAAAACCATTCATCTGATTTAAGGAGGGTAATCCTACATTCCTCCTTTTATATTTAATCATTAAACCCTCAACACTATTCAGGGATTCGCCTTATGAAAAAAACTATATTCAAAATTTATTCGGCAAATCAGACAAATCTGCTTAAAAACCCATTTATTTAATTTAAGAAAGGCAATAAATCGTCCACTACCCCATTACACTTAACCAAAAGAAAATTAATTAAAGAAGCGTCTGATCAAAATGAATTCATGTCCAAAATTTTAAGAAAATTGGATAATTCTGTATTAAAACTAATTTATCTAATTTAAGGAAATAAATTGTACGCTTCCCCTTTATACTTAACCAAAGCACCACCAAAATTAATCAGTGAAGCGCTTCATCAGAATGAACAAATCAAAGATTTGCAGCAAATCGCATCTCAGCAAGCACATCTGTATGAAAAACCCATTTGGCAAAAATAGGAGGGAGTCCCCGTTTCTTCCCTTTGTTCTTAACCAATTAACTTCCAAAACTAATTAGGGAAGCACCGTACCAGAATGTGTACTTAATATTTCAAAAATTTAAGCAAATTAGCAAATTCTGCTTGAAAAAAGCATTTACATAAATTATGTGGCGTTACTTATATTTCCCCCTCTCTTTATACTTAAACAATGAACATCCACAACTAATCATGGAGGCGCCTCATCAGAATGCTTCTATATCTAATTTTTTTATTATAAAATATGCTAATAATGCATGGAAACCCATTTATATGATTTAAGGGAAGGGGCGAATCAGCCTCTCATCTTCCTCCCCCTTATTATTCTCCAATGACCTCCCAAAATTAAACAGAAAAACTCCTCATAAGAATAAACCTATATTGAAAGTTTGATGCAAATCGGGTATTTCTATAAAGAGTTTTTGCGTTACGTACTTACATACATACATAGATACAGAATCCACGGGCACATTATTTCTCAGGCTTTGGTAGTCTAATGAGATAATACCACGTCAACGTCAAATTACATTATTTCTATCAAGAGTTATCGTGTTACGTACATACGTACGTACATACATGCATACATACATGCGTACATACAGAACTTGCTAGCCATTTTTTTCTCAGGCTTTGACGCCTGTGAGCTAAAAGCACGTAAAATACATTGGCCTAGGATAAACTAGATCAGCCTAGGACAAACTAGAACGTTGGCGCTGAGCGATCATTGAATTCAATAAAATCACGCCAAATTGAATTGGCCTAGGATAATCTAGATCGGCCTAGGATAACCTAGTTCAGACCAATAAACAGCAGGCTAAACTAGTTTATCCTATAAAAGTTAGGCCAAACTAGTTTGGTCTAGGAAAAACTAGTTTGTCCTATGGGCCTTAGGATAGACTAGTTTGGCCTAGGAAAAACTAGTTTGTCCGATGGGCGTTAGGATAAACCGGTTTGGCCTAGGAAAAACTAGTTTATCCGATGGCCGTTAGGATAGACCGGTTTGGCCTAGGCCAATCTAGTTTGGCCTAAAATCGGGTTTGGCCTGTAACATAGATAACTTAAATATGTTTCTTTCTTTTTCCATTTTTTAATAGAAATAATGTATTTTTAAACACACATTGCAGACAACGAAAGTAAACATACACTTTACATTCATCGAAAATTTGATAAAGATTACAGATTTTGCCATTTTATATAACTTTTTAAACAAAGGTAGGTGTATTATTCCTCATTTCATTCATTTTTCATAGATATTTATGGAGATAAGAACGAATTACTACACTATATCTCTTTTTCCATACCTTACTTTCTTCAGTTGATACTTTTCTTTTACGTTTTTCCTCACTTAATGAATTTTCTGAAACTAAAGAAAGGTAAAAGTTCGTCACGTTTCATTGAACTAGAGCTCCGCAGCAATTCTTTTATTGACAGAGAGAAAAAAAGAAAGAAAGTAGGAGACGAGTGGCTGATGAAATCATCATTCGATAAATACCTGGAGACTTAGTGGTATGAAAGATTGCTTCAAAAAGATATCTAAAAAGAATGCACTGTATTTATGGATCATTGCCATCTTTCATAAACAAATTAATTTTTTGAAAATAATTATTATTTTCGTAAAACTTCGCCGAAAGATTTAAAGGTATATTTCTTGATGATTTATTTTCAGTGGAATTTTTCTTTTATTCTATGTTTACATTAGAGTGAAACTGTTGATTGGAATGAATTTAGTCAGAAGAAATAAAAATAGCATTGGATTGCTAAATAATTTATACAGAGCTGTAATTATCATTTAACTATTTAAAGAATGTTTGTTTTTTTACTAAAAAAAAATCAAATGCATTAGATTTTATAGAGGTTATTGTTAAAAACAAATTTTAATGCCGATATATTAGAAACTTATTGAATATGTATTATGTATATATATTATGTATGTATTATGTATTATGTATGTATGTACTATATGTATTATACATGTAATATGTTACACACATCAGCATATTGTATGTCGAAACTGGTATATTTAATGCTGAAATCTTTTATACATAGCCGAAGAAAGTAAATCGAATTCAGGCTGAAATTTAAATTAGAAGAACAAAATTAAATTCTGAATTACAAGCACAATACTTTTAATTTAGCATGTCCAAAAAACGAAATAGTGAAATATATGACTTTATTTAAAGATATATTTTGTTACAAGCTGCAAAGCGTAAACTTAGCTAACAAATGTTTATTAATGTTAAACATCTATGGCAATATCTATAAACAATTTCTCCCAAAATACTTACAAAAAATTAACAAATGCTTTATGTAAAACTACAGTCGAACCTCTCTAACACGAAATTGAAGAAACTGCGAATTTTGTTTGTGTTAACGGTGAAAATAGTGGTGTCTTCGGTGTTAGATAAAAAACCTAAATAAATAAGCTTTCAGATATATCCTTGCTAAAATAATAAATTGATAAGAAATAAAAAAATTAAAAAAGAAATAAAACAAATTGGCCATAGCTTTAAGCAATAATAAATCCATTTATCTGCTAATCATTTTTTTAGATCACTTCTTTTTAGGAAGAAATGAACCGCATATAATTTGTCCAAAGTTCGAGAAACATTTTCTTTTTCCATAAGGAAACGTTGTACAGTTTTCAGTGCTACCGCTAGCCTCATTTAGTTACACTGAACTTTTAAATACTGCATCGATATCTTCATCCTCATCTGAGATATCGATGTTGTCCTCTTTTTTTCAGTTAATGCAACAATTATTTCTTCGTCTATACTCACATCCGAAGTCTGTACATCTTCATCTATGCGAATATGTACATCTTCATCTAGCCACTGGGCTGATCACCTTCTGCGAAATAATTCCCCGTTTTTCTATATCTCCTGTTAAATCGATCGTCTTTTCAGATTTTATTTCAATAGTTTTTTTATTTGTTTCATGTGTAAATCTCGCGTATCGGAAACAATTTTCAGAGTTCCAGCAGTGATACTGTTCCGGGCATTTCTTAGATAAGTTATAGCTTCCAGTAAATTCACATAAAAATTCGTTTTATTACCGAAGCATTGAATCATTTTTTTAGCAATTCATTTTCTGTACTCAGCTTTTAAGCATTGGATAATTCTTTGGTCACAAGATTGAAGTCTTGTTGTAGTGTTTAAAGGAATAAAGACTCATTCAATTGCTTTTAATATTGCAACACCTTTAGGAGCACTGCAATTGTCCAGCAATAAGCAGATTTTCCTTTTCTGTTGATAGAATTTTAAGTCCAGATCGAGTAACTATTTAGTGAAAATAACATTGTTTATCCATGCATTTTTGCTGGAAGCTTAAGAAAATGGCAAAATTTTAACGTTCTTGAAACAACGTGTGGCCGATTTACCGATCAATTTTTCGGTTCCGTTCTATTACAGCCGACCATTTTTCTCCAGTACATATTTTGCCTTTTAAAGTAATTGTTCGCGAGGGTTGTGTTTTGAAAGAAACACAAGAAGTTTTGAAAGTTTTCACTTTTCATCGGCGTTAAAAATATCACGGGGCGCAAAATTTTGTTTTTTTTTTAATTTCTGGAAAAAGATATTATAACGCTATTTCTACCAGTGTCAGTTAAACGATTTTAAAATTTTGATTTATGTTTATTTTGCTTGAAATTTTTGAATGTAATATGCATAAAAAAGAATTCAGTGTATCAAAAATGATTTATAGATAATTGGAAAACCATAAATCGAAATATATTAAAAGGTATCAGTTGACACCGGTCGAAATAGTGTTAATTTCATTATAGACTATAAGCTGGAATCTAATTACGAGATATTTATATTAATTTAAGTGGCAACGGATTTATCTTTCACGATCATCCACACGTGAAAAGATTTATTCGAGAAAAATATACATATGGTTGAAGTTTTATTAATAATAAACTATTACTAATTCCGCTACAATTAAAAAAAATCAGTATAGTTTTCAAATTGCATTTGAAAATCTACCCTCTACACCCTATTTGATAACGTAAAACTTGGAAATTTACCATGTTTAGAAGTTTTTTTTTTTTTTTTTTTTTTCAACAAAAGCGAAATTTTATCGTCTGCTGTTGCCATCCCCAAAATGACGTTATCATTAAGCAAAGACATGTTTGTTCTCTATAAATATACAATAAATATACTTCCCTGTTCTTTCATTTTCCAATTCTTTAATGGAAATCATGTGTTTATGAACATATCATTATTGAGGTAACTAAAACACACACTCACTTTACATCCAACAAAAGGAAGATAAAAAATAAATAGCTTCAGCATTTATATTTCTTTCAACAAAGTTAGGTTATTCTTTTCTTAAAATTTCGAAAAAAAAGATAATTAGCTTTTAAAGATTTTCTTAAAGATATATTTCTCAATGATTTCTTTTGAGTAGAATTTTTCTTTTATTCTATGTTTACATTAGAATGAAACTTGATATTTATCAAACATAATTTACTATTTCACACATCTTTCTTAGAGATTTACAAAGTTGAAGGCGGATTAATACAGTATATCACTTTTTAAATATCTTACTTTATTTCAGTTCATACATGTCTTCTACGTTTTCCCCCAACTAATGAATTTTCTGAAACCCGAGAAAACTATAAGTTTGTCACGTTTTATTGAACTAGAACTCTGCTGAAATTCTTTTATTGACGGAAAAAAAGTAGGAGACGACTGGCTGATGCCATCATCATTTGGTAAATACCTGAAGACTTGCTGGTGTGAAAGACTGTTTCAAGAAGATATATAAAATAGTGAAAGGTACTTACGGATCATTGTCATCTTTCATAAACAAATTAGTTTTTCGAAAATAATTATTCTTTTCGTAAAATTTTGCCGAAAGATTTAAAAGTATATTTCTTGTTAATTTTTTTAATGATTTTTTTTTAACTCTATATTTACATTAGAATGAAATTCTTGATTAGAATATATTTAACCAGAAAAAAAATGCATTGGGGTACTAAATATTTGATATGAAACTTAAATTATTATTTATCTACTAGAAGACAGCCCGTCAAAATGACGTGTTTGCATTTTTAAAAGGATGATAAAAAATTACAACTGTAGTCAATCAGCCACTTTAGGCTTAAACAATTTTTAAAAATACAGTGATTAAACATGGGGAAAAAATCGATTAAAAAAAGAAAATTTTAACAGTAATTTGCATTTAAAACTATAACAAAATTATCTAGTGGATGGTGGGATTGTAATGAACAAATCGTAAATACATAAATTTTAAAAGAATAAAGTAAGGCAGAAAATCAATTATAAAGGATTATATTGTGAAACTACAGCCAAGAAATATATAAAAATACTGAGAGAAAATAATAAAAATATCTAAAATGCATTAAAAAATTCCTATTTTGGCCCATTTTTAAGCTAATACTTGAAAGAAAACACTTTATAAGATCGAAAACAAACGTCAACAATAAAGAGTAAACAATGGGCGTGTTCGGGATACACACGCGCCTGTTAATGGGCGCACAGTACCGAGTACTACATCCGTAGTAAGATCCACTCCATGTACCTGTCTCCTGAGCGCGCGTAGCTCCCGAACGCGCCCAAACATTCCCAAGTCATGATGTTACAATGGAGTCATTCTAAAGATTCATTCACGGAATTTGTCATTCTTGAATGGCAACATTGTTTGTTTTTCTCGTAATTTAACGTTTGTTTTTTACGTAATTGCTGGTTGTTTTATTTAGAGCTTAGACATTATAATTAAATAGTTTTTGTAGATTTTAAAGAAAATGAGTAATGAATAAATCTTTTACATGTATATTTCCATAAGTTGAACAATTAGAATATTTTTGAACGGCTCGGAATACTTAAGCCTAACGTGGACGCAGTTGCAATAAGTTTCTTTTTCTAGTGGATGGGTTGACCCCGGAATCGTTATACACGGAGGGGTTTTATATATATAATTTACCTATCTAGAGAATCTTTGTTTAAGAAATCCAAATGCATTATCACTTTTTGGACGTTATTGTTAAATAGACACTTTAAAAACGAAGTATTAGAAACTCATTTAAATATCTATTCTATATAGATATAGTATTTTATACACATCAGCGTATTGTACTTTGAAAATGGTACATTCAATGTAAAACACTTCTACACATAGCTGAAGAAAGTAAATGGAATTCATGCCAATGCATATGATTAGAATTTAAAATGCAGAATCATAGCATTGTTATTCGAGAACTACATTGTCGTAGTTTTGGAAAACTGTTTATTATGAGCTAGAAACACAATATGTTTTATTTAACATGTTAAAAGAAACATATGACTTTATTTAAACGTATATTCTGCTGCAAAATGTCAACTTAGCTAGCTAATCTTTATTAATGTTAAACATCTATGACAATACCTATAATGGTTTTCTCCAAAATACAAAAAATTAACAAATTCTTTATCTGAAAATGTATACATACATGTGTTATCTACAGATATAACACACATACATGAATTGCAATGTAAGGAACAATTTTAATGCCGCAGCTACATATAATGCTTCAAAAGAAAATAATAAGTCCAAAAAATAAATATCTTTTACAAATTTTTACTTTATTCTATCATTTCAAGAAGTACTGGATTCGTACAAAATTTCGATTTCCGGCTTTTGACGGGTTTATACGTTTAAGAATGTTCTGAATACGATTTGGTAGTTTTTAGAAAATATCTGTCACTCAATAAGTTAGTCTGTATATGATAAAAATTTCATAGGTACTCTGTCTCAAGAAGATTTAGTTAGACCTAGTTATAATTTAGTGTTGTTCAATTTTTGCTCTAAATTGCCCAGCAAGTGGCCTGCTAAGTTATATTTTTTATGATTTCTGCAACAGCTGTATCTTAAGAATTAACCGACGCATTCTCATCAAGCTTCACATTCAGTAAGCCCCTGGTATAAATTAATCATTACTAATTTCTGGTGGAAATCATCCAGTAAGTAGCTCTGCTATATTGAAGTCTTTTTACGATTTCCGAAATAGCTCTCTTTTAATAACTAATACACGAATTTTCATAAAACTTTGGATTCAATTAGAAATTGATATTAGTTGCTGAGGATTATAGAACGGGCTGCATCTACACAAATGACTAACTCATCGAGTTACAGGATGAAATCATGTTGTAAGACAAGATTATTAGGTGTAGATTAAGGAATGTCTGGTTGCCTCGGCACTTCATGGTAGGATATGAGTAACAGCCGGCGCCGACTCGCCATTTTGGCGTCACTATTACGTCATCGATTTACAAGGTAAAATTGGTGTAAAACTAATGGTAAAATAAAATATTTTGGTCTGCCTGCCCATATAATGGTAGAAACCCCCGGCAAACTAAAATTTTTAATAGAAAAATACGTCATAATATACAAATGAAACCCTATAAACAAAATATTTTACATAACATTACTTCACTATCGACTTTCAAGATGAATTAATGGTTTAAAAAAAGCTTATTAAAAATAATCGAGAAAAAGGCTGATTCGACATAACATGGCAAAAAGTTTGGTGAAAGGAGCGCCAGTCTTCTATTTTGACAGTAGTACCATGTCATCGAATTACGGTTTGAAATTTTGGGACTTTAAAGATACCGACTAGCACAATAGGAATATTTCAGTCTACCTCGTCATATTTTGATACGAGATAAGTAGAGGGTGGCGCCAATTCCCCATTTTGGTGGTTTCATTACATCATCGAGTTACGGCTTGAAAACCTGATGTAGGACAGGATTATTAGGTGTAAATTGCGGAATGTAAATGGTCTGCCCCGGTTATTACGTACTTCTTGGTACGATATTAATTAATCAGCCGAATGTAGCTATCAAGTACACAGACTAAAGCCTTTTTAATTTCTCTTAAATTTTAACTTGACAAAAGTTTCGTCTTTAAAATGGC
Organism: Maratus speculifer; assembly: GCA_964019185.1. Classification (NCBI taxonomy): domain Eukaryota; kingdom Metazoa; phylum Arthropoda; class Arachnida; order Araneae; family Salticidae; genus Maratus; species Maratus speculifer. Next base: position 408,035,816 of record OZ025294.1, read on the forward strand.
GTCTTGAAAGTGGTCTAAAATCTACCATATAATTCAGTCATTCCTTCATTAAATGCAACAGTATCACGATTTTCCACAAACTTTTGTGTTTTCTTAATGTGCATATTTAATGTGTTAAAGTTTCTGGCAGTAATTCGAAGAAGTTATATTACCGCGAAAATTGGGAATTGGTGCCCCACTCTGTTCGTCTAGTACTAAGACATGACGAGGCATACTGAAATATTCGCATTGTACTAGTTAGTATCTCTAAAGTGCCAATATTTCAAATTGTAACTCAATAAGGTGGTAGTACTGTCAAAATAGGGGTATGGCGCCCTTTTTATCCTACTTTGCGCCAAGTTATGCCACTACTTGCTGTTAACCCCCTGACTGCCCAGCCAAAGGATAATATTGTAATGTTGTTTTCTCTGCAATTTATTAAAAACTAGCAGCCTATGCCCGCTGCGCTAGTCAATATTTCAAAATCAACCGTGGATGAAACAAACTGGTGAATTTAAATTTGTATTTTAAATAATTTGGACCTCCAGCAGCACCTTGCTCATTGCTGAAAACGATTTAGACACCATTGTGATATTAAATTATCTTAAACGTTGCGCAAAAACCAGTTATTTAGAAGTAACTATTTTAGTTTATTACTAACAGTGCACATTTGGAAGCGAAATGAGACCATTATGGCAACAGGATTTAAAATTTTCCCTTATCTGAAGAAATATTAATTATTACAGTCGTTACCATGGTACAACTTCTGAAAAATTTCTTGACAACTTTTCATTATGTGAAGCCAGGAACCCAAAGCTACTCCCACCTAAAAAGTTTATGTATATATATTAAATTTTGTCCGCGCGATAAAATGCACAATTATGCAAGAATCATCTTCAAACTCGTCAAGTACATTGAGATGGTTAATATCTCAGTGGGAATTGCAAATGAGCAAAATTGGTCCAAAGGGGTGGTAATTGGGAAGGGTTCAAAAATTTGAATACCATCTTAACATGGCTTTCACAAAACCAGCTCTTACAAAACAATAGCAGGAAAAAAATAAACATTTTTCGTTACAGCAAGTTGCCAACAATAAAAAAAAAAAAAAAAAAAAAAAAAAAAAAAAAAAAAAAAAAAAAAAACAGACATTAAAATTCTCACTACAAAAATTACTTTATTATTGCAAAATTTCCTCCTGAAAAATGAAAACAAAATTATTTGCTCTTTCGTATTTAAGCATTTTCTCTTTAGTTATTTAAGATAAAATTATGTAAATTTGTATAATTTGGCGAACGATTTGGCGAAATTGGTTGACGTGATAATCAAGTAGTAGCCAATTTACACTTTCCATATTTCACAAAAGATTCCTACACAGACATCTTTTACGCAATAGGTTTAGCCCGATTATCTTGCAACTACAATGTGGAAAATCCTCGTTTTAGAATACCAAAGAAATTTATGTATATTTTATTATTTTCTATCATTTTAAACAGCAATTAACAATAAATAAAAAATAACTGTAGAACAAAACAACAAATATCATTTCAAAAAAGAAAAAAATGAAAGTAAATGAACAACTTATCATCAGATAAACAACTATAGCTGGGTTACCATATGAGGCAAATAATGTCATTTTGGCGCCAGTGAGATACCTCGATGAGTATATGACCAAATCCGTGACAAAATTTCCATTTGGAAAAAACTTTAATCGGTATTTATACTGCATTTTCCCTACTTATGTATCAGAAAAAACTTTGACACAGATGTCATGTATGCACCACATTGGCGCAATTTTTTTCTGGCGCCAATTTGGAGAAGTTGGTTTTTAATTACAAATTTCATAAATATTTTTTAATTATTTTGTATTATTTGAAAAAAAAAATAAAAAAGTTTAATTAATAGCTATAGAACAAAATGATTTATATTATTTTAAAAAACAAAATGAAAGTTAATAAATAGTTTATTAATAAATTAACAACCCTAGTCCGTTTACCATGTGTGGCATAAAATCGCCATTTTGTTGCAATCGTGCGAATGTGGTTGCGTATATGACATCTGCGTCAAAACTTTAAAAAGTTGCAATTAAATTATTTTACAGTTTGGATGAGGAAGACATTTATACTAAAATTTAAACATACGATTTTTTTTTTTTTTTTTTTTTTTTTTTTTTTTTTGCTATAACTGCTATTTATATATTTACAATTAAACATAAAAAAAAATATCCTAACAATGCTCTAACACATTTAAAAGAGAGTGGGAGAATTTAGTAATTGTGAACATCGCTCCAGCTTATGCCTTCTTGGTATAAAATCGCATTTTTTGATGACAAAAGTAAATTCAAAGATTCAAACACCCAAATAAACAAATAACATACAATTAGCAGATAAAACCATTTTTAAAAGTAATTCTGCAATTTTGTCCTGTAAGACACATAATGGTAGAATTAGATTTTAAAAACATTTTTTTAGAAAATAGAAGAATGTTGTTTACGTTTTATCTAATAAAATATTTAAAATACATTTTTGTTAGCCTGCGCGAAAGAGAATAGCGAAAGTTTGATTGAAGAAATATTGAAGAGGAAATGATCAATTAAAAAAGACTTGTAACTTTTAATCAGCGGGAATTTTTCATTTCAAAATGTTGAATTTATCTATAGTAATAACGCATAATTTCATAAATTTACTTTGAATTGCAAAATTTTTCCTTCAATACTACTTGGTAATACCGTCGACCAATTTCGCTAAATTATACAAATTGCCAAACTATTAGCCAGATTATATAGATTAGCATAAATTTTCATTTAAATAACGAAAAACAAATTAGCAGAACATATATAAAAGTAGAAATAAAATGTGGAATTAAAAATCACTTGATGACATAATTAGTATTTATATTATGCTTAATGTCAAGTGAATGTGACATTTACGATCATTCATTATTGGCATTTAATCTTGGAATTTGGGGTAGATTTTTAATCGATGGGGTAATCTTTCCTTCTTCAGTTTTTAAATTTTAAAACTGAAATTTTTTCCAGTGAAATTGACGAAATGGCGCAAGAAAAATTAAATTAACAATGAAAACATTTGCAAAAAGAAATAAAAGAGTTATACTCATATCTATATAATTTACGATTCAATATTAAAATATACTCTAAAAATTATCTTCACTTGAAAAAAAACAACAACATTATTGCGAACATTAAGAACCTAACTCAGGCATTAAGTCAGTAGTGCATTTTCGGCTTAAAAACACATTCTTTGGCGACAAAAGCAAGATGAAAATGGTATAGAAACGAATGGTAACTCACAACTTACAGTGTCTTTTACAATCAGATCTGCTTATTTCTGCTGTAAGTTATATTATACGGAAATTCGATAAAAAAGAGAAAGAAAATAAAATTAAGGAAAATAACTATCAGTCAAAATTCATTTAATCAATTTCTGAAATTCATGTTTTTATTCTAACACCAGGGATAAGTCGCCAAAAGTTGAACCAATTGTTATATTTCGCGTTAATTTATTTTTTAAGCATTACAAATATTTTTTTTCATTTTCAAGATAAATATATTTTTATAGTATTACGCCTCATTTAAGCGGTCTTTATTATTATTAATATTATCAGTAGTTATTTTCTGCTGTTATTTGCAAGATATTTGTAATATTTCTAATAGATATAGCCATTTTAATTCTTTTAGCAATTATAATTTTCGCCAAAAACAGCTACTGGCTTTGTCAAAAATAACCGAAAAATACGAAATTTACTACGAAAAATCAGAGTTATCCCTGTAAATTTGAATCATAAACCTTCGGAAAAATATTTCCTATCGAAGGATACAATCGGCAAAAAAATCCATCGGGTAGTTTTTGAAAACACTCGTTTGGAAGTTTCAGAACTTCTGTTTTATAATATATATGATATGATATAAAAAAAAAGATGTTTTTTCCAACCTGATGCAAAATACGTTATTCGTATCGGTGTATAATCTTTGATTGCATCAATCCTAACTTAATTTTTCAGAACTGGGTTTTATTTGTGGAATTATACTAATTTAAATATTGCTTATGTTGCAGTGAAACCTGCAGCTTAGTGTGTGAAAAAATCAGCCGGCGGCAGTCAGGGGGTTAATTAGATTTTCCTAAACCATTAATTCATCGTGAAAGTCGATGGTAAAGTAATGTAAAGCACATGTTATGTTTATAGGGTTTGAATTGTGCATTATGTTGTCATCGTTTGTTTTAAATTGTAGTCTGCCGAGGGTTTCTACAAAGATATGCTTAGGAAGACCAAAATATTCTTAAAACGCTTTATTTCTCCTTTAATTTTCCACCAATTTTAGCTCGTAATTCGATGACGTGATAGTTATGACAAAATGGCCAGTTTGCGCCCACTGTTGCTCATATCGTACCAAGAAGTGCTGAGATAGACCAGCCATTCCTTAATCTAATCTTAATAATTTTATCCTTCATCAGATTTGCAAGACGTAACCGATGACGTGATGATACCACCAAAATGGGAAATTGGCGCCCCACTGTGTTCGCATCGTACCAAGATATGACGAGGCAGATTGAAATATTCACATTGTATTAGTCGGTCTCTGTGCAAAAATTTCAAACCGTAACTCGATGACGTTGTAATACTGTCAAAATAGCGGTTTGGTGCCGCTTTCTTATGCCAAATCAGTCGCTTTCCCTCCTACTGTTAAAAAGATTTTCCTAAACATTTACTTCATCGTGAAAATCAATGGTGAAGTAATGCAAAATATTATGTCTTTAAGGTTTGCATTGTATATTATTACATTATTTTTTGTTATAAATTTTTGTCTGCCTAGGTTTTCTACCAGGATATACACCGGCAGGCGAAGATATTCTTAAAATACTTTATCTTTTATTTCGCATCAATTTCATCTCGTTATTCGATGATATTATAGTGAAGCTAAATTGGCACGTTGGCGCCCGCTATTGCTCGTATCGTACAAAGAAATGCCGAGTCAGGCAAGTCATTCCTTAATCTACGCCTAAACATCTTGTTCTGTATCAAGATTTCATCCCGTAACTCGATTATGTGATAGTAACGCCAAAATGACGAGTTGGCGCCCCCACAGAAAGAACTGTTTTGTTGAAACAACTAAATTTTGATTACTATTGCCGCTACAACATATTTTGAATGGAATGACCAAATTGTGGTTTGACTAACCAAGTAATTTTGTTAATTCAACAGAATTTTGTTTATAATTTGGTCATTTCAACAAAAAAATTATGTGGGGGCAATAGTAATCAAAATTTTGTTGTTTCAACAAAACAGTCCTTTCCGTGCACTGTTGCTCTTGTCGTATCAAGAAATGCCGACGCAAGCCAGTCATTATTTTATCTACACCTACACATCTTGTACTACATCAAAATTACATCACGTAACTCGATGACGTAATAGTGACGCCAAAATGACGACTTGGCAATCGCTGCTGTTCATGTCGTTTCAAAACATGTCGAGGCAGACCAGTCATTCCTTAATATTTAGTTTAATACGTATTAGGTATAGACTATTTTTTATAGAAAATCCTAATAATTTTTTTTTACATTAAATACATATTTGATTTACACTTAATGTATATTTTGGAATGTTTCACTAATTATACCAAAATACAGTTTTTTAAGTAAAGGAGTCAACTTTGAATGGAAATAAAAATTGGAAATTCATTAAAAGCAATAATTTCATTATAACCGTCATCAATAGGTTAATAGTTGGAAAAACCACCAAAGATTTTTCTATTTTAGCTAAATTGATTTTGACTGCTTTAGGGTTTAAATGCGTAGTTCGATTATATGTACGTTTAATAGATTCTTTCTTTATAATATTTTATTAATTAATTTGTTCATTTCACTAAGCAAATTGTAATTTCGTTGTATAATATTAGGATAAATCAAAGAAATTTATAGTACGTTAAGTAGAAACAAGTTCTTTTTCCGTAATCGAGCTGCTTGGGATAGAGATAGATTTTCCAAAAATTCATGCTTAAAACACTGTAAAAATAACAGTTAAATTTTTGGCAAAAACTGCTGGCAGCAATGTTGCTAGCAGTTTTTGCCGTAAAAATTGCAGTAAAATTAAATGTAATAAAAAATTTACATCTAATTTTACTGCAATTTTTACGGCAAAAACTGCTGGCAGCATTGCTGTCAGCAGTTTTCGCTGTAAATTTAACGGATTTTTTTACAGTGAAATTTCTTTGAAAATTATAAACAATCAGTAAATTATTATGTAGGGGAGTTCGGGGCTAGTAGGCGCAGTTTTTACCTAATGATTTTTATTAATTATTTTTAAAGTTTTTTTAACAAAATTTCAGTGCACTTTTAAAGCTTAAACATGTAACTACAAATACCCGGAATTTTAAATTTGTATCTTTTGCATTTTATGTTTATAGGAAGCATGAAATAAGAGAAAAGTTGTGCTACAAACTACCCTTTCACGGGGCAAGTTGCCTATACTTACGGGATAAGTTGGCTCACATTTCTGAAAAAATATTGAAGCTGAAAAAAGACAGGCAGTAGTGAGAATTCAATTTTATTACTACCCTCATAGCATGCATGGTCACAGTGACGTAATTGTGAGTCACTTTGGTCACATCACATCTGTGACCAAAATGCCACCGATCAGTGACGTCATATTGTGACTGAGAAGTGACTTTTTAAAAAATCTTTAGAAAATTACAGCTCATATTCAAAATATTATAATAATTGAGAAAAAATAATAAGAAAAAATTATTTGTCATTTATTTATTTTTTATACTAAGTAAATGCAATTAAATTTCTTATAAATTAAATCTGGAATGTTTAGATAAGATTTTAACATTTATAAAATATAAAATACAGCACAATAAAGTAGGTATACAGCTTCCTTAAACACACCAGAATATTAGAATAAAATTTAGATTGGTTCAAAATATTAGAATATTTTATTTTACGCAACAATATTACCTTATGAATATGAAGTAAATGGTAGTTAATATTTTGTAGCATCCCCTTTAGCTTTCATAACAGCGTACAATCGATCTTGAATACTATATACAAGGTGTTTACAAACATTTCTATCAATATTAGCCCAAATAGACTTTATACGTGCAACTAACTCAGTTTTACTTGAAGGACGATTTTCTTGAAGTTTTTTCTTCATTATACACCATAAGTTTTCGATGGGATTAAGATCTGGTGAATTTGGTGGCCAAGGAAGTACCTTAATGTTGCGTTGGCGGAACCAATTCTTAGTTGACACCGAGGTATGCGGGGACGCTAAATCTTGTTGAAAGATGAAATCATCTTCAAATAAATCTTCTGATGATGGAATCATGTAATATTCTAAAATTTCTTGATATATCAGAGAGTTAACCTTTTCGTAGACGATGCATAACTTTCCAGGTCCTTCTGCACTCATACAACCCCGAACCATGACACTAGCAGCAAATTTTACGGAACGTTTAAGGCATTCTTTATCAAATGCTTCTTGCTTCATTCTCCAAACTCGAATACCTTGATTACCATATGAAACACAAAACATACTTTCATCACTAAATAATATATTTTTCCAATCTTCATTGCTCCATAAACGTCTTGATTTACACCAATTCAATCTTATACGCTTTTGTCTTGCAGTCATGAGAGGTTTTGTTTTCGGTACACGAGATTCAAATTTAAATTTATGGAGACGTCTTAATGTTGTCGATGTAGAAACTTCAACTCCTTCTTCTTTCCATTTTCGGTGCAAGAATCGCACACTTTTAAAACGGTTTTTCTTAACTATACGCTTCAGTTTCCTGTCATCTCTAGCAGATGTTTTTGGTTTTCGGCCACCATTTCGGCGATTATTTTGAAATTTTCCAATTTTTGAATATTGTGTTAGTATTTTACTAACGCTCGATTGCGAAGAATGTAAATAATTCGCTATAAAACATTGATTTTTACCGTGCCGATACAAATCAACCATACGAAGTTTAGTAGATTCAGGAATATCACTCACACAGCCCATTTTAAGACGAAAAAGAAACAAACTGCAAAAAAGAATACTGATTTTAAATAAAATAGTCTGAATTTAATCAATGATGCCACCAGTTAAGAATTGGTAATAATTAAAGGAGAATTAATGTGAAATATTCTAATATTTTGAACCACTTGAATAAATATTCTAATATTTTGACTTTTCAAAATAATTTTTTTTGCAATTAATCTTTTCAAAAATGATATTAAATTTAAGATAACAAGTAAGTTTAATCAACAATAAGTTCATAATAAAAATATCGTTTGCATATTTTCATTAAAAGACATTAAATTACCAAACGATATTTTCAATTTCTAAAAAAAAGGTAATTATTCTAATATTTTGAATATGAGCTGTATAAAAAAGTCTTCAAAACATGTTATTTACTTTAAAAAACATGTTTCTGGCAATTTAAGCATCGTTGATTTTGTCACAGTTTCGTCACAATGTTAATGTCAATTTAGTCACAAATGACACATTTTTCACAAATTTGTCACATTGTGACCACTTTGTGAAACGTCACAAAAGAGCTCTAAAACGGCCATAATGACTTCACATTTTAGTCACGGTGACTTCACACCAACGTCACGCGACGTCACATCGACAATCGATGGTCACAAAGTCACAATTTGACTTCACAACGACGTCGATGTGACGTCACATTGCCTTACGGGTACGATTCAAGTGTAAATAAAGAAATTATCCCCGTAGAATGTAGATTCTAAACTATACAGACATAAATATAATGTGTAAAGCATTAACTTTGAGCAATTTACATCGTACTGGATATCATCATCAGTGTTACGGTTATCACAAATGTAAAATCGTGTGGCTCCGTTTGTGCAGGTCACATGTACCGAAACATTCCAGTGACACTCGCTTTTATCTGTGTTTGCTGTTTGTGAAGTACCAACACACACGAGATATCAACATTATTCATCATCTAAGCTATTGTTAAGATTCGTGTTTTTTGTTCTCTCAATAACAAGTTTCTTTTAATAAGTAGAAACAAAGATTTCGTTATTTTCTGTTTAAAACTCGCCAACTTTTCCTGTTATTTTTCTTTTCTTATTTCTTGACTTCATCGTTTTCCCTCAGTCAATTAAACTTAGGGAAAGGGTAACAGAAAAAAAATCTTCACAGTTAAGCGACAATCTTAATGTTCGAATGTTTTTTATTTTTATTTTTTCCCATTTTAAACAGAAGTGACGGGTGAGAGTTTCATGCATTGCTTACGATGGCCCTTGCAGTTTAACATGATTTAGAATACTGCCTTAATTTTTTTAATTCTATTAGGGGTTTGAAAAGAGGGATTTTTTTAATTCTTATTTTTAACAAAAGTAAACTCTTCTGGCGCACATAACTGACGTAAACAGCGTATAATTGTTGGACAACTTTGACTTTATTAGATGAAAATGTACTTTTAAGTCGGAAAGCCTTAGATTAACAATCATCAGGGCAAAATACCTATGTCTTAAAAAAGGCAATGTCTACTTACTCCATGGCAGACACCAAAACGAAAAATCGGTTCAGAAAACCTTCAACCAGGTCTGATATATTTTTAAAACGTTCTGTCAATACTAACTGTAACAGCTGCAGCAATAAACAAGAAAGAAAACAGCATAGATAATGAAGCAGTTTCCTACACATTCAGAATAATGTAACAAAGCTGCACCATTTAAAAAACTAAAATATTAATCTCCTTTCACCATATGGAAATGTATAGCACATTTGATAACCGAATTTCAGCTGTTCTCATATACAATAGGAAAATTATCCGAATTTTTTAACAGCCCTGTATATGATATAGACATTTGCATCTATTAACAACATGCTTTCCAAAATTTAATTCCTTTAAGACATAGGGGGAACTGGGGGACATTGATACAGCTTTTTTCAAAAAAAAATTTTTGGTGTCTAGATAGAAAGCAGAGATTTAAAGCTATTTTTCTATGTGATGTCAGCAAAACCTGTGTAGTGTGTTATAAAAATGTACAATCGTTGTTTTATATATTATTTTTGCATGTAATTTTTAAAAAATCAAAAAAAGTAATTTGTATCAATTGCCCCATCCCCGGAGCAGATTGATACCCTTTGACATGTCTAGAGAAAATGGAGACAAAATAACAACAATGCATATTTTTCATAGAAAAATAGTTAGCAAATCATTTTATATATATTTATAGACATTAAAATCGCTCACAATTTATTTGAAAGCGATATTAAAGCAATCAAAATGAAATTTATAATGACCTGATGTTCTGACTGTTCCTTGTCTGTTTGTTGGCTTTGGTAACTTTGTCATATCTGGCACATTAATCCCAGAATTATCTTCTTTCTTAGGAAAGGTGAAATAATTACCAGGTTTTCTGTAACTAAATCGGTTTACAAACAGAAAATAAAGGATAATTATATTAAAAATTATGTTTATAATATAATTATCCTGTATTGTTCTGCAGCTTGTTTCTCTTACTTAACATTTCTCATGTCGATAATACTTTTTTCTCTGGAGAATCGATATAAATTTGAGATTTGCCAGGCTGCCGTCCATTTCTTTTGTTAATTCTACTAGCACTAGATATTGTGTAAGTTTGTACGTCTTCTGTTTGCAAAAATACTATAAAATGTTCTAATATAAGGAATTTAGAGCTATTTCACCTCAATAAAAACTAATAGTAGAAATTTTTGACGAAAAATGGTTGAATCAAAGAGTGTATGGTAAAAAAATAAAATAAAAGGTAACGAAAAAATGAACTAGAAAAGGATATAGGTTGTATCAATGTGTCCCGACAAAGACTGTATCAATGTGCCCCATATACCATTTTGAATAAAATGAGTCGCAAATCCAACACTTCATAATTTATCTAACAATAAAGAATGAGGAACTGATAAAAAGTAGCTTTACTTGCCAGGGAGGGTATTCTTTTCGGTTGAAAATACTGGAACAGTTGTATAATACCATTTCAATTGTGCAACTCAAATTTACCTACAAAACAATTAATCACCCATCCCATTTCATCAAACTAATGATTCATTCCAAAACTTTCTGTATGTAGTTAATTTCACTAGTATCACCTCTTGGAGCTGTTGTGAAATTTCCTATAATGACCCTGTGTGCTGTTCAGGGGGTGTATCAATGTGTCCCAGTTCCCCCTACATATATTTCAGTTGAAAATTCCCCTTCAGCAGTTTTCATGAGGAGAATGGTATGCAAATATTTTTGTGCAGCCTTGTATATGAGATATAGAATTTATATATAATGAGAAATATGCACAAAACTAATTAAATTTAAAAGCGCATGCCGAATTAGAAAACTTACTCTCTAGCAATTATTACGCAAAGACCGTACTGAACCGATTTCTTTGATGTGTCCCTGTAAATTAACAAAAAAACTATAAATGCTCTGTTTTAACGCGATCGCAGGGAAATTCTGGGATTTATATCGGTATGAATACATTTGAAGTAGCATATTGGCATTAAAATAATCTCCAAATGATTATTTCCTATACACCATAATGTAATCGAATTCTTTGGTGTGTCTTTGTAAATGCAATTATTTATCGTAATAACTCTAACTATTAATCGTATATATTTGATATGCAATATCAAATATGCTTTGGTGACCCTAAATAAGCTTTATCAATGGCATGAATATCCGAGAATATTTACGGGAGTTAGAGCTTGGACAGACGGACAGTCGAACAGACAAACTGACTGGATAATCAGTTTTAAAATTTGTTGGAAAGTGCTAAAAAATATATTACTTATGAATGCATCAGTCAGTACCTGTCACAGTTATGAATGTATCTGACACAAATTTCGCATTTTTCAATGAATATCAAAATTTTTGTTATTTATTTATTATTTTTTTTGGTACTATATATATATTTGTATACAGGAAATGCATTTGTCTTACTGTCCTAAAGCAGCAGATGAAAAAGTTTTTATCTAAAATAATATTAATTTTCATTATAGATGTTCAATGTTTTTATCCCTTTTACAAGCAACTGTAGAAACCGCGATTATGCATGTTCCTCATTAAAATAAAGTGTTATCTTCAAAAACAGTACTTGTCCGAATCTTTTTACATTTTATTTTTTTATTCATTTTAAACTCGATTGAAATTAAGGAAAATTATATTGTAAGGTTTTATCAATTCATGACTTAGATAAAGTTAATTTCATGAGCAATTTTTATTAATGAAATTAGAATGATTTTATTTTTATGGAAAAAAACTGAGGTTTAAACAGCAACAATTCACAGTAAATTAAACTTCACAAATCCTTGAATACGCATTTAATCAAAAGTAACATCTAGGAAATGTATTCTTATTTACTAAGAAAAAGCTATTTCGTTTTCTTTTACATATTAAAAAACTGGCTGATTTCAGCAAAATTTTTTAACATTTAGATGTACTTTTATTACATATGTAATTGTTTTATTTATAAAAGTTTTTATAACCTCAGCGGAAAACTGACATTTTAACAGAATTCCCCGGAGATTGCAGACATAAATATTAATGTAATGTAATAAAAAGAAAGAAAAAATACAATAGTGTTATGATGAATATATGTACAAGAAATGTTTTGATTCTTTTTTTGCATAATTAAATTTGCCAGTTTGCTTTTAGAAGGAAAAAAATAATGTCGTTTTATATCACTCAAAAAATGACGCTGACAAGAGCAGTAATATTTTTAATTTCTAAATATGATCTTTTGTTTAAAGATTAATTTACTAGAAAAATGGGTTTAGAAAGAAAATTTCATCAAAAGTTTCAGGGTGTGGTAATCATGTTTAAAATATTTATAAAAAAGTTTTTTTGGGGGATAAATTATTATGATTTCATTTTTTAATGATGAATTATTATTGTAAATGTTTCAAAATTTAATGTAATGTAAAACAGAAATTGTGAAAGATATAATATACGACAGAAAAAAAGAATATAAAATATGAATAAATAAATTAAGGACTTCCTTGTTGTAGTGGCCCCTCGATTACGGTTACATTAAGGTCACCACGAATCTTCTATATACATCATATATTCATTTTATAATATAGGTCATGCAAAATGTATATATATATGTATATGAAACCACTCATGTATAGTGTATATGAAAACACTCATGTAAATGTACATGATATACATCATATATACATTATACATACAGGGTGAGTCATAAATATAGAAACTATAGGTTAGCTTCTTAAATATTGCCCCTAGACCCATACTTCCAATCGCAAAAATTCATAAAGAAAGGTGACATTTCTGATAAGATAAGTTCCAATTCCATGGCGGGGGTCTATTTGAAAAAATACGAAAATTAAATTTTTATACGGCCCCCGTAGGGCAAAATTTTAATTAAAAAATTATTCCTTATCCATTCCTAAATTGAACAAAAAAAATTTCATCTAAATATCTAAAAACCTGACAGAGATATTAAGATCCGAAATTCTAAAAAAATCGTGACTTACACCACCTTATCATGCCTGTAAACGGAGAGATTTTGGCTAATTTTCAAAGCAAGTAAGGGGTCATCCATATATTGTCCATTATTAAATATCGATTTAAGACAGTGCCTCTCATTTGGACATAACAAATCAGCGTACTGAATTAAATCTAAACTTTTTATGTTGGTAGTCTATACTGGAGGTCTGCATGGATCGAAATGTCTATGTCAGGTCCCAAACCGACCCATAGGGGAAAAAGTTCGGCCCCGCCCGAAGAAATGTTAAAATCATAACCCGGACCGGTCTGTAAAATAGTTTAAGTCATAACCCGGTTCAGCCCAAATTTCTACTTAGTTTTTTACTTCGGTGTGGGAAAAAATTGTTTCATATGGAGGAGTTTTAACGAAAAATTCTTTTTACAGATTTTCGTTTTTTATATTTATAATTTTTATTATTAAAGAAGCGCCAAAGGCTGTAATATATTTATCAATGAATCTCTAAATGTGTTTCACTTATATATCGTTAATCCATATCTCATGCGTTGGAGACTTTGAAAAATGTTATGCAGTAAAACCTTTTAAGACGGAATCACATAGGAAAGAGAAAATACGTTATGGACAGATGCCCTTCCTAGGAGGTGTGATTGGAGTTTATTTTTTTCTCAGGTAATATTGTGTTTATTTTGCATGGGTCGACATATTTTCCGTTTAAGATAGAATTCCGTCATAGGCAGATTTTTTTTCACTGGTTTTCTTGTATTTAATTTTTTAGCCTTTGAATATACTGTTCTTTAAAAAAATAAAGCTTTAAGGTTTTTTTTTTTTTTTTTTTTTTTTTTTTTTTTTTTTTTTTTTTTGTAAAATAAAGATTTTAAAATCTATGTGTTTTTCGTAAAAATTTTGATTGAGCCGAATTTTATTTATTTTATGCACGTATTAAGTCAGCCAGAGACAGTGAATGTAATACGGGTTTTGTCGAGACTGACACGTCATTTTTTATTTTTTTACATTAGTTTTGTTTCGGCAAATTTGAAAAAAATATTTACTTTTGAAAATATGATTTTTTTAAAGTTACATTATTTTTTCAATAAATATTTATAATAGTTTTAAAATTATTAAAAATCAAAAATCCTGGAAGAAAGCAAAAATCATATTTTCATCTTTAATTAAATGGATAGAAATTAAAATCCGATTAATAATGTTAAGAGTTATAGCGATTTTTATTATACTATTTAAACCAGTACTAACCACATGAAATTTTTATAAATTGTATGAGAAATTTTAGAATGTGATTTAATTAGCAAATTATTAGGCTAACCATCACAAAACAAATCAAAATTCTAACTTAAAAAATAGACTTTTTACGCGTTTCCTAGAATTGTTAAAGTAACATTGTTTTTTGAATTACGCAGATTTCAATTTGTGTCTAATCCCTTAAAATCTGATGAATTTTTTAAACGGCTATAACTTTGCGAATTTTGGAGATATGAAGATGCAACTTTTTCTGTCATATTCGTAACTTTTCAACTAGACCCCCCATGGAGTTGCAATTTATCTTATCAAAAATGTCACCTTTTTTTGTATGAATTTTTGCAATTGGAAGTATGGGTCTAAGGGCAATACTTAAGGAGATAGCCTATTGTTTCGATATTTATGACTCACCCTGTATATCAAACATATGCAATATTTGTATCGTATGTGTCATATTGTTGCAATATATGTCTCACGTGTCATTTATATGTACCATACATACTATAACGTGGTCATATACAGTACCGGAAATAAAATATTTTATTTAAAAGTCTTATCAGAAACACCTCAAAAACCATCACATCAGAAAAAAAAAATCAGAGGGGCATCGGCAATTCGAAATGCTATTTAAAACGTACTTTTTTTGATTAAATCTATTGAAACGATTCTATGTATGATTTATTTTGTTTCGTTAGTATCGTAATTGTAAATATATGTCGACACTTTCGTTTCATAGAAAAACTTTTTTTTAGGTATGTTTATTTTAGAACATAAACTTGAAATGTTTGTTAGACAAACGGTGTTGGTGATATTTATGCTGACCCATTATCTGCACAATCGATATAAGGTCGAATGGGATTTTCTTCCTTGAGGAGTCTTTCTAAAGGATCCTAACCCGTATTTATGCAAAGTTACCCCAGGTTCGAGGGAAACAACGAAAGCCTCCGAACGGTTAGGTCAACGGGTGCAACTGGGTTCGAATGGTATTTTGTTTTAATTCTCACCAATTGCTTTTTTAATAATTTAGCTGCTGAAGAACAATAAAAAATTGATAGAATCGATTTCGAGAGAAAAAAACATACGATTCCATTATCTATGAGATTTCTCGGGTGTTCTTGCCCCTTAGAGACGAAAGCGAAATCTACATTTTTGAGTACAAAAGTTATTTATTCATATAAATAATTGGCAAAAATCAATCGGAACCCTGTACAAGAATTTTAAGATTCACATTTTAAGAAATTACGTCATTTTTTATTTAAAAAAACTCATACGCTTCTATTAAAATGTAAAATACTTTTTTATATATTTCAATCTATTTTAGTTACTGAACTTTAAAAAAATGTGAAGCATTTTTATGCATGAGCTTAAATTGTTTGTCGTAAAGCTTATGCAAAAGTATTTTAGAATTGCTTGTTATGTATGTAATTTTCTCTTCAACACAAATCTTAATTATTATCTAGTTTACTAAATAATTAACAATCATTAGGGTCTTAAAAAACAATCCCAATAAAACTGAATATGAATCCAAGCATATTTTTTTCCAATTTATTTCATGAACCATTTTCATACGTGTGCATATACGAAAATTACCGAAAGAAGCTTCGGAACCAATTTTTTCTTCCACAACTAATCTTAATTATTATCTTTGTCCCTAAATCGTTCACAATAATTCATGTCTCGTAAAGAACTTAATAGAAAATTAAATATATGCTTATTTTGTTTTGATTTAATGCACGAATTTATTTATCTAAATTGTCAATCATAAAACTATCGAAAAAACTTCATATACAATTTTTTCTTGAACCATAAATATTAATTGTTACCTTGATCACTAGATAGTTCCCAATCCTTGAGATTCTCCAAAGAACTTAATAAAAAATTTAATCTGGATGTGGTGCAAATATGTATGTAATTTTCTCTTCAACACAAATCTTAATTGTTATCTATTTCACTAAATAATTAACAATCATTAGGGTCTTGAAAAACAATCCCAATAAAACTGAATATGAATCCAAGCATATTTTTTTCCAATTTATTTCATGAACCATTTTCATACGTGTGCATATAAGAAAATTACCGAAAGAAGCTTCGGAACCAATTTTTTCTTCCACAACTAATCTTAATTATTATCTTTGTCCCTAAATCGTTCACAATAATTCATGTCTCGTAAAGAACTTAATAGAAAATTAAATATATGCTTATTTTGTTTTGATTTAATGCACGAATTCATTTATCTAAATTGTCAATCATAAAACTATCGAAAAAACTTCATATACAATTTTTCTTGAACCATAAATATTAATTGTTACCTTGATCACTAGATAGTTCCCAATCCTTGAGATTCTCGAAAGAACTTAATAAAAAATTTAATCTGGATGTGGTGCAATTATGTATGTAATTTTCTCTTCAACACAAATCTTAATTGTTACCTATTTCACTAAATAATTAACAATCATTAGGGTCTTGAAAAACAATCCCAATAAAACTGAATATGAATCTAAGCATATTTTTTTCAAATTTATTTCATAAACCATTTTCATATGTGTGCATATACGAAAATTATAGAAAGAAGCTTCGGAATCAATTTTTTCTTCCACAACGAATCTTAATTATTATCTTTGTCACTAAATAGTTCACAATAATTCATGTCTCGTAAAGAACTTAATAGAAAATTAAATACATGCTTATTTTGTTTCGATTTAAATGCACGAATTCATTTACCTAAATTGTCAATCATAAAACTATCGAAATAAACTTCATATACAATTTTTTCTTGAACCACAAATAATAATTGTTACCTTGATCACTAGATAGTCCCCAATCCTTGAGATTCTCCAAAGAACTTAATAAAAAATTTAATCTGGATGTGGTCCAATTAAAGTTACATAAAACTTTCACAGTTCACAGATCTTGCTCTGAAATGTATAACAGATATTTAATTAAATTCTAAAGAATCTCTCTCGGAGGGATGTGAGTGATTATTGGCGAATTCGCGGCTATTCGGCTTTCCTGATTATATTTGGTATAATTATAGTAGTAGATTATAAATATACTGACGGAGAAAAGAAATAGAGGGCGAGTAAATTCCTTTGCTCAGTTCGTAGAACATACACTGTTAAAACTAATGGTGACACATTGCACCTTTTAGGGTGAAAGGCTTGTCTCACTGGTGACACCCCTAAAGGAGCCAGAATGACACCTTTAATTAGGGTGAAAAGATGGCACCCTTAATCCAGAGTGTCCAATAGTAAAAAATTAAAAAATATACAAACCGACTTTTGGCCGTCGAAGGATTCGAACTCACAACGTCTGATTACAAGCTCAGCGTTCTAACCGATTGGCCATCGAGCTCACGTTCATTCACTCATAGTCATAGATTTTACTTGCCGTCACAGAAAACAGAAAGACACACGCCACAGCGCATGCGCATGGTTCCAGTCACCCGATGAGGTGTCACGTTGCTGCCAATACGAAGTGTATGGCACCTTATTTAGCTCCAATCACGCAGTAAGAGACCTGTCGGCACTGCAACCACACATCCAAGCCCCTATGGCACCCTAGGGTTCCAAATGCACCGGGTTCCAATGGATCCTAGGGCCTTTTCACCTCCGGGTCCCAAATGGCACCGGTTTGTCACCTTCACTTTTAACAGTGTATGAAGCATTTTTCGTATTTCACTTTTGTGATTAATATTATGTCTTTTCAAAAATATATATGTTCTAAAACACACCTAAAATATATATTAAAATATTTAATTGCTAAAAAGGGCGTCAAATGTTAATAAAATGCAATAAAAGATCTTAAAAATTTGACATGTTTAGATTGAATTTACTCAATCATCGTCAGAAAAACAAAATATACAAATAAACACAAAGCTGGAAAATGACAATAAACTATTACAAATGAAATTTAAAAATAAATAAAAATTGTTAGATAATTTGAAAATAAAAATAAAGCAACGTGAAACATAATTAAAATATAACGCGCGGGATTTTTATTTATTTTTAAATTTCATTTGCAATAGTTTATTGTCATTTTCCATCTTTGTGTTTATTTGTATATTTTGTTTTTCTGATGATGACTGAGTAAATTCAATCGAAACATGTCAAATTTTTAAGATCTTTTATTGTATTTTATTAACATTTGACGTCTTTTTTAGCAATTAAATATTTTAATACATATTTTGGGTGTGTTTTAGAAAATATGTATTTTTGAAATGTTTTTAATGGACGTATAAGAGAATATCTGTTTATAATTTAATAAAATTATATCGTCAAAACAATGTAAATAACGTTAATTTGAAAATAAAATATAAGAATTTATTTATGAAAATGACTATTTATAACGTGATTCAGAATCATTTATACTAAATGCGATTTTCTGTTTAACTCTAATTTTTATTCTCATCTTGGTCATAAAAAAGTTCAGAATTATTGAGTTCCAGTAAAATTATTTAACAGAAAATAGAGACAGAATCTATGAGTATTTTATTATTTTAAAAATTGAAAATTTCAAACATGTGTATTGTTGTTAGCAATTTTTTTTACATAAATATTATAAAAAAGATCGTAAATATACATTAAAAAATTCTGAATCATTTATACTAGATGTAATTTTTTATTTAAATGCAATTTTTATTCTCATCTTAGTCATTAAAAAGTTCACAATCATTAATTTACTGTAAATAATTTAATATAAAATGGAGATTGAATCTATAAATATTTTATTTAAAATTCAAAGCATCTGTATTCTTGCTAGCAAATTGTTTATAGTGAATATTATATAAAAAAAATCGTAAATATACTAAAAAAGAATTTCTGAACCATTTATTATAGTAGATATAATTCTTTCTTTAACACAAATCTTAATTCTTATCTTGTTCACAAACTAGTTCACAATCATTAAGGTCCTTCAAAAGAACGTTCTAGAAAATTAAATCTGAGTCTATGAATTTTCATGATTTCTGAAAATTTCGGAACATTTTTATGCTTGAGCACAAACTGTTTTCCGTAAAGATTATTGAAAATGATTTTAGAATCATTTATTATGTACGTAATTTTTTCTTTAATGCAAATCTTAATTGATATCTTGGTCAATAAATAGTTCACAATCACTAAGTTCCTGTAAAGAACTTAATAGAAAATTGAATCTGGATATAGTACAATTTAAGCAGTAAAAATATCAGAGATCACAGAGCGTATTTTGGAAAGTTCAAGAGATTCTTAATTAAATTCTGGAGAATCATTCTTGATGGAATTCGTGTTGCCATTGGAAACTTCGAAGCTATCGCCTTTTCTGAGTATATAAAATTTACTCCCAACTTGTTAAAGTACAGCGAAGGGTAAGAATTGGTGAGCGATTAAACGAAATTCCTTTGTTCAGCTGACAAATCATATGAAACATTTTTTGTACTTCAATTTTCCGGTTATTACTATATTGGCAAAAAAAAGTTAATAATATTAGCTTAAACATAAAATGTAATGCTTCACAAAAATGGTAATTTAAAAAAGGCATTTCGGAATAATTTCTGATAAATGTAATTTTGTCTTCAGTGTCAATCTTAATCATTATTTTTCTTTGTCACTAAATGGTCTACAATCATTAAGATGTTACAAAAAAACTTAACAGAAAATTAAACCTGAATCAATGAATATTTTATATTTTATTTTATGAATTTTTGAAGGCTTCGAAGGAAATTTATGCGTTTTTGCAAATTGTTTATTTTGAATATTATAAGAAGATTGTTCGGAATAATTTATTCTAGATGTAATTCTTTCTTCCACTCCAAAAATAATGGTTATCATTGTCACTAAATATTTCACAATAATTCAGGTCTCGTAAAAAAACTTAATAGAAAAGTGATTTTGAATCTATGCGTATTTTTTTTTTTCGATTTTAGTTCAGGAATTTTTATGTTTGTGCATAAATTGGCAATTGTAAAAGTTATCGAAAAAAAGTTCATATTCAAATTTTCCATGAACCACAAATCTTAATTGTTATCTTGCTCACTAAATCACACAATCGTTAAGATTCGAAAAAAAAACTCAATAGAAAATTTAATCCTGATGTGACCATTTAAGTAAAAAAAAAACTATCACAGTTCACAGAGCTTTTTCTAAAAAGTATCAGAGTTTTTTAATTAAAATCTAAAGAATCTTTCCTGGAGGAATTTGAGTGATTATTGGCGAATTCGAGGATATTCGGCTTTTCAGAATATATTTCTTATAATTGTAGTAGTAGATTCTAAATATACTGACGGAGAAAAGAAATAAATAGTGATTAAATTATTTTGCTCAATTCATAGAACATGTGAAGCATTTTTCTTACTTCAATTTTGTGATTAATATTAAATAATGTTAATTTGAAATTAAAATTGAGGAATTTTTTTACAAAAATGATTGTTTATAAAGAGATTCGGAATCACTTATAGTAGATGTAATTTTTTAAAACTCCAATTTTTATTCTCACCTTGTTCATTAGAAGTTCACAATCATTAAGTTCCTGTAAAAGAATTTAAATGAAAATAGAGTCTACACTGTAAAAAAAAATTCAAGAGGTTACTAAAAATTCTTTAGTAAATTTGTATTCCACAGTATTTTTTAGTAACCATTACAAACTTTTTTTTTGCAAGTGAAACAAGCATTTCTTTTGTAAACTGAACAAAATAATTTTTTGTATAACTAACTTAAAAATTTTTAGTATGAGCCACCAAGAAAATTTTAGTAATAGCTCCAAAATTGTTTTTAATAACCTTTACGTGCGCCCGAAGGACAGGAGCTGCATCCAAACTTCTTAAGCTATAGATTTTCGGCAAAACCGCAATAGATGGCAGCACCAAAAATGCTACCTGCTCTGACAGGATTTTCATAATCCCTTTATTAACGAGTACTTACACTACATACATTCGGGACGTATTTGACGGTGTCGAACCTGGGACCTCTTAGCCTGGAATCCGTTACTATAACCACTATGTTATCAAGGCCACACCAAGTGAGTTTTAGTAATAGCTATTAAAAATGTAAAACTATTAAATCTATCCATTGCTAACTTTTTTCTAGTAATTCTTACAGATTTTCTAGTAACCGACTAAGATTACTAAAAATTTTTTAGTAATTACAAGGATCACTAAAGTTTTTTTAGTAGATCGACCCCTTTTTTTTTACAGTGTATGAATATTTTATTTTAAAGAAATCGGAAATTTTGAAGCTTATATATTCTTGTTAACAAATTGTTTATAGTAAATATTATAAAAAAGATTGTAAGTACATATAAAAAAATTCTGAATATAATTTCCGACATAATTTTTTCTTAAACACAAATTTTAATTGTTATCTTGTTCTCTAAATTGTTCACAATCATTAAGATCTTCCAAAAGAACTTATTAGTAAATTAAATCTGAATCTATAAATATTTTATGTTCAATTTTATTCGATGATTTCTGAAAATGTCGAAGCATTTTTATGCATGAGTACAAATTGTTTGCCGTAAAGATTATCGAAAGTGATTTTAGAATCATTTATTCTGTGGGCATTTTTTTAAAAACACGAATCTTAATTGATATCTTGGTCACTAAATAGTTTGCAATCAATAAGGTCTTGCAAAAGAACTTAATAGAAAATTGAATCTGGAAGTAGTGCAATTTAAGTTCAGTAAAACTATCAGAGTTCACCGAGCGTATTTTGGAAAGTCCAAGAGATTCTTAATTAAATTCTGGAGAATCTTTCTTGAAGGAATGCGTGTCATCATTGGCGACTTTGAAGCTATCGACTTTCTTTAGTATATAAAATTTACTCCCAACTTGTTAAAGTACAGCGACGAGGCAGAATTGGGGAACGATTAAATTCCTTTGCTCAGGTGACAATTCATATGAAACATTTTTTGTACTTCAATTTTCCGATTAGTATTCTATTGGGGAAAAAATATGAAGAATACTAATGTGAACATAAATTTCAGAATCCTTTCTGATAAATGTAATTTTTTCTTCAACATGAATCTTAATTATTACTCTCTGTCACAAAATAATTCACAATGATTAAGGTTTTACAAAGGAACTTAGTAGAAAATTAAAAATTATCTATGAATATATTCTATTATCTATGATGAATTTTTGGAAGTTTCGAAGCGTGTTCGTAAATTGATTTTCGTAAATATTATAAAAAAAAAAAAAAAATCGAATCATTTATTCTAGATGTATTTTTTTTTTCTTCAACGCCAACATGAATTATTATATTAGCATCTAAATAGTTCACAATTATCAAGTTCCTGTAAAAGAACTTAATAGAAAATTGAATCTGAAAATATACACATTTTATTACACGAAAAGTTTTGAAGCATGTTTATACACCTTTTCAAATTGTTTATAGCAATAAATATTGAAATAAATTTTTAAATCATTCATTACAGTAGATGTAATTTTTTTTCTGTAATACAAATATCGATTGTTATCTCGGTCATTAAATAGTCCACATTCATTAAGGTACTGAAAAAATATAAATAGAAAATTTAATTTAAATCAATGAATATTTTATTTCAAGTTTTTAAAGAAAAATCGAAAGCATTATTAAGCATGTGTATCATGCATTTTATGTGTACCATAAAATTTATAGAAAGAAATTTCAGAATCAGTTTTTTAATCAACTACCAATTGTATTTTGATCACTATGGTTACACAATCATTAAGATCCTGTAAAGAACCTAACAGGGAATTGAATCTCAATGTAGTGCAGTTTCATTTTATTTACAACTTTCACAGTTCGCAGAGTGTGTTCTGAAAAGTAGAAGAGATTCTTAATCAAATCCTGAAGCAAAATGTGTGATTATTGGTGACTTCGAAATTTTCCGCTTTCCAGAGTATACTTATAGAAGTATACTGACGAAGAAAAGAAATGAAGGGTGATGAAATTTCTCTGCTCGGTTCGCGGAACGCATGAAGCTTATTTCGTTCTTCAATTTTGTGATTATTATTAGTATATTGGCAAAAAACAATGTTTTTTATATGAAAAGAAAGTGTTATAAGGGTTGTGCGAAAATGACAATTTTTGACAGGAATTTCGGAATATTTTATTCTAGATGTAATTTATTCCTCAATACAAATCTTAACTCATATTTTAGTAACTAAATATGTCAACCTTATTAATATCCAGTAAAAGAGCTTCATGAAAAGGATTCTGAATCCACGCTCAGTTTATTTTCTATTTTATTTCATGGATTTTTGAAATTTTTGAATTATGTGTATACGTATTGGCAAATTATTCATTGTAAATATTTTACACTGTTAAAAATCTTGTCCTAGTTTGAACCAAATTTTGGTGCCCAGAAACTGCCACAATAAGATGGTGAAATCTCGTACCAACATTGGAAGTTTTCTATTTCAACTTCGTTCCAACAATTGGAACCATGCTTCAACTGGAGCTCTAAATATTGGTTCTAAAATATTCATCATCTTACAGGGGCAGCAATTGAACATAAAAATTTGGTTCAAACTAGGGCAATATTTTTAACAATGTAGGAAGAAATTTCCGAATTATTTATTCAAAATGTAATTTTTTCTTTAACATCGTCATTGCTATTTTGTCCACTGATGAATAGTTTGCAATTATTCAGGTCCTGCAAAATAACACAATCGAAAATTGAATCAGAATCGATGCGTAATTTTTTTTTCTATTTTATTTCATGGATTTTTGAAAAGTTTGAAGCATTTTTATGCGTACGCACAAATTGTCCATTGTAAAGATTATCGAAAGACATTTCGAATTCTTTTATTATATACATAATTTTTTTCTCTAACACATATCTTAACCCTTTCCGGCACGGGCAAAATCTGTTAGTAAAATGAGAATTTATCGACTGACACCGGAAATCACAAACAAATTTTTTACATATTTTGAAACCTCTAATTTAAGCTTTTATTTTAAAAGCAAAATTTTACTAAAATATTACTGGTGCCGATTGCAAGTGTGGAATTAAAATTAAGTATCCCAGACCGGGCACAGCGTACCGGAGAGGGTTAATTGTTATCATGGTCACTAAATAGTTCACAATCATTAAGGTCCTGTAAAAGGATTTGATAGAAAATTGAATCTGGATATAGTGCAATTTAAGTTTCAATAAGACGAAATCAGTTCACGGAGCGTGTTCCTAAAAGTAATGAGATTCTTAATTAAACTCGAAAGAATCTTTCTTGAAGGAATGTGTGTGATTATTAGCAACTTAGAAAGTTATCCGTTTTTCTGGGTAAATTACACAGATGGCGAAAGGAATAAGAGGGCGATAAAATTCCTCTGCTTAGTTCAGGGAACATATGAATGATGTTTTGTTCTTGAATTTATAATTGTTATTATATCGGCAAAAATAATGTTAATGTGAGAATTAAAATGTAATAATTGTTTTACGGTAATGACTATTTTACAAAGAAATTTCGGAATCATTATTTTAGGTGTAAATTTTTCTTCAATACAAATTTGAACGCATATTTTAGCAACCAAATAGTTCACCCTTATTAACGTCCAGTAATAGAACCTAATAAAAAATGAATCTAAATCCACGAACATTTTATTTCATGGATTTTTTAAAATTTCTTACCATGTGTATGCGTGTTCACAAATTATTTATTGTAAATATTATAGGAAGAAATTTCCGAATTATTTATTCTAAATGTATTTGTTTTCTTTAACATCATCATTGCTATCTTGAATAATTGTAACTTATCCAGATCCTGTAAAATAACATAATGGAAAATTGAATCAGAATCGATGCCTACTTTTTTTCTATTTTTATTTTCATGAATTTTTGAAAAATTTGGAGCATTTTTATGCATGTGCACAAATTGTCTATTGTAAGGATTATCGAAAGAGATTTCGGAATCATTTATTATATACACAATTTCTGATTTAACATAAATCTTAACTGATATCTTGGTAACTAAATAGCTCACAATCATTAAGGTCCAGCAAAGAATTTAAAAGAAAATTGAATCTGGATGTGATACAATTTAAGTTCATTAAAACGAAATCAGTTCACGGAGCATGTTCCTAAAAGTAAAGAGATTCTTAATTAAATTCTGAAGAATCTTTCTTGAAGGAATGTGTGTGATCATTGGCAACTTTGAAGTTATCCGCTTTACTGAGTAAATTTATTAAAGTACACAGATAGAGAAAGGAAAAAGAGAGTGATAAAATTCCTCTGCTTAGTTCACGGAACATATGAAGCATTTTTTTTTTGTACTTGAATTTTGTAATTGTTATTATATCGGCAAAAATATTGTGAATAATGTTAATGTGATTAATAAAATATAAGAATTGTTTTACGAAAATGAATATTTTACATTTGGTTTATTTTGTGTCGACCGATTATCTACGCGAGGGATATAGGCCATGGCGGGTGATGCCCTTCGTGGGGGTCTTTCTAAGGGAACTTAACCCGTGTTAGTTAGATATATAATGATTTACTGAAACTATAATCATATATATTAGTTCATTTAATCAAGATACTTTCACTTTCAATATGTAATCCCGTTTTTTTCTAAATAATAATGACTGTTTTTCCTCAATAATTATGTATTTCAACTTAATGATGCAATCGATGTAACATCAAAATGAAAGCACATTTCTTTTTCAGTCTTCTATTTTATCAGTAAGCTTAAAAGCAAAATTAATGTTTCTGCAATTTTAAATGTAACTTTACTAATCTTTTTGTTTAAATTTTATTAAATTTAGTTATTTAACCCTTTGACGGTTAAAGCACTTCTATTCATAAAATACTAAAATGATTGAATGACACCGGAATTTAAAAACAAATTTATTTCATAATATACAAATGTTTTTTTTTTTTTTTTACGTTCTTTGTAAAATTAAAATTTTCATTTAAAAATTCCGGTGTCAGTATGGAATTTCGTAATTCAAATTAAGTGGTATTCTGGGCGCGTATATGCGCTTATAACCACGAAAGGGTTAAGAATATAGATTTTTCATAAGACTTTTTCCCGTGCTATTGGATTATTATGTGTGTGTTGTGATTTTTACTAAGTAGGAAATTCCGTTCGGATACCTTATGAATCAACCAACGTAGGCCAGACTGCTTTATTATTATTCTGATTGTTGATAAATGAGAATCAAAAGTTCTAAAGTTCAAGTTAACCCTCCATCACTCGCGCCTGTTTTTGTCACACGATCACTCGCGGGGGTGTTGTAAACACCCCAAAATTTTTATTGCAATTTTCAAGTTATAATGAATTATAATAAATTTTTCATCTACTCATAATTAAAGTAACTTACTTTGACTTATTATAAATAAAAATAATTTGGAAATACAAGAAAAATATAATTTTATAAAAAATAGATAAAAAAACTTTACATATACTGCTACATTACAGTCAAATTTATATAAAAAATATTTACATTTACTACTTATATTACTTATACTCAAAAAATATTGGATAATGACATTTATTTGCTATATTATAACATACATTAAGATTTGTTTATGCCTAATGATTTAATAATATTATTCTTTTAAACAATTTGGGCAAATGGAAGACATGTGTTTTAAGCACATATTTTTTTTGCAAGAAACACAGCAGCAGTTAGTTTTTATGTCCTTTAATCGAGGGCACATCACACAACGACCTTTCTTTGGAGGGTTGGTGTTTTCGAAACTTGTATCAGGATTTAAGCTTCTTTTCAGGCTTTTATTGATATTTGGATTTTGTGCTCTTTCATCTACACTGTAAAAAAAAAAAAACTCCCTTACTTAACACCAAAAAGGGTGGCAACTAAGTTGCCACCCCAAGTGGTGTAATGAAATTCCACTTGTAAATTGGTGTAATGAGTCACCAACTATCAAATGGTATAAATAAACACCATTTTAGTGGCAACTTAGTTGCCACCATGTTTGGTGTAAAGTAAGTAATATGTTTAAAATGTACGTTATAATAAATTGTCTCAATTAAAGGGAAGTTTAGCAACCTCTTTGCGTGAAACTATTTATTTTAAATTATGGCTGTATTACATTTGGAATGTAATTTTTAAATTATTTTTTATTTTGCTACCATTTATTAAAGTACACTAAATGGTAAAAAAGGAAATTTCCTAATATTTACATGACTTTAACAGCAAAATAAAAAATAATTTAGAGATTACATTTTAAATTTAATACAGTCATAATTTAAAATAAATAGTTTGACGCAAAGAGGCAGCGAAACTTCCTTTTAATGGAAGCAATTTATTATAACATTCCTTTTAAGCATATTACAGCAAAGAAATATGAACTAAACTTGAATGAAATAACTTTAATGAAACGAACTAAAATTTCCTATATTTGCATGCTTAAAAATATCTTTTTCCATAGGTCAATAATGCATTCAGTAAGTTAAAAAACATTATAATAACGAATTTTTTATGAAAATATTTTTTGGTAAAGTTCGGGCAAACGCTATAGTCATACGATATAAAATATTTTTGTAACGAAATGTATAATTACTCGTAACTATCACTATAAGTTTAATTCGGAGTTTCTAGTTTTCTTAAGAAAATAACAAAAATAAGCTACATATGATATTAAATTACCTCACAATTATACAATTTAATGCATAATATAAAAAAAGCTTAACTATGCCAGCTATCAAATAAACAAAGCTGTATAGAAAAAAAGTTCATTACAACTGTTATACTAAAGGCATACTTCCCGTTAAATTCGAACATGTCGCCATTGTTCTTAAAATGGCAGTGCACTAACACATTATTAAAAAGCATTATCTAATTTAAAAAAAAAAACCCACATGCAAACATTATTTAGTCTTAAAACTTACAACTACAAAGAATAATATTAATATTGCTTACCGTTTGTTTACTTTTCCACCTGCTATCCGAAAGTTAGAAAGAAGGATTAAATGCGAAGTAAAATGGCGGCGTGTCGTCTGCAAACATATGAAATCAAAACAGAAAGATGATATATGACTCTGAATTTGGTGTTACCGTTTAATAATTGCGACTAAAGAATAAAATACCACCATTCCAAGATTATTCTTACATTTTTTACGGATCTACTACAGAAAATAGTGTAGATTTAAAGTTTATTCAGCAATTCATAACCCCGATTTAAATGTAATATTGCTCCTTTGTTTTTACAGTGTATGTGAGGTTGTATAAGGCTGAATCCAATTTCTTCTATGAACTTCGAACGTGGTATTTCTGTATTTGGTATTTCTGTATAGTTTAATACAAAAGCATTAATTCCTGCTGTATTTAGTAGATGATAAAATAATCGAAGCGGCCAACGATTACAAATTCTTGATACATCATAAGTGTTGCACATTTGATCAGCTGTATCAACTCCACATTTAGTAGAATTGTAAAATTGTACAATTTCAGGCTTCATAACTCCGGGCTTTGTTTCGATTAATGTGTCATCATTGTAATGCATTGTAGATAGAAGAATTACATTTTTCTTTTTTTTCTTACAATAAGAATCTATAGTCATGGGCACCTTATTGTGAAAGCCAAATACTGACGTACCCGTCTCTTGTTGCTGTATAAATTGTTTCGGCAACTGCTTTTTATTTTTTCTTAGTGTATCAACCAACGTTAGCTTCTTTTTCAATAATTCCTCAGCCAATGGAACACTCGTATACCAATTATCACATGTAATGTTCCTTCTTGAACCATATATACTTTCACTTAACCTCATAACTATATCTAAGGTGTTATAGGAAGTTTTAAATGGTCCATCTGGTTGAGTACCAACATAAGGTTCAAATTTTAAAGTATAAAATGTTTTAGCATCACATAACGCAAATAACTTTAAACCGTATTTTCCTGGTTTATTTGGCATAAACTGTAAATATGGGCAACGTCCTCTAAATTTGAGCAACTGCTCATCAATCGTCACGTTTTCACTTACTGAATAATATTTGGCACTATTTTCGTTAAACTTTGAAAATATGTCTCTGATATGAGTAAATTTAGCCAAAGATTCTCTTTCATCACGATCTAAAACATTATCAAAACGAATACAACGTAATAGAAACTAGAAACGATTATAAGTCATTGTTTTGTGAAATATATTAATACCAAGACGGGAAATATTCCATAAATCGCTCAATTTCCTGTGACTAGATTTACATAATCCAGCAAGAACTAATAAGCCAATGAAAGCATTTATTTCGGTTTCATTTGTCACTTTGCAGTCTCTTCCTCTGGAAAAATTTGATTGTATTTTATTTATATACACATTTGTGTGATTAACCACAGCTTCGATTATATCATCTGATATAAGCAGTTTGAAAAATTCAATAGGTGTTTTACAAGACTTAGCACCCGGCAAGTGAATAACTATGTTCGAAGAACGCATACGTATAGAAGTTTTACATTTTTTCTTGTACCATTTCGTGATTTTATCCTTTCCTAAGTAATACGGAGAGTAAGACTGTAGTTCGATATCTGAATCGTGTTCCGATATTTCATCAGGTTCTTGTTCTGATTCCGAGTTGTGATCAGAACATTCCTCAAAGTATTCATCTTCATCCGAAAAGGTATTATCTGTACCTGCTACCTCATCATCTTCAGAATCTGATGAAACAGAAGCCAAAAGATGCCGCAAACGCTGTTGCTCCATTTCCCACGGAGATTTCGACATTTTTTAGAAAAAATGGCAAAATATCGATGTAAAAGACTCAAAATAAATTAAAATAAAACAAAAATTATTCATAAATTTAATTATTATTATGATAAAAATAAAATAAATCTGCAATATAGTTTACCTTAATTGTGTTTTCAGTCAAAAAATATTCCTTGATTACTCGCGGGGTGTTCTCAGCACCCCGTTGGAAAATTTTCACGTCCTCACTGCTTCGGAAAAAATGGTAGAATGAACATCTGTCGTCAGTAGGCGTGGCCTCTAGGAATGTGCAGCTACTGAAAATATTTGACCTTGAGCTTGAAAAACTCTGTACTTGTGCGCATGCTTTTACTCGTGGGGTGATCAGAACACCCCACGCGAGTAATGGAGGGTTAAATATTTAATAGTATTTACACAAGGCTCGAAGAAAACCACGAAAATTTCGAATGGTTAGACCGACGGCCGCGATTGTGTCCGAACCCAGCACCTGCCGTCTACCAGGTAAGAGGTCAGAACCTCTCGGCCACTCTTGGGGCCTCAATGATATTTTGGAATCATTATTTTAGGTGTAAATTTTTCTTCAATACGAATTTTAACTCATATTTTAGTAACTAAATAGTTCACACTTATTAAATATCTAGTAAAAGAACCTAGTACAAAATGAATCTAAGTCTACGCATATTTTATTTCATGGATTTTTCAAAATTTCGAAACATGTGTATGCGCGTTCACAAATTAATTATTGTAAATATTATAGAAAGAAATTTCCGAATTGTTTATTCTAAATGTATTTGTTTTCTTTAACATCATCATTGCTATCTTGAATAATTGCAAACTATCCATACCCTGCAAAATAACAGATTAGAAAATTGAATCAGATTCGATGCATACATTTTTCTATTTTTATTTCATGGATTTTTCAAAAATTTGCAGCATTTTTATGCATGTGCTCAAATTGGCTATTGTAAAGATTATCAAAAGAGATTTCGGAATTATGTATTACATTACATAATTTTTTCTCCAACACATGGTCTCTAAATAGATTACAATCATTAAGGTTATACAATGAACTTAATAGAAAATTTAAACTAAATGTGGTGCAATTTAAGTTCAATAAAACGATGTTAGTTCACGGAGCGTGTTCCGAATAATAGAAGACATTCTTAATTAAATCCTGAAGATACTTTCTTCAAGGAATGTGCTTGATCATTGGCGACTTCGAAGCTATCTGCTTCTCGAGTATCTCTATTAAGGCGCAACAATAGTCACAGAAAAAGTCCCCGATATCAATGTAAAGTCTAGGCGAGCGTTCTTTTGAAATATCTCGCTCATATTTTAATATTTCTACACGTTTTTTTTTTTTTTTTTTTTTTTTTTTTTTGCATTGGATAGCTGAGGACGATCCACATCCGGCCTAGTTTTTACTTTTTCAGTTTTGGTTTCAGAATTTTTTAAAAAAAATTCTTTACATTTCAAAACAGGTTTAAACCGGTTCTGAAATAAAACTATCATACTATAAAAAAAATAGATAAGTAAAATCGAAAAAGTAAAAATTAAGCCGATTGTAGATTTCCTCAGTTATCTCATGAAAAAAAAAATCATGTAAAAATATTAAAATTTGAGCGAAATATTTGAAAAGAACGCTCCCAAAATCTTTACATTATCATCCTGGTCTTTTTCAATGACTATTGTGAGGCCTTAAAGTACATTGGTGGAGAAAATAAATGGAGGATGATTGATTTTTTTTTTTTTTTTTTTTGTACAATTTGTCGAAAACACACTGTAAAAAAAAGTTTCATAGGTTCCGTTTTGGAAACAGCAAGGAGTTGCCTTTTCGGATACGTATAGATTAATTTTGTGAATGAAACGTTTTAATTTAATCTATATAATAAAGGCTAAACGTATCTGTGCGTAACGCATACGTCATTTTGCAAATGGCAACACTTTCCTCGGCAATTTCGGTTTTGCAGTTTTCCGTACAGCAATTTTTACAATTCTAAACATCGTGCATTTAAAATTTTTACACCGTCGTATAGAGAAAAAAATGTACTTTTAAATGCAATTTGTTTCAAAGCTGTATCTTAATTTATTAGTAAGATATTAATTTTTTTATAGTTTTTAGTAGCAATTTTGTGATTGTGGCATCAGAGTCGCTCCATTTTCTGTCGAAAAAAAAACAGAAATTAAAATTTGTATACTATTTTAAAATTATCTTCTGTTATAAAATCCTTTGATTTTCTGTTTTATTATGTTTAATAATTTGGATAATTGAATTTTATAGTATTTTGTTTATTATATTTTTTTTGAGAATTAGACTGACCAACATTAAGATGTGTTTTTTATTGTAACTAATTTTGTAAATTTATTATGAATCAATGAAACAGTTCTTTCTTGCATATTTTCTTTCGTCGATTTTCGACGGGTTCCACCTCGTAACGATAATAGCTGAAAGTACGGATAGTAGCAGAACGATTTCCGATCTTTTTTGAGATGTTCCGTGTTGAAAACGGAATAAACTGAAACTTGAAATTTCTTTTCAGAAATTAAACGTTTTGTTTCAGATGTGAAACGTTTCTAAAATATTTACAGTGCATGAATCATTTTTTTACTTGAATTTTGTGATAATTACTTACCGTCTCTCAATATCTTTAATTTGTCTACTTTTTCTTTTAAATTTATCCGGTTTCAATTTCTCGTATTTTTTTTTTCCTTTTCTATTAAGAGTGCAAGGCTATTCGGGTCGTAAGTAAAGTATTTTGGCGAAATCCGTGGTCGCTTGCCGGCGACAGCGCTGTCGCGCAACACACTAGGTCTATTTGGGTCGTAGGTAGGGGTTGGCGGCAAAAATTACGGCAAAAAGTATTGTAAATGATGTTAATGTGAAAAATAAAATGTAAGATGTGTTTTACAAAAATGACTATTTTACAAAGAAGTTGCGGAAACATTTATTCTAGGTGTAATTTTTTCTTCAACGTCTTAATTCCCATCTTGGCCATTAAATATTTCAAAATCATTAAGTTATTGTAAAGAATTTTTAAAAAATAAGAAATAATCTTATCAGAAAAGTGAATCTGAATCCATGTTTATTTTATTTTCTATTTTATTTCGTGAATTTTTGGAAATTCTAAAGCATGTGTATGAATTTTCACAATTTTTTTATCGTAAATATCATAGAAAGAAATTTCGGAACCATCTATTATAATAGATGTAATTTTTTCTCCAACATTAATCTTTATTGTAAATTTTCAAGTGGGTTTAAAAAGTTCAGATGCGGATTCGAACAAAGCCCATTTTCTCTGAAGCCAACAATGCTCTAAAAATTGATCCGACCCAGACGAATCTGGAGGACAAATTTACTCAACTAACCTTTAATGATCATCGTAACTTGTCTTATATCTGAACCAGCTCAACAGAATACATCAAAGGTTAGTTTTTGAAACTGCAGTAAACGCTGCATGCGTAATTATATTAAATGTTTTATCACAATTTTTCAATTGGTAAATAAATCCTTACACACATAGAAATTTGCAAGTGTTAAAAATTTGTTTCGTTCACTGTTACAACTGTGTAAAAAAAATATTCAAGTACAAATCTTAATAGATATCTTTTACACATTCACTAAGATCTCATAAATAAGTTAATAAAAACCTAGTCTGAATGTATTCATTGTCTGTATTATTTAATGAATTTATCAAAATTTCAAAGCATATGGATGCGTTTTCGTAAATTGTTTATTGTAAATGCTATAAAGGAAAACACCGGAGTTATTTATTATATGTGTAATATTTAGTTGAACACAAATTTTAATCCTTATCTTCTTCTTTAAAAAATCCACAAATATTATGATCCTAAAAAAGAACTCAATAGGAAATTGAATCTGAAACCATACATATTTTATTTTCTGAATTTTTAAAGATTTCAAAACTTTTTTTTTTTAATGTAGATAAATTTTCTTGCGTAAAAAAATATAAAAAGTTATTTTATGATCAGTTATTATGTATTTTTTTTTGTCAACGCTAAACTTAATTGTTATCTTGGCCACTAAATAGTTCACAATAAGTTCCTATTAAGAATTTAATTGAAAATTGAATCTGAATGTGGTGTAATTTAACAAAACTGTCACAGTTCACAGAGCGTGTTTTTGAAAATACAGGAGATTCTTAATTAATTTCTGGGCAATATTCTCTGAAGGAATTGGCCACCTTGATGCTTGTTATTGCTATTGTTTTTGTACATCGACAGAGAAAAGAATTGGAGAGTGATTAAATTCATTTGCTTAGTTCACGAAACTTTGGAAGAATTTTTCAAACTTTAATTTTTTTATTAATATTATACCGTAAAAAATAACGTAAAAAAATGTTAATGGGAAAATAAACTACATGTGAAATTAACGAAAATAGTTAATTTCCAAAGAAATATTAGAATGATTTTTTATAAATTTAATTTATTTTTTTAAAATCAATCTTAATTAGTCACTAAACAGTTCACAATCATTAAGGGAACTGTAGAAAAATCCTGTAAAAGAATTAATGAAAAACTGAATCTGAAGCTATGCATTTTCTATTTTATTTTTGATTTCATGAACTTTTGCAAAAAATTCGAAGCATCCCTAGTAGCAAACCAATGCTGGTCCAACGTTGCGCCAATATTTCATTTATTGGAAATATTGAAAATAAAACTTCAATATTGCCCCAATATTGGGATGTTTACATTTTACCATTATTTAGCCAATATTTGCAGCCAATATTATGCCAATATTGGGGTTTCATTGGAAATATTGCCAATAAAACGCCAATATTGTACAAATATTGGCGTTATATCGGAAATGTTTCCAATGAAATTCCAATATTTAACCAATATTGGCGTTTTATTGGCAATATTTCCAATGAAACCCCAATATTGGCAAAATATTGGCTGCAAATATTGGTTAAATAAGGGCAAAATGTAAACACCTCAATATTGGAGCAATATTCCATGCCAATATAGTGCCAATGTGGCAATATTGCTCCATATGTAGCCAATATTGTCCCATTATTGTTTGGCTACTGGGGATGTGTAGATGCCCATTGTTTAATGTACATATTAGGTTGAGAAAAAAGTTCTGAATTTTTTTTTTAATTTAATTGTCATCGGAATTTGTATAGTACTACAACTGTGTGATAGATCTAAATGAATTCGGGAATTTCGGTGCAGACACGGCTCCATTCGATTATGGCCTCTTTCGATTCATACAACACTTTTTCAAAGGCCGGCAATTTGAATCCTTTAATGAGGTTGAAGAGGAATGTCACGCGATTTTCGATTTCAAGAATCCGCCATGGTACTTTCAGAAAATACGGAATCAGGTAGAAAGTCGTAGACAGAGGTGGGGAATTTTTCAAAAATCTTACCAGCCATGGATTTATTTCACCAGACTGCAAGATACAACACGCATGCAGTTGAAAATAGTTTTGACAAAATCGCGCATGAAATTACTATTACTACAATACATTTTCGTAATTCTTTTTTCCTTATAAAATTAAGAAATATGCACAACAGAGACAAGCTTAACATAAGATAGAACTTTAGTATCATATTTACACTGTAATAATTTGGGAAGTTAAAATATCTATTCTATATGATAATGTTTCTATTGCCTACAGTTTTTTCAAATGCACTCGCCTTACCAGAAAATCCACTCGCCACTGGCGAGCAAAATTATATATTTCCCCATCCCTGGTCGTAGACAATGATGGTCTCTTCTTTTAAAAATAGTTCTTGTTCTTTTGTTGTGAACGCCTTGGGGACGAGCGACACGCATACGTGCCGCAAAATGGCTTAAGAATCTGTGTTTATCCCCAACAGTAAAATTTTACTGAAAAATAATCGGAGTATTTTTTGTTCAATCTAGTATTATGGGAAGAAGTTTTGAATTCGTTTATTCTAAATGTATTTTTTTTCTTTAACATCAATCTTTATTGTTATTTATAGTCATTAAATAATACACAATCATTAAGGTCCAGCTAAAGAAATTAATAGAAAATTAAATCTGAAACTATGCATAATTTTTTACATAATTTTTTGAAGATTTCGAATCTTTTTTATTATTATTTTTTTAATGGGCATAAATTGCCCACCGTACAGAATATGGAGAGAGATTTCGGGATCCGTTGTTAAGTAACTTTTTCTTCAACACAAATCTTAATTGCTATCTTGGTCACTAAATATGTCATAATCATTAAGTTCCTGTAAAGAATTTAACAGAAAACTGAATCTGGATGTGATGCAATTGAATTTGAACAAAATTTTCACAGTTCACCGAAAGTGTTTCTCAAAGTGCAGGAGATTCTTAACTAAATTCTGGACAATATTCTCTGAAGGAATTGGTGACTTTGAAGTTATTGCCTTTCTAGAGCATATATATTAGCGTATATCCACGGAAAAAGGAATTGGAGAAATATTCAACTCCTTTGCTCAGTTCACGAAACATTGGAAGAATTTTTCAAATAATATTTATTATTACTATTACTATTATCATTATTATTAATATACCGTCAAAAATAATGTAAAGAATGTTTATGTGAAAATAAAATACAAGTGAAATTAACGAAAATGATTAATTTATAAAGAAATATTAGAATCACTTTTCGTAGATGTAATTTATTCTTTAAAATCAAATAAATAATCAATCTTAATTAGTCACTAAACATTTCACAATCATTAAGGAACCTATAAAAATGGTATTATATTGTGGTATATTATGGTATATACTAATACTTATATTATGGTATTTATTTAACATTTTCTATTAAAATAATTACTATTTGTAAGTCAATGCCTTTGCATATGCTGATAGAAATCCTTTTCTCTTGTACTAAATACACCGTAACGTGTTTTGAAAATTCAAATGTTTTAAAAAATTATGCATGATGGGCTTGGTGGCCATTTTTCCATATTGCACACTAATTTCTATGGACCCAAATCCGTAGTTAAAATTTAAAACTCAAAATTCTTACTTAAGCAGCCATTTCCGGACTTAAATATTAGTATTAAAAATTTAAAAGTTTTGTTTTGTTTTAGGCAATCTATAAAAAGATCGCTAGATGGTAACAAGCTAAATATATCTGTCCGTAGTTAAAATCAGAAGTTCTAAATTGTACTTAATGCAAACATATTATGCTTTTCTTTACAAACATGGGTGCTTAGAAATTTGTGTAAAATACGTAAAGATGACCGCCAAGCCCATCATGCATAGTTTTAAAACATTTGAATTTTCAAAACACGTTACGCTTTATTTAGTACAACAGAAAAGGATTTCTATCAACATATGCAAAGGCATTGACTTACAAATAGTAATTTTTTTAATAGAAAATGTTAAATAAATACCATAATATAAGCTTGTAAATTTGATATCAGACCATTTTTTAAACACAAATTTTATCTTTTTTTTTTTTTTTTTACTTTTGAAGTGTTTTTTCTCGATATCATTTCTTTTTTTAAAGAGATTGTATAAAATTTAAATAATCGTCTCACTCAAACTAAAATGAGTTCTCGTAGAAACACTGTAAGTAGAAAGTTAAAAAGATATGTGCATCTTAGAGCATTTAATCATTTAAATGCAGTGATAATCAACTTTTTTTCTTAAAATATCATTCTTCTTCAATTTATATGATATTCAATTTTGATGAAGAATGAAAATTTTGTAAAAAACTGATAGAATCGAAATAAAATATAAATCTACATTTGGTATTTTAGTTAGATGTAATACGAAAATCTAGTTTAACAAGGAAACGAAAAATCATTGAAATTTCTCTTTCAGCAATTTGTACCAATAGACGGACATACTTGCTTGAATATATTTGTACAGGCCTTTTTTTACATGCTACCTTTACATTCACACTACTATTTTAGCTTAAATTTAATCATACTAAAATATTCTTAGAACTAGTAAAATTACACTTTCGAAAATTATCATCCATTGACGGCCAAATGGCTAATTTTTTGCGTGGTCCTGTAAATCGTTTTATCTGTATTCAGTAAGCATCATTTAGTATGCAAAATGAAATTCAGCATAAAAATGCATAATTAATTTAAAAAGGCGAATTCATTTATTCCTAGGAAAATGTAGCCAAAGATATTTTGTGATTTGTTTGTCTGTTCGCGAACGAAATGTCTGACTTTGATTGTTTAGCTTAAATTTAACTCAGACTAAAATACTCTTAAAACTAGTAAAATCACACTTTCAGAAACTGTCATTCATTGACGACCATATATCTATTTTTATTTATTTCTTTTTGCGTGGTCCTGTAAATCGTTTTATCTGTATTCAGTAAACATCTTGTAGCATGCTAAATGCAAGTCAGCATAAAGTTGCATAGCTAATTTAAAAACACAAATTCATTTTTTCCTAGGAAAATAAGGTTAAAGATACTTTTTGATTTGTTTGTCTGTCCGCAAACGCAATGCTTGACTTTTACTGTTCAGCTAAAATTTAACTCAGACTAAAATACTCTTAAAACTAGTGAAATCACACTTCCATAAATTGTCATTCGTTGACGGCCATGTGTCTATGTTTTTGCGTGGTCCTGTAAATCGTTTTATCTGATTCAGTAACCATCTTTTACCATGCTAAATATAATTCAGTATAAAAAATAAATAACTAATTTGATAACACGAATTCTTTTATTCCCAAGAAAATGAAGCTAAAGATGTTTTCTGTTTTGTTTGTCTTTCCGCGAACAAAATGCCTTTCATTTATTATTGATTAATATAATTGGTCTGGAGACCATCTTTTCGTATTTGGCACTAATTTCTATGTATCCAAATTCGTTGTTACTTATTCAGACATTTAGATAGAAGACACTTCCGTACTTAAATACTGGTGTTGAAATTTAAAAGTTTTGTCCAGTGTTAGGTAATCTATAAATAGATCGGTGGATGGTAACGGGTTAAATATTACTTAGAAATTTGCGTAAAATATGGAAAGATGGCCATAAATGAACATGATATAAAATGTTATTGGTTAATATAACTGTACAAATTGGTTCAGTAGTTCCAGATATTACCCTCGTTAAATAAGCATTTTATGGTAAAATGGTATTTCATCATACATTGACGTCTAAGTTGTCATCTATGTTGATTCTCTGCTCAAACACAAAGCAAATATCTATTTTTATTCTGTTTTTATATAAAAATCACACTCAACTCAATTTTTTTCAAAAGTTTTGTTTACACCAGGAATAAAATTTTAAATGCTAAAAATTTTAAATGACTACATTTTAGAAAATATTTCTTTCTTCAAGAATTAATTTTACTTTAAAGATCTTTCTAAAAATGAACTTTTACAATATGTTATTCGAAAAAATAATTGAAACTTAAAGTGGCAGCACCTAAAATGATTTTCTCTACTATAATGTAGCTAGTACACGATTGGCAGGTTTATCGCACTTGGCATAATTTGTTAATTAATTAGAAGTTTTTTGCTTATTAAGAATAGAAATTTTATTTTTTAACTAAATTTTACAAAAGCACGTAGCTTGAATAATTACCTGCAACCCTGAAAATGCACTCTACAGCTTTTTCTGTCCCTTATTTAAGTCTGTACCTTGACTGAAAAAAATGTTTGACAAAGAAAAAAGTGATCATTTTCAGTATCTCGACGTTTTATAAAAAAATCTTGTATCTTTCTTTATAAATATTTTATAAAGATGAGTTTGATCTCAAATTAAAGCTTTTTTTCATTAGATTCTTCTAGTTTTCGTTTTATTTTTCCGTGATAATTGATATTTTAAAAATCTGGAATTTAAAACTGCCATGTTTGGTCGATTTGTTTTGGTCGTGGAAGTTGTTTCGAGTATATAAAGCAGTTAAGCAGTCATTATGTTCTTGGCGTTTGTTCGTTTGGCGGGCATATTTTTTTCCAGCTTGGCTTGGCAGAACGACCGTCCTGCTTGATAGGAAGAAATTTTAAACTCATTTACTCTAAATGTAGTTTTTTCTTTAACATCAATCTTTATTGTTAACTTTAGTCATTAAATAGTCATTCATACTCATTAAGGTCCTGCAAAAGAACTTAACAGAAAATTAAATCTGAATCCTTGCGTATTTTGTTTCATGAATTTTTGAAAAATTCAAAGCATGTTTTAAATAAACTGTTTAACATAAAAAAATTGTATCTAGTATTTTTTTTAATCTCATATCTTAATTGTTATCTTTATCACTAAATAGTTCAAAATCATTAAAATCCTGTAAACGAATTTAATAGAAAATCGAACCTGGATTTGGAGCAATTTAAGTTCAATAAAGCTATCACGGTTCACAGAGCGCATTCCTAAAAGTCCAAGATATTCTTAATTAAATTCTGAAGAATCTTTCTTGAAGGAATGTGTGAGATTATTGGCGACTTCGAAGTTATCCGCTTTCCAGAGTATATTTATTAAAGTACACTGACAGATAAAAAAATGAAGGGTGATTAAATTCTTCTGTTCAGTTCGCAAAACATAGGAAACAGTTTTCGTACTTTAGTTTTATGACTATTATTATATTGACAAAAACAATGTAAAGACAATTAAC
Organism: Maratus speculifer; assembly: GCA_964019185.1. Taxonomy (NCBI): domain Eukaryota; kingdom Metazoa; phylum Arthropoda; class Arachnida; order Araneae; family Salticidae; genus Maratus; species Maratus speculifer. The sequence goes on from OZ025294.1 coordinate 408,076,681, forward strand.
TCGGCAGGAGGGTTGCCTATACAGTTTAAGTATAACACTAGAACTGTCATGGTGTGCCAGTACACACCAAACATTAAGCATCATAATATAAGCGTCATATATATATATATATATATAAAAGAAATAAAAAATACCGTTTTATGTTTTTTTAAAAAAATAAAAAAACGAAATGTTTTTCCAACCCTGTATTAAATATAAATATCGTAACTTGTACAATTTTGTTTTTATAGTTAAATAATTTTTTTGCATTATTTCATTGTTTTTAGCAACTATAGATGGCGACACTAATGCTTTAGCAGTTAATCTGCATTTATCTATCATACAAATTTATCGATATCAATTGATTCAATTAATTCTATAATTATAATTTAAAACTTGTAGTTAGTATTAAATAGTTTAACTATTTTTATTATGTTAAAAAAAATTTTGTCTACTTATGTTTTGTAATTAATTATTTTTGATAATAGTTATTTAAATATTTAATATTAATAAAAACTATTTTACTACTTTAACTTGCACATTAACTGTCTAATGTGACTGAATGCAAAATTGTATTGCTATCACATGGTCGAAATTGTTATTTGTAAGTTAACCTATTATATAATTTAATTTGTCTAATTATTTCCATTTGACATGTTTTTTCTATTTAATTTAATCAATATCAATTCAATTATATTATTATTTTCTTTTTCTTGTTCTCAATGGACATAATGGTTGCGAATGATAATTGTAAGTTATCTTTTTCAATATTCAATTACAGTTTAATTATTTTTCTAATTTTTTCTTTGAAATAGTTTTTCTTTTGCAATTATTATATTGATAATTCTATTATGGTCTTATTATTTTTCTAATATTTTTCTTTGAAATGAGTTCTCATTTGCGATTAATTGGGCAATATGGAAATTATTTTTAGGTCTATCCTGATTTCCATTCAGAAATTAATCGCAATTAATGTGGCTATTTAGTATTGCCTTTGATAACGAGCTAAATACCACATTTCCAATTTTATTTCTAATTCTGACAACTCCTCTGTATGATATAATTTGGCATTAACAAATTTTTACAGTAATTGATGTTGATTTGTAGTATTATCTAATGTTTCTATATATGTTACCATTATATAATACTACAATTCAACATCTACAATGAATATGGAATAGCCACCCAATATATAATAAACATAAACATGATAAGACAGTCAAATGGAGTTACCAATATTGGAATAATTACAAATAATATTGGAGATTGCGGTACGTGGCTCGTTATCAAGAGCAATGCCATGTAGACACATCAATTATGATTAATTTCTGAGGTAAACATATTCATGTATGTTAGAATTCGATTTGTTAATGAAATTCATGATAATTGCTCTTTCTTGTGAAAAAAAGAAAACTAAAATGTTAAATTATAGTTACTTTTAAAAATTAATAAGAAATAAATTTTTACCTTTTTATTTTTTCCTTACTCAAAAATTTTAGTTTTTCCCATATAGCACTTAATGATGTTTCTTTACAATTTTTATTATAATAAAATTTTACATTAAGTAATAAGTAATAGGTTGTTGCCTGGTGCAATATGATAAAGTTAAAATTATTTTCAACGTTAAAACACCAGAATATTTGTATTCCAAGCATACCAGTTTCGGTAGCATATAGCATACCTTCCTCAGTGCTAAAGATAGTGGAAATTAGCTCATATATATACAGGGAGGATGGGGATTCAAGCGACGAGTTTCTTGACCAATAGGAAAACAGAGGATCCTAGGCAACAGCCAATAGGAAAACAGGGAACAGCTAATAGGAAAATTAAGTGGAAAATGGAAAAGATATTGCGAGAATTTTACATTATTTTGGATAATAATACTGAGATTTATGAAGTAACTTTAGTTTTTTTTGAGTGTCTGAACACACACAAAATTGTACTATAAGAATAAAAAAGAGTCTGAATTCCCTTTTTTTTATTTCGGTTTATAGGGAGAGACAGTTGATAAATATTTTCAGGTATGCGTGACAAAACACCCCGTGCCCGTGCTGCCGCGTTATTGAGAATATAATAGGTAGCGTTGCAAAGGTTAGAAAAAACCCGGTTTAAACCAGGGAATAAACCGGGTTTTTAGGAATAAACCTGGAAAAAACCCGGGATTTTTTTGGAATAATTCGGTTTCTTGGGAATAAATCTGGGAATAAACCTGGTCTATTGGAAATAAACCCGGGAATAAACCGACTTTTTGCAACTCTAATAATAGGTAAGAAATAATTATGAATTGGACAATTGCACCATAAATTATACTAAAAATATGTAATAAAATAAATACATATTACTAAATGACACACTTATTTTTAAAAAATGTATTTAAAACACACTTAAAAATTTATCAACGTTTCATTCGCATCTGCGAACGTCGTTGCATTAAAGTTGCATGAAGCTAAAATTATAATTCCACGCAAAAATCCATATCTCAATAAAGTACATTACGATCATTAAGCTCGGGCCACGAGCTTGTAACGATCATTTATCATATTCCATTCATAAAATCTGGCATAATATGCTATAATTAATTAAAAAGCAGGTTTACACACTCTCAACTCAACTATGCACGTACATGTGTTTATGCTATTTTGAATCTTTAAATTGCATTTAACATCCTGACGACGTTCGCAGAAGCGAATGAAACGTTGATAACTTTTTAAGTGTATTTTAAATATATTCTTTTAGTAATCTGTATTTTTTTAGTACACATTTTTAGTAAGGTAAGAAATGTTTTACGAAAAATACAATTTTAGGAAGGAATTTCAGAATTATTTATTCTGTGTGGAATTTTTTCTTCAACTCCAGTCATAATTGTCATCTTTGTCTGTCTACAATCAAAAAACTTAATATAAAAGAACTTAACAGAAAATGGAATCTGAGCCTATACATATTTTATTTCATAATATTTTTAAAATGTGGAGCCATAATGTATTCATATTTGCAAGTAGCTTAGTAAAAATTACTTCAGTGATTATTATTGTATTGTCAAAAAAAAGAAAAAAGGTCAAGAATATTTGTGTAGAAATAAAATATGTTTATTTTGAAGAAATTATGGTTTAACCCTTTGGACTCGAGTGGCTCTTACCCAAATTTTACTTAATTAGCACCATTTATTCAAAAGAACTTTCCTTGAAGTAGACGATTCCAAAAAGTCGATGATTAAATAAAGAAAATTTTACTTTCCTTTATTACTGGTGCCAAAAACAAATTTTGAAAGGAAAGATGATTTTGGAACGGAGTTCTAAAGGTAAAAAAACCCCAATAGAATGGTATAATGTAAGTTCTAATTAATGTAAAAACAAATGGAATGCACTATGTAAAATTGTGGAATTTTTAAAAATTAATTATATATAGGGCAGGGATGTCTTAAATTGCATCTAATTTAATTTTTAAAATTATAACAACAGTTTTTGACACTTTGGGTTCTTTGTATCAGTGCAGCTCGGTAAAGGAGATAATTTAAGTTTCTTTCACTTATAACTCTCTACTATATTGAAAAAAGTTAAAAATAAGAAAAACTCGTAGGGAAACTTTAAATTACAATATACACTATGTTTCACACTATAATTATATATGAGGACCCCAGAAGCCAAGGGGTATAAGTGGCAAAATTGAAAAAAAATGAATTAAGTGCACAGGGTATCTGGAAATATGCTTTTTTCATTTCAGGTAAATGAAAGGTCATTCAGGTCATTCAGGTCATTTCAGGTCATTTTCTTATTATTTGCTGAGTTATAGAGATAAACCACTTTTTTCGAAAAACAAACAATATTGATTAATTATACACTTTAAGAAAATTGTACTCTATTTTTTGAAAGTTATTGAAATGAGAGTTCAAAGATTAGAATGCAACAAGCAGATGTTTCCTATTTCAATTTAGTCAATTGTTATCGATGTTCTAATTTAACATCAATCTATATTATAAAGGCCAAACGTATCTGTGCGTAACGCATACGTCATTTTGCGAATGGCAACACTTCCTGCAATTTTTGGCTACTGTAAAATTTACACTTCTAAGCATCGCATATTTTTAATTTTTACACCGTCGTATATATAAAAAAATGTACTTTCAAATATAGTTTGTTTCAAAGCTGTATTTTAATTTACTTTTGAGATATTAATTTTTTAAATAATTTTTAGTACCAATTTTATAATCGTGGCAACAGTATTACTCCATTTTCTCTTAAAATTGAAAAAAAAAAAAAAAAAAAAAAAAAAAAGACATTCAAATGCGTATATTATTTTAAAAAATATCGTTTGTTATAAAATCCGGTGATTTTCGGTTTTATTTCGGTTAATAATTTGGATAATTGACTTTTATGGTATTTTGATATGTACGTTTGAGAGTTAGATTGACCAATATAAGATGCATTTTTTACTGTAATTAAATTTGTAGATTTATTATAAATCAATAAAACAGTTATTTCTGAAAGATTTTCTTTCGTCGAATTTCGACGGGTTCCACCTTGTTATCTTTAAAGTCAACTTACTCTAAATCGACATTTTGTCAAGGGTACCCCTTGGCTTCTGAGGTCGTCATATATAATTGTGTAAATTATTTAAAAATGTGACAAAAATATTTAAAAATATGTTAAATTATTTTAATCCTTAGCACTTTTAACTGTAAACACAGCCGTCGTCAGAGAATATAAAATTATAGATATTAAAATCTTAATTTTAAAATGTCACGTGATTCGTGTCAAAAGACAGTGAAAGTAAAATTCAATTTTTAGATCCGGAAAACATTGGGAAAAAAACATAGATATTGGGCAAAGCGGAATATTACTTGTTTTATATTTCTTAAAGTAAACTGATCAAAATTTTGGGTACGTTGTTGCATACAACGTCATTACAACTGTATTTTCTTTAGTAATAATTTCTATTGATTCTCGGAACCCTAAACTCCAAGAACTTAAACAGAATAGTACAGGTCATATATCTCTGTGAAGATTTTATCGCGAAATTCCGTAAGGGACCGTCAACAAATTGAAAAAAGAACAAAGATCTTTTGCATAACTTTGTCGAAACTGATGTAACAAAAGCGCCCAAACTGTAAATTATGATTACGTGGCTTATTGAAATAAATTGTGTTCATTTTTGTGAGATATCATGTATACTCGTGGAGAAATATAGGTTTTTTTAAAACCATTCTCAACTTTTTTCAAGTTGTTTTGTTTATAATTTGTAGAGTTTTTAATGTGAAATATTTTCCTTTTCAGAAAATATGACAAATAATATTGTACGTAATACCCTGTAACCAGATATAAAAATAATAAAGTTTGTAGGAAAAATAAGCAAAATTATTAAGTAATGTTTCACCGAGCATGCGTCATCACAATCAAAATGTAATTTGCATAACGTGTTTGTTAAATGTATCTAAATATAGTAGTACGTGCACTATTGTGTATGCTACATTGACACTAATCAATGAATGTATGGTCTGTATACATCTTTTTGCTTCATTTTGAGAATAACGGATTTTGAACTTATTCTACCGACGATTATTTTGAGAAGTTTCAAGCTATGTTTGTGAGACTTTTACGAAAGTTGCTCTGTACATTTAGGTGACATATTGTGCAAATTACATTTTGATTGAGGTGACACATGTGTAATGAAATATTATTTAGTATACCTGCTCTTGTTTCTTACAATTTTTATTATTTTCTAATTCTGGTTTGCAAGGTATTATGTATAATGTTTTTTTTGCCACATTTTCTGAAAAGAAAAAAAATATATATTAAGAACTCTGCAAATTATAAGCAAAAACATTGAAAAAATGTGGAACTGTTTTTTTTTTTAAACTTTAATTTTTCTACGAGTATACTTGTTATCCTCATAAAAATGTACACACTTTATTATAATAAGCCATGTAATCATAATCTGCTGCTTGGACGCTCTTTCTACATTGGTTTTGATATGGTTATCCAAAAGATCTTCGTTCTATTTCAATTTGTTAGTGGTCCCCTATGGAATTTCAAGAAAAAAATCTTCACAGAAATATATGACCCGTACTATTTTGTTTACACACCTATATTTTCAGAATAATTCCTCATGTATTTTTCTAGATGTTTAACAAAACTTGTAAAATCACAAGTGACCGGTTACGTTTGGCCATATAATATATATGGCCGTAATATAACGTAATATAACGTATAGTGTATAATTTTTTTTCTTATCGAAAAAAAGTGAAAAAATTACTAAACTAAAAGATTACTTAGGCATCACGACAAAACAAATTCGGTCATACACTTAAAGAACTCTGAACAAATAATTGCGGAGAACACACAAGTGATGAATCGGAATTTTTTTTTATCCGAAACAGGTATATATCATCAATTAACAGTACCGAATTATCCATCTCAAAACAGTGTTTTAGAAAGGAAGAACCAAACACTAGTCAAAATGACACGTTGTCTATTATCGGAAGATAAACTACAGCAATTAGGGGGCAAAGTTTTAAATACAGATGTGCATTTGCTAAATAAATTCCTCACAAAATCAAACAATCCGACTCCATACTTGCCATATAAAAATAAAATACCGGATTTAAGAAACTTATAAAATGTTTATCTGCAAAGCTCATGCTTATCTCGATAAATTCCAAAGAGGAAAACTTCATAACAAAGCTGTTGAAAGAACTTTTGTTGGTTTCGACAATAGATCAAAATGTTATAGGAATTACGTTGGAAATAATAAAGTAACACGAACAACAACCGTAAAATTTATAGAAAATTCTAATTGAAAGAAAATACAATATCAAACATTGATCTGAAAAATAGAATTAACGTTCAAATATACCCGAAAAATCAAGGGGAATTTCTTACGAAATTGTTATTAACATGCATTAAGATAAACAAAACAACCAGTGAGGAAACTGTAATAAATTAACCTAAATGATTACAACGATCAAATAGGGTGTTCCACGTGATAGACTCGCATATTTTATTAAAAGAAAAAAGGATAAAAGTAGCAAAATGGTGGGATAATGAGAAAATCGATAATGCACATGATAGATAAAAATTGTACGAGGCAACTAATGAAGAAACTACTTCATTAAGAAAAACAAAACTTGGGAATTAATTAATCCTCCACCTGGAGTAGAAGTAATGGAATGCAAGAGAGTGTTTTCGCTAAAATATAGTACTTAGCCTGCGCGACATATAAAAATTTATTTCTAAATCATCTAGATCAGGCCTGTCCAACCTTTCAGTAATTAGGGGCGCATTTTAGACCGTGGCACCCAATGAAGGGCGCCATTATTCATGTGACTGAAAACATGCAGCAATATTGTCGCACAGTATTATTAGTATACACATGCGTCTTAACACAATGCAAATGAATCTTACAGCGATAGACAAAAAATCCATGTATTAAATTTCAAACTATGCATTTTACTATGAGAAGTTTAACTCAAAAATATCTGTAGGGTAAATTGCCAAAAACTTTAAACGCACCTTTAATAACGATGATAAAAATAAATAAATAAACATGGAAATAAGAGATATTTCTAAGTTTCCTTTGTGATCTGAAAATACGTTTTAACTTTTTTAAATTTGTGAACACTTATATGTATAAAAAATACAAAAACAAAGACAAGCATGATAGTGATCAATCCATATGATTGTTACTAGAGATTGTCTGAAAGTGCTTACATAGATGGAAATCCTTTTGCATTGTTTTATTATTTTTTCTAAGCAAACTGAAAAAAAAACCCTTAAAATTTTAAAAGTTAAGAAGTAAATTTTAAGCTTCATTATGAATCGTATAAAATAGCGAATGAGTCAGTGTGACAAAAACAAAAAGAAAGAAGCTGAATTTTCATGCACTTGCGTCTACATAGAGCGGGGGAAGTGAAAAACTTTCATTTTTCTGTTACTAACTTTGTAAGCATAAAAAAGAACTACTTCGAATAATTACCAAATTTTAAAAATCTGTTTCTGGTTTAAAATGCATTTCACAGGTTTTAAAAATATCTCTAATACAAATATTGATTTTAAAGTAAAAAGTCTTTATGATGAAATTTTTGTTCTAAAAAGTTTAATAACTGGAAATCTTCCAAAGGGCGCCAGCAAAAGCTTCGAAGGGCGCCATGGCGCCCGCGGGCACCGCGTTGGACAGCCCTGATCTAGATATTACTGTGTGTCCCGCACAAATAAAGCCTCCATGATTTTGTGCCATAATCGGAGGCGAAATAAAACCACGAGAACGAAAAAAATATATTAAGTAAGACTATATAGGAATGCATATTTACAAAGAATAAATCACTTCCTACCCCACTTAATCAGGAAAAAAAATGAATGTATATAAAAAGAGAGATTGGGGGGGAGGAGTGTCCCGATGAAACCACTACTGTTAAAAGCAATTATATTCGCCATGCTTATATATGACTTGGAATATATGATGTGGAATGTCATTTACCAATACCTGAAAGACATCACCGTCAGTATTATCTCACGCCTCAATCATGGCAGCCATAAGTTCTTCCACAGATTTGAACTGTCTGCCATTGGCATTTTAATTACTACTGACGAGACCCCACACGTTTTCTTGGATATTGAAATAAAAGTAGAGGGCAGGCCATTCCATAACATGTCCCCAATTATCAGACAATTATTCCTAGGAGAATTTTTCAAAGGTTATAGTGGCGTTTTCTTGCTGGAAAATTCAACTTAGCCCGCCAATTCTCTCTTCAGTTGGCCATAAGTTCGTTTCGAGTCATTCTTCGAAGTTTGTAGCCTATATGCCGTCTGAGGGAAAACCCATATCAAGTTTATAACCATAGTCGAAGTCTCCGAACACCATTAATATGCCTCCATCTATCTATGTTGAGCCTGCCCATGTTGAAAGCTATCCACAAGCAAAGCAGAGTCGATGGGGCCAAATATCATCAAACCTGGAAGGACTAACGGCATCTTGTAATATTCCGAGATTAAAAAAAAATATTTTGGATGGCTCAGATTGTCTTGCTTTATGTTGGTATGACATGAGGAAAGGAGAAAAAAATTTCTCCAAAAGACAACACAATGGAGGCTTATTAATAGTGTTGGAAGATTTCGACTATATTGGTAAACTTAACCTTGCTCTTCCCTCAGACGACATGTAGGCTACCAATTACCAAGAATTGCTAGAAACCCATTTATTGCCAATTGAAGAGAGAATTGTGGGCTAAGTTGGATTTTGCAGCAGGAAATCGCCCCCATAACCTTTGCAAAGTTCTCGTAGAAATGGTTTTTTATTATTTGGAGACATGTTATGGAATGGCCTGCTCTCTACCTTCGCCTTAATCCTCAAGAAAATGTATGTAGTATCATCAGTAGATTTTTAAATGCCAATGAAAGACAGTTCAAGTCTGTGCAAGAATTGATGGCTGGCATCATTGAGGCCTGAGATAATACTGATGTTAATGTATTCCAGGGATTGGTAAATGGTTTGCCACATCATATATTCAAAGTCATATGTAAGCATGGCGGATATAATTGCTATTAACAGTAGCGGCTTTATTTCGGCGGGAAACTTTTTCCCCTTTTTTTATACATTCATTTATTTCCCTCATCAAGTGGGGCAGGGAGTGATTTATTCTTTGCAAATATAATGCATTTCTATATGGTCTTTCTTAATATATTTTTTCTTTATCGTTCTTTTGTTTCGTCTCCTATTAATGGCACAAAATTATGGCGGTTTTATTTGTGTGGGACAGACTGTAAAACAGCATTTCTACAAAAACATTTAGAAGAAGTTTTTTACATGTCCCAAAACAGAGGGATGTGTTGTACCGGAAGAAGGAAATAAAATTCGTAAATTGAGAAAGTCTATCTATGGCCTAAAATACGCCGAAAGAATATTAAGATAGTTGAAAGTTTAACTGATACGGATAGCATCATGATAAACTTCCGCCATCAAACTTGACGGGAACTTTATAGGAGGTGCATGGAATTCACGTATGTTTATATTTCACTAATTTGTTTACATATTTTATCATGCAGTAAAATTAATCCAAATAAAAAAGAATACTGCCCAGTTAAACTGATGGCATTGAGCTCACAGGCTACAAATACTAATTGTACATTAAAGCCTTATATTTTCAAGAGTTAATTCCGTTCGAAAAAAAAATTAAGAAGGGGAAACAGCTCTCCCCTTTCCTCTTTTTTATACTTAATCATTGAACCTCCTATACTATCAAAGGCATGCTTTATCATATAAAAAATCTATATCCGAAATTCACAGCAAATTAGATAATTCTTAATAAAAACCCATTTAGCATTTATATAATTTAAAAGGAGTTATCCCCTTCTTTTATACTTAACCATTAAACTTCCAAAACTATTCAGAGATTTGAACGAAATCTGAAAATTCTGCTTGAAAAACCTATTTATATAAATTAAGAGGGGGGGGAGGCATTAGAACCCCTGTTGCCTTTATTTATACTTATTCAATGAACACCTAATAGAAGTCACGGAATCGCCTCATCAGAATGATCCTAATCTAAATTTTGAACGAAAACTTAATTCTGCATGAAAATCCCATTTATATCAACTAACGGGGGGGGGGCATTAGAACCCCTGTTCCCCCTATTTATACTTATTCAATGAACACCTAATAACAGTCACGGAATCGCCTCATCAGAATGATCCTAATCTAAATTTTAAACGAAAACTTAATTCTGCATGAAAATCCCATTTATATCAACTAACGGGGGGGGGGCATTAGAACCCCTGTTCCCCCTATTTATACTTATTCAATGAACACCTAATAACAGTCACGGAATCGCCTCATCAGAATGATCCTAATCTAAATTTTGAACGAAAACTTAATTCTGCATGAAAATCCCATTTATATCAACTAACAGGTGGGGATTAGAACCCCTGTTCCCCCTATTAATACTTATTCAATGAACACCTAATAACAGTCACGCAATCGCCTCATCAGAATGATCCTAATCTAAATTTTGAAAACTTAATTCTGCATGAAAATCCCATTTATATCAACTAACGGGGGGCATGAGCCCCCCGTTCCCCCTCTTATACATATCGAATGAACTTCAAAAACTAATCAGGAAAGCGCCTTGTCAGGATATACCTACATACAAAATTTTAAGAGGATCGGATATTTTTATCATGAGTTATCGCGTTACGCACATACGAACGAACATACAGAACGGGCGGGCACATAAGCTCTCAGGCTATGATAGCCTGTGAGCTAAAAAGCGAAGCTATATAAAATTGGATTTCATTTCAACAAAATTAAGTAAATTACTTATTTTTGTGAATTTCGAATTAAAAAGTCAAAAATACTAAAAAATTAGTTCAAAAATCAATCCAAAAATTAGTACTCCTACCCTCTGTCCCAAATTAGTTACTACATTTAAATATATTTGTACTGGTAATTGATACTGGTAATTTTTAAATTTTGTTTAAACATTTTTCAATGATATCAGGGTGATATGCTTCAACAGACAACATGTACTAACTAAGAATTCTCTCCATCCCTCCGTAAATCAGTACAATATTAGTTTTTAAAAAATCCAGAGTTCGCACGCTCTTATGCCACGCCCCACCTTGTTTCGTATTTTCAACGTTCCTTAGAACGTTGTAATTGCAAATGCCATCCATGTTTTAAACATTCTCCTTTGATACTGGGATCATACACTACCAAATAAAGCTAGACATAAAGCTAGACAAAGCTCCTGTTCTATGTATATAAGACTCGATTTTTCACTTCTGGGAAATTTTTCACGAAAGCTGGCAACTCTCTTTCTATAATCATTTTTCGGATTTCTTCTTTGTTAACAATTTCGACAGCTTTTGTAATAACATTTTCTTTTACATTTCTTTATTTCATTTTCTGTGTAAACAAAATACCATATTCCAATTTTTTCACCAAGCATTTTGTTTTTATTCGTTTCCGATCTTGGTCTTGCCATAGCTCTACATAAACATTACTTTAGTAATAAATCTTTTGCTTTTGCAATATGGCAAAGGTACAGTTTTATCTGGCATTTATAATGCTTAGTTAATCATTTTTCAAATGTTGCAATAAAAATAACAATATCGCGTTACTATTATTCATTTCCTTCTTTAACGTACTTTCTAAATTATTATTCATAAATACAATTATCGTCACCTTCATTTCTACACATTCAGGGTAGCATTTCTTTTAACATCTAATATAGTTATATCTAATACATATCTAATACATACAAATCTAATAACATCTAATACATATTATTTATTGTAGCATAATTCTACTGGTATCTATTTATTAAACTGGATAAGAAATTATTTATGACTCCACCTATTTAAAAATATAGCAACTAATTTGGGGCGCAGGGAGTAAAAGTTTTTTATTTTTAACCTTGAAAACTTATAATTTGCGTTTTTTTAATAATTTTTTTTTTGAGAAGCAAATTTTCAAAAAAAATTCTTCATGCATTTTTTAAACATTTAGAAAATTCTTTCTACCTGACGCGTAAAAAGTAGAGAGAACAACTCCGGAGTAATTTATTATTCTTTAATATTTCAAAATTGTCCTTTGGAGTCACTGAATTTTTCACAATCATTGAAACTAGTCGTTGGAGTGCCACCTTAATACTTACCCATCATGGATATGCATATAATATATGAAAATAAAACATGTGTAAAATGTATACAAAATGCCTTGCAATTCCAAAACAAAACTTAAACGTATATTTAAAAATTTTTAATATGGATAGTAATGCTATATTAATGAATTGCTGACGAGCCAATTTCGACAAAACATATAAAACGTCTAACTACTCAAGTAGTACCGAATTGCGTAAAAGAAACATCCTTATAACTACAAAAATAATAATCATATTAACTAACAGTTTACTGCGTCAGATTAAGCATCTAATTTTCAATTAAAATATATATTTTATTTGCAATTTGAAGGAAATACAGATTTACGAAAAATGGAAGAGTGTGGAAAATAGCATTACAAATATCTCGGTAACTCATTATCCGATTGACTTTGTGTATTTCATTGAATTTTACATCCACTCCTTTAAATAAAAAAATTCGAAAATTTTTATATACCTTTCATCAGAACTATTACTTCAATAGTCCGAAAAAGACAGTTTCGGATAATCAAGGTTAATAATAATAAATATGCTTCTTTTTATTATTATATACTAACTACACATCAAATTTTTAATCTCTATCTTAATCTTTTCGGGAGATAAGGCATTTACAAACACACAGATACACACAGTCAGACGGACGGCAATTTTTCTTCTTTCAAAAAATGTATTCTTCGGAATTTTCAATGTCTAAAATGTGTAAATTTGTCAAAAAATTTTTATTCGATTTTTAAAACGATAGCAAGACCTACCCTATGCTACGTATAATGGGTAAATAATAAATTGAAAAGAAATTATTAGAGATGGAAGTATTGAATTTAGTTCGGTAAAATCGTCAGAGTTCGCAAAGCGTGTTCCAAATTTCTCTTACGGAAGTGGGAAAGAATCTTAATTAAATTCTGAAGAATCTCTAGAGAAGGAATGTGCGTGATCTTTGGCGAGGTCGAAGCTGTATCGCTATTAAAGAACATTGATGGACTAAAGAAAGCCAGAATCATTCAATTCCTTCCGGTCTGTCTTCAGAATAATATTAAGCATTTTTTAAAAATCTTTAATTGTCTTTTAATTGTTATATTGTTAATAAAGTTACTCTAAACATTTATGGCAATGATTGCAATTAAAATATTATTAGTGTCTGAAAATTATTAACACTTTGAAGGGAATGGTGGAAGGGGGTTATTACCATTAATAAAAGTGTATGCCTTATTTTTTAAATAAAAAATTTAGTTATATGATGACTGCGAAAATAGATTAAAATTTCATTTTTTTATTTTTTAATGAAATTATTTTTAACTTCTTGGTGAATTTTCAACATTACAGCACCATAATAATTAAATCTTGTAGCATAAAGAAATCTAAAATTTTATTATTAAAATGTTCTTTATATGCTAGATAATTAGACAAAGTTGTAATATAAAAAGAAAGAAAAAAACCATGAGTCAAGCATAGATTATGAAGCATATTCCAGCACATTCAGAATTATGTAAAAAAAAAACTACATTGCTTAATAAGTTGAAATGAGGTCGCCTGGTGAAATAACGCCAGGCGGGGTAATAACGCCAAGTGCTAATATTATGCATAATTATGAAATAATCTGGTAAATGCCACCCATGTGCTCTGCGTAGAAGGATTTTGAGTCATATAAATCGCAACAAAACAGCTTCAAGTTAATTTGTTCCATTTGTAGGTCTTATTGCTTTCACAAGCAACTAAAATTAACGCTTGATCTAAAGTTTGCGAGATACGTTTTGTGATATGAAGACAATTTTTTTATAAGGAAATACTTTGTTTATAACATAAATTTGTAGTGCATTTCATGTGCTTTCAAAATGTTGTAGAAGATTTTGGATATTTTCTCCAGATAATTTGTAATTTAAAATGTACTGCGCAATAACTATACGGGGGAAATAACGCCAATACTTGGCATTAATACCCCGGTTGATTCCCAACAGTGGCCGAGCTACATCCTAAATACTGATTCAAATAAACACAGTTAAAACTGTGCAATGTTCCTAATAATTCTATTTAAATGGTCCTTTTTAAGCAAAAAGAAGCTCACGGTCTGGTATTCTTTTTCCTCCCCCCCCCACATCACACCTTTATTTTTCTCACACTTTCACAAAAAAATGACCATTTTCAAAGGTTTAGAACGCAATTTGTCAATTTCTAAGTTTTTAGAGTTTGTATTTTTAGAATTGGGCAATCTACATGCCATTATTCCATCTTATTTCATAGTTTTGTTTGCATGGCGTTATTACCCATATAGGTGGGTAATAACGTCAAATCACGCCAAGAAATCACGCCATTACATTTTATGAATACATATCTGTTAAATAATTTTTTTATATATAGATAGTCAATGAGTTGCTGTTTTAAATCATATATATGTTTAAAAAATACAATCTAAATCTGAGCCGTGAAAATTGGTCGAACCTTAACGTGGCGTTATTACTCCAGGGTACTCTATTAAATCTAATTCAACCCTATAGAAACGCATAACACACATGAAAACCGAATTTCATCTCTTCTCAACTACAATCGAAGAATTATCTTTGTGCAGCACCCTGTATGGTATAGGGATTCGTAGCTATTAACTAAATGCATACATAAATTTAGCCCAGTTAAGATATAGATACATACTTTAGTTGAAAAGTCCCTTTTAGTAATTTTTGCTTAGAAAGAGAATGGTACGTTAATTCTTTTGTGCAGCCCTGTATTTGAGGTTTAGAATTTATATACAACGAGTAAAAGGCAAACAAGTTTGAGATTGTACGTCAAGTGTGACAAATGAGGTGCGTTTGCACTATAACTGGTTTATAAATATTCAGAACTCGGTGCAATAGCTGTTGCACTCTTTTTCAAAAATGCCTGAATATAAAATTTATTACTGTTTTTTATATTAAATTCACTAATATGGAAATAATATTATCTCTATCTTAAATGTGACATTATCACCATGATAACCTAGAATCATTACCTAACGTGGGTTATTATTGAATTAGCTACGCCTGATAGGATTTAACAGAATGAAGAAAACTTTTATTAATATCCTTTTAGGCATTGATTCAATTTTCATCAAATTTGTAATAACTAATGAAAATTCTCCAACGAATAAATATATTAAATTTCAAACCATTCTGCTGGGTAGTTTATGCGATATTATGTGTGGACAGGCGGAATGACACATATACGTACAGACATACGGATGGACTAGATGAAGATTAAATGTGCTACGTATTAATATCATTACGAAATTTCCTCCTAGATGTTAATGTAGTGCAATACTTTTGAGTGTCTCTGTAAATGATGTACGAACGCTACATATTTTATTTTCAATACCGCACATGACATAATAATTCTCAATAAAATATATCAGTTAAAGAAATATTCAACCAAATTTACGCAATTTAAAGTTCGAACATACAGATAGGTTTTCAACAATACTAGAAAATGTTAAAAACGCATAATATGTTGGAATTTGACTTTCAACAATTTATACCATGAATATAATAGGCGGAAGCAAATTTGTGCAGTATTGTACTTTACATATTATCTTTAAATCCACGCCACTATTTAGCTAAAGTTTATTTAAGACTGAAATACCCCTAAAATTACTGACATCGCACTTCCAGAGATTACCATTCATAGCCGTCCACGTGTCCAATTCTTTTCGTGGCACTGTATATCATTGTATCCCTATTCTATAAACGAATTATAATATACTTAATGTTGCTCAACGTACAAGTGTAGCTTATTTATAAAAACGTTTAATTTGCTTTATTTCACACTCAATATCGAATACGAATTTTTTGAGCAGCCCTGTATGTGATTTACGTCATTTACACCCACAACGTAATTTTAAAAAAATTAGCTAAATTTAAAAATTCATATCATAACAAAAAACTTCCAGCAATCATTGATAATATACAGTGTTTCGGATACAGTGTAATATCCGAAATCCTTCGATGTCCTGGTAAATACTTTGCAATTTCTATTACACAGGAAGTAACTTGTAGCAAACCTAAGCAACGTAAATCCAATTTATTATATATGAAATAGTTTAAGATAATTAAAACATGTCGCAAATAATGTTTTTCGCTATAGCATTATGTAACGAAATTTTTTTGTTAGGCTCTGTAAATGAATAATAAATATTCTTTGCGCGACATGTTCTACAGAATGTATATTTTAGCGCCCTTCATAAATGCATATCAATTTCATTATGTTTGAACGGGTGTAACATCATTAAAAAGCAATTGAAAGAACTTTTTCATCGGCCGTAATCTGACGAAATACTTTTGTCCGTCCTTGTATTCGAATTATACATCAGATTTTCATAGACATTGAAATGACTCGAGAAAATTCTGCAACAAATATATTTTTAAAATTTCAAACGATTCGGCTGGATACATCAGGACAGACACACGGACATAAAGAAAGCCAGACAGAAAGACATACGGACAAGACAACTATAGGTACTACATTTTCTATAATTACGAACGCATTTAAAAACCAGTTAAATTTAAAAACGCATAACGTAATTGAAAACACATTTCCAGCAACTGTTACTCAAAGACAGTACTGTAAAATATTTCTTTTGCGTATCCTTATAAATAAACGACAAATGCTACTAATATCTTATTTATCGTAATTATCTTGTAATGAAATTTAGTGATTTATGTCAGTTTCAATACATTTCAAGAAGCGTAATGTTATTAAAATGCTCTGAAAAAGATTTTCCCCCAATGAATCATAATGTAATGGAATTCTTTTGGGTATCTCTGTCAATGAACTATTAATCCAACATACTTCATCTATAATACTAAACATGCCTAGGGGATCCTAAATAACATTTACAAATTGCATGAAAATCCTAGTCTATTTATGAGAGGTGGACAGACGAACAGACAAACTGAATCCATAACCACTTTTCAACTTTGTTGTAAAGTGTTAAAAAGGACATTACTGTCATTAAGATATAATGTTGTTCTCAATAAAAAAAAAAATACTTATTTCATTATATTATACTGCAACAAATTCAAACTTTAAATGTATTTTTAAAATATCGGAAATGTTTTTATACCTAATGCGTAAAATAGTGTTTGTAAAAAGACGGTAAAGACATTTTGGAATAATTCTTGTTTAACACTTCAGCACAAACTTTAATTGTCCACTGGGTCAATGAAACGTTAATAATCATTAAAATAGATTAAAAGAACTTATTCGAAAATTGAAAATGGCATCGGAGAATTTAGTTCGATCAGAGCTCGCAGAGCATGTTCCAAATATTTCTCTTACGGAAGTGGGAGAGAATCTTAATTAAATTCTGAAAAATCTTTAGTGAAGGAATGTGTGTAATCTTTGACGAAGTCGAAACTTTTAGCTTCCAGAGTATCACTATTATAGTAGATAAACGGTTGCAGAAAATTAAGAATGATTCAATTCTTTTTGATTAGTCTACAGAATAATATTAAGCCTTTCGAGTCCGATTTTTTTTTTCAATTTTAAGAAAAAATTACTTTTACGTTAATAACTTTAACACTATTAATTCAAATAGATTAGATAGTGTTTTGCTTTGTTTTGCATACTATTATATTTATATTACAATAAGCTTAGGAAGAATTTTTGGAGATGTTTGGAAAATATTGTATTACAATAAGATTTAATTAAATATTACAATTTTCTAACACTTTTTGTACTTTATTACGCATGATTATTTCAGAAAAATAAGTTTTATTTTAAATTTAAAGAGTGGAATGTATGTTTACAAGAAAAGGATCGCAAACGGCGCAAATAGAATTAAGAAGATAATAATAATTATTATTATTACTAAAGACCTAAACATGAATGATGTTATACGGAAAATGCATAAACACATACTAATATTATTAAATGTAGATAGTAGCAAAAATATTTCTTAAAACAAAATAATACTCAATTAAAAGTCATGTACTATTAATAGTACACCAGACCCGAAAGTGTTATGAATTTTGAAAACTTCAATTTTCCGTAAATATATATAGGACAATTGCACCATAAACTTTAACTAATAATAACACATTGCTCAGTGGTGCACAAAACAGGAATTTTAATATACATTAGTACATATTAAAATAAAATAAAAAAATTTCAACGTTTCGCGCCGTCTTCTGCGGGCGTCTTCAGGAAAATATGAAATGGAAGGCCTGCGTTTGCATCTTGTTCGAGAGATATTTCTACTAAATTAAAAATTAAATGAATTAAAATTTAAAAATGTTGCCAATTACACGTGAGTAAAAATTAAAATATTGCAAGGAAATAAAAATTTTAAGGTTTTATGATGTTATGCCATATTTTTGGTATATTGTAGGATAAATTAATACCAAAATATATTTATAATAATAAATTTATACCAAAAATATGGCATAACATCATAAAACCTTAAAATTTTTATTTCCTTGCAATATTTTAATTTTTACTCACGTGTAATTGGCAACATTTTAAAATTTTAATTCATTTAATTTTTAATTTAGTAGAAATATCTCTCGAACAAGATGCAAACGTAGGCCTTCCATTTCATATTTTCCTGTAGACGCCCGCAGAAGATGGCGCGAAACGTTGAAAATTTTTTATTTTATTTTAATATGTACTAATGTATATTAAAATTCCTGTTTTGTGCACCACTGAGCAATGTGTTATTATTAGTTCAATTTTCTGATTATTGTTATTTTAAAGACAGCATTATTTTAAATATTTGTATCATAATTGAAATATAATTAATCCCTAAGCTTCCAAGTTCGGGTCTTTTTTTTGCCCGGAAATCTTAAAAGTAAATTTTGTGTTTAACACGCTTACAAGGGAATCACTTTTGATGTTGCTCGCAACTAGCACATTTTGTAGCCCTATACATAAAAACTAGTAAATCTGCAAATCATGAGCCTCAACGTCAGCTTTGCACATCTTTCTTTTTCTTTTATTTATTTATTTTAACACACTTTGGGCAAAATTCAACTTTCTGGAAACTGTAATTTAAAATTTCCAAATTACGTAATTATTTATAAGAATAAAATAAGACTAAGAAGTTTTCAGCCATCAAATCCGTTAAATTAAAATTTTAGTTATGTTAGGATATTCTGAAATTTTCGTGCTCTATTATTTTTGCTTTTTAGGTGCGTTCGTAATTATGTAAATACGTAGCACCTATTGTTGTCGCTCAGTCCGTCCGTCTGTCTGTCTGTCCGTCTGTCCGTTCGCATATAACAACGCAAAAACTACCCAACCGAATCGTTTGAAATTTAAAATACATAATTAGAAAATAATTTTGTCGAGTCATTTCAAATTTTATGAAGATCGGATGCATAGATCAATTACAGTGACAATCAAAAGAATTCCGTTACATTACGGTCAATGGGGAAAAAAAGTTTCAAATGCATTTTAATCGTTTGAAATTTAAAACATATAATTATTGCGTAATTTTGTCGAGTCATTTCAAATGTTATGAAAATCGGATGCATAGATCAATTACAGGGACAATCAAAAGGATTCCGTTATATTACGGTCAATGGGGAAAAAAATTTCAATGCATTTTAATCGTTTGAAATTTAAAACATATAATTATTACGTAATTTTATCGAGTCATTTCAAATGTTATGAAAGTCGGATGCATAGATCATTTACAGGGACAATCAAAGGTATTCCATTACATTACGGTCAATGGGAAAAAAGATTCAAATGCATTTTTATGATGTTACACTTATTCGAACATAATAGAATTGGCATGAATCTATGAAGTATATACTAAAATATGCATTCTGTAGAATCTGTGATGCAAAGAATTTTTATTATTAAATTACAGGGCCACACAAAAGTATTCCACTACATAATGCTATACGGGGAAACATTGTTTGGGACGTGTTTTAATTATATTCAACTATTTCACATTTTATGAATAAGATATACGTTTCTGAGGTGTAATAAAAATTACTTTCTGTATATTTACAGAAACACAAAAAAGATTTCGACTACTATACTGTATCCGAAGTACGCTCTACTGTATCCGCAAGATCTGAATTTTTTTAAAACTTCGTTATCGTACGAACGCACCTCATTTGCTACGTTCACGTGCAATTTCCAACTTGTTTATTATAACATAGTAGATTTCTTCAGGGGGGCGGAGACAAGGGTGGAGCGAAAAAAATATTTTTTAAAAATCAAAAACGGATAGGTGCCAAAAGTTGCCTTTATACTAGTACATCAACTGTGTGAAATTTTACCGCTGAAAAAAAATGGCTTGAGTTTGCGCTTTTGCTCCAAAAATTAAAATTTTCGGTAAAATTTGTCATTTTTTGACATTTTTTGAAAAAAATTACAAAATTCATACAGAGCTGGTTATTATTTAAAATTGTTACTTAAACCTTTATATTTATCTACTTAACATATTTAAACTACAAAACAATATCTTTATTCCGTATAGCTGGAGCAATGCAGACAACTTTTGGTAAGAAAACGACATTACCACTCTATTGGGACATACAATGAATTGTTTTTAATACAGCTCTTCTTTTCAAAACTACCTTGTACATACGTCGTGGAGGTGGCTATATTTCATATACCACCCGCTCAACTATTCGATCATCTTGGTACAGTGTTTTTTTTATATATTGATTTGTGATTTTCTTTATCAAAATTTGGCATGTTTTCGATGCATCCACCTAGTTTATCTGTTCTTTGTATCCACATGCTGCTGTGACTATCTTAATGTACATTTTTACAGCTTATACAAAAAAATGACAAACAGAGTAATGTACGGTAATATTATTAAAGGGATCTATTTTTCCATCTATTATTTTTATCAAACTTACATCCAGTTGATGAAAGTGATTGGAAGTTCTGTTGCCACAACATTTTTTCAGTCAATTATATATTTTTACGTAATGACCTGCTTTAAAGATGATTTTAGGCATTTCAACTATAAGTATGCCATCATTTATTCTGTTTTTGCATTTTTTATATGTTGAGAAGCGAGCTGTTTAATGCGATTTCTGGTGATCGTCAGAGAGAATTGCAATGGGTATTTGTCCTGCAAGTGCAGAGAAACCGTAGTTGTAAAAAACTTTTTTTGCATTAGTTTTATGTCGTTTTCTAAGTGCTTTCGTAGCCAGATAATTTCCCATTAACTTTTATATCCCCATTTTGTAAGTGAACAATATTTGATGGTGAACTGTTCTGGGCATAAACTTATAGCGCATAGTACTTTTTGAGAGAATGTACAGACTCTAATCGACGATAAGAACTCATTTATATGTAGGAGAATTCTATTCGCTGTGAACCATTTTGCATTGGGTAAGTTAGAATTGTGTATAGTAATGGATCATATGCTACTTCAACTCCAGTGAATTTCCTCTGCGTCAATTATTAGAGAAGTCGATGTAAAGCGTTATAATCTAGATAGATCCACTGGATCAATAAGAAAATCTTTGTCTACGTACTATTCACTTCCTATTGCAATTTTTTATAAAATAGATAATAATTTTGAATTTTTTTTTCTCAAATTAAGTAAAAGCTACTCAGAACAGACTAGAAATTTCTTTCAGAGATTTCAAAGCGAATTCATAAGGAAAGCTATTTCTCAGAAAAAATGGGGAATAGGAATTTAAAAAACATCTCGCACAAGAAACAGCTCATAAAGCGAATGAAATTTTCCGCTTCATATAAGCACAGATTGGCAATCACAGAGTCTATAGATTCAAAGTTTCAATACATAATCAAAGTTTATACCGCGGGATATTTTATACCAAATGTAATGCACAACTAAAGAATAGATCTAAAAATTTATTAGAAATTACCAAACTACGAAACAACACAGGAAACGTCATAAAACAAATACTAAAACTTCTTTCGAAATATTGATGCTTTGCACACAAATTTCGTTTGCAATCCTCTGTGACAATCGTCATAATATTAAACTGCTAGCTTCTCAAAATATAACAGTTTAATAGGTACAGTAAATCATGACATACTAGAAATTGAATTCATACAATCATTTAGGCATATCATTATATATATCATTATATATATTATCATTTTTAGGCATATCATTATATGTATAATGTAATTGATTGAAAAATGTTGTGGTAACAGTACTCCCAATCATAATTTATTAATTGTACGAAAATTTAAGAAGATAATAGAATGCTGAATAGGTTCAATTAACAACATACCTAATACATTACTCAGCTTCCTCTTCTGTTATACAAGGTATAAAAATATACGTGCAGCAGGTCACACCAGTAGCATCCAATGTCAGTGAAAACAGAGATGTAGTAAACTAACTTTGATACATCGAAATAGAAAACTTATGTCCTTCTTCGAGAAAAAAAAATAACAATTCAATACATAAATAAAACACTGGGCCTAGATTGTTGGGTGGCTGAGACGGGTAGGATATGAAATACAGCCACATCTACGAGTTATATACTGAATGGTTTTAAAAGCAGATAGGTAAGAAATGCATTCAAAACAACATTTCGTTGTATGCTCCAATAGAGAGGTAACGCTGGTTTTTACCAAAAGTTGTCAGATTTGCTCCTATTATACAGGCTACAGATTTTATTTTATAGTTTAAATATGTTAAGCAGATAAATATGAAGGTTAAAGTAACACTTTTAAATAATAACCAGCTTTGTAGGATTTTTTTTATTTTTTTTGAAAAAATGTCAAAAAATGACAAATTTTATCAAAAATTTCGATTTTTGGAGCAAAAGCGCAGACTCAAGCCATTTTTTTTCAGCGGTAAAATTTCACGCAGTTGATGTACTAGTATAAAGGCAAGTTTTGGCACCTACCCGTTTTTGATTTTTAAAAAATAATTTTTTTCGCTCGACCCTAGCGGAGACCCCTGAACCCCCCGTAGTCTAATTAAATTTAAATTTGCAACTTTCTATTAATTGTGCTAATGGTTATCGTATATCTTGCATTTCTTTATGCATTTTGATTTATAAGGAAAAGTAACAGTTTGGACAAATCTGATGTATCCGGAACTTTTTAAAGTGTAAACTCAGTAATCTAGATTTTTACAGTTTTTTTTTCTCCGAAAACAAAAGTTTGATTGCATTTTGCAGCAGTTATCGCGGAACAGGCAGATAGAAGAACAGACTGACAGATGGAATAAACAATAAATTTCGAACAATTTCATGAACAATAAATTTCGAGTCACCAAAGTAAGCCTTCACTGAAGTTTTGGCAATGACGTCATTATTCATGAGTTATTGATATCCATGTTTCTTGTATTTTTAACAACTACTATAAAATACCTGTTTTATTTAAATTATGACGTCATATTTTACCAAGTGAAATGTTAGTTAAAAATATAATTCTTTTTTATTTCTTTTACTTCTAATTATGTCCCCATTTTTGTCAGAAAATTTCTTATTAACAAAACAAATATCCGTGTTTAATATTTAACAAAAAGTACTATATCTATTTTTATTTTTATGCTGACGTCATTTTTATTTTTTTTTTCTTAGTTTAATTTCTCGAATGGAAATTGCTCAATTGAAATTTATTGCCGTTGAAAAATAATTCAAGATTTTAATTTTAATTTTTTAGGCAACGATAAAGGAAATTGATTAAATTGTATCTAAAAGATCTCTATTGATTGTGTATGAAAAAGAATGAAATTTTGAATTATTAAGGAAAATATTTGAATAAAATTAATAAAACATAACCTATGTTCTTTTCTGGGCTATGTTATATTTATAAGCAAAGATACAAAGACATTAATTAATTCATCAGTTTTGATGTTGATTTCATTTAAATTTTCGTGCACGCTTTCAAATTATGGATAAGGATTAGGATGAATGGTTGTTCAGCAACCATTATGAGAAAATAAAAAAATTAAATAAATACATTTGAAATAAGTAAATCACTAAAACAAATTAGTTTATATTATTGGAACACATTTATAAAAAATCTCCAAAATTTACAGTAATAATTTAAAAAATATGACAAAAGCGTAGACAAAATAAAAAAATATATATATACGAATAATTTAACCGGTAAATTTCAGTATCCATTTATCACTGAATTCCATTAATCAAAATTTCTCTTAAGGAAAAAAAAAATGAAAATCATTGGATTTGCCTTAGAAAAGCATTATTGTGGAAAATAAAATATTCTATATTTTCCGAACGAATGAATCAAATCTAACCAAAAACTATACAGCTTAATCCCAGTGCCTCACTAACATACCCACTTAATTTCAAGTCAATCGAATGCTTTTTACGCCAGTTATCGCAGAACAGACAGACTGACAGACTGACAGTCTGACGGACAGACATACAGACACAAAAATATTTCTTGTCTCCAAAGTAAGCCTTCAATGACGTTTCGGCAATTGGAGAACATATAAAAAAAACTCTATTAAAATTATATTTTATGTGCTTTTTTAAAGCTTTTATGTGTTTTTTAGCTGACAGGCTATCATAGCCTGAGAGCTTATGTGCCCGTCCGTTCTGTATGTACGTTCGTGTGTAACGCGATAACTCATGATAAAAATATCTGATCCAATTGAAATTTTGTATGTAGGTATATCCTG
Source organism: Maratus speculifer (assembly GCA_964019185.1). Taxonomy (NCBI): domain Eukaryota; kingdom Metazoa; phylum Arthropoda; class Arachnida; order Araneae; family Salticidae; genus Maratus; species Maratus speculifer. The sequence goes on from OZ025294.1 coordinate 408,101,880, forward strand.
ACAAGGCGCTTCCCTGATTAGTTTTTGGAGTTCATTCGATATGTATAAGAGGGGGAACGGGGGGCTCATGCCCCTCCCCTTAGTTGATATAAATGGGATTTTCATGCCGAATTAAGTTTTCGTTCAAAATTTAGATTAGGATCATTCTGATGAGGCGATTCCGTGACTGTTATTAGGTGTTCATTGAATAAGTATAAATAGGGGGAACAGGGGTTCTAATCCCCCCCCCTTAATTTATATAAATGGGTTTTTCAAGCAGAATTTTCAGATTTCGTTCAAATCTCTGAATAGTTTTGGAAGTTTAATGGTTAAGTATAAAAGAGGGGGATAACTCCTTTTAAATTATATAAATGCTAAATGGGTTTTTATTAAGAATTATCTCATTTGCTCTGAATTTTGGATATAGATTTTTTATATGATAAAGCATGTCTTTGATAGTATAGGAGGTTCAATGATTAAGTATAAAAAAAGAGGAAAGGGGAGAGCTGTTTCCCCTTCTTAATTTTTTTCGAACGGAATTAACCCTTGAAAATATAAGGCTTTGATGTACAATTAGTATTTGTAGCCCGTGAGCTCAAAGCCATCAGTTTAACTGGGCAGTATTCTTTTTTATTTATATTTTATGTGATTTTTTTAGCTCACAGGCTATCATAGCCTGAAAGCTTATGTGCCCGTCTGTTCTGTATGAACGTTCGTGCGTAACGCGATAACTCATGATAAAAATATCCGATCCACTTGAAATTTTGTATGTAGGTATATCCTAACAAGGCGCTTCCCTGATTAGTTTTTGGAGTTCATTTGATATGTATAAGAGGGGGAACGGGGGGCTCATGCCCCTCCCCTTAGTTGATATAAATGGGATTTTCATGCAGAATTAAGTTTTCGTTCAAAATTTAGATTAGGATCATTCTGATGAGGCGATTGCGTGACTGTTATTAGGTGTTCATTGAATAAGTCTAAATAGGGGGAACAGGGGTTCTAATGCCTCCCCCCTTAATTTATATAAATGGGTTTTTCAAGCAGAATTTTCAGATTTCGTTCAAATCTCTGAATAGTTTTGGAAGTTTAATGGTTAAGTATAAAAGAGGAGGATAACTCCTCTTAAATTATATAAATGCTAAATGGGTTTTTATTAAGAATTGTTCGATTTGACCTGAATTTTGGATATAGATTTTTTATATGATAAAGCATGTCCTTGATAGTTTAGGAGGTTCAATGATTAAGTATAAAAAAGGGGAAAGGGGAGAGCTGTTTCCCCTTCTTAACTTTTTTTCGAACGGAATTAACCCTTGAAAATATAAGGCTTTAATGTACAATTAGTATTTGTAGCCTTGAGCTCAATGCCATCAGTTTAACTGGGCGGTATTCTTTATTTATTATTGGATTTTTGTTTGTTTATTTCACGCCGAAAGATAATTAAGTCGCCAAATAGGTTGCTACGAATTTTTCCCTTTCCTTATTTTGGGGCTGTGACATTTGGATAGGGTTACCAAAAAATTCAACTTCCGAAAATTCGTTAAATTTTTCCTCACCAAAAATGTGAATACGATGTAATTTTTCAACACCAAAAATTTGTAGGTTTTTGGAGGAATTTTTAAATTTTTTCCAATATTTTATATTTCTTATTAACTAATTTAGATTTTTAAATGTTTTTCTTAAACAACAACAAAAAAACTACATTAATAGTCTGATAAATGACCTTAAAAACAGCATTTACAGAAAGTTATGCTGTTGCAACATACAGGGTGTTTCGCTACCAGACTGACAAACTTTAAGGGATGATAGTAGACATGAGAACAAACATTATTAAACAGGTAACCATGGGGCGCAAACGTTTTCTGTAGGAGCTAGGGACCATTAAAGTTTAAGGCCCAAAATTTCTAACTATGATAAAAAACGGAAAAATGGGTCGATTTGTTTGATGTTTTCACTAAAATCATTCTTTATATCACGATTTTTTTAGAAATTTTTTTAAAGGTTATGTTCAAAAATTGTCGATAGAAGGCGCTTTAGACTTTAGAGTAACGAACAATTACTTTTTATCGTTATTTTGTGCATGCGGTTGAAATTGGTCTAAAGTTTTTATTTTAACTTAAATTTTAAGCCCAAAATCGGAAACATTGGGGTCGGGTAACTAGCAAATATTGTGTGAACAGAGAGGGAGATTTTAAACGTTCATAAATATTGGACAAACAAATCGATTTTGTTGCTGTTTGCGTGTAAGTCATTTCCTTGGTAATTATTTTATTCAAAATGGCGTACAGCTTTGGTGTCCTCATTTTTTGATAGACGGCGCTTCCGACAAATATCCGACATTTCAATGGCATTACTCCTGGGTGTTTTACTACCAGACCAACATACTTCCAGAAAGTGTTAGCTATGCAAAGAAGACTCGGAATCACATAGGAATGTAACGTTGGAAATGCCCTTTTTGCGAGTTACGGTTAAAGGAAGCAGAGAGAAGAAAACAGAAACAGCAGAGAAAGAGCAACACGTTAATGTGACATAAACAAGACAATTTATTAGACTAGACAATTTATTTAAATGTTTTACTACAAAAGGTGTTCGAAATTACGACCAGAAGTAGACCGGCATGCTTGACAGTGGCGTCGCGTGTAATTTTTCACGCTTTGAAAGATTCCTGGCATCTCTGATAGTTTTCTGGCAGCTACAGAAATACCAGCTGCGAGGTCTTCAACTGATGGTACGGGAGTCTCATACACCCAATTTTTCATTTGACCCCATGAGAAGTCCATACATGATAGGTCCGGCGATCTGGCAAGGCTAATGAACCGGGCCACCTCGACCTATCCACCACTGTCCATATTTTACTTTCAAGTGTCGGCAAACGTCACTGGTCAAATCTGGAGGAGCCCTATCATGCTATTCGTCGTTCAAATACTCCATTCTGCTACCTTTAAAACCGGTTCGCGAATGATCACTTTACAGTGATAGCTGCTCAGGCGCATTACCATTTAGCGTCATCTACCTCAAGGAAACCACAGTGCCATCTACCGTCGCTGTCAAACTTGCCGGATTTCTTGTCGTAATTTCGAACACCTTTTCAAGTAAAACCTTTAAATAAACGGTTTTCTGTCACTTTAACGTGTCGCTCTTTATCTAATGTTTCTGTTACTTTTTTCTCTGCTTTCTTTAACCATAACTTGCAAAAAAGGCATTTCCAACGTTACATTTTTATGTGATTCCGAGTCGTCTTTGTATCCCTAACACTTCCTGGAAGTGTGTTGGTCTGGTAGTAAAATACCCAGGAGTAATGCCATTGAAATGTCAGAGATGTGTCGGAAGCGCCCTCTATCAAAAAATGAGGACACCAAAGCTGTACGTCATTCTGAATAAAATAATTACCAAGGGAATGACTTCCACGCAAACCGCAACAAAAACGATTTGCTTGTCCAATATTTATGAGTGTTTAAAATCTCCCCCTCTATTCACAGTTCAATTTTCGCTAGTTACCTGATCCCAATGTTTCCTATTTCGGGCTTAAAATTTAAGTTAAAGTCTAAACTTTAGAATAATTTTAACCCCATCCACAAAATAACGGTAAAAAGTAGTTGTTCGTTACCTTAAAGTCTAAAGCGCCCTCTATCGACAATTTTTGAACGTAACCTTTAAAAAAATTTTCTAAAAAAATTGTGATATAAAGAATGATTTTAGTGAAATCCGCTAACGAATCGACCCATTTTTCCAAATTTTCGACCTTAAATTTTAATGGCCCCCTAGCTCCTATAGAAGACGTTTGCGCGCCATGGTTTCCTATTTAATAATGTTTGTCTTCGTGTCTACTATCATCCATCAAAGTTTGTCGGTCTGGTAGCGAAACACCCTGTATATATGTGCAATATTTCGAATCTAAACTTCCTTAGTACATTTTAAAGCATTGGCTTTAAAATGCATCAAGTTTTAATACTAGGTGCAAGCAACATCAAAGGTTGGTGTTGCTGAAATACAGGGTCATGAAAAATCGAAGAATGTGGAAAACAGAATTACAGATATCACGGCAACTAATAATCCGATCGACTTCCTCCTTTATGCAAAATTTGGTTTATTTTATTGTCTTTTACAATCACTCCTTAAAATAAAAATTTCGAAAATTTTTATGTACCTTTCATCAGAACGAATTTTTCGAGAGTCCGAAAAAAATAGTTCTGGATAATCGAGGTTACTGATATGAAATAGGCTTCGTCCCATTCTTATGTACTAAGTACATAGAAAATTTCAAATGTCTATCTCAATTTGTTCGGGAGATAGAGCGTTTACAAACACACAGACAGACGCACGCCATTTTTTTTTCTAGAAATATGTTTTTTGTCTGAAACGTGTAAATCCGTCAAATTTTTTTTTTCGATTTTCCAAACGATTGCAAGACTTACCCTATACTACGTATGATGGGTAAGTAATAAGTATAATTATTGTTAATATGAATATGAAGTTCATCCAATCATTCTATTTTTACTTTGAGAAAGAAAATAACAAGCCAATAACCAGGTCATTATGGTCCAATTTGTGCACTGGAGGGTTAATGTCTTTCGTAACCTAATTTTCATAAAATTGGGTTGTGATATTTTAAATAAAAATTTTATTTTATAATGAATGCGAAAAAATAAATTAAAATAACATTTTTTTTTAAATTTTAAAATAAAATTGTTTTTAACTTCTGATAATTTTTTAACATTACAGCAATATAACTACATGTCCCTGAAAAAATTAAGAAATTTAATAATAGCATTAAAATACTCTTTATTGCATATTAACTTATCTAAAAATTTAGAATAAAAAAATACTATTAGGGCCATTAAGATGTATTATTGGTCTGAAGCAAACTCAAATTTCTCATTTTTAAAATTCTTTAAGCTCAAAATGTAAAATATTACATATAAAGATTAGAGAGAAAATTTATTGAATAATTTATTATTATTTAGCACTTCTTCATGAACTGTAATGGCTCACAAGGTCATTGAATCGTTCTCTGTCATAAAGAACTCACACTAGTTACTTAAGAAAACCCAGATGATAATGTTAATTCTACGGGAGCTTTATTTTAAAATTTCTCCTTTGAATTTTAATATTTTTACACTATTTTTTCCTCATAAGATAGCTGTGGACAATCTACAACTAGGCTAACTTTTGCTTTTTCAATTTTGGTTTAAGAATTTTCTTTAAAAGTTACTTTAAATTTCGGAACCGCTTAGAATCGGTTCTGAAATTCAAACTATCATGATATAAATATATATATATATATATAACCAAAATCTAAAAAATAAAAACAAATCCGGTTGTAGATCGTCCTGAACTATACTATGTAAAAGAGGAAAAAAGTAAAAATATTAACATTTGAACGAGATATTTGAAAGCAACGCAGAATTTTCAGATTTCGTTCAAATTTTTGAATAGTTTTAGAAGTTTAATGATTAAGTATAAAAGAGCGGGATAACTCCTCTTAAATTATACAAATGCTAAATGGGTTTTTATTAAGAATTATCTGATTTGCTCTGAATTTTGGATATAGATTTTTTATATGATAAAGCATGTTTTTGATAGTTTAGGAGGTTCAGTGATTAAGTAGAAAAAAGAGGAGAGGGGAGAGCTGTTTCCTCTTCTTAATTTTTTTTCGAACGGAATTAGCCCTTGAAAATATAAGGCTGTAATATACAATTAATATGCGTAGCCTGGGAGCTCAATGCCATCAGTTTAACTGGGCAATATTCTTTTTATTTTTATATTATTTCAGGTATACAGCAGGTAATATAAATCATATACCTTTTCAGCTGAAATTATGTGTAACAATGTTGCTAAAACATTCATTATGCATGAATTTATGAAAGAAGTCGAAATAAAATAAATGGCGTAGCTTCCATTAAGACATGTTAATTCCAATTATAATTAAATTTTTACAAATAATAAATAAAAGAGTTTTACGAACAATATTGCTTTTATTGATTGCGGAATGCATGGAAACTATAGTTTAAAATTTTGAAAGAAATCAAACCTTTGCTTTTAATGAGTATTTAGAGTTGATTGCGTGAGTTTTGAAAAATTAACCCTGCGACGATGCTTTCCATTAACCATGCAGTGCTTGCGTGGCATTCCACAGACGCCATGAATGTTTCCTTTTTTAATTGCTTTATAAACGGATGTGTGAGCAAGCTTTGTGCTGCCATATACCCTTCTGGCAACTACGAATTGAGTGACTAAATATATATTAGTATGGCAGAGCTATACCTGGCGTTTGTCAGACCTTTAACATTACAATATGCCACGCGTGCACTGCAGGTTTAAGGATCCTGTGCTATAATGTACAGTAATACTTTGGTTTTCGTCGCCAATCCGTTCGATAACAATCGGTGAAATTCCAATCCGATGGAAACCGAGACAATTATTTCCATATGAATCTATATAAATCTAATAATTTTTTTTAAAACACCAAAATATGTATTAAAATACAATTTATACAGATTAAGTACAGCGTTTAAAATTAAATTCTTGGTGTATGCTTTTCAGTCACTATATTTGGGACCACTTCCTTTTTTAGAGTTTTGATAGTAGGAAGATGAGGACGAGGGTAGGGAGGAGTCAGAGGACCAACAAGTGTGGCGTTATCGTCTACAGAGGCAGAATATATTTCGGTTTCGAACACTTGTCAAGAAATTGTGTGGCTACTCATATTGTTGAATGACTTAGATCTACCATAAAAATTGCTAATTATTGTGTATAACGACAATCTCTTGTGCATAAAGATTTTGAAAAATTAAAAACATCTACCAAGAAGTAAACACGTTAGTGTGAAATATCACAATGTAAAATCCTTAATCGAGAATGAAACTATGTCACTGCACTATTGCCCCTCCAAGCAAATGATTGCGGACATACTGCCAAAACCCCTTGCGAAACCTCAGTTTGAAATTTTGAGAATGTAGCTGCAACTGAGGAAAACAAAATTCATTTTGAAAACAAAAGTGGGGGTTGTTGGAGAAATAGAGTTATTATCAGACACTTTAACCAGTTTAATTTCATTCGAACATTTTTAATTTGATGAAAATAAAGAACTTCTTTTTATAATTAATTTTAAATTAATTTTTTTGGTGTTACCATTTATGTAAGAATTGAATAATTATAAAATAGCAATTTGGATTCATTAATTAAACGTTAATTTGTTAGTTGTTTTGAAAGAAATATTGAACGAAATCCTATGTGATATCTGCGATCCCACTTGTTTCTAAAGGTACTCGGTAAAGGTTTCTAGGTTTTTAAGACTTATTTCTCCACATTATGAGGATAAAATTTTAGTTACATATCTGACGACGATTAAGAATCTATTGAAAATAAAAATATTTGTTTCTCGGGATTCCTAATGATAAAGAGTTCTTTTCGGAACGTGTAACTTGAAAAAAAAACATTGTATCTTTTTGTTTGGGTTATACATATCCATAGTTTTAAAAGTATGTCTTTTTTTTAAATGTGTTTTTCAGAATTTAAAATAAAGCAATAAATGAAAAAATATATTTTTGAATGAATGAAATAAATATAACTAAAAAAAATGTGGCCTCTTTTACAGTTTTGGAAACGCGCAAATTCGGATTCTGTTTAGAAATTTCGTTTGTTAAATAGTGTAATAATATTTTGGAAAACTATAATCTACATAAACTCTCCGGAGATTTCAAATCTACTATAGCAGGGATTTCCAAACTTTTAAATCGACGTACCACTAAATAGACGGTCATAAATCCACGTATCATCAGGAGAAAATCTCATTCTAGTACAGAAAAGGGCAACATAAAATGCATCCTTTTTGGCCGATGAATACTGATAAAATTAAAAGAAAACATAAATATTGTTTTGTTAGACATGGAAAAAAATTAGGAAAGGCTGAAATGTCAACCAACATCTATAGAAGCATTAGTTCCATTTGTCTAAAAATTCTAATAGAAATTATATCAAAATAAGGAAAATGTGAATGCTATCAAAGCAATGATAATAGAGCAGGTAGCAATGAGTCTGTGAACTGACAAATAAAGAAAGAGGAACGGGGGATTAAACAGTTATTTTATATTTTTTATTTCATGTACCAGTATCGGACCAGTAAACAAAACGTCACGTACTAGTACTGGAACACGTACCATAGTTTGAGAACCTGTATAATATAAAATAACGCCTTGAAACTCAGTTAAACAAGATCATTAAAAAAGAAAGATATACACTTCTATATTGAGAAAGATTTTCGAAATTCCAAACTACAGCTTTCCACTTTTTTTTCTTTGTGTTTTGCTGCTTTATAGCAACAAACAAGTTACATTAATGCACAACTTTTATTAATGCTCAAATGCTTTATGAATTTAAAAACGGAATTTGTCTTTTATTAAGTATTTAGTGGCATCCAGAATTTTTCTAAAAATAAAATTGCATTATTTATAAATTATACCTAGGAATTAATTAATCTATGAATTATATCTAGTCTCTTAGCCATTTGACCAAGGGATTAAAATATAAGTGAATCTTTCGCTTCTAAAATGTTTCATTGTTATATTTTCTTAAATGTTCTAAAAGTTTATTTACACTTCTATAAGATATTGGAAATTAGAAAAAATAATTTTTATACTGAAATTACCCCATGCTCAAAATTTTCTCTCTACATGCGCTATTTCACATTCGCGTTGATCAAATTTATCTTTTCATCTAAATATCACATAATTTAATTTTTTTTTTACTGCATCGAATAGAAAAAACATATTCCTTTAAATAAAGTTTGTTCAAAAACTGTAACAATTCACAATTTTTGATTTCCTTAAATTAATTCTCAAACTTCTTTTAAATTAATGAATTGTGACCTAAAAGTGAATATCTGCTTGCTACAATAATGTGAAGTATCATTACAAGCAACATAAGTAAATATACGAAACAAATTTGAAAGAGGGTTACAAGAATTTGGGATTTTCTTAGGGGGTGGAGGGAAGGGGGTCAAACTTGACGAGACCTTTTTCCGCCGGCTTTAATAGTCCATAAATAGTAGTATTCGTAACATTTAATTTAATAAAAAATAATAATGCAACTATTTAATGTTAAATAATTATTTATCTTCTAAATGAATTTAAAATAATTTTGGAATTATATATATATTTTTCAAAATAACACTCTTCAGTTTTGTGAAAATTAAAAGAGAACATAAATATTGTTTTGTTAGACATGGAAAAAAATTAGGAAAGGCTGAAATGTCAACCAACATCTATAGAAGCATTAGTTCCATTTGTCTAAAAATTCTAATAGAAATTATATCAAAATAAGGAAAATGTGAATGCTATCAAAGCAATGATAATAGAGCAGGTAGCAATGAGTCTATGAAATGAAAAATCAAGACAGTGGAACGGGGGGATTAAACTGTTTATATTTTTTATTTCATGTACCAGTATCGGACCAGTAAACAAAACGTCACGTACTAGTACTGGAACACGTACCATAGTTTGAGAACCTGTATAATATAAAATAACGTCTTGAAACTCAGTTAAACAAGATCATTAAAAAAGAAAGATATACACTTCTATATTGAGAAAGATTTTCGAAATTCCAAACTACAGGTTTCCACTTTTTTTTCTTTGTGTTTTGCTGCTTTATAGCAACAAACAAGTTACATTAATGCACAACTTTTATTAATGCTCAAATGTATCGCATATGCTTTATGAATTTAAAAACGGAATTTGTCTTTTATTAAGTATTTAGTGGCATCAAGAATTTTTCTGTGAAATGAGTTTTTGTGTGAAAAGATCGAAAAACGTACACATAATATATAAATATTAATTAAAGTTTATATTATACATAATCTGGAATTTTTAAATTGACTGAAGAAAATAATAAATCTCTTGAGTTTTATAGATATGCACTATGTATATAATGCATTATTTATGAAGAAAAAATGCAAATATTTAATGACCCCATTTACAACTTTCGAGGTTATCAGGTTTAACGGTTTTTTTTTTTATATATAATTCAAAAAAATCAGTTTCCAAACTGCTATAAAAGTATTCCCAAGCTGCACTGGAGAAATGATAGATCTTTTAAAGGTCAATGGCTCAAGTATTTGAATTTTAAAATATTTTAAAGCACTGCTAAAGTAAAAGATAAAAATTTCCTATTGAAATTTATGTAATAAGTAAATGATGATTAAATATATAAACGACCATTTATTTATTTATTTCGAAATAATCCAAAATTATAACTTCTTGTCAAAGTGTAAGTTTTAGTTTTAATATTAAAAAAGAAGTACAGAGAGCTTTTTTAAAGCTACTATAAATTTTAAAACTTTAAACGTCCTGACCCTGGTTTTTCCATCTCATAATGTGCATATATAACGTTATCGTTTTAGTGAAGGAGAGAGAATATAAGTCGAATAACAAATAATGTTGTCCACTTGCTTTTGTTGATAAGAACTTCTATTCCCCCACTCCTCCACCATTCTGGGCAAGTACAGCAAAATGTTATGACTGCTGAATGCATGAGGTAACAAAAAACTATTGTAAGATACTTTTAAATAGTAATTATTTCTTTTAAGTATTATTTGAAAAAAAACGATATTTTATTGACTTCTCTTCATTTGAATCAATAAAGGTATGCAAAAATAAATTTAATCAGTTTTGTATATTGCTGAAAAAAAAAAAAACTGCTTTGATAACGATATTACCGGGGAGGGGGAGGGATTATAACGCATGATATCGAAAAGAGGAGTGTTGGTCAAAATTTACCAAAATGTTGATAACCTTATATTGGTACAGCCCTTAAGCCTTGAATTCAAGGACTGATTTAACACACAATTGATATTAACGTTGTTTGTACTCTTCAACAAACATTTGTATAAGAACACAGACATTCAGAAAAGAGCTGCTTTTCTAATGTGTGAGATATTACATATAGAAATTATAATTTCGAAAGCTCTAAAATTAAGACTGTACATCATTTCGACTTATTTGCAGTAAAAATTTAAGTTTTATGTACAGATACTCATTACCCAGGTCGAAATTCATGCTGGTATTTGTTTGCTAGACAAGCACCAAGTGCTATAACCCAACAAGTAAAATAGCATAAACTAGCGTTACACATTGCTGGTTCCAGCAGAATTTTCAGCAATTCATGGTGTGTATTGGCCCACTTTGTTGGAAATAAGCATGAGATGCTTGCATATAGCTTGTCATGCTTTTGTTGTGCAAGCTAGCGATATAGCATGTGATGATAGCTAGCATATAATAGCATAGAATTTCCAGCAATTCATGGTGTGTATTGGCCCACTTTGCTGGAAACCTAGCAGACATAGCAATACCTAGCAATAACTAGCATATTTTTGTTGCTGGTACAAGCATAAATTTTGACCTGGGTAGTAACGTTATTAATTTTGGAGATACGTGTTATTTTACCGCATCCGTCTTTCCCATTGATGTGGCTTGCTCTAGTTTCTACTTATGCTATCTGGATGACGTTTTTGCTTCACCAATCAGATATTTTTTTGATAGTCCAAGAGCCGACCGCACAAAACCCTAAGTCAACGAGCACAAGAAAAATTCCTTTATATTATGGAAGAGTAGTCATAGGGAAATCTACCCTCATAGCATGCATGTTCACAGTGACGTCACAATGACGTCACTGTGAGTCACTTTGGTCACATCACATCTGTGACGAAAATGCCACCACTCAGTGACGTCACAATGTGACTATGATGTGACTTTCTAAAAAAATTTTCACAGTTCGTCACAATGTTAATGTCAAAGTAGTCACAAATGACACACTTTTCACAAATTGGTCACATTGTGACGTCACAAAGTGGTCACAATGTGACGTCACAAAAAAGCTCTAAAACGGCCATAACGACTTCACATTTTAGTCACTATGACTTCACAACGACGTTGCAGTGACGTCACCATGTCTTACGGGTAATGATCCATGTCTGCCGGAAGAGAAGTGGTGCATAAGCCAAAAAATAATAACACTAGTGGTTGATTCGTAAGCTTAGCATTGTGCTTTCCTGCCCCCAGTTTTCGACGTTTTCATACTTTTGGTTGTACGGCAAACGCAATGCTAAGCGTGCGAGTCAAACACTAGTATTAATTTCGCTTCCGGCAGACATAGATTCCTCTATTGCTACTCTTCCATAAAATAATGGAATTTTTCTGCGTTCGATGACTTAGGCTTTTGTGCAGTCGGCTCTTGGACTATGAGGTCTCAAATGTATTTATTTTTTCTTTTTTGGACACTTAACCTTTTTGGGTCTGGTGTACTATTAAAGGCACATGTCTTTTCATCGAGTATTGTATTGCCTTGACAATTACTTACAAGGAAGGTCTCCATTGGGGGCATACTCAGAATTTTTTGAAAAAAATACGAATTAAACTATTCATGTAGGTAATAAAGGATCAGTGAAAATTAGCGGCGGAATTACATTATTAGATGTGTAAAAAAATAAAATAGTTTGGAATAATTGGCGTGAAAAGCTGAAAGCGACGCGGGATTTGGCGAGCAGTGCATTTCCTCGCCAAAAGCAGACGATTTTAACGAATCTGAAAATCGATTTTAATTGTCTTCACTGTTAAAAATCTGCAGCATTTACTGCAACGTCACTCCACTACTTTTATAGAATATCTCTCTTCTGACCAATGAGAATGCTCCATAGTACGGTGAATTGACCGAGTCATACACTGTTAAAAATCTGCTGCATTTTGTTGCAATGCACTCCAACGATTGTATATATTATCTCTATTCCAACCATTAAGAAAGCTCCATTTCACGGCCAAGTAACCGTTTTCTATACAAGCAAGGGAGTGCGTTGCAACAAAATGCAGCAGATTTTTAACAGTGTATTTTTCAATTTGGAACAATTTAATCAATTTAAATTGTGTTTTAAAGCATCAAATATATTAATTTCATTTTGTTATAAGTACATATAAACGTATATGACAAAATTACACTTAAAGTAAAGTAAAAATGAAAAGCTAAAATTACTGAAACTTATTTAAATAAATTGAACATAGAAAGTTTTTTTCTTTAAAAAGTATTCGAAGCGTAAAAGCGTATTTTTCAAAGTTTCGTTTTTTCGCCAACCGGAGATAAATCGCCAAATAAACGAAATTTTTATTATTTTTTTACGGACGTTATAAGGAAGTTCCGCCGAAATTTTTTTTTATAAACATATATAACTATATGAGAAGAACATTCTGTAATTTTTTCAGATTTTTCTGAGTATGCCCGTATGGAGACCTTCCTTGTTAGTTACTTTATTCTTATAAAAATGATAGTATATACCTATGCCTTTCTTATTATAGCTTCATTTATGTTTTGACATTTAGTAATAACTGTAATAATTAAAGTTAGCTTAATTTTCTTTACATCGTTGGCAATTCCTTTATTTTAAGCAGAGATTTCAATCTTTGAATTTAAAATTTAAGTTACTTTTTTGAACGAACTATGTGTAATAAAACGCGAAAAAATTAAAAAGTTGTAATAATCTCTCAAATTCTGCTGTAATCCGTTATTTTCCAAATGTCTCTAACAACTCTTTCTTAGTATATTTTCATATTAAAATACATTGAATAATACACTAAATAAGTATTTTCGTTAAATTTCCGACAATAAAATAATCTTTAAATTTCACTAAACCTGTTTGGATAACTACGATTAACATTATTAAATTAAATCTATCTTTGTTCTCGAAATGGAAAAAAAATCGTAGCCAAAAGGGTTAAATTATTTTAACACTATTTATCCTTGATTATTTTACTATACAATAGTTGTAAGATATGATGTATGCCTTAATTTTTCAATATGGAATTCAGAGTCAGTCTCTTAAAGCAATGCATGTGAAAATATAAATGTATATGATTGTGATCCCAATTTCCTTTACAAAAGTTTTTATGTGCTATATTATCTCTTAAAATTTGAACGTTTAAATTTGAATCACCCTGTAAATGACAAATGGCTGAATGTGCAAGTATATGTATATAAATGAGGAATACCGGGTGATTAAAAAAAAAGTTCACAAAATGATATGATAATCAAGCATACAACAAAGATAAAAAAAAAAAAAATCACGTAATAACATAGGGTCGCAAACTACTTATTGAATCACAAATACAGGACGTTCCATTCTAGCTACCCCCTGTTTGACTGTTATAATTTCGAGGGAAATAAAATCGTTGAAATGAAAATGCAATGATATGCACCGTATTTTGTGCGAAATGTGAAAACATTACGAAAAGATCTGAAAAAACATACACTGAGAAAAAAAATATGCCGCCTTCAACTAGAATGAATAGTTAGTCACTTTCTGAATCTCTAAACTAGAAATATAGATGTCCAAACTATGCGAGTGGGGTAAACAACTAAGCTGAATAGGTGAAATGACTTGACATTTCTAGTCTCGTGTTTTCTAGGAGACGAAACGACATTGAACCGTTTCAGTAGCGAGAAATTATCGCTTGATTTTAGGAATGGTTTCTTAAGCTATAATTCTAGCTACTAAATCAAATCTATTGTGTTCGCATCTATTTGAAGAGATTTTTAGATAAATTTGACAACAAAAATATAGGAAAACGCGCTTGAATTCTCGTAAGAGACTCTGGAACTCTCTAAGAAATGGAACTAAAATTTATAGGGATGACATGGAACTATTTTTTCTAGAGCCATTACTTAGATTCTATATGCCAGTACCATATTTTTTTCTCAGTGTATTGCTCAAGCAATCGATGATACCGTATAGACTGATTATCACTGTCTAAAATGTGAGGTGTCAAATGCATATGATTGGCGTGCATAATGCAAACTTTTACCACTTTTATTTGGTGTTATCACATTTAAATGAAAGGTGAGAATGTCTGTTAAATAAATTATTATAATATACTTCAGTTTTCGGAAACTTATTACCGTCAACCCAAATTGAGTTAGGATGAAACGCCCTGTATTTCTGACTCAATAAGTCATTTGCGGCCCTATGTTTCCATGTGCTTTTTTATCCTTGCCGTATGCCTGATTTCTCATATCATATTGTCAACGTTTTTTTATCCACCCTGTATGCTTACGCATGCGTACTTGTGCATCCTCATATACAAAGTAAATTAATTTTTTTAAATATATTGTAACTATATCTGTTTAGCAATTACAAAAAATAATTCAAATCTATAATTAAATTTAATGAAGCACTTCTTATAATGCAAAAAAGCACTTATTATCTTCTTTTCATTTATTCGCTCTAAATTAATTGAAAACTGCAAAAACTTATAAATTTTCAGGAAACTCAGAAAAAAGATACTTTTTATTGAATAATTTTATCCATAAAGGAAATCAAATTAATTAATTTTAATTCTAATACATATTATTACAAGTAGTAAAAAATCCGAATTATTAAAAAATGGTTTAAACAAAAACGACGTTTCTCATTTTTTCATTTTTTAGTCATATTTCTCCTATCAGTAACTCACTTTTTTCTTTTTGCAAAAACAAAAATTGGTATTTAAATTATTACAAATTACTTAAATGGCAAAAAAAGATAATTTTAAAATGCATATAGAATAGATTTCTCTAATTACCTTTTTAAAAATTACTTATATTTAATTATATATAAATAAATATTAAACAGAAAAGGTCATTCGTTATATAAAGTCATTAATTATTGCGTATAAAATATTCTTTTATTGAAAAAACAAAACAAAAAAAACTAGACTTTAAAAACCAATTACAGCTTCACATACAGGGTTTTTCTAAACTCATGGTACAAACTTTAAGGGGAAATAGTACACATCAAGACAAACAATATTAAATAGGAAACTAAGGGTCCCAAACGTCTTCCGAAGGAGATAGAAGCCATTACAGTTTAGGGTCCAAAAATTCAAATGATTATAAAAAACCAAAAAAATGGTCGATTCGTATGTGGTTGGTTCGTTTGATTGAAAATAAATTATAAAGATAAAATAAAAAAATGCCGATAGAGGTCGCTTTAGACATTGGAATAACAAACAACTTTTTTTACCGTTATTTTTTGCATCTCATTAATTTTTTTAGAAGCTTAGAAATAAACTTAAATTTTGACCTCAAAATCTAAATCGTTTTGAGTGGTTAAATAGCGCAAACTGAACTGTGAGGGGAGGTTCAAATTTCAAATGATTATAAAAAACGGAAAAATTTGTAAATTGATTTGCTATTTTCACTAAAACTATTCTGTATGTCCATATTATCTTGAAAATAAATTATAAGGATAAAATTCAAAAAGTGCCGATAGAGGGCGCTTTAGACATTGGAGTAACGTACAACTATTTTTTACCGTTATTTTTTGCATCTCATAAATTTTTTTAGAAGCTTAGACGTAAACTTAAATTTTGAAATGAAAATCTTAATCGTTGGGAGTGGTTAAGTGGAGCAAACTGATCTGTGTTCAATGGGGTTTGGGGAGCTGAAATGTTACCTTTCCCACCCCTCGAACGCAGTTCAATTTTCCGCTACTTAATTAGTCACAACGATGCAGATTTTGAGCTCAAATTTTAAGTTTGAACTTTTACAAGCATTTAATTAGATACAAAAAATAACGGTTAAAAATAGTTGTTGGATGCTTACTTTAAAGTTCAAGGCTACCTCTGGCGGAATTTTTTGAAAGATATCTTTAAAATTTATTTTTAACAAACTATTGACATAAAGAATAGTTTTAGCGAAAACCGACCAATTTTTCCGTTTTTTATAATCATTTGAAATTTGAACCTCCCCACCCCCATTGAACACAGTTAAGTTTGCGCTACTTAACCACTCCTAATGATTCAGATTTTCATCTTAAAATTTAAGTTTATATCTAACCTTCTAAAAAGATTTTATGAGATGCAAAAAATAACGGTAAAAAAAGTTGTACGTTACTCCAAAATTCCAAAGCGTCCTCTCTCGGCATTTTTTGAATTTTATCTTTATAATTTATTTTCAAGATAATACTGACATAAAGAATAATTCTAATGAAAATAGCAAATCAATTTACCAATTTTTCCGTTTTTTATAATCATTTGAAATTTGAACCTCCCCCTACAGTTCCGTTAGCGCTATTTAACCACCCCCAACGATTTAGATTTTGAGCTCAAAATTTATGTTTATGTCTAAGCTTCTAAAAAAATTTAGTGAGATGCAAAAAATAACGGTAAAAAACGTTACTCCAAAGTCCAAAGCGCCCTCTATCGGCATTTTTTGAATTTTATCTTTATAATTTATTTTCAAGATAATATTGACATAAAGAATAATTTTAGTGAAAATCGCAAATCAATTTACCAATTTTTCCGTTTTTTATAATTATTTGAAATATGAACCGCCCACCACAGTTCAGTTTACGCTACTTAACCACTCTGAACGATTAAGATTTTGAGCTTAAAATTTAAGTTTATGTCTAAACTTCTAAAAAATTTAATAAGATGCAAAAAATAACGGTTAAAAAAAGTTGTTCGTTACTCCAAAGTCTAAAGCGCCCTCTATCTGCATTTTTTGAAATTTATCTTTATAATTTAATTACAAGACAATACTGACATAAAGAATAGTTTTAGGGAAAACCGCAAACTCTCTTAAAAAGTCAGCCACAAAATAGGTCAAGTTGAGCTGAAATCCACTCATCTCAATGTTGAAAGGCAGCTTCTCAAAAAAGAGTTAAAATAACTCGAGTTTTAACCAATTTAAATGATGTTGAGCTATTTAAATAACCAATTTAGATCAAAAAGATTTAATCGTTTGAAAAACAACTCATTTATGATCGAAAAAATTACAGCTCTTTCATGAGAAGCCAAATCAGCTCTTTTGTTTTAAGAGTGAACGAATCGACCAACTTTTCTGTTTTTTATAATCATTTAAATTTTTGGACCCTAAACTTTAATGACGCGTATGTCCTTCGGAAGACGTTTGGGACCCTTAATTTCCTATTTAATATTGTTTGTCTTGATGTGTACTATCACCCCTTAAAGTTTGTACTATGAGTTTAGAAACACCCTGTACATATGTATATACTTATATATATACATACATACACTGGTGTGCAAAATTTAAGGACGAAGAGATTTTAAAGCGATAATTTTCACTCGAATATGCAACAGGGAGTAATATAATTCGAATAATTACTATTCCTGCATAACAGCTAGTCCATATAACTTCCCATTCAGGTCACACATGGTCACAAGAGTCACAGTCACTACACTGTTAAAACTAATGGTGACACATTGCACCTTTTAGGGGTGAAAGGCTTGTCTCACTGGTGACACCCCTAGAGGAGCTAAATTGGCACCCTTAACTAGGGTGAAAGGATGGCACCCCTAATCCAGGGTGTTTCAGGGGGTGAAAGGACGGCACCTCGGGGAAGAATAATGGCACCCTTTATCCACAGTGTTCAATAGGGTGAAACGATGGCACCACAGGGGAGAATAATCTCACCCCTTATCCAAGGTGCCCCAGGAGGTGAAAGGATGGCATCTCAGGGGAGAGTAATGGCACCCCTTAGCCAGGGTGCCCCAGGGGGTGAAAAGATGGCGCCTCAGAGGAGAGTAATGGCACCCCTTATCCAGGGTGCCCCAGAGGGTGAAAGGATCGCATCTGAGGGGAGAGTAATGGCACCCCTCATCCTGAGTACCTTAAGGGGTGAAAGAATGGCATCTCAGGGGAGAATAATGATACCACTTATCCAGAGTGCCCCAGAGGGTGAACGGATGAAACACATAATCCATATGTGGTAGGAGGTGCCCTGTGGCATCCTACAAGAAATAGCACTCACAATCTAAGGCCCACAGTTGCAACCCCCCTCC
Source organism: Maratus speculifer (assembly GCA_964019185.1). Classification (NCBI taxonomy): domain Eukaryota; kingdom Metazoa; phylum Arthropoda; class Arachnida; order Araneae; family Salticidae; genus Maratus; species Maratus speculifer. The sequence continues at coordinate 408,120,674 of OZ025294.1, forward strand.
CCCACCCTGCTTGTCAAGAAATTGTATGGGTTTGAATCATGAAATACAAAGTGTTTACCCATTTTTAAATTGAACTCTGCAGAGAAAATTATCATTATCAGTCAATACTTTGAGTCTTTTTTTTTCTTTTAGATTGATGGAATATTATATTTTTAAACTCATTATCAGATGTCCAAAGAAAAATTGTAGCATATTTTGTAACTCAGAGAGGGATAATATGAACTGAAAAAATAATCATAGAAAGGCAGAGAATTCAAATTGTACTTTCATTTACATGGAGAGTATTTTAAGAAAAATTCAAAATTTTAACTTTTATACAGTTTTTGCATTTCAAAATCACCAATCATAAGTCATCACTATTGCATTGTTAGTCATACCCAAAAGGTTTTGTTAGAATAAATCACAAAATTTACACAACCTCTGCACCTATTTTCTGCCTCTAAAAATCACTGAGTTAGAGTCAAATATTGTGACTTTGTCATGCAATTTGAAGCCTGATTTTCAATTTTATGTTTTGAAGTTCTTGTAAAATGAAATAAATAATGATTTTTGACTGTCTCTAACTCATATGTTTGGATCAAACTTTTTGGGTATGTTTAAGAAAGGGCCAGTAACTATTTTTGTGATTGGGCATTTTTAGATGCAGGAACATTATAAAAATTTTATGTTTTTTTACTCCAAAATAAGAGAAAGTACAAATTGAATTATCCATCTTCATATGAATATTTTTATAATTTTCTTATAGTTTCAGAAGTCATCCGTAACCATCTTTTTTGACACATAGTATATTGCTTGACATGTATTTTCATTATTTTATATACAGGGCAACTGAAAAGTATGGGGACACAGAAAAATGCTATATCCTGTAAAATATATGCCATAATTTAATAATAATAAAAGAAACGAAATAACGATATTTTAACAAATTGTTCACTGACTTGATATTTATTTTTTACACAAGTTTGAAAACGAAAGATCACAGAATTGACAGTCCGCTGCAGATAATTCTGATTTAAATCATTCTATGCCTTGATAATTTCGCATCACATACAATGCAAACTAGGGAGTTTCTATTTCTAGCTTTTCTACAGAAGTCAAGTGAGTCAAGATCTGATTGTTCGAAGGCAATACACCTGTTATTAAATATCTACGCAGATGGGTGTTGAAGGTCAATGTTGTTTTTGCTCCATGTGAAGGCCCCAATACTGCTGGAAGTTCCATTAAAATTATTTTGCTTCCATGAGGCGAACACTTCGTTGAACATATTAGTTGCTGATCATTTTGACGGTTGTGAACTTTTCGGAGGATTAAGATTTTCATATAATAGAAGAAATGCTACAAAATTTTAAAATAAGCGTTTCTCAGATTTTAGTTGTGAAATATTAATGTCAAACAACGCACCAATATTTTTTCAGCTACCCTGTTGTATCTAATTAAAAAAAATTTAAAACACAAATTAGAAAAGAATATGTAATAAATGCTGCGTAACTTTTAAATTAGTAAGAATACTTCATATTCTTTAAAATTCTTCCAGAAAGTTAGCCATCAAGCTATGAAAAATCACAGATGAAATTGAGTAAAAAAAAAAAAAAAAAAAAAAAAAAAAAAAAAAACATTTTTACAATACATGTAGTACTTACATTTATAGTGAACTTATGCAAATCCATATTTTATAGCATATATCCACACAAGATTAGAAATTAAGAACTGTATGTAAGGTGTCAAAATAATGCCTGCAATTTTTTTTCGATGTGCCAACTGCATTTCATATTTTCTTATTTCTTTTCACAACCATGTTAATAGTAATAATATTGCATTGCATATTTAATTTTAATGTATTGAAGGGAAGTGGGGAGGAAACTTTATATATTAAACACTTTTTCTTACTAAACAAAATAAAAACTGACTTTCCATAAGTATGAAATCTGATTAAACTACAATATTTGGATTCTGGAAAAACTTATTCTTTTTATAAAGCTAATATGCATACAAAACAGATAATCAAGCAAATATGTCCACTGAGAGAAAATATGAGCTTTAGATATAACTAGGGATAAGCTAATTTGAAAAAAATCTGAGACTAACAGTACATCAGAAAATAAAAAGTTAGCAAATAAATGAATCTTTGGTTGCAAATTATAGTGTGGCATTTAAAACATTTTCAAATCACACATATATTTTTTTTTTTTTGTTTGAGGAAGGGAATACAAAAATTTTAAAACAATTTTAATACAGTTTCTTATTTTAGGAACATATAAGGATGCAGAAATATCTCATAATAAAAGAAAATCTTGTTTACAGGGGTGTAATATCCAAGGACCAGTTTTATCAGTCATTGGTTAAAGTGAAGTTAACTTAGAGGTTATTGACAGGTTCAAAATTCTTAAGACACGTGCTGATGTCATGGTGCAGAGGGGGGGGGGGAGATGAAATCTAAAATACAAATGAAAGCATTTGCTAAACAAAAATTAAAGTTATAGAAAGCTAGCTATCAAGATTTGACGACTAGGAATAATTTTTCTATAATTTAGTTTCATTTGACGACTAACGACTGCTGATTTCTAGTCCTGTATCCACATCAAAACACTTTCTGCCAAATTGTTTTTGTGTTTTGACTTGTTGCATCTGAAATTTTAATCTAAAGAGTAATTATAATGAAAGGAATAAAACACTGAATTAAAAAAACAACCTTTTAGTTCAAATAATCTTTTTATTGTAAACACCAAGAATGTATTAAATATTATTAAACAAAGACGTAACACTATGTGGAACTGATGCCACTAAGAAATTTTTGAAGACATAAGTATCTAATAAAAATGATAAAAATTTAAATTGGCTTTTGCTTTAGTTAACGTTAAACAACCAAAATAATGCATACCACAAAGTAACTAAGCTTATAAAATTATCAGTTTTTGTAATTAACTGTTTATATAAAATTAATACATAGCATGAGTAATTTAACAAGTTGCTTGAGTTGCGGAGCACAGTAACAGATTGAAACACAGAAATTTCTGCACCTTCTTCATGATAAAGAGTCGGAAACTTTTCTTGTATCAAGCATGGTAATGTAAGTACTATAAATGTAAGTTCATTATCTGAAATAATAATAATAACACATTAAGGAAAACACACAACAAGACAGTCCAATTAAAATGTATCATCAAAGTGCAGCAAAAATGGTAGATGAACAAAAAACGAACGAATAAAATTTAAATAAAATTCAAATTATAGCTCACAAGGCTATCAAAGCCTGACAGCTAATGTGCCCGCAGGTTCTGTAACGTGATAACTCTTTATATAAATATCAGATTTGCTTCAAATTTTATATGTAGGTTCATTCTGTTAAGGTTCTTCACTGATTAGCATTGGAGGTTCATTGGTTAAATATGAAGGGGGGGGGGGAGAGAAGAGAGTGCTACTATCCTTAATTTATATAAATATGCAGAAATCATGCAGAATTATCACATTTTCTTCAAATTTTGTTAATAGGTTCACTCTGATAAGGCACTTCCCTGATTAGTTTTAGGGGCTCATTGGTTAAGTATAAAGAGGGATGGCAGTTAATCCACTGTCCAATAACTTACAGTTGATTTCTTTGATTTTTGGAAGGGCATTATTCTTTGAAATACGAGTATAATATACAGTTGTATGTATAGCCTGCGAGCTCAATGCCATCAGTTTAACTGGGCACTTTCCTCTTTATTGCCTATTTTCGGACAGCACGAGAAAATTACATGACCAACTCATACTTGTCATTCAGATATTCTTTTCCTGTATTATCATTAAGAGTTACAAACTATTTACATTATCAACCATATTTACAAAACATATCTTGCAACAGAGTGTCTATTCCAGATTAGCAACGAATTTCCCTAACATGTAGAGGTATTCCATACCAGTAATAATAATAAAAAAATAAGGAATTTTATTTAAATTTATTAGTACGCCCCTATTATGTATCCTATATTGACACTAATCAATGAATATATGGATACAACCCCTCGTGTTTTTCCTTCATTTTGGGAATAACGAATTTTCAACTTATTCTATTGACGATTATTTTCAAAATTTTCAAGATGTGATTTTGAGACTTTCACAAAATTTGCTCTATACATTTGGCTAACATAATATGCAAATGAAATTTTGATATCTTTGACGCATGCGCAGTGAAAAATTATTTAGTAAACCTACTCAATATTGGAACAATTTTTAATATTTTTTAATTCTGATTACGTATTGTGTGCAATGTTGTTTGTCACATTTTCTGAAAAGAATGTTACTTTATATTAAGAACTCTCCAAATTATAAGCAAAAATCTTGGGTAAATTTGAGACTGCTTTTCGGATTCGTAGAAAACCTTAATTTTTCAACGAGTATACATGCTATCGACATAAAAATGAACACAGTTTATTACAATAAGCTACTTAATCATAATCTACTGTTTGAGAGCTTTTGCAACATTAGTTTTGACCGGTTTATCGAAAAGATATCCAAAAGGTATTCATTCTTTTTTAATTTGTTGACGGTCCCCTATTGGAGTTTCGGAATAAAACCTTCAGGGAAATATATGACTTGTACTACACTACCTGGCCATTGATTGAAAAATAGTTCTTAATATTAGTTCTTAATATTATGTGCAATTTTGTTTGTCACATTTTCAGAAAATATTATTTTATATTAAGAACTCTGCAAATTATAAGCAAAAATCTTGGAAAAATTTGGGAGTATTTTTATAAAAACCTTTATTTCTCTACGAGTATACATGCTATCGACATAAAAATGAACACAGTTTATAACAATAAGCCACTTAATCACAATCTATAGTTTGAGCGCTTTTGATGCATTAGTTTTGACAGGGTTATCCAAAAAATATTCATACATTTTTTAATTTGTTGGCGGTCCCCTATAAAGTTTCTGGAAAAAATCTTCACGGAAATAGATGACCTGTACTATATTGTTTATACACTGAGAGTTTCAGGATAATGCCTCATGTATTTTTCTAGATATCTTGCAAAATGTCTAAAATCGCAAGTGGACGATAATCAATTGCCAAGTAGTGTATTATATTTATACACTAAGATTTTCCTGATAATTCCTCATACATTTTTCTAGATATTTAACAAAATGTCTAAAATCGCAAGTGGGCGGTCATCTCTGGCCATATAGTGTATATCAGGAGCTTTAGGGAACTGGCTAATTATTTATTTCCCCTTTTGCTATATGGGGGAAAGTCGGGTGGAATGGGACTGTAGCTTTTTCTCTTTGTGCATTATTCTAAGCATTTCATCGATCGCATACAACATGAAGGAATGGTAATCCATTCTTCAGTTTACAAAAAATATTGATATAGTCCAGTCATTTAAGCTTAAATTAGGTAAGAATCTCGGAATTCGAGATACCCAGCTGTAAGTCTGTAAATACTTGTATATTGACACCCTAAAAGTTGTCTCAAAACCTACATATGGTAGGGTGTACGCAACTAGTAAATTCCAAGGTCAAAGGTCACAAAAATCGTTTTTTTGCGCTATTTTTGTAAATATGTCATTTCCTATAGGTTTTTTGCTATTTGTATTTATTATCAATATTGTAGAATACAAAATTCTCTACAAATTTTGTTTGAAAACATTTTTCATACGTCGAACCGTTTTCGAGATAGAGGGCGGAGAGCGCGCGGTCACAGCATCACTTCAGGTCAAACGGTGCCTCCGGTCGAAAACGCGCCATATATAGTTGATGAACTATCGATAAATCAATGATTATAAATATTTATCAATTTTTATTAACTATTATATTATATTTTACCTTTTTCTTTATGCATTGTAAAGTTGTTGATTGTAAAGTTGCAGTGGCTCCATTATTACTCTTCCAGAGAATTACTGTCAGCAAACAATTTGAAAGTAATCTTGAGGAATATCTTCAATATGAATTGAGTCCGTATCCAACAGCTCTATTTGATAATGATGGCATGAGAAAAACAACAAAATCGTTATTGTATGACAACATGAGCCCAATTGATTTTTTTCTCAATGAAAATAATGTGACGTTCATTATTGATGGCGGATTTCTTCTTCATCATGTTGTATGGAGCAGAGAAGATACTTTATCTATTATTTTTGATAAATACATTAATTATTTAAAAAGGCATTACAGTTCCAAAATAATTGTTGTATTTGACGGATATTCAGACTACAGTAAGAACGTAAAAGCTATGGAGTAGCAGAGAAGAACTGCTGCACTTTCAAAAACGTATAAAGTCTGTTTAGATGAAACAATGGTTGTACCAGTTACTCAAGAAAAATTCTTATCAAATCGAAATAACAAAGATATGCTCATTAATACCTTAACTGAAAAATTACAAGCTGCTAATATTACTACTAAACAAGCCTGAGATGATGCGGATGTTCTTATTGTTGAAACTGCAATTGAAGAATCAAAGTCTGAAAAAACTGCAGTTATAATAGGACAAGATATTGATTTACTTGTCATTTTAATTGGGCGTACACTGTCTTACGAACAAGAAATTTTCTTTAAAAAAGTTGGGAAAGGAAATGTAAAAACGGAGATATACTCGACTAAAAGTTTTGATAATTATCCTCATTCCAAAACACATATTTCATTTCTGCATGCATTAGGTGGCTGTGACACAACTTCTGCGCTTTTTAACCCTTTGCGGCGCAGGGTAAATTCATTGCTAAAGTGTTGAAATTAATGACTTACACCGGAATTTGAAAACACCTTTATTTGTAAATAAGAAAACGCAATATTTCACGCATTCAATAAACCGTAATTTTCTTAAATAAAATTCCGGTGCCAATGTGGCGTTTGGGAATTAAAATTAAGTGGTATATCTACGAAACCAACGCGCCGCAAGGGGTTAAAAAGGGAAAAAATCATTTTTAAAAGTTTTTGAGAAACTGACGAATTTGGATGAACTAGCTGCAGCATTTGAGGAAGAAAATAGTTCGGCCCAGAGATTATTAGAAAGTGGAACTAAAATCTTATTGGCAGTCTATAATGCTCCGAAATCCGTGAAAAGTCTCGATCATCTTCGTTATATGCATTACGTCAAGTCTACAAAACTTAATAAACCTGTGCAGCTTTCAATTCTTCCACCAACAAGTGGAGCTTCTCATCAACATTTCAAACGTGTATATTATCAAGTTCAAACTTGGTTAGGGTATGATTTTGAACCCCAGGTATGGGGTTGGGCAATGCAAAACGATTTTCTGGAGCCTATCATGCCAATTTTACCACCTGCTCCAGAAGATTTGCTAAATACAATTTTCTGCAACTGCAAGAGTGGTTGTGGTTCGCGATGCGGATGCAGGAAAGTGGGCTTGCAATGCTCTTTAGCTTGTGGCCAATGTAATGGGCAAGCTTGTCTCAATGCAGAACCATATCAGAGCGACATTAACGAAGATGAAACCTTTGACGCCGAAATCATGGAACAACTTGAGACAAATGTCGTTGAAGACGATAATGAAGACCAGTTTGAAATTTACCAGCAGCCGAAAGACGACGATGAAGAGGAAGAAGATGATTAAAAACATAAATTATAGTTTTTGTACCCTTTATTCCATTTTTTTACTTTTAATAAAAATAAATGTATTGAATAGTATTTTTTAATAAAACGATTAATTCATAATTTATTTGTTTTTTTTTATCAAGTAAGAAGTTATTAATATTATATTAATTAGGTTAAAATTCAAATATAATTCCTATATTTTCATTAACAATTCTGCAATTACATGGACAGGTAAGTGTTGTTAAATAAATTAATACTGAATAAAAAGTGGATAGGTTAGGAAAAAAATGATATATGACGCGTTTTCGACCGGAGGCACCGTTTGACCTGAACTGATGCTGTGACCGCGCGCTCTCCGCCCTCTATCTCGAAAACAGTTCGAGGTATGAAAAATGTTTTCAAACAAAATTTGTAGAGAATTTTGTATTCTACAATATTGATAATAAATACAAATAGCAAAAAACATATAGGAAAAGAGATATTTACAAAAAAAGCGCAAAAAACCGATTTTTGTGACCTTTCACCTTGGAATTTAATAGTTGCGTACACCCTACCATATGTAGGTTTTGAGACAACTTTTAGGGTGTCAATATACAAGTATTTACAGACTTACAGCTTGGTATCTCGAATTCCGAGGTGAACTTACTATAATGACTGGACTATATGCATAGACTTGCAAATGTATGAAAGAAAAAAATATTTCAAAAATCCAATTTGAATTTGATTTATTTGCTCTCAATATATTAAAGACTTGTTTATGTATAAATGTAATAGTTTCCCTATTTATGGAACATTATACTGTATATTATCCATAATTTAAACTAACCCTAAAGTAGCATTTTTGTTTTAACAAGAAGTTTAACACAAACAAGGAAGTGGCGAGGAATGGGACATGCCAGAAAAGGGATGAATTTGACACGCCCATTTCCTTTTTTTAATTAATAATAATGCGAATTGCTAACATGCAAATTTCTTAGAAGATAATACATTAATTATAACACTGATAATATATGCATTCATACTTCAAAATGTAAATAAATTGATGATTATTTAAGGCGCAACGCTTGGCACAGAAAAAGACCCGGATGATAATGTAAAGTCTATGGGGGCATTCTTTTCAAATATTTCGCCGAAATTTTAATATTTTTACGTGATTGTTTTGCACAAAATTGTTGAGGGCGATCCGCAACCGGCGTAGGTTTTACTTTTTCAGTTTTGGTTTCAGATTTTTTTTTTTTTTAAATTACTTTAACTTACGAAATTGGTTTAAACCGGTTCTGAAATTGAAACTATCGTTATACAAAAAATATAAAAGCAAAATCGAAAAAATTAAAAACTAGGCCGGTTATGGATCATCCTCAGCTGTCTTGCTCAAAAGAATCATGTAAAAATATTAAAATTTGAGTTAGGTATTTCAAAAGAACGCTCCTATAGACTTTTACATTATCATCCGGCTCTCTTTCTGTGCCTAGTGTGGGGCCTTAATGACACCTATGACAGAGAATCCTGAATTTTCATTCCAGTCATGAAGATACTGTAATTTTATATTGTGGCATAAACATTATCAACTTACAACCTTTGTTTGATTGTTTATATTACCGACACTATAGGTTATTTTGTGCCTTATAGCTTTTCTTTTTATTATTGCTGTCCCATAACTCCTTATGAGGAGGTATGAGACACATTTTGAAACTTACGTTCTCTTTAAAATAAAATAGTATTTGCACGTTATGTTTCTATTTTGTTCAGGGGGATTAAAAAGTGTTTTACCTTGCATGCTATAAATTGAATTTTTTCTTTTATATATATATATATATATATATATAAATTCTTACTTTTGTAAAAAAAAAGTCCCACATCACCCCACTCTCCCCTATAGAGATATTATATATTAATACACCAGTTACATGAAAATAGAATTTTTATCAATAGTATTAAAATACATTTTAAGGGCTAACAGTTTATTGTATATCCTTAGGTTTTTACCACCTTCTTCCCAGGTTTTTACCGGTAAAAAGCCAACCCTGTTTATTGGTCTTGTTTCAGAATGAGTGGAATGAAAGATTGTTAAAAATTATGTCATTAGAAAAATGTTTAAGATTTATAAATGACAGTGCAAAAATCGCCTTTAAAACACGAGATCATCATCACCTTCGGAAAATTTTCACATTTGTGTAAAATTACGATATAAGTTTTTATTCATTGTTATATTTTTTGAACACACACTATTTCTGTAAACTATTCTGAAAGTTCAGTGGAGTAAATACAGATTGCTTTCCTTTTATAATTTGAATGTTCATGACTACAAATTTGTCATATCGGATGATGTTGATGATTGAGAAAGGGGGGGGGGGGACTGAGTACGGTCTAATCAAACTTAAATTACTATTATTGAAAAAAAAATATTTTATTTTATTCAACCATAAAATTCTGCTACTAAATAAAGTTTAATGCGAAAGAATACTTTCGAAAAAAAATGGGTGTAAATCTCATAGCCGATAATCAGATCATAAGGTTTATTAAATTCAATACCCTAACATTTTCTCACCTTTTTGAAAGAAAATGAAACCAAACGTATGAAAATATGAAGAATTGGGAGTAAGAAAACATAATGGTAAACCCAAGACACCGCTAAATTCGGGTTTTTAGGTATTTCCCACCAAGGTATGACTTGGCTGACTAATAACGTTTTAATTTGCAAATCGAGGTTTTATCCGTGAGTTTTATCCTTAAATGAGACTAAATGATTGTCAGTGCTACCGCCTCCCGATCTAATCTTATTATGAAAATTATTTTGCAAATAATGGTGGTTAATAAGGAAAATATTAATAATGAAAACCTTGTAAATAAATTTTGATTACTTTAAGATTTGCAAGTATTCAATTGTCTTAAATGAAAAAGTTACCCCCTCCCCCTCTCAAATAAAGACAAATCAGGTATACTGAAACAATATTAGAGAAGTTACGCGAGGCTGCAATATGGTGTGAATTAGCCTTTACAGGAGGGGTTCGGATAGCATCTATCCGACAATATATCCAAAGCCGGCCAGATGCTGTCCGAGATCCCGTGTAAAGGTTAAAATTAAAACTTCGCGAATAAAATTAATTGCTTTTAACTGTATATAGACGCAAAAACATATTTTAACCTTAAGTGCTCTGACAAAAAATGTTACATAACTACTGTCAGCTGTCTGTCACACCATTTAATCTGAAGATGAATAAAATGTTACATTAATTCTCAGAATACTATTTATGTATTAAACTTTATGTACAAGAATATTATAAATCAAATTCAGCTATTCAAAAGTATTTAGAGGTAGTAATAAGACTCCAAACTAAAAAAATTTGACCAGTATCTATAGTTAAACTAAAAATTACAAGTTAAACTGTGAAACTTGAAAAACTCACGGTGTCTGAGACCACTAACAGCAGTTAAGGGTTAAATCTAAACAGTTGAGTTTAAACACAAGGTAAAATAGCCATAGAATATTCCGATTGCAACAAGATTCGTCTATAATAACTGATTTGTAATGAAAAAATACGTAAATATCTTTACAATCTTTCATTTCGTTCTTTCTAATTGTGCGCCCTTGGGATTCCCGTGCCTAGAGCAGTTTGATCCAATTGTTCCTCGGTAGCTAAGGCCTCGATAAATCATTTAAAAATATTGACAGGTAAACGAGAAATTGTAAAATAACTACCTCATAGGTTTAACATTAGCAAGCGCGTATTTTGGTGAGAGTGTAGCTTGTAGCTTCACATAATAAACTTAACAATCAATCATACTAACAAAAAAAATCTAATTTACTGTTTTTATATGACATTACTTATAGGGATATACGATAAATTAACGTAACAATAAAATAAAATAAAATAAAGTTAAATCTTACCTTTAATCAGACTTTGTCCGGTTCACTGGTCACGCAAATCGGATCGTTAAGTCCTCATTGTTGTTTCATTGTAGCTCAGTGGTTAGTCCTCAATTAATATCGCCAATTTACACACTACCATGTTTTGATTTGCTCACACCCGTAAACTTTACTTGCCGACACCGAAAGCAGAAAGACACGCGTCATAGCGCATGCGCAAGTTGCCAGTCACCCGATAAGGTGGTTACGAAGTGCATGGCACCTTATTTAGCTCCCATCATCCATTAACAGATCTGTCGTCACCCCAACCGCATATTCAAGCTCCTATGACACCCTAGGGTTCCAAATGGCACCGCCTTTTCACCTCCGGGTCCCAAATGGCACCGGTTTGTCACCTTTATTTTTAACAGTGTACGGCGAAACAAAAAATAGGAAATTCCATGCGTCTCTTTTATGAGTCTCAAATGACTATATGTGACTCCACTGTCAGGTCACTGCGACTGTTGCTTTAAGACAAGTCACCAGGTGACTTTACAGTGTCGTTTTATTGAGACTCTCATGTGACTGTCTCACTGACTGGAGGCTCAATTTTAAAGTCATTGTGAATGTTGCATTATTAATAATAATGACACATTAAAGTCACATAGTGACTTTCTGTCACAAGACTTTGTCAAATTGAAAGAGAGACCCTACTGTGAAGTAACCATTCTGAAAAGTGGTGAAAATTCACCATGTGACTTTAATGGGACATTGAATGGTGATTTATCATAATGCAACATTCACAATGACTTTGAAATTGAGCCTCCAAATGACAGTCACACGAGAGTCTCAATAAAACGACACGGTAAAGTCACCTGGTGACTCATCACAAAGCAGCAGTCGCAGTGACCTGACAGTGGAGTCACATATGGTTGTCATTTGAGACTCATAAAAGACACGTATAAAATTTCCTATTGTTTTGTTACACCGTAGTGACATTGACTCTTGTGATCATGTGTGACATGAATGAGAGGTTATATGGACTAGCTGTTATGCAGGGATAGTAGATATTCAAATTATATTATTTCCTTTTGAATATTCGAGTGAAAATTAACGCTTGAAAATCCCTTGAAAATTGGCATTTTGGCAATCCGTCCTTAAATTTTGCACACCAGTGTATGTACACTGACCACCAAATGTTAAGGTACAACCGGTTTTTGCGTCTTTTTTTCTAATGAAAGAATATAGAAACAACAAATTTGGTGAAAATGTGCGCTAAACTGTTATTTAAAAAATGCAACAAAGAAATTTGCTTCAGTAAAACGTTGCTTCAGTATTATGCAGTAAACATGACAGAAATGTTAAAAAATTGGTTCTAATATGGAATATGTCCACCCCGGACTTAAATGCATTGGCAGCATCGACTTTCCATGCTCTCAATTAAATTGTCGGACATCGAATTATTTAGAGCTGACCAGAAATGGAGTAAGCCTTGTTCCAGCACTTAAAAAACCGCAACCTGTCTTCCAAGATAGCCCCAAAGATGTTCTATCAGATTCAAGTCTGGAGAGTGAGCTGGTCCTCCATTCTCTCCAAACTATGGCCCTCAATGTAATCCTCAACAACCACGGCTCGGTGTGGTCCAGCATTATCATCCATTCGAATGAAGCCATTGCCATTAGCACAGGCATATGGGCGCACATATGAATAAAGGATCTCATCCCGATATCTTGCACGAATCAGAGCTGTTCATTGTGGCCTCCGAGAGAGATCCCTGCTCAAACCATGGTTCAACCGTTTCTGTACCTGTGAGTTTCGACAGTGTTTGATTGATGGTATAGAGCGCATTGTTCTTTTCAGATCCGAAAACGTCTTGAAACGCGCTCCAGTGTGAATCTGGACTCGTCTGTGAAGAGTACAGAAGCCCACTGTTGCCTGGTCCAGGAAACATTTTTCCTTGCTCAACATAAGCGGGTCTTTCTCTGTCGTCTGTTGAGGGAGACACACACACTTGGTCGCCTTGCATAGAGACTTTCATTGTGAAGACGTCTTCGCACCGTAGTAGCGGAGATTCTTTTCCCTGATGCTGCAAAAGGGTTTGAAATAAACTGCGGCACAGTACAGCGTCTTCTCCTTCGGGCCGAAAGAGCTAGAAACCGGTCTTCTGCAGGTGTTGTAACACGTGGGTGGTTTGGAACATGTCTTTTGGACACAGAATCTTCGGATTCTTACTGATCCAAAAATCGTTGGACTACACTGCAAGACAGATTGGGCAGTCTAGCAGTATCGGACTGTGACAACTCCATTTCCATCCATCCTACCACCCACCACCCACCACTTTACTGAATCGGGCAAACGATTTCTTTTAGACATTTCTAGACTCTACTGGTTGTTGTAAACAAAATTGGCACCAATAGTTCAAATACAACAAAACTTTCACGCGAAATTACGAAAGCTTCGTAATTGCACATTTATCTCTCATACATAAATACCTATTCTTTTCTATTAAATAATAGTGGTTGCTGTAATTTTTGAGTAAGTTTTTTTAAGTAAGTTTTGTTTGTTTTTTTTTTCCTTCATATAAACTATGAAGTTTAATCTGACTGCCATTTTTTGTCTGGTGAGCTTCGAAAAAAATATTGTACCTTAACTTTTGGAGGCCACTGTATATATAAATACAATCATAAATGGTATATACACTTATATACGTGTATATACATATATATGTGTAGATATATATGTATATATAACACTGGCGCCCAACTAATCGAAAACAACCGTAATTTCTAAAAAAGGCGTAAACAGTATAATATCCTATAATAAAAATAATCAGACAAATATCACTTTACATAGATCAACAAGTTGGAAATTGCACGTGAAGCGTAGCAAATTAGGTGCGTTCGAACGATAACGAAGTTTTAAAAATGTTACTTTCATATATCAATCTCATAACATTGTAAATAGTGAATTACAATTAAAAAGCTCACCAAACAATGTTCTCCCTATACCATTATGTAATGGAATACTTTTGTGTGGCCTTGTAAATCAATAACAAATGTTCTTTGCACCACAAATTACGTAAGATATATATTTTAATATGTACTTTATAGTTGCTTATAAATTTTATTAAGTTCGCATGAGTGTAACACGATTAAAATGCATTTGAAACATTTTTTCCCATTGACCGTAATGTAATGGAATCCTTTTGATTGTCCCTGTAATTGATCTATGCATCCGAGTTTTATAAAATTTGAAATAACTCGAAAAAATTATGTAATAATTATGTATTTTAAATTTCAAACGTATAGAATATATTTGAAACTTTTTCCCCATTGACCATGATGTAATTGAATACTTTTGATTGCCCCTGTAATTGATCTATGCACACGATTATCAAAAAAGTTGAAATAACTCGACAGAATTATGTAATAATTGCGTATTTTACATTTCAAACGATTAAAATGCATGTGAAACATTTTTTCCCATTGACCGTAATGTAATGGAATACTTTTGATTGCCCCTGTAATTGATCTATGCATCCAAGTTTCATAAAATTTGAAATAACTCGAAAAAATTATGTAATAATTATGTATTTTAAATTTCAAACGTATAGAATATACTTGAAACTTTTTCCCCATTGACCATAATGTAATTGAATACTTTTGATTGCCCCTGTAATTGATCTATGCACACGATTATCAAAAAATGTGAAATAACTCGACAGAATTATGTAATAATTGCGTATTTTAATTTTCAAACGATTAAAATGCATTTGAAACTTTTTTCCCCATTGACCGTAATGGAACGGAATACTTTTGATCGTCCCTGTAATTGATCTATCCATCCGATTCTCATAAAATTTGAAATGACTCGACAAAATTATGTAATAATTATGTATTTTAAATTTCAAACGATTCGGTTGGGTAGTTTTTGCGTTGTTATATGCGGACAGACAGACGGACAGACGGACGGACAGACGGACAGACGGACGGACTGAACGACCACTATAGGTGCTACGTATTATATAATTACGAACGCACCTAAAAACTCCGAGAGACGGGTCACGGGTTTAGTTATTAATTTATAAATGCAGTTCGAACCTCTCTGTAACGAACTTTTAACAGAGTGAATTTTTAATAGTTACATCCAGAAGTTCTTTATATCCAAAGAATAAAGTACAGATGGCGGATACGCAAACTATCATCTCATCGAGTTGGTGGGTGAAATTCCATAAATAGACAGAACTCGATTAACATATTAACCTTTAACAGATGTGACTATAATTTTGTCACACAATTAATATGGTGTGGTCTCACAGACCGCTCGAATAAAATCAATAAAATGAATTTATTTCAATTTTGACCGAATAAAATCGTTGTTCTTCTTTTAAGACCATGTGAATTGAATTGCATGAGAAAAGCATTTTTTATGTGATTTAATTTAAGTTCAGAAAAAAAAACTTTTTTTTTTCAAAATAGGTGCAGTTTGTTAATGTTGTTAATTAAATATAAAAATTAATCGTGTACAAAAATTTTCACCAATTATCGTTGCAACAAGGTATGAAAATACAGTGCTCAGCAAAAGTTTAGACAATCATGGATTACGCTTCTATTTTCAGAAGTATGTACCGAATGTTTGTAATTCTTCTGTCATACATTACTTGTGACTTATCCTTTATTCACAAACGATAAATTTTGAATTTTATCTTTTACATAAAATATAATGACAAAAAAATGAAAGTAACATTGTGGCAAAAGTATAGACAATTTGTATATTTACAGAAAAATAACTACAACTTAAAATCGAGTTGCACCCACATTGTTTGCAGTTAGTGCAAGAATGTGACTTTTCATCGAAGAAACCAAATGCTACGTCACTTGGGGGTCTATTTTGTACCAAACATGTTCAACAGCAGCTCGAAGCTCATTAAAAGAAAATTATAGCAAAAATTTTTATAAACATTTCAATGATGTTACAAATGATGTTACAAAGGTTTTCGATTGGGTGCGGATCAGAACTACACGCCAGACAGTTGAGATCAGTAGTATTTTCAGAGTTAAACGAACTTCTTCTTTTGTATGCAACATGAATAGACGCATTATTTTGTTAAAAAATCAGCCAAAAGTTTCCCAAATGAATAAAAATTAATCTCCAACGTATATACGTTGTCTTGTGTTGCTTGGCAACCAATGAATAACTCCACAGATACTCGAGCATTAAAGCAAATTGAGGACAAATCATAAAAAAGTCACCTCCTTGTTGTTGACTTTAAAAAATCCCAGGCTCTTTACGCAAGTCGTGCCAATAGTATGTCCACCTGTTTGGACCATTCAAATTCCAGTTTTTGTTCGTTACTGAATATCATAGCGTCCATCACCATTTGGGTCCATATGAAGTATGTTTGCAAGTTCATTGTATTCTCGCCAATTTGTAGCGAGATTTTAAAGCTGATTGTTTTATCATTTTCATGTAAATTGATTTACCTGTTTCTTTAATTCATCTACGAATAATGTCCGTCGACACAGAAAGTCCTGACTTACTATTAATGTGAGTAGCAATGATTATTTGTGTAAATGTCAGTTTATGGATATTTTTGTCATCTCATTTTCTTGTCACGCAAGGTCTTCCATATTATGTTTTATTTTGAAGGAGTCATCCTTAGATTATACTTCGTAGACAGGCAACTTTGGACGGTTCAATGCTGTTGAAATTTCTGCAACAGTCTTCCCTTTCCATTTCTGTTTGCCTACTTCAATTACCTCATCTAACTGAATATTTTTAGCTCGCGGCATCTTCACTAACTGATACTATATCGAGGTATAAATAAATACTTCAGACATGTGACATCATAACTTGGAAATTTGCATTTTTCCATGAACAGTTGGCGAAAAATCAAAAAAGTGTCTAAACTTTTTCAATATGCAAATTTTACTTTTTTTAGTTAAATTAAATATTATCTTATATTATAACCATTTTTTTAATTCTACATTGCTTACAATATATTTGAAAATAGGTATAGCCATTTGTAAAACTCACGTGTTCGTATTTTTTTTTTAAAGGTTAAAAAACACCAGTGTCTAAAGTTTTGCTGAGCACTGTAGAAATGTAGTATTTATTTTATAAAAATAATTTTTACCCCACTTTTAGCATAAATTGTGCAGATTTTAGAGAAAAGCTGACTTTAAAGTTACAAATTTTTGAGAAAAGTGTATTTTAGACGATCTACTGCATGGAAGAATTTCACGAAAATGAACTTTTTAAAGTAAAATTATGAATTTCGTCATAAGGTAAACTTTTTTTACCATGCTTTTATTAACTTCACCTGTATGTTTGTGAGTTTGTAACTCTCCTTATTTTATATATGTTCACCGATTACTCCGAAACCATGCAACCGATTAACTTGGTTTTGGTGTTAAATGAAAGACGATGCTCTCGAATTGGCACCACTTCAGTTTCATCGAAATTTGTGTACTACTTTTTTAGTAATTAGGCAAAAACTAATAAAATTAGTGATTTTTCGCTAATTAAAAGTGTTGAATACGTTCACTGAACGGAGTGTAGACAGTATGGCCGAGCGGTCTAAGGCGCCGGCTTGAAGCTCTGTTTTTCGAAAGAGATTGTGGGTTCAAACCCCACTCCTGACATTATTTACATCTATGTAAAATTAAAAAAAAATTTCCGTATTACAATTTTTATTTTTAACCGGCTTCAGAAAAGGAGAGGAAGTTATCATTTCGACGCGTATGTATTTTTTTTCTATGTATGTTCAACAATTACTCTGAAACTATCCAACCGATCAATTTGGTTTTTGTATTAAATATAAATATAGTTTTAAAAAACTAAAAATCACGCTTTTAAAGTAATCAAACTAAAAAGTGAGACATAAATATAGTTTAAAAAAACTATAAAACACGCTTTTTATGTATATCAAACTAAAAAGTGAAAAATAATTCGTACTATAAGCAGAAAACGAAAATAGATGAAAAATACTATATTACTATAAAATCATTGTTATTAGAGAAATCAATTAATAAGCAATAAATAAAATTATCGGGGAAAAAAAGCGTGGGGAACTTCTTAAGAACTGATAGTTGGAGCATGGTAGATGGAGCACCCCACGCTTTTTTTCCACGATAATTTTATTTATTGCTTATTAATTGATTTCTATAATAACAATGATTTTATAGTAATATAGTATTTTTCATCTATTTTTGTTTTCCGCTTGTAGTACGAATTATTTTTCACTTTTTATTTTGATATACTTAAAAAGCGTGTTTTTTAGTTTTTTTAAACTATATTTATTTATTAAAATGGGGTCCCTAAACACAAAAATCTTCTAATTTTCTTTTAAAAAAAAGAAAGAAAGAAAGAAAGAAAAAAAAAGAAAAAAAGAAAAGCAATAATTTTTTTTTGTTTAAATTGACGTTTCAATCTTAATTGGAACAGGAAGTATTAATTTTTTCGTTTTGGTTTTCTTTTCAAAATCTAGCTTTCAAGCAATGGTTGTCATGGAAATAACTACTGCAAGATGGTCTTTTTCAGCATGTTTCTATTTAAAGTGTTATAAGTCCAGAACCGTTTTAGATAAATGGTACATGCTTGAAACATGTTTTTCAATTGTTTTACTTTAAGTTTGATTTAGAAAGTATTAAAAACAATACTTTTGAAAATATGATGTTTTTATAAAGTAACGTCACTTATTTTTAAATTTTCACTTTACATGTTTTTAATTTTTATATAAAGTAATATTTCTAAAAATGCTGAGTTCAGATTAAAGCTTATATATTTTTCTTTGTTTACATGAAAAAAAAATTTAAACTCTACAAATAATATTTTGTGTTTACGATTTGAAATTACCCCCCTTTTATATAATTTTTTTTTAATTTTAAATTAAAAAAATATATGATAAGATTTATTTGTGATTTCTTTTACAAATACTATAGTTAACAATCATAATAAAGTTTCGAAATTTTAACTCAATAAATAAAAATTATTTTAAAATATATACCGAAGCCCCTTAGGCAAGAATAAAGTTCAATCTTTTTCCGTTTTCCCGAAAGGAATCCTACTAAATTAATCCACGTTCTTTCAATCAGTCTCTAGAAGAATCAGTTGTGTCCATATGTGCACTTACTATAAAACATAGGAAAGAATCGTCTTCGTGTAAATGTGCTAGATCTGTTTTTCTTGCAGAATTACACAGTCCGCTGAATACAATCAGATATTGGAAAAGAAATATAGTACAGCAAAACTAATGGAAAGTTCTTTTCCTTTATAGTAAAGTAATACAGCGAGAATTAATGCATAAAGAAAATATCTCAAATCCACACATCTTATATATGATATAAACAGTTCATTTCTTAAACAAAATCAGAATATTTCAGCAATATTTCACCTTGATTAAAATATCAAATATACAATAAAAAATACAATACATCCTTTTTTTTCATACTGCAGATTTTAAATAAATTTCTTATTTTAAAAACATTCCGCCCCACCTGTGACCGAGAGCTTCTGCCTCCGAAATTGGTAGACGGAAGGTGCTGGGTTTGAACCCAATCGGGTCCGTGGACCTAATCGTTCGGAGTTTTCCGTGGTTTTCTTCGAATCTTCGATTTCCTTGCGTAAATATGGGTTAGGTTCCATTAGAAAGACCCTCACGAAGGGCACCCTACCCAATTAGAGCCCATATCCCAAGCATTGATAAGACCATCATAAATAGAACAACAATAGAAAAAACAAATTCGCAGATTTATGTGAAAAATAATATTAAATTTATAACAAGATATATCAGTGGAATATAAAATACGATGAGAAGTAAGAAGGTGGTTTAATAATTATTGTCCCTAATGTATTTAAAATATTTGTACTTCAAAGGCTGATGTGGAATATCGAAGCCTAAGAATTACAAGGAAGGTCTCCATATGGGCATACCCCGAAAAATCTGAAAAAATTACAGAATTTTCTTCTCGTGTGGATATATACGTATATAAAAAAATTTTGGCGTAACTTCCATTCAGTAACCGTAAAAAAATAATGAAAATTTCGTTATTTGGCGATTTATCGCCGGTTGGCAATGGAATGTAATTTAAAAAAAAATTATGTCAAATACACTTCAAGAAAAAAAAGTTTCATGTTGAACTTGTTTTGATAAGTTTAATTTAAATAACTTTAGTTTTGAAAGTTTTAGTTTGTTTTAAGTATAATTTTGTTATATCGAAATTTATATGTATTTATGTTCATATTTAATCATCAAAATTTGAGATTTAAAACGAAATTCATAATTT
Organism: Maratus speculifer; assembly: GCA_964019185.1. NCBI lineage: Eukaryota > Metazoa > Arthropoda > Arachnida > Araneae > Salticidae > Maratus > Maratus speculifer. The sequence continues at coordinate 408,141,333 of OZ025294.1, forward strand.
AAATTTAATTAAATTTGTTTCAAGATCAAAGTCTAATTGAGAATTGCCGATTAAATTTTGTTACTATGGAAACATATGACGTTTATTTTTGAATACGCTTAAATATATGAAGATAATTTTTCTCAATATAATTTTTTTTAGCTATGAAAGCATTTTTTCCAGTGATTAATTAAATAACTACTTCAACGAGTAATATATATATATATATATATATGTAATACAATATGTATATAGATGTATATAATATATTAAAGTCTTTCATTGTTTATGTTTAAATTCATTAAATACCATTTACACGCAAACTAAATATCTAACAGTTTTGAGTTTCATTATAATCGTTTGCTTTTGGCGAGGAAAAGGGCTGCTCGCCAAATCGAGTGACTCTTTAGTCTTTTCACGCCAAATATTCAAAAAAATATATATATTTTTTTAACACAATATCTAATGTGATTCCGCCGCTAATTTTGACTTATCCTTTATTACATACATAAGTACTTTAATTAATATTTTTTTCCATAAAATTCTGGGTATGCCCACTATGGAGACCTTCCTTGTTAGATTCCTGTATGTTTAACACTTTATAAGTGCCATTAAAATTACTTATTATAAAATTATTTTAATACTTCCATTAATAAAATGAATAAATATATTACATGAATAAATTGTAATACTGTTTATAATGAGTTACAAATACATTACTTTATTTTGTTCCAAAAGCATTATTGGTTACACAAAACAAAATTATTTTTAAAAGGATGATTTCTTTTACCTTCGTATCTTTTCAGCTTTCTTGGAACTGAGGGAGGGGGAGGGCGAATTCTTCAATTTGGGAATATTTCTATATTTATATTGTAAGAACCTCCTATTTGTACATTTTACAATTGTACAAAATACAAAGAAAACAATTTAAAATAAAAGATTTGAGTGGAATTAAAAATATCGCACAAAATCCCTGTAAATTCGAATCTAATTAATTCTTCTAAATCCTTCACTCCTTCTAAAATAGTTCAAAATTTATTAATTGTTTGTGTAAATCTTTTAATTAAGTTTAAATAGTTTACGTAAAATGTTTTAGAATATAAAATTTTCATGAATTCATAATGCGGTAGATAAAGGATTAGTCTCAGGACCGTAGCTGTTACATTAACATATTTTTGGAAGAGGCGTGGATGGGTGAGGGTGGTGATGAAAGGCCGGTTTTGAGCTTATAAGGCGAGATATGTCACAGTAATTGAAACATGGCTACTGTTGTATCATAGAGCTCTACACTGTAAAAAAAGGGGTCGATCTACTAAAAAAACTTTAGTGATCCTTGTAATTACTAAAAAAATTTTACTAATCTTACTCGGTTACAAGAAAATCGGTAAGAATTACTAGAAAAAAGTTAGCAACGAAGAGAGTTAATAGTTTTATATTTTTAATAACTATTACTAAAACTCACTTGGTGTGGCCTTGATAGCATAGTGGTTATAGTAACGGACTCCAGACTAAAAGGTCCCGGGTTCGATACTGGCGACGCCCAAATACGCCCCGAATGTATGTAGTGTAAGTACACGTTAGTAAAGGGATTATGAAAATCCTTTCGGAGCAGTTTGCAATGTGTGGTGCTGCCATCAATTGCAGTTTCGCCGAAAATCTTCCGCTTCAGAAGTCTGGATGCAGCTCGAAGGAACCTCCAGCCTTTCGGGCGCACGTAATGGTTAGTAAAAATAATTTTGGAACTATTACTAAAATTTGCTTGGTGGCTCATACTAAAAATTTTTAAGTTAGTTATACAAAAAATTCTTTTGTTCAGTTTACAAAAGAAATGCTTGTTTCACTTGCAAAAAAAAAGTTTGTAATGGTTACTAAAAAATTCTGTGGAATACAAATTTACTAAAAAATTTTTAGTAACCTCTTGAATTTTTTTTTTACAATGTAGTCACATCTCATCTATTGTCACAAATCAAGCCCCATAAGCTCCAAACCAGTCTTTCCCTATCACCCCCCTTTAAAACTAGGCGCTTGTAACGATCGTTTGCCATATACCATTTATAAAATCTTGCATAATATGCTATCATTAATTAAAAAGCAGGTTTACGCACTTTCTACTCAGGTATTCTCGTGGACTTTTGAATATATGTGTTTATATTTTAAAATTTTAAATTGTATTTAACATCTTTCTATTGTATCAAGACGACGCGACGTTCGCAGAAGCGATACAAAACGTTGATAGTTTTTAACCGACTTCAAGGAGGAGGTTATGATTTCGACCTGTATGTATTTGTTGTTTACTCATAACTTCCGTAAATATGAACCGATTTTAATAATTCTTTTTTTGTTTGAATGTGTAAGATGCCCACATGGTCCCATTTCAATTTTATCAAATACTTGCGATTAGAACTTTTTAAAAATAAAAACTTGAAAATTCCAACTCTTTTTGAAGCAGTCATCCATTTAGAAGCGTTCAGTCTTCAGGTAATCGCAGGCTTTCATGTCGAGCACACAAGTCAGATGTGTGCGTACATTAAACAAATAAAATTTCAGGCTATAACTCTTACACCGATACTAGATCTTTTGATTTCATTAAATTCTAGTGACTAGAATGGTTTTTAAATAACAAAACTTGGATTTGATAAAAAAAAAAAAAATGATTTGTCGCAAATCATCTTTTATTGTTGCAACGGTTTCAAGTCATAGCCATATTTAAAACTATGCATTCATATGCGTTAGTGGCAAGTTGTCGACAAACTTGGTATTTTTTTTTTTTTTTTTTTTTTTTTTTTTTTTTTTGAAGTCGGTTAGTATTTTTTTTTTAATTTTTTTTTTGAAAAAAAGCATATTTTATTATTAGGCGTATTTGAAATGTATTGTTCCAGTGCAGCATTTAGCAATCTATATTTATTTTACTACATATTTTTAGCATAATTTGTGGTGCAATTGTCGAATTCTTAACTATAAAAATGTTTGATCTGGCATGAGAAAAACTCATTAATACGCTATAGAAAGTACTTTTTTCTATGTCTAGAAACGATTTTTTTAAAACTGTGGCACTAAAAAAAAAGCATGTTTTTCACCAAACTGTTTTTATCAATTTTCTCTAAATGTCGTAAATATATTGGTTAATGAGGTTTCTACGAATAAAAAATGCTTTTTTAGACGTTATTGTAGATTTTGGTTTGTAATTACATTTTTGAAATTTCGGAAAAGTTACCTTTTTACATGAATTCTTTTCACATACACACTGTAAAAAAAATTCTGTAAAGGTACTAAACATTTTCTAGGAAACTGGGACTCCAAGAACTTTTCATGTAACTGTAACAAGAAAAATCCATGTAACCAATTCAGAAACTTGAATTTTTGCTGTTACCGTTACAGGAAAAGTTCTTGGAATCCCAGTTTCCTAGAAAATGTTTAGTACCTTTACAGAATTTTTTTTACAGTGCATTTATGTTTGTATGCGGCAGTTAAATTATGTTACTCATTTTTAATCTTTAGTTCATTTGACAGAACCCGAATCGTCACTGCCCTCTGCCTGTCCGCCACAAAGTCCGTACACAGAATTTGTATTAGTCAGAGACTTCAAATTTTGTGTACCTACAGCTGAATTCTCGATGTTAGACAACAAATCGTAAAATTTTGAAAAAGTATATTATTATAATTAAATAAATTTTATCAATATCATCCATTCATTTTTGCGATTTAAATTTGAAATGGCAGCTTTAATTTCAACGCTTTTTGTGTCGACATCATAGCTTGGAGAAAAGAGACCTCGCTAGTAAACTGAAGGTTCTTAGGTCGGTCTCCGGTTGTGGAACTTAAAGTTTTGATACTAAGATGGATTTATTTGAAAGAAATTTTGGATATTTTGCCAATATAACGGTTTGTATTATTTCCTTTTTTTATCACGGACATTCATTATACTGTTTTGAAATTCAATTTTCGTTCCATTTAAAAAACTATTGCGATTTATTAATAATTCAGAATTTTAAATTTCGTTTACATTTTTTTTCTTTTTTTTAGGAATTTAATTTTTTTATCTCTGCTATTTTTTTTTTTATTTAAAAAAATTTTGAATTTATGATTTTATTTAAATAATTTGTTTTGAACATTTTTTATTTGATTAAAGTAAATAACATCCTTTTATTATATTTAGTGTTGCTACCATCTACGTAAGAATTTAATAATTATAAATTAACAATTCAATTTATTAATCAGAGAATAAGTTGTTTTGAAAGAAACGTTAAACGAAACCGTCTATGCGATCTGCGAACACACTTAACCTCTTGTTCACCCACTTCATGTTGACATAGAATTTGGAAGTTTGGAATATATATGTATTCATCAAGGCAATGCATGAATTGGACATTGACTTTACTTTTTTCTATCTTTAAAAGAAAAAAGTGTTGGTTTGCAAATTTTCGAAATCCGGTTTTCGAGGGATTTACACGTTTTAGGGAAGAGAGAACGCGAAAAAGTACTTTTAGAAAATGTTTGTCTGTGAGTCTGTCTGTCTGTGTGTAAAATGACAAAAATATTGTGGGCGCTCTATCTCAAGAACTAATGTACGGAATTTCACAAAACTTCAGATTATTTTATACCTAGATATAAACTAGATATGATTAGTTTTTCATCTATATTGCTCAGTAGGGTGGGCCGAAAAAAACTTTTTTTTGATTTTCGATAGTGGCGGGTGCGGAAAAGTGGCCACTGGTGGCACTCAGTTCACACAAAAAATTTGAGATTTTTTGGACAATTCCTTACCCTGCCGCAAATGGCTTGAAGTTTTGCAAAAATGCTGATTTTTGAATATTTTAGCAATAAATAAATAAATAAATAAATAAATAAATAAATAAAATAAATATTAAATTAATTTATTTTGGTGATATTTAGTTTAAAAGATGTATTTAATGTGCCAAATATTTAAATAACCTCTAATTATGCATTAGTTTAGTGCTACGTTCTTTAAAAATGTACAGATTTAACTTGTTCTGCGTTCCGTACCAACGCGAAACAACCGAGAACTCCTCGCGTGGATGTCGTTGCTGCACGCCGAGTTTTATTCGCCTATGAAAATCGGCTGATTTAAAATACGCATAGCAATTAAATAATGCATTATCAGAACTTATTTAAACATTAGATACTTTAAAAATGCCTTTCCAAATAAATACAGCCAAAATAAACTTAATTTAATACTTTAAAAGTTTTTACTAAAAAAGTTCAAAAATCAGCATTTTGGCAAAACTTTAAGCCATTTGCGGCAGGGTAAAGAATTGTCCAAAAAATCTCAAATTTTTTGTGTGAACTGAACTGAGTGCCACCAGCGGCCACTTTTCCGCACCCGCCATTATCGAAAATCGAAAAAAAGTTTTTTTCGGCCCACCCTATTGCTCAGCAGGTGGCGCTACTGTGCTGCATTATTTACAATTTTCCTAATAGCCATACCACAAGAAATAGTGCATGGGTTTTCATAAATTTTTAGATTTAGTTAGTATTTAATATAATATAGTCCTGATTACATTTTCGTACAAATATCTCAATACGTGTTGCTGGCATGGTGCATTATTCCTGATTATCGCAATGGTTCCATCTCAAAAACTAATGCACGAAGTTTTCCAAAACTTCAGATTCACTTAGTCCCTGATTAGAGTTGTTAAGCATTTGGAATAAATCACCCTACAGATGATGCTGCTATGCTGCATTTTTAACGATTTCACAGTAAATGTATCTCAAGAAATAATGCATTTTCATCAAACTCCAGATTCAGTTAGTGCCTGATAAAAAATTGATCCTCGTTAGTTTTTGGAGTACATTACCCAACATGTGACGCTGTTATGCAGATTTCTTTAAAGATTTTTCAATAGCTCTATCTCAAAACTAATGCACGGATTTTCATAAAACTTCAGAATCAGTTACAAGTTGACAGAATGTGTTGCTGACTAGATTTTGCTTAAAACCACTTAACCGGCTGCGCTGCTATGCTGCATTTTTCAGGAAATATTAAGATGTATAAGATTGAAAAAAGTTTTGGGATTGCCACACCTGACTCGTTTTTAATTCGATCTCTAACGTAGGCAATGGAGAGCAAATTTAAACCCAAAAAAATCACTCAATCTTATAAGGCAATGGAAAGAAAATCTAGAAACTTGATATGCCTATAGTAAAACTAGAATTAATAAAATGTGTTTTACAATTTTTCAAAACTCGATACCAAAAGATAGTTCTGTTGCCAAGTGTCCTGCGTTTTTGAAAAAAAAAAATGCAAAATTTCTACTTAAATTTAATTTTTACACAATTACAATTTGATTGCTTATGAAGAAATTAATATCAGCTTCAACAATGAAAAGTGCTAATGCCAGGAGTACTATAATAACGCGAAATTTTGTACAACTTGGTGAAATATTGACAAATTGGGCGACAAAAATAAGTCCTAATACAGGAAGCTAATTTGCAGACTGCTGACAATTTGGCAAAATTACCATTTAAGTCATTTAATCCATGTTTCTACATTTTTGAGAATTTTAATGAAAACATTTCTCCCCCTTTTTTAATACTTGTATTTTTTTACAAGATAAAAAAAATCTATCCATGACGTTTGAGTCAAGAATAAGAAATTCTTTTTATTGATTTTTTTCACTAGAAAAATCTAGGTATATATTTAATTATAGTATTAGAATAGTGCTATAATTTTTTTAAGGAGACTTTTAGTATTTTTAATAAATATAAATTTTGAAATTATGTATTTTGAACAAGTTAAAAAAATATCAACATTATGTTAAACAGCATTTCTAACTTTAAATAGGTCAAACTTATTAAATTTTCTCATAACATCAAAAATAGAAATATTTTAAATAGTTTTACTATAAATGAAGAATCACAACAAAAAAAATCTATTTTAACTATATAATAAAAACACCAAAAATACTTTCCCAGACGTCTAGACAACTAAAATAAAACTGGATTTAAAAATAAAACTTTTTTGATATACAGAATTTATAGCTTGAAAATATATTGAATTGTTTCTCATAACCGCGTTTGGTACATTATTTATATACGATACAAAAAAATTAAAATAAACTTATTATTTTATAATTTTGATGTACAGGGGAAAAAACATTGTCTATGCTTTTTGTTTTATTTTTTTTTTTTCGAGATTTTTTTTTCAGTTGTACGTTTTATAAAAAGAAAACATACTCTGATGATGAAAAGCAGTAGTTTCCATTCTTTAACTTTTATGTTTTGTAAAATAATTATTTTCGAAAAGAGACACAGAATTAAAAAAAAAAAATAAAAGTGGAATGAATTTAATAATAGCTACTATTTTATTTTTCTGTTATATTAGACATTTTTTCATTCTTATCGTAGCTTGTTAGAATATAAGAGAAAGTCTTCATAAATATCTTTTTCAGATGCAAAATCTGTATAAATAGTTAAATTTCGCAGCCCTTCAAAAAATAATTATTTTGAGATGGGACACAAAAATAATAAAAAACAATTAAATTTTTTTTTTTTTTTTTGCATTATAGAAAAATATTAGAAAAATTATGTTTTCAGATTATTTTTTCAAGCTTTTTGGATAAATGTGCATATACAAAAAAATTTCCTTTCGTTTTGCTTAACCTTAACCCATTAGATTTATAGGTATTTTTGCATACTGCAAGATATAAAGACCAAGCAAGACCACCCGGAATATATATACCGGGTGTCCCAAAAATGACTGATGGATTTTAAAAATCAATAACTTGCAAACAGTGACAGCTATTTAAAAAATTTTTGCAGGAGGGTTATGCATAATGTCAGTAGTTTTTTTACCGTAATTTTTTATTTTAGTTCGCATCTCAAACAATAGGTGGCGCTGTCGGCGATTGAAGGCCAGGTGATCAGTGCTGAGTGAAGCGTCGACCTGGCGTTCAATCGCCGTCAGCGCCACCTATTGTTTGAGATACAAACTAAAATAAAAAATTACGGTAAAAAAAAAAAAAAAAAAAAAAAAAAAAAAAAAAAAAAAAAAAAAAAAAACTCCTGACATTATACATAAGCTGCCTGCAAAAATTTTTTAAATATTTGTCACCGTTTGCAAGTTATTGAATTTTAAAATCCATCAGTCATTTTTGGGACACCCGGTATATATATATATATATATATATATATATATATATATATATATATATATAATTTCAAATTTATCAATTTAGCAAGAACCAGCACACCCCCCTCACAAAACAAAAATCCCTTAAAATTGAAAATTCAACAATCAAAATACAAAAACAATAGGCTGCCAACCTCATCAGCGATGGGTCTTATTAGACAAAAGCAGCCGGACACTCGAGTTTACAAAAACAAAATATATTTAAGTGGCAGTGGGTTTCGGCCAGAGCGGTGAATAGCAAAAAATCAGATGTTAAACACCCGATGGCTATAAATCACGCGCCCCCCCCCCACCGGACCCTACGCCACATTAGTAAACGTCCGGTGGAGGGGGGGGGGGGGCGGGCGCGTGATTTATAGCCATCGGGTGTTTAACATCTGATTTTTTGCTATTCACCGCTCTGGCCGAAACCCACTGCCACTTAAATATATTTTGTTTTTGTAAACTCGAGTGTCCGGCTGCTTTTGTCTAATAAGACCCATCGCTGATGAGGCTGGCAGCCTATTGTTTTTGTATTTTGATTGTTGAATTTTCAATTTTAAGGGATATTTGTTTTGTGAGGGGGGTGTGCTGGTTCTTGCTAAATTGATAAATTTGAAATTATATTTTTAATTTATGTGTTTTAATGCAGCGTTTCGGCGCAATTCACATGAATTTCTATTGTTTATTGTTGATTTTTTTACATATTGGATATATATATATATATATATATATATATATTTTAACGAAGAGCACTGAATCGATGAAGTAACTTATTTTTTGTCATCGTTGAGTTAAATTTATGCCGGAGGAAAAAGCGTATTTATTGCTATAATACTAAAGTTTTAGTTTTCATTTGAAGAGTCTGTTATACATTAACAGTGAATTTTAAACTAAGTTATTAGAAATAAAAGAACATCTTCATCAAGAGCCGAATAAGGATGTAATAGAGCTGACACTTACACATTTTCCCGCACTTAATTTTTGACTTAACAAGTCCATACGTTATATAAAGATAGAAAAATAACAATTATAAATGCACAAATAACGCATGAAAAGGTAACAAACAGCTATTTCGAATCTACAGTCGATGAGTGCAACACTCATCGACATGCTTCATGAGTGCAACACTCACTATGCTAGGAAAAGCAAAGTTTAGCAATGTGATAGAGAAGTGCAGTCTGTTAATAAAATTGCTTTTTTAAATCTTAAGCACCCCATTGATCGCTTTGGGGTATTCACCAAATTTTTTCCCAATGTGGGTTTTTTTTTATATTGGCCAGAATAAGCATGCTCTTAGATTTCGTTTAAATCGGTATAAAAGGCATGTTAAAAATTAAGAGCTTAAATAATCCTCTTTTGTTCAGTATTGTTAGTCTTGACAACATAGGTTCGACTTTTCCCCAGTCACCACTTTGTCCTTCGAATCATAATCTTAATTTTTGGGAAGCCTACCACATCATTAAAAATTCTCACTCCTTTGTTAATGATTTATCAACTACACCTTTTTTTCAAACCATTTGAAACTCTTTAATTTATACATTTCTAAACGTTGTTTTTCTATCTTTATACATTTTTGCACAAAGGCTTTATTTTCTATTTTAAGTCCATATGTTGATTATTATGAATGAAATCCGCCGGCAAATTTCCGCTAAACTGAATAGTATTCGGTTTCAATTAATTCAGAATAGCGGGAGTTTACAGTATTTATAAGTTATAAAATATTATCACAAATTAGTTTCATTGGGCTAACCATATAGTCAGAATTCCAATGCAGACGATTACTACACATTACTCAATACATGCGTTCTATATTATTTGAAATATATACGACGAACGAAATTCGCCATGAAATTAAAAGAAATTTTTAAAGATGAGCGTACTAATGTTGGCGTGTTGCACAGTTTCCAAAAATAGCCTTATATTAAAAGACATTTTTGAAATTATTCAGGATGGCAGAAGTTCATTGGGAGATCATTTTTCGCTAATGTCTTTCACATTGTTTTTTACTATAGTACAATATTTTATCAAGAGAAATGGGTGTTTAAATGCGTGTCTTTAATAATAATGCAAAATTCGTTCAGAAATATGTGTTTTCTTTTATTTGAACATCGCTAAATGAGAATGATCCTTTAAAATTTAGATGCGATTTCAGGGTTTTTATGAAGTAGATCATAGTTTTAAGAAAATACTCTGTTCAAATTCCAATCCATCTATTTTCAGAATGAATGCCGTAACTTAAAGACAGAACACAGAAATGAAAACTATTAAAAGTCATTAAAAGCCAGGAATTCATTACACAGAGGGCATCCGTGGCCGGGTGGTTAAGACACCATGCCGCTAATCGTTTGCGAGCTTGCAAGCTTAGGAGGTTGTGGGTTCGAATCCCACTGGCTCATTGCACACACTCTTTGTGTAGAGCTCCCGGATGTACTTCTGTTGTGTTGTAAAATTTCCTTGTGCTAACTCGCCCGTGTATACTGACGATGACTTATAAGCAGGCTTTCATGTCGAGCACACAAGTCAGATGTATGTTACATAAATAAATTACATAGAATTTTTGTAATCGAATATTCATTCAGAAAACTGTTAGGTTGAAGCAGGGCTACACTAGATACCGGGCTTGCTCATTCCTTATCACGACGTCACAAAAGGTGGCTGGCCGCTATCTGTGATTGGTAAAAACAGGGCTCAAAGTGACGCACCCATCGTTTTGTACCAATCGCTGGACGTCATTCAGCCACCTTTTGTGACGTCATGAAAGGAATGAGCAAGTCCTGTATCTAGTGTTGCCTTGGTTGAAGCCGGATGTTTGGTGAAAACCGAATATCTCACTTTGACACATTTTAAGCAGTCTTTATGAAAGAGGGGTTGAAAAACTAGAAGTGGCTCTAGAAGAAGCCATTACATTACAGTATCTAGAATATATAGTGAAAAAATTGGCTTGGCAAAAACTGCTAAAAAATTGCATTCCATAAATTTTGAACGATGCTGAACGAAATTTGTCGGTTGCAGCGACATCTAATAATTCCAACGTAAATATTGCATAAGAATTCAATAGAGAAAGTATTTCATCAAGCGACGAGCTAATCGATGTCGCTGCAGTCGACATAATTGCCATTTATCGTTGTTCAGTATTTATGGGAACCCATTTTTTTAATATTTTTAAAAACTTTTCTGAAAAACCAGTTTCCTATCTATATCTTCCTTACTATATAATTGTGGTATCTACTAAATAGCACTTGCATAAAAATCTGTGTTGAAAAATTATATCATCATTTTTAGAGTTTCGTTTATCTGATGATTTTCGCTCTCTTTCGCTCGTGAGTTAGACAGCTCTGAGGTAAAGCATCTACAAAATCAAAGGATTAAAATCTAGGCATCGGAATTCGAAATTTTGTCAAAGTATCCAATAGATACAACGTCACAGAATTTTGTATTCTTAATTCAATTTATTTTCGTTTATCACGTAGACCAGATGGCTTCTTACAATCAAAACTGTTCTGGTTTGAAGCTCGGCGTCGAAGTTTGAACCTTTTTTCTCATTAAGAAATTTCATTATCTAATAGATATCATTTTACAGAAATTTTGCAATTTGTTTTTTGTCCTTTAAGGCCAAATTTGTAAAACACTTTATGATTTTTTTAAATCAAAAATATTTCTTAGAGAAATTTCGAAATTTAATAATGATTCCGTTTTATTGTCAAATGGATTCAATTAAAAGAACTTTCGCATATTTTTTTTTTCCATTTTAAGAATTTCAGCTCCTTTTTGCTAAAATTTAAATAGTGCAATTAAATATGCTTTTCACATATAAAAAAGTATGTTATTACAATTCTCTGAAAAGCAATTTATATATTTTTTTCGATGCAAAAATGTCTTTCAAAATTTATATTCTATTCTACTCTGCAGTAATAGCAGTACATATTTATCGTTTCTTATTTTAACTTCAGTTCTGTTTTGGCATTTAGTTATAATAATAATAATAACAGTAATAGTTAAAGTTTACGTTCTTTTCTTTGCACCGTAAAACAAAAATATTATAAATTTATGTAATATCTATTCTATCCTGTTGTAATGAAACATCTTTCAAACATTTCCAAGAACTCTTTTCGGAACTCTTACTGAAATTTATGTAATATCTGTTCAATCTTGTTGTAGTAAAACATCTTTCAATTATTTCCAAGAACTCTTCCTTAGCCTATTGTCAAACGTACACTGTAAAAAAAAAATTGGGAAAGTTACAAAAAATTTTCTAGTAGAATTGTATTCCAAGAACTTTTTATGTAACGGCAACAATAAAAATTCATGTAACAGATACAGATTTGCACTTTGAATCAAAAAATTTTAAGGTTACTAAGAATTTCTTTGGGAAATCGTATTCCAAGAACTTTTTAAGTGACGATAATGAGCATTATAGATAAAATTTTAGTAAAGTTACCAAAATTTTAGTAAATTCTTTTGTAAAGTTACAGATGGTTTTAGTTTTGCTTACAAGTTTTGTAGATTGACATCATTTTCTTGTACATTGTACACATAAAATTTTAGTAAGCATAAGAGATTTCGGTTAATTTAGATTACTAAGGTTACAGATTTTTTTTTACAGTGTATATAAATTGAATAGTTCACAAAATAACAACATTCCGAAGAATTCAGATAATTACATATTCATTAAACTTCAGTAAATCTATCTGTTCAGCTATTATTAACATTATTAACGTCAAAGTCTTTTTCGTCACAAAATGGAATTTATGTAATATCTGTTCAATCTTGTTGTAGTAAAACATCTTTCAAATATTTCCAAGAACACTTTTCGGAACTCTTACTGAAATTTATGTAATATCTATTCTATCCTGTTGTAATGAAACATCTTTCAAACATTTCCAGGAACTCTTTTTGGAACTCTTACTGAAATTTATGTAATATCTGTTCAATCTTGTTGTAGTAAAACATCTTTCAAATATTTCCAAGAACACTTTTCGGAACTCTTACTGAAATTTATGTAATATCTATTCTATCCTGTTGTAATGAAACATCTTTCAAACATTTCCAGGAACTCTTTTCGGAACTCTTACTGAAATTTATGTAATATCTGTTCAATCTTGTTGTAGTAAAACATCTTTCAAATATTTCCAAGAACACTTTTCGGAACTCTTACTGAAATTTATGTAATATCTATTCTATCCTGTTGTAATGAAGCATCTTTCAAACATTTCCAAGAACTCTTTTCGGAACTCTTACTGAAATTTTTGTAATATCTGTTCAATCTTGTTGTAGTAAAACATCTTTCAAATATTTCCAAGAACTCTTCCTTAGCCTATTGTCAAACGTATATAAATTGAATAGTTCACAAAATAACAACATTCCGAAGAATTCAGATAATTACATATTCATTAAACTTCAGTAAATCTATCTGTTCAGCTATTATTAACATTATTAACGTCAAAGTCTTTTTCGTCACAAAATGGAATAAAAAAAGAACCATAAAGTGTTACATTAAAAAGAAACATAGCGGGAAAAAATAAATTTGCTTTACAAAATAACCATTGAGCAACGAAATCATACAGAGTTTTAAAATTTTTAATCTCCTTTTTTGCAAAACGGCCAAAAATGACAGAGAAGTTTTATTTCTCTTAACTTTCAGGCCATTAGATTAACTGATTATCCTTTAAAAGGCATTTTTGAAATTATTCTGGAATAATTTTTCATAATAAAAGTTCACTTGGATTCATTTTTTTTCCCTATTTTACTTAGAAAAATTGAGAATATCTTTAGATTCATTACGAACAAAATAAATGATCATATTAATGTTAGCTAAGCGCACTTTACTCATGTTTTGATCAATATTTTCCCCCCGAAATATGTATTACTTTAATCTGAAAATAGCAAAGTATTTGCGAAATTGAAAATAAATGTCATTTTACACATATGAATATTTAAAAAAATAAATATTTTTTGATTAGCTAGAAATTTATGGAGAATTCTTTAGTTCACTTTATATGTTATTTATCTATAGAAAAAATGTTATTTAATTTACAACAAATAATGGCTACACTACAAAAAGAGAGACTTTTGATGATGAAGTATTTTTATTGCATGCCCTCTAAAGTTCTGCTCGAAGCACAAACTTTAAACATGTCAACTCTAATCATTAAGGCGATTCCCAAGTATAGAGGCAAATGTTTTAATGTTCCTAGCTTGGAAAAGTACAGGATTTAGCGGAAATGTCTATTCAATAGCTCAAAATATACTGGATTTAGCAGTAAATAATACGTTATTTGCAAAAGTAGCTTTTCATGTACATTTGTTGTATTGTTTTCAATACATGTACATTGTAGGCATTCTTCTAACTTCCAAACACATAAATTCACACGCGTCTTAAGTTACACTGGTTATAATTAATACCTGTTATAATTAGCTATTAGATTTTAACATCAATAGACGATCATTTAGAATATGCATTTCAAATCATCCAATCTATCTAATTTTATACTATATATATTTTACTTTAAGGATCCATAAGATGAATTAGGCAAACAAAAGCATGTCACGTGTCGATAGTTAGTATAATTACGTTAGGTTAAGTGGATCAAACAACCGTAAGTTTAAGCACACTGTTAAAAATAAATCTGTGAATTCACAGTGAAACTACTGTCAGCAAAGTAGCCGAACTTTGACCGTTCCTTTTGTAGATTTTCCGTTGTGGGAAACACAAGAAAGGAAAACTCCGTTTGAAGAAGCAGTAACTTTCCGTTACAAAGTTTGATTTTTAATAATAATAATTTAATGTAATTTTTAAAATTAATGAATCGATTGACCGTCAAAAAAATTCGAAATTACCGAGTGTTTTTAAGCTGCTATGTTATTTTACTTAATTATTATTTGTTTTGTATAATTTAGTTCACGCCACTCTGATGATTCGAACTCGGGAATTTTTAATAGCGGAACAAATCCTTAGGAACTGAGCCAAAACTGCTGATGCCGGATTGTACAAAGTATGTCTTTTATGAGTTAGTGGGAAAATCTGTTGTGCTTTTTAAAGATTTCCATTCAAATATATTCCTTAGAATATTTCTAAACGGTTTATTTTATTTTATTTTACACTGATGCATAATATTTATTATTTTTAAAATCAATTTTAATTTTTTAAATTGTTTAAATTAAAAAAAATCACTGTTTAAACCACTGTTTTTTTTTGAATGAATGAATGAATGAATAAAGGATTTTATTAACAATTTTTTTTTTTACAAAAAAAAAAAAAAAAAAAAAAAAAAAAGAGTATAGACAATTTTTTGAAATTGTCGTACACTATTTACTTATTTATTTATTGGCTAATTAATTAAAAGATTTTTAATAAGAAATAAGAGAAAAATAAACAGAAAAACCGTAATTTAAAAGGGATTTTTTAAGTTTTCATTATTCCATGGCGCCAGTGGGATTCGAAACCACAATCTACGCTCTCTGGCGTTTAGCGACGTGGCACCTTGACCAATCGGCTACGAAGACCCACAGATAACGGAGTGTTTCCGTTTTTTGTTTCTGTTTCCACCCGTTTCGTTATTTTCAGGAAATATGGTGGTATTTTGTGATTTGTAACGGAAAATGCCCTTTTGTTGTGAAAAGGGACCTTTTCTGTGAAGTTCAGGAAAAAAATGTTCGTGAATTTCAGAATTTTTTTTAACAGTGAAATTTTTATACACTATATAGGAGAAAGTATCCTGTCACTTGTGATTTTAGGCGTTTTGTTAAATATTTAGAAAGATACATAAGGAATCATCCTGAAAATTCAAATATGTAAACATAATAATACAGGTCATGCATATCTGTGAAGATTTTTTTCCCGAAATCCGATAAGGGACCGTCACTAACTTGAAAAAAAAACCTTTTGAATAACCTAGCCAAAACTAATTGAGTAAAAGCATTCAAACGATAGATTATGACTAATTGGCTCATTCTAATAAACTGTGTTCATTTTTGTGTGAATAGCATGTATACACGTAGAAAAATTAATGTTTTAACAAAAACAGTCCAAACAATTTTTCCAAGTTTTTTGCTTATAATTTGCAGAGTTCCTTATAAAAAAAATAATGTTCTTTTTCCAAAATGTGACCGACAACATTTTACACAATACCCTGTAATCAGAATTAAAAAATAATAAAAATTGTATGAATACGAGCAGGTTCACTAAATAAGGTTTCACTAAGCATGCATGAATGCAATCTAAATTTAATGTGCATAATGCTTTAGCTAAATGTATACAGCAATTTTTCTGAAAGTCTCAAAAACATAATATAAAAATTCTGAAAATTATCGTCGACAGATTAAGTTCAAAATCCGTCGTTTACAAAATGAAGCAAAAAGATGAGGGGCTGCATCCATATATATATTGATTAATGTCAATATAGCATATACAATATTAAATAATATAGCTCTTTTTTTTCCTTGTTTCCTTTTGGGTACAACAGAATTTGAGCTTATTCTATCGATGATAATTTTCAAAACTTTATAGCTATGTTTTTGAGACTTTCACAAAAGTTATTCTATATATGTAGCTAACGCCCCTTATGAACAATAAATTTTGATTGCATTCATGGATTGCATTCATGGATTGCATCATGAAACCTCATTTAGTAAACCTGCTCAATGCTCATTTTTTGTACAATTTTTTTATTTTTTAATTCTGATTACAAGGTATTGTGTACAATATTGTTTTTCATATTTTCTGAAAGGATCATTTTTTTTAATATTAAGAACTCTGCAGATTATAAACAAAAAACTTGGCAAAATTTGGGATTGTTTTTATGAAAAACTTATTTTTTCTACGAATATGCATGGTATCCTCATATAAATGCAGACAGTTTATTACAATGGACCACTTAATGAGAATCGAAAGTTTGAACAGTTTTAGATTAGTTTTGACAGCGTTATTCAAAATATATTCGTTGTTTTTCAATTTGTTGATGGTCCCCTATGGGATTTTGTTAAAAAATTCTTCGCTGAAATACATGACCTGAACTATTCTGTTTATACGGCTGGAGTTTCATGATAATTCCCGATGAATTTTTCTAGATATTTAACAAAACATCTAAAATCGCAAGTGACCTTCCACCTTTTTGCCACATAGTGTATTATCATCTAAACAATAGAACAAGGGAATAAACTAAAGTTTAAAAAATTTAAATGATTCATTTCGCTTTCTTACAAATATTTTTAAAATGGGACGGAAGTTTATTTCTTTCTATACCATAAATAACTGATTATCTTTTAAAAGACAAATCAGAAATTATTCTCGGTGGTTTTTGTTCACTAAGAATTATTTTTCATCCTAAGACATCACATAAATTTCCGTTTATGATAGTATTCTTTATTAAGAAAAATAGAAGCTTTTTATTCCTTTATATCCTAAATTTTGAATAAAAAAAAACTGAAGCAATTGAATAATTATTTACTTTAATGACTAAGATATTCAGTACAACATACATAATAATAATTAAACTTTAAGATTTTTTTAAAAATTAAAACAGATTTAATAAATCGGTAGTTAGAACTTTTAAAAAAAAATACTTGCAAGAATAATTAGATTAACTCTTTGTGACCGATTTTTCTTCAAATTTTAGAAAAAATTACCTTTACATTAATAAGATTAATTAGAGATTAATTATAAGATTACATTAACAGATTAATTAGATAAAAGATAGAGTTTAACGAATGTTTCATATCTGAAACATAGCGAATGTGGTTTTTTTGCGCACTATTCAATCCATATTCGTATGACAATAGACTAATGCAACGGCTCCCAAAATTTCTTGGTCCGCAACCCACCTTTCAATAAAAGAAAAAAAATTCGCAGATAAAGTTGTATATCAGTATAGCAATTTTTGTACGGCCTCTATACGCTCGGCTATCCTATCCTACGAAAAACGCAAATTTTCCTACGGAAGATATATTACCAACAAAAACAAGAATCGGTAATCTCAAGGTGTGTAAGCGTATAGTAATTAAAACAATGCACAAACTACAAAGATAGTTCAAAATACGTTTAATTATTATGAAAAAATAACTTTATAATCAATGAGATTTCTGGTACTGTTGTTTACCAATATGGGAACATATATTAATGTTCTTATTAGTCAGAAGTGCAGAATTTCATCAAGGATCTCAAAGCTGATTTAAATATTTCGGGATATTCTATTCGTAAATTAATCTAGAAGGAAATTAACGATTTTCCTTTGAAATATTATTTCCTGTTGAAAATGATATATCTTTTTAAACAGATGAAATAAAAGATATATTTTGATGACAAAACTCGGTTGTCCCGCGACCCAGCAAAACAACTACTGCGGGCCACCAGTGGGTCGTACATCTAAATAATAGTAAAAGTATTTCTTAAAACAAAATATTACTTCATTAAAAGGCATGTACTATTGATAGTACACCAGACCCGAAAGGATTAATCAACAATAAACGCTGTTATAAAAATCTCACACTTTTTACGAGAACAGCGTACTGTGCCCGTGTCTGCACTGTAAAATAAATCTGCAAAGGTACTAAACCTTTTCTAGGAAACTGGGATTCCAAGAACTTTTCCTGTAACGGTAACAGCAAAAATTCAAGTTTCAGAATCGATTACATGAATTTTTCCTGTTATCGTTACATGAAAAGTTCTTGGAATCCCAGTTTCCTAGAAAATGTTTTGTACCTTCACAGATTTTTTTTTACAGTGTGTAATAGAGTAGTTACAAATTTTCGTATAACATTTTTTAATATCATAAAAGCAACATCTAGGTAAATGGTAGTGAAAATAATGATATTCAGAAATATCTAGCTCCGAGTATTTCACTGTGCTTTCTAAATAGGATTGAGAAAATTATTTTGTATGAAAAGCTCAATCTATTTTTATAAAATAACTTAGCGGTTTAATCTGTCCTTAACTACGAGAAATGCATGGCATGGCGATTCAATTCAGAAAAATGTTTTTCGACTACTGTACATTTTAAAAAATAAAATTTAATTTATCAAGTTGTTATGACTGCAGACGATAAAACGATACCAGCGGCCTTCGCCCGCTACGCTGGTCGGTTTATCTCAAGAAAAGTTGAAAAATACGAAATATCAGTGCTATTATATTCGTAAGAGTGTGCCATCATTAAAATGTACTTGAAACTATTTTTCCTATTGGCCGTAATGTAACAGAATACTTTTGATCTATTAAGCCTGTTGTTAAACTATACATCCGATTTTTACAAATTTTTGATTGACTTTACAAAATTATGGAACAATTATGTATTTTAAATCTCGAACGATTTGATTGAGTAGTTTTTCCTCTATCATATGTGGACCGACATACGGACGGACAGACTGAATGATGACTATAACTTGTTGTTATTCTGTCCAACGTATATCAATTTCATAAAATATTAAATAATTTAATACTATTAAAATGCGTACCAAACAATGACTCAATATATAATTATGCAATGGAATACTTTTGTGTGGCCCTGCAAATCAATGAGAAATATTATTTGCACCACAGATTGTACAGAATGTATATTATAGTATATATTTCATAGATGCATATTAACTATATGTACGAAAGAGTGTAAGACCATTAAAATACACTTGAAACTTTTCCCCCATTGACCGTAATGTATCAGAATCCTTTTGATTATCCCTGTATTTGATTTTGATAAAATGTCCCTGTCCTTGATTTTCATAAAATTTCAAATGACTCGACGCCCCACCAGTGGCCGAGAGGTACAGACCTCTCAACTGGTAGACGGCAAGTGCTGGGTTCGAACCCAATCGCGGCCGTCGGCCTAACCGTTAGGAGTTTTCGTGGTTTTCTTCGAACCTTGCGTAAATACGGGTAAGGTTCCCTTAGAAAGACCCCCACGAAGGGCACTCCCCCCGGTCCTATATCCCTAGCGCAGATAATCGGACGACAAAAATAAACCAAACCAAACCAATCAAATGACTCGACAAAATTATCTAATAATTACGTATTTTAAATTTCAAACGATTCGGTTGGGTAGTTTTTGGGTTGTTATATGCGGACAGACGGACGGACATACAAATGGGCAACTCAATACAAATGGACAATACAATGGGATTTTTTCCCTTCAATTCAAAACAAACGCAACGTTCCTCCGTTTCCGGGATCGGAGGAGATAGTGTCACATACGTACAACATACATACGGTCGGATTTTAATAGTGTAGATCTTTGGAATACGAGAATAAATATAACAAGTTGGAAATTGCACGTGAACGTAGCAAATGAGGTGCGTTCGTACGATAACGAAGTTTTAAAAGTACTCAGATCTTGCTGATACAGTAGAGCGTACTCCGGATACAGTATAATAGTCGAAATATCTACGTTTCTGTAAATATGCAGGGAGTGATTTTTATTACACCTCAGCAACGTATAACTTATTCATAAAATGTGAAATAGTTGAATATAATTAAAACACGTACCAAACCATGTTTCCCCGTATAGCATTATATAGTGGAATACTTTTGTGTGGCCCTGTAATTTAATAATAAAAATTCTTTGCATCACAGATTGTACAGAATGCATATTTTAGTATATATTTCATAGGTTCATGCCAATTCTATTATGTTCGAATGAGTGTAACATCATTAAAATGCATTTAAAACTTTTTCCCCATTGACCATAATATAACGGAATCCTTTTGATTGTCCCTGTAATTGATCTATGCATCCGATTTACATAACATTTGAAATGACTAATAATTATATGTTTTAAATTTCAAACGATTAAAATGCATTTAAAATTTTTTTCCCTATTGACCGTAAGGACCCACCAGTGGCCGCGAGGTTCTGACCTCCAAACTGGTAGACGGTAGGTGCTGGGTTCGAACCCAATCGCGACCGTCGGCCTAACCGTTCGAAGTTTTCCGTGGTTTTATTCGAACCGTGCGTAAATACGGGTTAGGTTCCATTAGAAAGACCCCCACGGAGGGCAACCCACCCCATAGGGCCTATATCCCATAGCGTAGATAATCGGCCGACAAAAATACACACACACACACACCCTATTGACCGTAATGAAACGGAATGCTTTTGAATGTCCCTGTAATTGATCTATCCATCCGATTTTCATAAAAATTGAAATGACTCGACAAAATTATGTTATAATTATGTATTTTAAATTTCAAACGATTCGGTTGGGTAGTTTTTGCGTTGTTATATGCGGACAGACGGACAGACGGACGGACTGAGCGACAACAATAGGTGCTACGTATTTACATAATTACGAACGCACCTAATAAAATGTTTTGTTGATGTTTGTGATAAAATGTCTCGCTCTATTTTTTTTAAGTAATAACTAAGCACTATAAAATAATCTCTAATTATTTGCAAAATGAAAGGTTGTTAAAAAAACCCATTATTTTTATGATGATGAAAGCATGGCTTACGTAATGATAGAGTCACATATTACGTACGTCATGGATTAAACATTAATATTCCTGGGCAGACAATAAACAAAATTTAAATAAAATATCAGTTTTACAATTTTCGGTACTGAAAACTTTAAACTTCGAAATATCACATATTTTCAAATTATACACCATCGTATAGGACAAAAAGTGCGCTTTTAAATTCAGTTTGTTTGAAAACTCTATCTCAATTTATTTTTTAGCTATTGATTTTCTTGTACTTTTTGATATTTTTTGGTCATTCTGGCAACAGAAGTATGTCAGATATGTCTCAAATATATCTATTCTTTTCCGGGAACAACAACCATTTTCCAACTGATTAAAAAGGGCAAAAAAATTCGTTAAAAATACATTTTAAAAAATCTATTTAATTTTTTTAAATTTTTGACTTCAATTGTTCATGGGCCTCCTATCAGAAACCCGTGGGCCAAATTACGTTGCCCTGCGTTTTCGAAGATTTTGAGCGTACATAGATACGCGCACAGATTTTAATAGAGTAGATTGAACATTGAATTTTCTTTGGTGGTACTCTAAAGTACCGCCAGGATATAAAAGGATAAGTATGCTTGTTTGTTTTGATTAAGAGTTGAGGTTAATGAAACAATCTGTCTTTTAAAAAATACATGCGGCAAATTATCGGTATATTTATTTATATTTATATGAATTTTATTTACAGAATTGTGTCCTCTGTGGTCGAGTGGTTAAGGCATTAGGCCGCTAATTGCCTAAGAGTGTATAAAGTTCCTGCGTTCTATTCCCGCTGGATCCGTTTCGCTCTTTTTGAAGCTCCCGGCTGTAATTTTCTAGTAAGGTAAATTTTTTGTGCTATCTCGTCCTTGTGTATTGACGATGGCTTATACGCGGAAAGTCATGTCAAGCACACAAGTCAGATGTATGTGTTCAATCACAGAGTACAACAGAGCCTCAACTCGGCTTGAAAAGAACGCCCTCAATGGATCACTTAAAAACTAAACCATCACGTTGGCGAATTTTATCCTCGTGATTTCTGTTTAACTGTAATCTTATTCTGCTTGGTGCTTCTTGCTGAATGCTGATTTAATTATATTTGTACACGTGCTTATGCTATTTGATCTTAGATTTCCGAGCTTATATTGATTCGTAATTATTACTGTTATTATTCTTGTTATTATTTTACTACAACATTAATTTTAAAATAAAATTGAATTTCGACTGTTTCAGAACAAGTTTAAAATAATTCTTTCATAAATTTCAAAACAAGAAGCAGCAAGCCGTCGCTGTATTTTTTTTTTCTTTTTTCCCTTATCATTTGTCGCCAAGGAAGCGATGTTTCGCCAAATTAGCAACCTCTCTTATGTTATGATCGTATTTTCAGAGTGGTCCGCTCGTGTCGCTACTGTCTATGCGTAATCCCATGTTAAACAAGTTGCCATTACAGTGTATGAGAGTTGATTCTCTGTTCCGTACTCTGTGTGTTCAATAAATAAATTTACAGGATCGCTTACCATTAATTAGGGGAACACATACGCTCCACGTGCCGCATAGTTTTTCCACTACGTCAAGTTAATGGATCAGGCAACCTTTTTAAAGCTTTAGCAATTTTTATCTAATTATGCAAAGGAAAAAAACAAAAGCGTACAATTTTTTTAACGATTTTTTCGCTTTCTTACAAATCTATTTAAAAAGGAACGGAAGTTTGTTTCTTTCTATATCATAAGTAATTGATTATCCTTTAAAAGACAATTCGGAAATTATTCTCAATGGCATTAGCTCACTAAAGAACCATTTTTTATCATAAAACATCACTTCTATCCCCGATTATGGTAGTATGCTTTATCAAGAAAAATAGACGCTCTTTACAATTCGATTTTGAACAAAATAAATGATAATATTTAATGTTAGCTACGCATGCATTATTTATGTCGCGATGAATAAAATTCTTTTTTCCAAATTATTATTATTGCGATCTGAAAATAACTTACTCTAATCAAAATTTGAAACAAATATCATTAGTCATAATTTTAAAGTGGTTCGTAAGAATATTTTAAAACAGTAAATTGTGCAGAAAGTTTTTTTTTTAGTTTATGTTACATTTTTATGACAAGGAAATGTATCGTATAGTAACTTAAAATTAATTGTAATTACAAAAGGATAACATGTTGATGGAGATATCTCTATCAACAAACAATCTTTATTATCTGAAACCTATATTAATATAAGTTAACGTATGTTTGTGTTGAAGTAAATAGTTATTTTATTGAAGATGGCTAACCTAGCTATACCGCATGTAGAGGTCAAAATTTTTTTTCTAGAAAGACGAAAACAAAACAACTGCAATTGAGGTTGAGATTTTTGATTTTTTGACTAAACGCTTTGTTATTTTATATTTGAATGATACACTTGTGAGGGAGTGACCTTTAGTCATAAAGGCACTCTAGTGTTTCTGAGATCGTGACGTCAATAATTTAACATTTTGTAGGCGTAAAAGTGACATCTATCCTCTCTTTTACTTTAACTTTCTAGAGTGTGTGTGCTCTTTCGAATTCCGCAGTTAGCTCGCGGTTATTAGTATTATGTTAATGAGAAGTATCTCAGTTTGTCGCGTATAAAAGTTGGGTGTGAGTTTGTGGGGTATGTGTTCTGGCCTTGGCCAGCGTCTGTGTGTTTCTGGCCTTGGCCAGCAGCCAGCGTCTGTGTGTTTCTGGTAGTAGCCAGCAGCGTCTGTGTGTATTCCGCCGTTGGACAACGAAGTTGATGATTGTTTAGTAAGGTGCTGACGATTAGAGAATAGCTACGGCCTACAGTAAAGCGAAAAGGAGTTCAGATAGTGGATTAAAGGTTCGGCCTTGGTAAGAAAGTTTAGAATCGTTCCGTTTTGATTATTTGAGAAATAAAGAAATATCCACAGCCACGGGCTGTGAAATTAAGATTTGTTTAGTAGATCAGCCAGGAAATAGTGTCAAGTGTTAGACGGTGCCCCGACTGAGCTAGACCAAAGCCTGTGAGTATGATTTGGCTTTTCATAGTGTTCTCAGTGAGTGAAATTATAGACTGGCTCCACTTTCCTTTGGCCCTTATCATTTTAATAAACTGTGTTGTTTTAACCTAAATTAATGAGTATGTCTGCATATAACGTGACAAATGACACCCAGCATGAGTGCACCGTCACAAATGGCGCCCAACGAAACGTCGGACATTTTGAGATTGTGCCACGAGTGTATTTCACCGGTGAGGGTGATATTAGTGAATTTTTAGTGAAATTAGATGATTATATTTTGTTCAATAATATACCTGAGAAAAACAGGTACGTAGTGCTTAAATGCTCGTTAAAGGGCGAAGCACTTTTGTGGTTAGAAAATATAGGAAAGTTTTTGATTACTGAGGAAGCGAAAAGATTTGAACAAACTGTAATTGAGTTAAAGAAGGCATTTCCTCCCGTTAAAGATAAAAGTATTTTGAGAAAAGAGTTCTATTGTAATAAGCAGAATATATATGAGTCGGCGTCAAAATTTTATCTTCGTAAGCTGGAACTAAAAAATAAATTAGATTTGGATATTACATTTGAGGAATTGTTGGGCATTGTTTTTCCTCTTTTTAATCCAAATATACAGGACTTTACTGAAGTTAGAGCACCGAAGAATTTTGCAGAAATGCACCAGATATTATCGAAGTATGAGTCTCGGCATAGCTCGGATCAACGGGATTTGCGTAACCCTCGGCAGAGACCTGTCACGGATGGTAATTTGAGAAATGAGGGGGAACGTAATTTTGTGAGAGGGGGACAGCGCTTTCCGGATAGTAATGTGCGTAATAGAAGTGATGGATTTGGTCGTAATATGTCGAATACGAGTAATGGTAATAGGAATGGTGGTGGTGCTAATAATTTTAGAAGTGGTGAGAGAAATATGCATGGAAATAGACAGAATAGTGGTTATGATCGTAGTGGGGGAGTACGGGACAGGAATGTGTCTTCGCAAGTAAGGAGGTTAACTTCGGATGAGAATGTTGAAAATAGGTCAATGCAAAGCAAATGTGTTCAGAGGTCGGAAAAGTCTTCGGTGAGTTTGAATAAAATAACTATTAATCCGGTTGAGTTACCTGAAGTGTTAATTGTGTTAGATGGTATTGTCGTTAAAAGTGTCTTCGATACAGGGGCAGATAAGTCGTTCATTTCTTTTGATTGTTATCGGAAATATTTTTCGTATAAGAAGTTGAAAAGGTCAAGTCTGGTGGTTCAGTCAGCACAGGGAGTAGCTTGCGATAATAAAGGTTCAGTAGAATTGGAAGTTGAAATTCGTTCGGTTAAGACATGTTGGGAGTTTTGTGTGTTAGATGGATTAACAGTGCATTGTATAGTTGGTGTGGATTATATGAGGGATAGAGGAATTAGTTTGGATTTCTTTAAAAAGTCGTTAATCGTGAATAATGATGAGAATGTGAGTAAGAAAGAGCCTGTTTCAGTGTCAGTTAATTTGGAGGAGTCGGGTTTAAGTGTGGTTAAGAAAATGGAGGTTAATAAGTCTTTAGTCGATTGTGGTAAAGTTTTTTCAGATAAACCGAGTTTAACTAATGAAATTTATATTGGTTTTGACGCACTAGTTGCTAGTAAACCATTTCATTATGATTTTATATTCAATATTTTTAAGTCTTTGTGTGAAAAGTTGCAGACTGAGGACGGTAGGGAACTTCCTCAGTCTAATATGGCTGAACGTGTAAATCGTACATTAATTCAAATGATTTCTTCTTATGTTGGTTCTCATCATGCGAATTGGGACCAGTTTCTTCAACATTTTGCGTAAGCACTTCGTACGGCAGTTCACGAGTCAACGGGGAAAACGCCTGCTGAATTGTTTTTGGGTAGAAAAGTTATTACTCCATTCCAAAGGTTAGTTATGGTGTCAGATGCAGAAAGTCAGTACATGTGTCAGGATATTGAGAGGTTGGTTAAGGAAGCTCAGGTTCAAATGGGAAAAGCGCAAGAAAAGCAAGCTCAGTATTATAATATGCGTAGAAGGGAGTTAGAAGTGAAAGTTGGAGATTTTGTGTTAGTAGAAAAGCATTGGTTAAGTTCAAGTCGTCAAAAGAGAGTAGCTAAGTTTGGTCCGAAGTTTGTAGGTCCGTTCGAGGTTTTGGAAGTTCGAAATAATAATTTGGTTGTTGATGTCAATGGTGAAAGAATGACTGTTAATCTGGATCAGGTTAGAGTGTATAAGTTTAGAGAAAATGGTAGTGAAGGTTCTCAGATGTCGAGTGGTGTTTCGCGAAATTCCCGATCCAATGAGTGTCCCGAGTCCAGCACTTCTTCGTCTAATTCTTTTCATCAATATTCAAGAAGAAAATTTGGTCAAACAGCTCCAAAGACTGTTATTGAAAGTCGAAAGCCTAGCAATCCGAGAGCAAAGTATAATAAAAATAAGAGAACTGTGTCAAATACATCGGACTCTGTGTGTCATAAAAGACAAAAAATTATAAATTGTCCAGTTCCTCCATCTATTAGACAACAACCTCACAAGCATAAATTAACTAATAGTTCACCATCTTCAGTGATTAATCCCCAGAAAAGATTTCGTTTGGACACTCGTAAAACTGTTAAGCGAAGTTTAAATTCTGAATTTTTGCCTAACAAGAAACTACATAGGTCCGGAAAGAAACGTGGCCTAGGATCTTCGGTAACTTCGGGTGCGTCTAGAAAGAGGAGGCAACTCTCAGATTACCGGCAACAACAGTGTGAACCTCGCCATGGAGTGAACCCAGCGAACCGGCCGGAGCAGAGTCGTCGAGTGGAACCTACAAGTATCCCACGTCATCCATTCAGAACCAGGCTCCAGGCACGACAGTCAACTGTGGCGTCACCGTACAGTTCTGATGACGAGAGATCCTTCGTACAAGCCTTCTGGGACAGGAGGAGAAAGCCATCTTGCAGTATGAAGCCTGCTAGCAGTGAATCATCTCTATGATTGGGTGATAATGTTCTTTATTAAATTTCTATTAGAGTGCATATATGTGGTAGCAATGTGAAGGAATAGAAAGCAGAGAGACTGTTTTATACTTTTGGCCATTTTTGGAATTTTTGACGGACTCACGTTTAGTGCTTAATTGTGTTCAAAATTTGTTTGCAAAATTGTTAGTTTTATGTATGTTGGAAATTTTGGTCTTAACTGCTTTTTAAAAATTCTGGATCTATTGTTAAATTGTTATATTATTTGTTTAAAATGTTACTATATTGTTATTGTTCATGTGTTATAAAATGTATGTTAATGTATGTTTAAATTTTCAGAAAGTACAGATAGTAATTTGGGTTATTTTGTACACGCGCCGCGGTTCAGGCGCGCACGTGTTTTGCGGTCAAGAAGTCCTTGACACGCGTTTCTATCTCTTATACTAACATTTAAGGAATTAACTTTCTTCTTATCGTTCATGTTTTATGAGTTGCGTTTTGTACTTTAGTTGGGAATGGTTTCCGCAAGTTGCGAAGTTTTAAGCTGCATTTGAATTTGAAATTGTATTGTATTAAAATTGAATGTTAATGTGATTTTCTTGCAGGGGAGTATACCTTTTGTTATGTATTGATTCTGCTATTTTTCTTTTAGTTAATACAGATGAAGAGATTGATGACGTCATTTTGTAAATTTTTGATATTTTTTGATTGTTGCATAAGCACAGCGATATGCCGCTGTACGTATGTGCCCCAATTATTGTTCAAGTGGAGTTAAGTCTGAAGAAGTTTGGGAGTTAGTTCATTGGCTAATGGGGATGTAGGTGTTACGTAGTAGCAGAGTTAGTTTAGTATGAAGTAAATGTAATTTTAGATGAAGTCGGAATTTGGATGAGGAAAGTTTTTGCGCATTGGGTTTTTTGGACTTGGTGCGAATTCTAGTATATTAAAAGTTATGGAGAAATTTTTGGGTAGAGTTATAGTTGCATTGCAATATTGAGGAAAATTTCGGAAGGTTAGTGTTTTGAGAAATTTTAGCACTCCCAGTGGAGTGGGTTGTTTTGAGAGAAGAAGTAATTAGTTTTGAAAGTTTTACGAGTTTTTGGAAGTTTTACGGAGGCTATTTGTAAGATAGAAGAATGGTTGGATTGGATATGTGATTATTTGAGGCAAACTGAGTTTTTTTGGTTGTGATGGGTTGAAGTTAATATTTTAAAAGTTATGTTTCGGCGTTAAATTTCACCCATCACTGTGTTTTATTACGGCTCGAAATTTATAACAAGAAAAAGTTCTGGGCATGCATTTAGCCCAGCCCTTTTTCTCTGCGGAGTTCGAGGGGGGGTTGTGAGGGAGTGACCTTTAGTCATAAAGGCACTCTAGTGTTTCTGAGATCGTGACGTCAATAATTTAACATTTTGTAGGCGTAAAAGTGACATCTATCCTCTCTTTTACTTTAACTTTCTAGAGTGTGTGTGCTCTTTCGAATTCCGCAGTTAGCTCGCGGTTATTAGTATTATGTTAATGAGAAGTATCTCAGTTTGTCGCGTATAAAAGTTGGGTGTGAGTTTGTGGGGTATGTGTTCTGGCCTTGGCCAGCGTCTGTGTGTTTCTGGCCTTGGCCAGCAGCCAGCGTCTGTGTGTTTCTGGTAGTAGCCAGCAGCGTCTGTGTGTATTCCGCCGTTGGACAACGAAGTTGATGATTGTTTAGTAAGGTGCTGACGATTAGAGAATAGCTACGGCCTACAGTAAAGCGAAAAGGAGTTCAGATAGTGGATTAAAGGTTCGGCCTTGGTAAGAAAGTTTAGAATCGTTCCGTTTTGATTATTTGAGAAATAAAGAAATATCCACAGCCACGGGCTGTGAAATTAAGATTTGTTTAGTAGATCAGCCAGGAAATAGTGTCAAGTGTTAGACGGTGCCCCGACTGAGCTAGACCAAAGCCTGTGAGTATGATTTGGCTTTTCATAGTGTTCTCAGTGAGTGAAATTATAGACTGGCTCCACTTTCCTTTGGCCCTTATCATTTTAATAAACTGTGTTGTTTTAACCTAAATTAATGAGTATGTCTGCATATAACGTGACAAATGACACCCAGCATGAGTGCACCGTCACACACTTATTTTTATAATCTTCCACATCTATCAAGAAATTTGACTATTAATAAAAGGCAATTCGAAAGCAATTTTCTTTCCGGATATAAAAAAATTGTTTTCAATTAAGTTTGTCCAACATTCTACAAAAATTTTTGAATTTTTTAAAAGGTCTCCACTTTACAGATAATTAGAATTTTTTCAGATCGACCAGTCGATATTATCGAATTTTTAATCGATATCTTATAACTTTAGTCTTTAAAAAAATCTTGTACTGTACAGACGTTTGAAAATTGATTAAAAAATATACAGTGGAGCATCGTTTATACGACCCGGAAGGGACTACCGAAATACGTCGTATAAACGATAACGAAGTATAATCGATTTTCACTTCCAAAGCTAGAAAAAATTTTGTTTTCACTTAATTTTAATATTTAACGTGATGATTTGCATGAATTTGTAAATTAAACAAATATAAATAAATAAATAAATAAATAAATAACCTAAAAACGGGGGTGGGTGGGAATTAGTAAGCAATTAAATATGCATACCTTTATTTATGTTTCACCGAAAGGTTCCTCATTTGCAGTACATCATTTCACTTCCATTTAAAGTCAAAGATCAAAAACCCCTCGTGGCCAACTACCCATAAGACATGGTGACGTCACTGAAACGTCGTTGTGAAGTCACATTGTGACTTTGTGACCATCGATTGTCGATGTGACGTCACGTGACGTCGATGTGAAGTCACAGTGACTAAAATATGAAGTCGTTATGGCCGTTTTAGAGCTTTTTTGTGACGTCACATTGTGACCACTTTGCGACGTCACAATGTGACCAATTTGTGAAAAGTGTGTCATTTGTGACTACTTTGACATTAACATTGTGACGAACTGTGAAAATCTTTTTAGAAAGTCACATCTTAGTCACATTGTGACGTCACTGAGTGGTGGCATTTTCGTCACAGATGTGATGTGACCAAAGTGACTCACAGTGACGTCATTGTGACGTCACTGTGAACATGCATGCTATGAGGATAAAAGAGTTAGAAGGATAGTCTATTTGCAACTTAAAACAGGTCGGGAAAGCTGACCATCCCCGAAAGAATAATGATCCCTATCAGTGTAATCTATTACACGTGA
The DNA here is from genome assembly GCA_964019185.1 of Maratus speculifer. Classification (NCBI taxonomy): domain Eukaryota; kingdom Metazoa; phylum Arthropoda; class Arachnida; order Araneae; family Salticidae; genus Maratus; species Maratus speculifer. The sequence goes on from OZ025294.1 coordinate 408,172,043, forward strand.
GCTGATTTTTCAGACTAATCGAACACCAGCCCACGTTTTTATAATGTGGAGTGCATTTAAACAAGCTCTTTGGTGTCATTCATAGCTGCCAACTTCCGCTCGTTCGTAAAATACGCACATGCCCTTATTACCGCATGGGCAAATCGGGACTTTGCCCATGGGCCCCAGACCGTAAGGGGCCCCCAAATCCATACATTAAATTATAAAATATTTAGTTTCTTTTTCCAATTCCAATTCTTCAATAAATTGAAGGCAATATATCAAATTACTAAAGTTATATAAAAGAGTTTTGTCCTGTATAAAGGAAAAAAAAGTGTACTTTTATTAATTAAGGTATTTAATTAAAATTAACGGAGCTAAAAATTTTCTTCTATTTATATCCAAGGGGCAAAAATAGGCTTATGCATTACGCATACACATATGAGTGACCTTCAGTTCTATTCGAATAACGATGCAACGATTCGAAAGGGGCCCCCTAATTTATCTTTGCCCAGGGCTCCAATTAGTCATAATCGGGGCCTGAATACACAAGAAAAATAAACGAAATTAAACCTATACAAAATCGAAAAATCTACATATAAACGATTTTGGGCGTCGTATTAAAGATATATTTTAACATTAAAATGGATAAGAATGAACGGGACCACATTAAAACGTCGTATAAATGTAAACGTCGTATAAGTGATCGTCATATAAACGATGCTTTACTGCATATGGAAATTTTTTAGTTTTCTTTTTAAACAAAAGTAAGGGCATCCAGTTTCTTGGACACTCAGTTAACAAAGATAATTTTGATTTTTTATTATAATTTCGTTTAATGTTTTTTTAATCTTTTTTTTTTTTACTCAGTATAATGCAGAAGCAATTTAATAAGCGGTAGGATATGACTTGCAAATCATCTGAAAACTATTTCTGTTGTATAATATTAAAAGTGTTGTTATTGTTTTTCCAATTAAGCATACATTTGTTTTTATAAAACATAAATAAATGTACACAAAAGAAGTATTAGTATAAAATATGAACAGGCTCCTTAATACAGGATGAAATTTCAGTTCATTTAACTCTTCACATCTGGCATGCCTCATCTTGCACTTATCGCTCTAACCGATGATGAAAAGTTCAAAGAATGAAATAATACATTTTTTGTCCATGTTAGATAGTTGCATTTAACATAAAGTTAGAATTTATTCTTCGGAAAAAAAATCGATTAACTATTCAGTCAAAATTTGCTTTTATTAAATTTATTTAATACTTAAAATTATTAATATAAAGGAAGTTGCAGAGTATTAATCAGATAAAATTAATTCAAGCCCACTTAATTGCAAAATGTACGAATAAAAATTTTAAAATCCCTAACTTGTGTATATCGGGTAAACGCAAAAAAATATGAAATTTTAATTAAAAATTTGAATTTTTCTTTTTTATTATTTTTCTCATTATTACGTCAATACATAGATTTAATATACAGGGTGTCCCAAAAGGTCGTTTAGAAACTTAACATGCTGGTTTGTCATATCATTATGAACAATATTAAATAGGAAACTAAGGGTCCCAAACATCTTCCAAAATAGATATGCGCCATTAAAGTTTAGGGTCCAAAAATTCAAATGATTATAAAAAACGGAAAAATTGGTCAATTGATTTGCGATTTTCACTAAAATTATTCTTTATGTCAGTATTATCTTGAAAATAATTTATAAAGATAAAATTCAAAAAATGCCGATAGAGGGCGCTTTAGACTTTGGAGTAACGTACAACTATTTTTTCCGTTATTTTTTGCATCTCATATATTTTTTTAGAAGCTTAGACATAAACTTAAATTTTGAGATGAAAATCTGAATCGTTGGGAGTGGTAAAGTAGCGCAAACTGAACTGTGTTCAATGGGGGTGAGGAGGTTCAAATTTCAAATGATTATAAAAAACGGAAAAATTGGTCGGTTTTCACTAAAATTATTCTTTATGTCAATATTTCCTTGAAAATAAATTTTAAAGATAAATTAAAAAAAATCCGTTAGAGGGCGCCTTAAACTTTAGAATAACCAATAATTATTTTTAACCGATTTTTTTTTTTAATCTAATTAAATGCTTGCAAATATTTAGACTTAAATTTTGTGCTCAAAATTTAAATCGATAGGAGGGGTTAAGTAGCGCAAACTGATCTGTGTTCAGGAGTTGAAATGTTACCTTCCCCACCCCTCGAACGCAGTTCAATTTTTGGCCGCTTAATTACTCACAACGATGCAGATTTTGAGTACAAGATTTAAGTTTGATCTTTTACAAGCATTTTATTAGATACAAAAAATAACGGTTAAAAATAGTTGTTGGTTACTATAAAGTTTAAGGCGCCCTCTGACGGAATTTTTTGAAAGATATCTGTAAAATGTATTTTCAAGAAAATATTGATATAAAGAATAGTTTTAGCGAAAACCGACCAAGTTTTCCGTTTTTATAATCATTTGAAATTTGAACCTCCCCACCCCCATTGAACACAGTTCAGTTTGCGCTACTTTACCACTCCCAACGATTCAGATTTTCATCTCAAAATTTAAGTTTATGTCTAAGCTTCTAAAAAAAATTATGAGATGCAAAAAATAACGGAAAAAAATAGTTGTACGTTACTCCAAAGTCTAAAGCGCCCTCTATCGGCATTTTTTGAATTTCATCTTTATAAATTATTTTCAAGATAATACTGATATAAAGAATAGTTTTAGTGAAAATCGCAAAACAATTGACCAATTTTTCCGTTTTTTTATAATCATTTGAAATTTGAATCTCCCCCCGCAATTCAGTTTGCGCTACTTAACCACTTCCAACGATTTAGATTGTGAGCTTAAAATTTAAGTTTATGTCTAAGCTTCTAAAAAAAATTAATGAGATGCAAAAAATACTGGTAAAAATTAGTTTATCGTTACTCCAAAGTCTAAAACGCCCTCTATCGACATTTTTTGAAATTAATCTTTATAATTTATTTTCAAGAAAATACTGACGTAAAGAATAGTTTTAGTGAAAACCGCAAACGAATCGACTAATTTCCCTGTTTTTTATAATCATTTGAATTTTCGGACCCTAAACTTTAATGGCGCATATCTCCTTTGGAAGACGTTTGGGACCTTTAGTTTCCTATTTAATATTGTTCATCATGATATAACAGACCAGCATGTTAAGTTTGTAAACAACCTTTTGGGACACCCTGTATATATATATATTTTCATAAAAATCTAAAAACTCATGCAATGAAAGATTAACAAATTTGAATTCTTTCTTTTCCTCTAAGACATTATAATAGGCATTAAAACAGAAATTCTGTTTTGTTGGTTTGTAGGATCGTGTCACTTTCCTTTAGTTATTCTCGCTAGATTTAGGTGCTTGAGAGCCAAAATCGATGCATCATGAGTGTGACACTGAGAGACAGTGTGAGAATTTAGGGGTAATTAGGAATAAATAATTATACGTACCGATAAAAACGGAAGTGTGAAACGCGAAAAAACAGACCGTTAAATACTCCATTTTCGTACTGCGTTTAAAGATTTTCACCCTCCGAACACATGCCATTTTCTAAATTGAAAAACCCATTAAGAATTCTACTGTTAGAACGTTTTTACACGATGGAAAATAACATGATATACGACCCCTGACCTTCATACGATCCCATGGTACATGCTATGTGATTCTTATCTTATATTAAAGGTTGTTTTTAGAACACAGTTCTAAGGATAAATACATGTATGTTTTTTAATATATCACCGTGTTATATTAGTTGCATACATTGCATTAGTTGCAACAATGAAATGGAATGCAATACATTATTTTCATATAAATTAATGCTTAGTAAACAAAATATCAATATTTTAAGGTAGATGAACGAGATTTTCTAAGCAGTCTTATTTTTCTTATTATTGGAGAGTTAATCAATAAAATTGCAACAATATTAAAATTTAAAATTCTTAAAGTTTTTTAATTTATTTTGCTATTGTAATTTTTAACTGTGTTTCTCAAAAATACTACTAAAATATCTTAAATTCTATGGAGAGAAAAGAAAAGAAAAAAATAAATAATACTATCCGAAATTATGAATAAATATCATTATTTGTAGTTTAAATATGTCGATGTAACGGTTTTCAATTTACGCTTTCCGAAATCTTCTCGCTAAACGGCGTGGCATCCGTTAAATCGCACATTTTTAATTTTGACTGCATTGCAAACTGTGCAATGGGCAGAGTCCTAGCTGACGATTACCGCTGTACCATATTGCCACAAAATGCTCCGCATGGCGAAAAAAAAAAAAAAAAAAAAAACCCTCAGCCGCTGGGTCACAGACTTCCCCCTCGTGACAGAGAGCGGCTATGTATGTTAAATATTTATGTATATTGATCTATGTACGGTTTTCAATTTACGCTTTCCGAAATCTTTTCGCTAAACGGCGTGGCATCCGTTAAATCGCACATTTTTAATTTTGACTGCATTGCAAACTGTGCAATGGGCAGAGTCCTAGCTGACGATTACCGCTGTACCATATTGCCACAAAATGCTCCGCATGGCGAAAAAAAAAAAAAAAAACCTCAGCCGCTGGGTCACAGACTTCCCCCTCGTGACAGAGAGCGGCTATGTATGTTAAATATTTATGTATATTGATCTATGTATGAACCTTTTACAGGCCAATGTTCCCAATTGGGAACATAAGTTTAAGCATTTATTAAAAATTTAATTTAATCAAAATCGACCAAAAAAATTAGCAGAAATGGTAAAAGAATGACTTTCTTTTTTGAAATAGAAGTTTTATTCCTGTCATTAATGAGGCAAGGTACAGAAAATCATAAAAATGACCAATGACCACTGGGAAATGATCAGTCATAAAAATGATTTTTTGAAATAGATTTTTCGAATTAGAATAACTTGATTTTTTGGAATATAAGTTACATTCCCATCATTTATGAGGAAATCTACAGAAAATCATAAAAATTATCAATGGCCACTGGCAAATGACCGCTGGAAGTGACCAATGTTCCCAATTGGGAACATTCTTAAAATTTAAAAAAAAAATCCACCATATTAATCACTAATATCTCTTAACTAAAGCAATAGAAGGCATAATGTACAAAAAAGTAATTTAAAATATGCCTGGATCTGAATTTGACCACGACAAATTCACTTTGTTTCATGATACAGAGTTCATTTTGTTTGAAATACTGTAATATCAATAAAATGAACTGAAAATTACCCCCCCCCCCTTCCATTGATTGTAATGTAACGGAATACTTTTGAATGTGGCTGTAAACTAATCATAGAAAAGATAAATAATTATAATTTAGAATATCGTATGGTACACCTAAATATCATGTATCAGTTACATGAGATTTCGAGTTTATTTCAGCACAAACAGACGGGTCAATCCATTTCAAATGGTCCAGAAAATATTTTTTGGTCGCTCGACCATTTTTAAAAATTCTGAAATTTTTTGTACAACAACCCTAACATGACGGAAGTTCAAAATGACCGTTATTTTAATTTTACTATTTTTGTTTGTGCATGGCGGCCATCTTTGTCATCTAACTCATAAAAATTATCAATGGCCACTGGAAAATGACCGCCGGAAGTGACCAATGTTCCCAATTGGGAACATTCTGAAAATTTAAAAAAAAAAAAAAATCCACCATATTAATCACTAATATCTCTTAACTAAAGCATTAGAAGGCATAATGTACAAAAAAGTAATTTAAAATATGCCTGGATCTGAATTTGGCCTGTAAAAGGTTAAATATTTTGGTGTAATGTCCGCTGGAACTATTACCTCCTCGCGACAAAGAGCAGGAGAAGAAAAGATAAAATGACACGTATTTTGAAGAGATGCCGCTGGATCTTTTAGAGATCCTGCTTTAGATCCAGATTTAAAGACCCATAATTTAACACCACTTTAGCATCAGAGAAATAACCAATTATCCGTACGAAAAGACCAGGTACCAAGTCTAATCAACAACGGCAAACCGCGCATCACGGTACAAATTATGAAACACCTTCCAACACTATGACACTGCAAATTCTTGAAACTCTTTTACAACACTAACACCTGTATTCACTACTGGGGTTAACTTTTCAGTCCGTGTTAAATGCTGGACTTCTCACGAAATAGCCTTTCGATGAGGAAAACCGTTCCCTGAAATAAATTTGAAATAGGAGGCGCCTATGTAGAACGGTTTCTTAGTTCGCGTGTTGTTTACATTTATCCTGTTCATGTTCGACTACTTTCCGGAGGAAAATATAATCAAATTAACTAATACTTTTATTAACATAAGACTACTAGTGGACATGAAACAATTTTTTTCTTAATTCTGATATTCGCGAATATTCAAATACATATTTTTAAAATATATATATTGATTTTGTATTTAAAATAAAGTTTCATTTTCTTATGACACTTGGAGTTTGTTTATAGATGGCGCTACTTTATCACAGTTGACATACGGATGTTGCCATTTAGTCATTTAGTTCGAAAATCATGACTCAGTATTAATACATTGCGTGAGAAGTCCTTTTCTGTATATATGTTCATGTCCAGCATTTAACACGGACTCAAGAGTTAACCCACATTCGTGAATACGGGTGTAATTGAGCATAATAACTAACACTTCAAGCTAAAATGGTTTTTAATTGTTATGTGAATGTGTTACGAATGTTTTGTGCCAGGTAAATAATTGTGCAAAAAATTAGGTTTTTTTTTTTTTTTTTTTTTTTTTTTTTTTTTTTTTTTTTTTTTAGAAATACAGTTATTGATAACAATTGGTAAAATCACTCAATTCACTCAGTAATCCCCTACAATTTTTTTTCTATAAAGCAAATTGTCTTTTATTTCCTTTTTAATATTATCTAATTTTAAAGTGTTTTACATGTTTTGTTTTATAGTTTTCTAAATTGTGTGTGTCGTTTTAATATAATGTTATTGTGCTGCTGTGCAACACACTACTGTAAGAAAATATTTTTTCCAACACTATTTACAACACTAATTTAACACAATCAACAATATTATTTTTAGACCACATTTTTAGATAGCATCACATTTGCAACATATTCGGAATACAATAACAACACAAAAAACGTTTGTAAATTTGGTGAAAAAAAATATTCTAAAATATGTTTATTTTTGTCTGCTAAGAATTTCCCGTAAATAGCGGATTAATATCGCTATCAATTTTCTTTTTTAGTTCATATACTGATATGAAATATCTGAATAAACACTAAACGAAGCAGTAAAAATTAATTTTCGGTAACAGCTGTCCACAGCCGATCATGTAGCGAATTATTTCATGCAGCTCTGTATATGATCTACACGCAGTAAAAAATAGTTAAGTTTCAAAATGCATTTCGCGCAAATATATCAGTAATGGATCACAGTCGATCTTGTAACCAATTTCTTTTTAGTGTCTGCGTAAATAAATGATAAATTCTACTTACTTAAGAGAGACCCGTAAGAAAAAAACCCAAAATTTTTATTATTGATTTTAAAGTAATGAATTTTGGTGTACTATTTAAGAATCTTCTTTTAAGGAATAATTAGCAAAAAATTCACTTTTTATTAAAAAGTATATTTTTTATGGGGATTTTTATGATTTTTTTTGTCGAAAAATACACTTTTTAAAATTACTACTCCTCATTCAATTTTCAATATTTTGATATTACTAAAATTTCTTAAATAGTGTTATAGTATATAGAAAAGAACTAAGGAGAGATACTTTTAATTTTCTATTTTAATCGGCTGAAAAAAAAAATACCCATGGTAAATTTCTTTCAATTCGTTTTAATTTTCATGTTTACCAATTTATGTAAAATTTTCAGAAATAGTTAAAAAAATATCTCTCCTTACTTTTGTTGCAAATTTTTTTAAGATTCTAAAAACATAAACACTTTGTTTCTAAATCATTTTGCCACTGAGCCTTAGTACTTTGAACTTAGGCAAAATATGAAAAAAAGTCATTTTCAGGAAAACACGTTTTGAATGGCCGCTAGTCCTTTAAACTCTATAGTGAGTACAGTTTAAAAAGCTCATTTTCTACCTGTTCCAAGTGTCCCCGAGTTCTGAAATTTTGCATGGATATTCGCAAATATGTATTTTATCGTTTTCCGAGAAAAAAAAATTTTTTGAACTTTTGATGATTTTTGGCCGAAAATAGGGTACGGGTCTCCCTTAAAATGGCAGTTCACCATTTCAATAATTCTGTTTATTTTAAAATATGTATCAAATGGTGAACTCAATGCATTTCAATATATATATATATTTTTAAGTACGTTTTGAAAAAACATTCTTTTAACTGCATGTTTAGTTTTTTTTTTAAACAAAAATTTGATTTTTTAAAAATTTCTAGAACTTTCTTAAATATTAATATTTTTTTCCCATTTTTTAAAAAGATTTTCAAATGTATATTGCGCAAAACTGCGTATGGATTTTTTTTATATATACATCTAATATCAGATTTAATATAAATTTTTAGTGATACAGTAGAAAATGATGAAATCGAATTCATGTTCATATACTGTTATTTAAAAAAACTGAATTAAATGCGCTGATATTTTATATATATAATAAATAACATGTTTAAATAATAAATAACAAAAATTTTTAAATCTCTATCTCAATATGTATATATAAGCATTTTTAAAGTATAAAAGTAAAAAAAATTAAGAACATGGAGAAAAAGCTGTTTAAAGTTTTCGTTTGTTTTGGGAAATTTGTCTGGTTATATTAACCAAAATTTACAATACAAATTTACGGGATATAGGTGTATGGGTAAAAATGCGGTATCAAAATATTCACAATTAAAAGGCGTTTCGTTTTATTATAATAAAAAAAATCGACATTTTGACGAATTTGGAGATAAATTGTCCCTTAACAATACTTGTAAAGCATACTGTAGTATACCTCAGTAATGTATATTAAGTTCCTTGATATAGTGTAACATCATGAACCAAATGATTTTTCATCACAATTATAATGCAATGAAACTCGTTTGTGCATCCTTGTACACGAACTGTAAACTCACCACTTACTCTATGTTGCCACCCACCTTAGTGATCCATTTCGATCTTATTATGTTCAAAGACGTTTAGCTTTATAAAAATGCTCTGAAAACAGTTTCGCCCCTTCACCGTAATGCATCAGAATATTTTTGACAATCCGTGTAAACGCAATATTTACTACTAGCTTCTTCTTATTACAGCATATTTATACTATATACAAAACACGTTGTCGTCAACTTCAGTCACGACAAATTCACTTTGTTTCATAATACCAAGTTCATTTTGTTTGAAATAGTGTAATATCAATAAAATGCACTGAAAATTCCCCCCCCCTTCCATTGATTGTGGATTTCCACTGAATACTTTTGAATGTGGCTGTAAACTAATCATAGAGAAGATAAATAATTATAATTTAGAATATCGTATGGTGCACCTAAATATCATATATCAGTTACATGAGATTTCGAGTTTATTTCAGCACAAATAGACAGACTACAAACTGAAATCATGCACAGTTTCGACAATGTTTGAAAGTGTTAAAAAAGAATATTCCAGAGCGATTTTTGAGTCGTTGTGTCATGCGGGATATATATTGCAGATTTTCATTTTCATTCCACTATAGCTTCTTTTTGTTGATTGGCCAAAATGATAAGAATAGCCAAAAGTCAGCGAAAACTGTGGGCTGTTGAAACTGCTGGTCCAACGCTGGTGTTTGGGGTCAAAGGCTTGGGTCTATTATTCTAGAAAAAAAAATTGTACCGCTAAAAATCTCACTTTTATCTGCAAATTTTGGAAAGATCAAAATACTGCCTAAATTTTGTGAATTTGTGAATCTTTAATTATTATATCTTTTTTGGATCACCCTTTATATAAAATCAAGGTAACAATTTTACATTAATCAATTTGAGTATTTAATTATATTTTTATGACTGACTTATTTCGATGCTTTTGAATGTTTTTACTTGCTGAAATATAACCGTATTCTTTTTAAACATTACTCTATATTTTTAATTACGGTAAACCGGGGATATTTTGTCACGTTTCAAATATCTATTTTTTTTTTTTTACACAATTTTTATTATTTTTCTAATTTAAGTTAAAAAAACCAAAACGTATCGATATTTTAATACCTTAAATTTTAAAACAGATTCAAATCCATGCGAAAAGTACTGTAAGGATAAAAAAATAAAGTAAGTGATAAAGTTAACCCGGGTATGGGATAACTTTGTCACCTAATAGCAAATTAAATGCTCCCAATAGGCGAGTTACGACAAAGACATCGATCAGATATCGATCTAAAATAAAAAAAAAGTACATTCTGTAGATGAACTAGAGGTATTTGAATGATTAAAGTTTACATTTTATTGTGAAAAATATGATTTTTCAATCTTTTTTTTTTCTCCGGGTGAAACCACAGATAATATCATCACGTGAAGTGTTATTGGTCAATATAAGGATATTGACTCTCTTCATATTAAGGTTTTTTGTAATTACCAGCGTGGAAACGTGCTTGGTAGTCTTTCAAAATGACCCGGATGATAAAGTTAAGTCTAGGGGGGGAAGGGGTTCTTAACAAATATCTCATTCAAATTTTAATATTGTCACATGATTTTTTTTTTGATAGAATAGCTGAGGACAAACTACAACTGGGCTAGTTTTTACTTTTTTGATTTTGGTTTCTGATTTTTTTTTTATTACTTTAACTTTTAGAACCAGTTGAAATCGGTTTTGAAATTGATATTATCATAATATACAAAATAACCAAAATCGAAAAAGCAAAAACAAGCCCGGTTGTAGTTTGTCCTCAGCTATCCTATCCAAAAAAAATCACGTGAAAATATTAAAATTTGAGCGTAGTACACCTTTCCGTCTACAATCTGAAAAAGTTACCCAGATTGTCAAAGTACGGTATTCTTTCATTTCTAATTTTTTAGAGTTTAAAGTAATCCTTTATTATAATTTCGCAGCCAAATTGCCTATGAGCAAGGATCGGTACTCTATTTAAATTGAATTTTTTTTTTCAATCTCGTATGCAGTTGTAAGTATAAATAATATTTGGCAAGTTATTTTTGGCCCCGGCTATCTGAAAAGTGCCTTAAAGTAATTTATTAATTTATAATTAACTTCTCAAAACATTAAAATATTGTATTGTCTTCGTGAACACACACGAGTACCTATTTTTATAATCGTATCCTATCAGAAAAAAAGTAAAATTATATCTTCACCTGTTCGCAGCAAGTTCAGTTCAACAAAACTGTGTAAAAATATTTTAAATAGGGAATGCATTAAATAGGAAATTTTGAAACTTACTACAATTTCCTGTAGAAATTCTACAGAAATACTTTATTGTAGAAAAAAGTAACTTCTCATTTAAACGATGTATATTCGATTTTGGAAAATTTTAGGCAGTAATTATAAGCATATTTTTATCTGCTTCCATAACAGATATCTTAACTTCCGTTCTATCAACACACATTTTAGAGTTTTAGGGCATCATTAAAGAAGTTTGTCAAGAATTTTCTAAAATCAGTTACTTGGCATTAAAAGGAGTAAACATTTTGAGAAAGATCTCAAATGTTCAAAATACGATGATCAGATTGATGTATGTCACAACCAATACTAACTTTCTTGATAAAGTTTCCCCCTTTATAGAAATAAATAAAAATATATAAACCTATTCCTAAATTTTTATAAATTGGATGTGATTTTTCGTACTAAAAAATACTTTTTGTAAAAATATTTCTTTATTTATTCTTAAACAAATTCACATTGAGTAAAAGGTAAAAAAATGAAAAACAATAAATGCTAATGAATTATACAAATGTAATTATTTCAAATGAGAGTATATATACAATTATATATATAAAATAATTACCCAATAGACAAATTATAATTTGAAATTTAAACTTTGAAAACGGCTCCTTTTAAAAAAAGTAATTTTGAAACAAATCATGAAATCTTAAAAATTAACTTTCGATTTTTTTAACCGACTTCAAGGAGGAGGTTATGATTTCCTGTATGTATTTGTTGTTCATCCATAACTTCCGTAAATGAGAACCGATTTTTATAATTCTTTTTTTGTTTGAAAGTGTGAGATGCGCGTGTGGTCCCATTTCAATTTCATAAAATTCTGGTGATTAAAACTTTTTAAAAATAAAAAAAGATCAAATTCAAATCCTTTTTGAAGCAGTCGTCCAATTAGAAGCGTTCATTATTCAGGGTTTTACTCTTACATCGATACGCGATTTTTTTTCCTTCAAACTGCGGAATTTTGACTAGACAACGGCCGGGCTCTACACTGTTAAAAATTTGAATCTTTTAAAGCATCTTCACTCCACCGCTTTTATAGAAACAGATTACGTCACTATATTATGGAGCAATTTCTTTGGTCAAAATAGAAGTATTCTATAAAAGCAAGGGAGTGGCGATGTAACAAAAAGGGTAAAATTTTTTACAGTGCATGTACAAACATCTGATTTTTCGCTGTTGGAGAAAGAAGATTTATCAATGTGAAAATTTACGCTGCTAGAAATCTGCAGCTATTGCTGCATAATGACTCCACCGTTTGTATAGATCTCTATTTTGATCAATGAAAGTGCTTCATCCATATGTTGATTAGAACTTTTTAAAAATACAAAATAAATTCAGATTCTTTTACAAGCAGTCTTTCAATTAGAAGCGTTCGTGTTTTATGCTGTTCTCTTACGGAGATATATGATCTTGCGAAATTTTGACTGGACCGGATTCAGATAGATTTTACACTACTGTGAAATGAGATTGACGAATAAGAAAATTTACTTGCTTCAAGCAGCGACAATTTCGCAAAAGGTGCAGGCTTCTAATTGGTCAATGTAGTTTCGTTAATTGCACAAAATCTATCACAAAATCAAGTTCTCTTTCGCCGTTAGCAAAACCAGATTGGCCAATCAGAAGCCTGCCTTTTTGTGAACGTTTCGCTGTCTACACTGTAAAAAATTTGACCCTTTTGCTGCATCGTCACGATCCCGCTTCTATAGAATATCTCGCTTTTGACCCATGAGAATGCTCCATAATTGGGGGAAGTAATCGTTTTCTACAAAAGTGGTCGAGAGACGATGCAGCAAAAGGGTCATATTTTTTACAGTGTAATTCAAACAGTGAAAAGATTGCAAAAATGCAAGCTTCTGATTGGCCAATCTTGTTACGCTAAATAGTCGAAAAGTATGTATATATGGATTATAGCCACTGCTGCAGAGATGCGAGTTCAAAGTGCAAAATCTTAACTGGATCAATTCTCGTATACACTGAAATGGAAGGTCTGCATCGATGCTTACCGACATCGAAAATAGGTGTCAAAAAGCTGAAAATCCACTTTTAAAGTACCTTTATATGCCAGAGCACAAGTGCCTATTTATCAGGGTGCTTTTACGCCGGATGAACAAATTAATTAAATTACATTGCTATATGTATCGATACTGTCTTGAGATTCAGATTCAGTTATCGGGTTAAATATCGGAAGGCTTTCAAATTTTCTTCTGAGAGAATTCCTCGATATCAATGTGGTAATAGACGGGGATATTTGAAAAGTTGAGATGAATCTAGAGAAAAGAAAATGGGAAAACATTTTGATGAGCTTGCCATTAACGTGAAGCTACACTGTAAAACATTTGACCCTTTTGCTGCATTGTCACACCCCCGCATTCATGGAATATCTCTCTTTTGACCCATACGAATGCTCTATAATAATGCTGAAGTAATCGTTTTCTATAAAAGCGGTGGATTGACGATGCAGCAAAAGGGTCTTTTTTTTGCAGTGTAGTTAACTTATTTCACTCGCTTGCGAGCTTAGGAGGCTGTGTGTTCGAATCCCACTGGTCCCATTGCACACACACTTTGTGTTGAACTCGCGGCTGTATATCTTTCGTGTTATAAAAATTTCCTTGCGCTATTTCGACCCTGTGTATTGACGATGACATATAAGCAGGCTTTCATGTCGAGCACACAAATCAGATGTATGTGTGTGTATTGTTCTTGCACTCGTATAATTGCCAAGTTTTGGAATAAAAATATCCTACATTTTTATGTAGTTTGGAAAACCGCATCTGTCGATACCCATTTCTGAGGTCCGTAAGAATGGATGTGGACCTTAAAGTTTGCGGTAACTTTTAAAAGGTCGTGATCTTATCCAAATAAGTTACCGCATCCGAAAAATCTAATGATCCACAACGATATTAATCGACATTGTAAGTTGCTTTCGAATAGCTGAAAATGAAATAGGAAATTGACCAGCAAATTGAATACATCATATCCTAGGAAAGTACATCAATTAGTCAATGCATTGCAAAGAGACACTGTATGTCAGTATACATAATTGAGTACTACAGTATGAATCAGGGGCGTACGAAGAGAAAACTGCGCCCGGAGCATAGTTCCAATTTGGCGCCCCTTTTCCCAACTTTTTCTTGCGACAAGCCAAAAATTAGTTTCTGCTTCCGACTTCAAAAAGTAATTCATTACTTTTTATATGTATATATTCATAAATTAAATCATAAATATGCAAATTCTTCCCTTGTATAAAATATTCTTTCTAAAATCCATGTTTGGTGGATATTAAGTTATATACAGGGTGTCCGAAAAGTCTGGAAACGGTCGAATAACTCGAGAAATACATATGAGATTGAAAAATGTAAACATACGTGTTAAATATTTTTATATAAGCTACTCAGTGATACCAAATTTGACCTTCGTAACCGAACCCCTGGGAGTCAGAGGGGGTCCAACTTTGAAATCTTGAATTATAACCCCCAATTTTTATTGCAGATTCGAATTCTACGGACAAAAATACGCAATTTTTGTATTTGATGTTTATTTCGAATTCTCGTTTATCACGGTGTATTCGAGTATATTAAATCGATACATTTTTCGGCTTTTCCAACGGGATTTTCCCTAATCGAAACTAATTGGGGAGAATTTTATGACATCAAATTCCTCGTCTTTTGCAAGAATAGCGTTTCCTGAAAATCACCCGTGCCGATTATTTCGATAGTACTACACACAGCTAAAAATTTGACCCGTTTGCTGTAGCGTCACTCCACAGCTTTTATAGATTATCTGTTTCGTGACCAATGAGAATGTTCCATAAAACAGTAAAGTACACTGTAAAAAATTGACACTTTTGCTGCATCGTCACTCCACCATTTTTATAGAAAACGATTACTTTACTGTGTTATGGAGCACTCTCATTGGTCACAAAAGAGATATTCTATAATAGCTGTGGAGTGACGCTGCAGCAAATGGGTCACATTTTTAACAGTGTAGCACTATTGAAATAATCGCCACGGATGATTTTCAGGAAACGCTATTTCTGCAAAAGAGGGGGAATTTGACGTCAAAAATTCTGCCCAATCAGTTTCGATTAGGGAAAATCCCGTTGGAAAAGCCGAAATATGAATCGATTTAATATGCTCGAATACACCGTGATAAACGAGGATTTGAAGTAAACATCAAATACAAAAGTTACGTATTTTTGTCCATAGAATCCGAATCTGCAATAAAAAATGGGGGTTGTAATTTAAGATTTCAAAGTTGGACCCCCTCTGACCCCCAAGGGGTCGGTTGCGAAGGTCAAATTTGGTATCACTGAGTAGCTTATTTAAAAATATTTAACACGTATATTTACGTTTTTCAATCTCATATGTATTTCTCGAATTATTCGGCCGTTTCCAGACTTTTCGGACACCTTGTATATTAAATTTAACCGTTTTTACGCCAGTACCTGACATCCGATGTCTGATTTTTAGATTACGTTTTGTCATAATAGAACTTTAAAGAATTGTTGTATATTCAAAACTCCGGATTGTCACTAGCAGATGAATAATAAAGTATAATAGAGTAGAGTTTATTTAACACGATTTTAAATATAGTTTACGGTACATAGACTGTATACGGTACAATATTAAGCGATGAAATGCCGTAAATATTTTTTGTCGTTGTAGCAAACGGTTTATTTCTGTATAATATTCTACTAATTTATTAAAATATGTTTTTCGCAATGGCTAACATGATTTTTCAATTCTAGGAAAACAAAATTTTTTTCGATCTTCTACCAAGTAAAGAACAAGTCGAAAATTGCGTAGCGAATGCGAATCAAATGAGGTGCGTTCGCTGCATACCGAAGTTTTTAAATATAATCAAATCTTGGTGTAAACGTATGTAATATTTCAGATACAGTATAGTGGCCAAAATCTTTTGTGTCTCCTTCTAAATACTGTTTGTTTTCCATTATATAGAACTAATTTGTAGTAAACCTTAGCAACGTATAACAATTTCATAAAATATGAAACAGTTTAATACAAATAAAATGCTCTCCAAACAATGTTTCCCTTTATACCATTATGTATTGGAATACTTTTGCGTTGTCCTGTAAATTAATAAAAATATATCCTTTGCACCACAGATTGTACAGAGTGAATATTTTAGTATATACTTTATAGATTCATATCAATTTTATTATGTTCGAAAGAGTGTAACATCATTAAAATGCACTTGAAATTATATTTTCCCATTGGTCGTAATTGGTCGTCTAATTGGTCGTTGCAACGTATATCAATTTAAAAAATGTTAAATAGTTTAATACAATTAAAATGCGTGCCAAAATTGTTCTCCCTTTACGATTTTTGTAAATGAATACTTTGTATGGGACCTGTAAATTAATAATAAATATTATTTGCATCACAGATTATACAGAATGTATATTTTAGTATATACATCATAGATTCATGTCAATTCAATTATATTCGAAAGAGTGTAACATCTTTTAAATGTACTTGAAACTGTTTCTTCCTATTGATCGTAATGTAATGGTATACTTTTAATTGTTCCTGTCATGAAACTATGTGTCCGATTTTCATAAAACTTAAGAGCACACACTAGTCACGCGGTAAAATCCGAGCGCTAATGTAAAGTCTATGGAGGCGTTCTTTTCAAATATCTCGCTCAAATTTTAATATTTTTACATGATTTTTTTGCACAAGATAGCTGACGACGATCCACAACCGGTCTAGTTTTTACTTTTTCAGTTTTCGTTTCAGATTTTTTTTAAACAATTACTTAAACTTTCGGAACCGGTTTAAATCGGTTCTGAAATTGAAACTATCGTAATGTAAAAAATATGTAAGCAAAATCGAAAAAGTACAAACTAGGCCGGTTGTGGATCGCCCTCAGCTATCTTGTGCAAAAAAATCATGCAAAAATATTAAAATTTGAGCGAGATATTCGAAAAGAACGCCCTCATAGACTTTACATTAGCGCTCAGATTTTACCGCGTGACTAGTGTACGCTCTTAAAATGACTCAACAAATTTATGCAACAGTTATGTATTTTAAATTTCATACGATTCGATTGGATAGTTTTTGTTCTGTTATATACAGACAGACGGACGGACTGAACGACGACTACAGATGCTACGTACACTGAAGAGCAAAATTTAAGTAGGAGTCCCAAAATACCAATTTTCAAGCGATAATTTTCATGCGAATATTCAAAAGGAGGTAATATAATTCGAATAATTACTCTCCTTGCATAACAGAGAATCCGTATAACATCTCATTCAAGTCACACAGAGTCACAGGTCGCAAGAGTCACAGTCACTACGGTGAAGTAAAAATAGGAAATTCCACACGTCTGTTTATGAGTCTCAAATTACTACTATATGTGACTCCACTGACAGGTCACTGCGACTGTTGCTTTGTGTCGAGTCACCAGGTGACTTTACAATATCGTTTTTTTAAGATTCTCATGTGACTGTCATATGGTGACTAAATTTCAAAGTCATTGTGAATGTTGCATTATGATAAATCACCCAATAATGTCACATTATAGCCACATGGTGACTTTCTGTCACAAAACTTTGTCAAATGGCGGCAGAGACTCTACTGTGAAGTAACCACTGTAAAAAGTGGTGAAAAGTCACCATGTGACTTTAATGGGACATTATTTGGTAATTTATCATACTGCAACGTTCACAATAACTTTGAAATTGAGCCTACAGATGAGAGGTCACACTAGAGTCTCAATGAAACGACATTGTAAAGTCACCTGGGGTTTCGCCACAGAGCAGCAGTCACAATGACTTGTCAGTGGAGTCACATATAGTAGTCATTTGGGACTCATAAAAGAGACATATGGAATTTCCTATTTTTTGTTTCTCCATAGTGACTGTGACTCTTGTGACCATGTGAGACCTAAATGAGATGTTATACGGACTAGCTGTTATGCACGGAGAGTAATTATTCGAATTATATTACTTCTTTTTCAATATTCGCGTTAAAATTATCGCTCGAAAATCCCTTGAAAATTGGCATTTTGGGACTCGTCCTTAAATTTTGCTCACCAGTGTATTTACATAATTACGAACACACCTAATAATGATGGCTGCAAATTTGCTATACTAATAATGACGTCTGTGAATTTTAAATGCTAAAAAATAGCATAATTGATGCTTGTCAGAACTCTTAACACTTTGATTATGGGGTTGGTATATATGTCATCCCAGTGACGATTTCTTTATTATATTCGCATCATTTTTTAAAAGCTAATCAGCGCCATACTTTTGCACCAGAAAAATTTCAAGACAAATCTATGACAAAATAATTTTTTTGTAAACTGTGGTACGAATGAATGTAAAAAAATTGCCATTTCTACTCCGTAATCACAGGGTTTAAATTACGGAATAGTGTGAGCGTTTTTAGTGGAATCTTTCTACTGTATCTAAAGAGAGAAAATTTTCGTTACTGCTTAGTGCTTATCGTCATCGTTACAAATTATCGTACCATATATACAAACATACAACAGTTCGGTTCTATTTCATAAGTACACTCTGCCCTAGAACGATTTCAAAACTTTCTAAAGATTTGCCTCTCAACCCTTCCAACCTGTCCTTTTTATAAGAACTCTGCTCACACTGAATTCTATTTTAAAATCATATAATGGCCAAGTAATTCAATATTCTGGTACGGAAACTTGTTGTTAGTCAAAACCAACAGAAAATTAATCTAAGTGCAGCCGTATATGTTGAAACATAGTAACAGATCGAAGAATCAAAAGTATTTTCCACAAATGTACTCGGATTTAATATTCCTAAGAGAAAATACTTATTATATCAGTGCTGGTTCGTAAAGAAGAACATTTATTTGCACCGCCGCACCACGAACTGAAATATTCGTTCACTAAGCTGAAGTTTCACTGCACACTGTAAAAAAAAAAAAAAAAAAAAAAAAAAAAAAAAAAAATTAGTTAAATTTACTACAAAATCCGATGGCAGGAATGTTGCCAGCAGTTTTTGGCCTAAAAATTGCAGTAAAATAAGATACAATAAAAAAATAATTTACATCCAATTTTACTGCAATTTTTACGAAAAAAAAAAACTGCTGGATTTCTTTACAATGCGGATTAATGGATTTTTTTACAGTGCAATTGAAGCATTTTTAAAATCAATATAATTCTAAAAATACAATGTAGCTTTAAAACATTTCGTTATGATTCTTACTTCCGAGGCCTATGTTCCTATTCATAATTAATTTTTTATGTCATGTTAGGAAAATCATGTTTTTTTTATGTTATAAAAAATTTCGGTGAAAACGACATCACGATTTTGCCATTTTGCTCGGCAGTCATGCGGGACTGCTGTATAATCACTAATGGGAAAAAAAAATCGATGTTGAACTTTATTTTTGAACCAGTCAAATATGATAGAGATATAATGGTAACAAACGTATTATTCATATTATCCTAGGATACATTACTCCTTGTGACGCAGTAATAATTTATAAATTCAAAAAACGCAAAAATATGGCTCCAACATTCATGCCGGCCAATAATTATTGGCGGTGAACGTATTTTTACTACATTGCGGACTTAACCGAGGACGTATGGGAGTATGTAAAAGACTTCCTATATTTTCTAGATCTCGAGAAAGAAGAAGAAGAAGAAGAAAAAAAAAAACACGGTAAAATGGTACTTTTGATAAGCTCGCGGGGGCTGTTGTAATACAGGAGACATTAAAATGAGCTTCGCAGAGCAATATGTAGATATGTATTTATTTATTTATTATCGTATTTAGGATTAAAATAACAATGAAAGAAATTGAGGGTAAAAAATTACGTGAAATGTTTTTGAAATAGGATTGCGAAAAAAATAAAATAAAATATTAGTATACGAATTCACTGAAAAAAAAAAAACCGGACGATTTTACGGAAATACTACTGGTAATCTAAACGCCAATACAATTAACTTTTTTTCATGGAAGAATTCCCGTAAATTCCAGGAAAATTCAGTAAATTTTCTGGAATTTGCGGCAATTTTTATTTTAAAATTTATATTTTTAAATTTTTACTTCAAATATTTTTAGTTTTTATTTAAATTAACATTTTTTAAAACGGTGAATTAAAATTAAAGCTTACATATTTATGTTTATTTAAATCAAAAAAAATTATACAAATAACATCTTCAGTTGCAACGATTTTAAATTACACCATTTTTTTCATAAATTTTGAATTTAAAAATTTTAAAAAATACGAGAGGTTTAATCATATGATTTTGTTTTTAAATAATATGGTTAGCCATCACAAATAATTTCAAAAGTTCTACTCGATGGTTTAAAAAAATTAAATGTGTCCCGAACCCCCCTTAAATAATATAAATTCTTTAAAATATTAAAAAGTTTGATTTTAATTTTTAAGGACGTAAAATCAAATAAAAATAGTTGGATAATCGTATCATATACCTTTTTATAATTAAAAAACACATTAACAGTCTTTCTCCTTTTTTTTTTTCGTTGAATTTTACAAGGAATTTATATTTTAATTGATCCTCTAGCTCAATTCCTTTTTTATTTTCTAACTTTTGCATCTGACTATGTCTTTTTGTTAATGGGCATGCGAATCTGAAAAGAGCCACTTAAAAAATACGTTAGGTGGTAAATTAATATTTTAAGTACTTACTTATAATCTGAACCTCAAGATAATAAGCTTAAAGATTTAAACAAGTCGAACACTTATAAAATAAATCAACTTAAATTCTAATGTTTGGCTATTTCATTATTGTATGTATCTATACTAATAAAATTATAAATAAGTTAAATCTGATAATTGTTTTCAATTATAATTAAAAATGTTTGAAAAATGTTTCGAAGTAATCATTAATATAAAAAATTTAATAATCATATTTAACAAGAAATTTTTTAATATATATTTAAATTTCTTTTATTTATCGTCTTAGTGTTTATGAAAGTTCACAATTCCTTGGGTCGCTAAGTTTCATTCGCGAATGCATCTTTAAAAATCATCATGAAATCTTCAAGAATGCATCTTTTAAAAGTCCTTCCGGCAATGCCAGGAGGAAGAGGTAGCTTTCATATACTTATATATTTATTTATTTATTTTAAAGTAAGTTACATTGTTCAAAAATACTAATCTCAAATTAGTGGAAATAATCTTATAAAATTAGTGATTTTATAAGATTGAATACTAGTTTTTGTCAAGACTGAATATTAATAGGAACTTTTAGAAATTAGTCATCTTTTATTCAATCTGGTTTTATTTTAAGCGATTTAGAGAGTCACCAAATTCCACGATATCATAAAGTGTATGCCATTTTAAAGCAACATTGTGGATCGTTCAGATTAGACCGTTTCAGCCATAAGAAAAACTCAAAGTACTATAACTGAATCATTTTGTAAGATATAGACAAAATAAAAAGTATTCTGGAATCGTTGTTTTAAGTTCTAACACGTAAAAGAAAAATATTTTTCAAATTTTTATTTTTTCGCATTTAATTTTAAATTTTAATTTTTTTTAAAAATTTAAAATGACCACCATTTTAAAACAAAATGGCGGATGATGCTCACCAACGAACTCGGTCGAGACATTTGTATGTACTATGTACATACCAAGTTTCATTGAAATCGGTTCATAAATACGCGAGTTATCACGTGACAAAAATCAAATCGTTTCAAAATGTCAGCCATAAGAAAAATTCAAAGTGCTATAACTCAATCATTTTTTAAGATATAGACAAAAAAAAAAGTGTTCTGGAATCTTTGTTTTAAGTTCTAACACGTAAAAGAAAAATATTTTTCAACTATTAATTTTTTCGTATTTAATTTTTAATTTAAAATTTTTTTAAAAATTTAAAACGACCCCCATTTTGAAACAAAATAGCGGATGATGTTGCGACCAACGAACTCGGTCCTATGTACATACCAAGTTTCATTCAAATCGGTTCATAAATACGTTAGTTATCGCATGACAAGAATCATATATATATATATATATATATATATATATATATATATATATATATATATATATATATATATATATATATATATATATATGTCAACATTTGAACGGAGGGTGGTTTTGGGTTCTGGGGATCATGATCGGTGAAAATATACCAAAATTTTCCGGAAGTGCTTTCCTCCGGACGGCTGCATTAGGTAGCTTTTTACTTTTTGTAATGAAAGCTACCTAAAATGCATCTTTTTAGACGAATATCACAAGACAAACGTTAATTAAAAGTTTAAAAAATCAGTAGATTTTTTTTAACTCGCCTTTAAAGAAATGTTTAAATAATGTTACCCATGTCTGATTCATTCTAAAGAAATTAACTGTGATTAATTTTTATAAGTCACTAATAGATGCTTTATTTTCTAAGATTAATATTAATATTACTACAACTTAATCGTTTAAGAAAATTTTAATTAAATAAATAGTATGTAAATAATTTTATCCATTATTGAAACAAAACTTGTGTCATTTTAATAAAAAAAAATTTAGAAAAATGATAAAAGTCGGAAAGTCAAAAAAATTTTAAGAACGTAAAACAATTCATTTTTTCCAGCATTAACGGAAAAATTAATAAAATCTTAAGCAATTTCGAGGGATTTCTAAATTTCTATAGAAGGAATTAAATTTTTATCAATTAAAGTTTACAACTGTTTCAAAATAGCGCGAAATCTGAATAAAAATAAAATTATTTTCTAGAGGCATATTAATTTTTACAGAAAAGGCGGTAGCTGTAGTTATTTTTAACCATATGTACTAATATAACATATCTAATGTAAAATTTTAAGCGTGGCTTTGTATAAAATATTAAAAATGATCTATGAGATAGTATACAAGTTAAAGACTTTGAACAACGTTATAACGCACAAATCAAGTAGAAACAAAGCCCCAAAAAATCACATACGACAGTTTCAAGGATACCTCTATCCCCTTCTTCAGAGAAAAAGAAAAAAAGGATGAAAAATGCCTAGGGGTACAAAGAAATCCTCGCCTATAACCCCGAGTATTGCCTGTTGAATAATTGAAAATGTAAATGCAAAGAGTTTAAATATCTTAAGGGAGCTCATGGGTTGAAAACTTTTCAAAAAATCTATTTTCTTTTATGATATAGTTTTATTATTCAATTAATTTTGAATTCAATGCAAAAAACCGCATAAAAATATTTGCATTTTTAACGGAGTTATAAGCATTTATGTATCAACATTTTCAATACCGTACCCATATAATTTCAACTTTAAGTCGCGTTTTTTCGAAACTTGATTTTTGACGACTAACACCAAGATTTAAAAAAAAAACTATTTGATGGAATGGCTTAATTTTTTTTGCATGCATATAACATCATTATCTATAGAACGATTTAATATAGTTTAGATAGTTCAATATTTTGAGTATTTTTAATGAAAAAAAAGTTGTATTTTTTAGGAGTTTTTTAAGTTTTCAAATTTGAGAGTTTTTTTAATAATGTTGTTTTTAAGTGATAGTTATATCCTTAATTCATTCTATAGAGTAAAGTTTCCGGATCATTTTAAAGCAAAAATTAGGTTTTTATGTCAATTCAACGTTAAGATATCTTGGTGTTGGTAATATAACAAATAATTTTTTTTCGAAAATTGCGTTTCAATTTCACTATATTTCTTATTATATTACATTGAAGTACTTCATTTTATAATTTTATAAGACTACAAACATAGCTTTATAATATCAGAAAGTTTAAATTAATTACATTGAAAACTTCTGTTTCTATATGGACTCGAAGCGAGAGTTCTGTTTTCATGTTTTTCCGTAGAGATCAACTCCTGAGCCCCCTTAAAGAAATGGCATACCTTACCGGAAATAGTTGAAAAGAAGATATTATCATGTAGTATCTCTCCATAGTAACGAAAGAATTGGGATGCTGGTCATATCGTTAATTAAAGTAAAAGTGTGTTTATGAATAATATAAGCTTCGTAAAAAAACAAAATTAAACTGAAATATTTTTAAAAATTAATTTAGCCTCTTTATAAGTGAATTATTAGTTAAAAGTTATTATTTGTAAATTTCTCACATTTCTGCTTTATAACATAATTCTGATGTTCTTTCACCCTAATTCTAACAGCACGCTTCGTCTGTCCAATGTAAGAGAGGTCACACTCACAAAAACCTCTGTAAATGCCTTAGTTATTGTGATCGTCAACTGGATCATTGAGATTAGAGAAAAGAAATTTATTGGTTGGAAAGAAAATAACTTTGAAACTAAACCTATTGAGAATACGAGAAATTTGTGTACTGACTTTAGGAAAGTCAGGTGAGACAACAGTATTTTAAAATTATTTATTTCCTGGAACAGAATCGGTGATTGTCTGATGTTTATATAAAATATTTTAATGGTATTCAAACTAAATCCACGATCGATGGCAACTGCTATATAGCTAATTTCACAATTAAATACCTCAGAATTTGCACAAATTTTACGGGCGCGGAAAATAAGAGAATTGAAAGCTGCAAGTTTTTGGTGTGAGGGAATGATTGGATCTATAATGAGGAGGTAAACTTACGTCAAAAGGTAAACTGTGGTCGAAAATTCACAAGCCTTTTATGAATTACTAGGACATCCAAAAAAGCCAGACGTTGTTGAGTTTCAATTTCAAAGATAAACTGATTACATTTGTCAGTTGAACAAAATAAATTGAGTACACCGTTAACATTATATTTAGATAAATCAAGTAAAGCAAAGAAATCATCAACTTAACGAGTATAAAATGGAAATTGTATTAATTTAAATAATTTTTCTTCAAAACAAAATGCATATAGACATCGCTTAAAACAGAACTTAAAGGGTTGTTCATAGTTAAACCTTCCGACATTTTATAAAACTTTTCCTGAAACACAAAAGTAAATTGCGACAAAAAATGCTAGTTAAATAATTCAAGATATCAATTTTATATTAAAAATTATTAAACTCATTTAATATTTTTCTTAACCAACCTAAAACATTTTGTACAGGAACATTAGTGAAAAAAGATTTGTCATCGAGCGAAACCATAGTATAGCCCGATGGATTGAAGTTACGAATTCTATTAGCAAATTGAACAGAATTTCTAGGCTCATACATATTGTTAATCATGAGGGGGCAAAACTTGGAAACTAAATGTTTCGCAAGTTTGTAGGACGCATTACCGATACTGGAAACGATAGGATGAAAGGGCAAAATTCCAATATTGATGCTGAGTCTTATAAACTTGTAAAACAAATAGCTTCTAAGTTTTATCAAAAAATTAGTTTCATTATTTTCAATATGAAATTGATAGCCTGATTTCTTTAACTTATTCAGTTTACCTTTGAAGCTGAAGCTCAATAACGTCTACTTTTTCTGGATGTCCTAGTAATTTATAATACTTGATAATTTTTGACCATAGTTTACCGTAAATCTTTTTCTGTAAATTTGCCCTTTTTATGAAGTTTATGTAGTTTCCAAACTTATTAATCTTAAAACGCGTTTTAAAGTTTCAATATCAACAAAGTTACAAATGTACTCACTGATTATAACTCAAGTAATGTAGTGTAGCCTATTTAAATGAAGTTTTTTGCATATCGCTGAGAAACTTTTAAAAATTCAGAATAAAATCAGCTCCGAAATTTGATTTTTAGAAAACTTAAAAGGTTATTTGCCTCTTATTTTTTATTAAATTGTTTATTAAAAAACACATAACAGTTTCTTAAATGTTGAACTCAGAATGTATTCAATATTTTCTCTATTAAAATTAGTTTTCCTTTTCTTTAAATTTTTTGTAATACATAAATCATTGTCTCAATGAAAAGGGTTTAATTTTGATCACTTCTAAAAAGAAGAAATAAGATAGTCTTATCTCCTTTTTTGCAAATTCAAAAGTTCTTTTATTTTCTCAGTATCTTTTTCAATCCTTCACCTTTTCTTTTTTTTAAAAAAATGGTTCCATCCCGATTTCTTAGAAAGGATAAGTAAATAAACAAGTATTTAATTAAGCATATCACGTATATTTTGTCGAGGAAAGGGTATTAATCATTTTATATTTATTATTTTTTCAAGTTTTAGGAAATCATTCTTTCCGATAGTTTTTCTAGTTTGGATGTCTTCATTTTCAGTTTTGTGTAAATTAAAAAAATTTCATATGTAGAGAGCGGTAAAAGTTGTGGTTTTCTATAAGGTAAATATAAAACATCTCTCATTTGAAAAAAAAATATGCAGCTCTCAAGAAAAACTTTTGAATTCAAATCTTAAATTAGTTTGAATAATTTTTTATAAAAGAAAACAAATTAATCTTTCTTTTTACTTTTTTCTATCTTAACAAAAAGTACTGGATTCGTGTAAATTTTCGAAACCCGGTTTTCGATGGATTTACACGTTTTAGGTGTCTGAGAACCCTAGAAACATTTTTTTTACAAAATGTATTCCGTGAGTCTGTCAATCAGTCTGTCTGTATGTCCCACAAAACTTTGTGGGCGCTCTATCTGAAGAAATAATTCACGGAATTTCACAAAACTTTAGATTCTGTTAGACATTAATATAAATTAAAACTGATTAGTTTTTGGCGTGCATTACTCGACAGGTGGCGTTTCTATTTTGCATTAATCACAATTTCTATGACAGCCCTATCTTGAGAACTAGTACATGGATTTTTATAAAACTTTAGGTTTAGTTAGTACTTAATACAGCATGGGGCTGATTGCATTTTGGTGCAATCACTCAATAGGTTGCGCTGCCATGGTGCACTATTTGTGATTATCGCAATAGCTTTATCTCAAGAACTAGCGCACGGAATTTCAAAAAACTTTAGATTCTGTCATACTTTATTATAAACTAGATCTAATTAGGTTTTAGGTGCATATAGTTCAATAGGTGGCGCTGCTATACTGCATTATTTACTATTTCCACAATAACCATATCTCAAGAACTACTGCATGGATTATCATAAAACTTTATTTTTAACTAGCTCACCCGCCCGGCGTTGCCCGGGTCCGTATTAACAATATTAAACGAACTTGAAATTTGTATGATTTTATCATTAACTCGTTACATGCAGAAATGCAAACGCAGCTAAGGGCGACCAGTATGAAAATATGATCTTTGATGCTCTTCGTTTCCTTCAAATAAACCTTCACCATTGCCGAGATGCCAACGATGCCTTTATTAAATATGCCATTGACTTTGACATTAATATTGCTCTTATACAAGATCCGTATATTTTTAATGGTGCTATTTCTGGTCTTCCTTCTAATTGGCCCTTTTTTCTTTCAAATAAGCAGTCTTGTGCTATAATATTTACTAACCCAGATTACATTGCTTTAGAATCATTGGTATCGGATAACTGTGTCTTTGTATCCTTAAACACCAGAAATGGTGTAGTTTTTATAGGATCTCATTATTCACCTCCCTCCGGTGTTTTAGATGTTGAACTTGCAGAATGGTCTGGAATGTTTCCAAATTTTGACAACATCGTGATTGGTGGAGATTTCAATGTCCCGTTACGAACTTTGGGCTATTCTCGTGACTCAGAAAGAACAGACATACTGTTAGAGCATATTTCTATAAACAATCTTTGCATTATCAATGATGTGGATGCTCCTGCTTCATTTGTCCAAGGGAACCTTACAGGAAGGCCTGACCTCACATTAGGCGGACATGAAATCTGTAACTATATTGACAACTGGGAAGTTGATGATTCACATTTCTCGTTTAGTGACCACCGTTTTATAACATTTACATTAAACTATCAACCTATGAAACGTATTATCAATAGATACAAAACCAAGAACAAAAGTTTTTCTAAATTTAATGCCATGTTTGGAGCCCATAGAGTAGACTGGTTGCGCTCAATTATGATGATCGATAACACAGTCCAGTTGGAAAGTTGGCTTACAGATTTTAATGAAGTTTTACATCAAATTCTTGATAAATGTTTTAAGAAAGGCTCATATACAAATAAGCCGACAATTAAATGGTTCACTCCAGAAATTAGACAAGCTAGAAACCATGTCTCTGCTTTATACAAACGTCATAGAAAGCATTTAGACAATCCATCCTATAAAGAAGCATATATAAATCAAAGAAACGCGTATAAAAAATTAGTTCGTGATGCGAAGAGAAAATCATGGTGCAATTTTTGTGAACGGACACAAAATTCTTTTGGTAATTTGTATAAATTCGTTTCAGGAAAATCTTTAAAGTTCTCAGACCTGATATTTACTTCCTTGGACGGTTCGTTTCCTTTTACTACTTATGATGAAGTCGCAGATATGTTGATGGCTGAGCATTTTAAGACAAACGATGTTCCAAATACAATATACGAATTTATTTCTTCTAGAAATTATGTAAATGACGATGACTTTTTTAATATTCACATAAGGGAAATCAAATTTGCTTTATCCCAACAGGCAAATGGTAAAGCACCTGGCTTTGATAATTTGGACGCTATAATTGTCAAGAATATCTGCAATAAATTTCCAGACTTAGTTTGTGCTATCTTTAATAAGTGTATTGCCTTGGGACATTTTCCGGAATGCTGGAAAGCAGGAGTCGTCATATTTTTCAGAAAGCGAAACAAATCAGCTAAATCACCCAGAGGGTACCGTCCTATCACTTTACTCTCCATTTTTGGTAAAGTCTTGGAACGGATCATTAAAATCCGTGCGATGACCATTCTGGAATCTAAAAATTTTTTCTCAGATATGCAATTCGGATTCAGAGAGGGTCGCTCAACGGTGTCTGCACTAGCTACACTTAAGCAATTTGTTAAGGATGTTCTCACCAGAAAACAGTATTGCACGATTGTGTCCTTGGATATTGAAGGCGCATTTGACACGGTATGTTGGAACATTTTAGCAGAGCTCATTGATGATTTGCCTATACCAATTTATTTGAAATCAACACTGAAGAATTATATGTCTAATAGAAAAATTGGTTTCCGTTATTCGGATGCCATTAAGTGGTTCACCGCCTTTCGTGGTTGTCCTCAAGGATCATGCCTTGGTCCGTTCATCTGGATTATTTTTGCAGACAAAATTATTAAGGAATATAAGAAAAGACATTCTCACATTATATCGTATGCAGATGACTTTATAGTTATTAAAGGTGCGGATACAAGACGAGCTCTTGAGTTGTCAGTTAATGACTCTGTTAACACTTTTGATAGAATTTGTAACAGTCTTGAACTTAATTTAAGTGTTGATAAATGTTTAGCTATGATGATGGGAAGATTCACGTTGGAGAACAGACGCCCAATTTTTAAGCTGAGAGGCAATTCAATTCCAGTTAAAGAACACATTGTATATCTGGGTTTTAATTTAGATAGCCGTTTCAACTGGTATCACCATCTGGATATTGTTCGAGAGAATGTTCGAAATTTTACATTTGGCATTAGAAAGACTGGTCATCGGGATAAGGGACTTGCCACTTATTATAAAAAGCAATGGTATCGTTTGGTAATTGAAAAACAGATTGCTTACGGTGCAGAAGTCTGGGTGAATGATTTGAACTCTAATGGTGTCCAAAGATTGAATTCATGTCAGAGAATTGGACTCATGTCAATCATCAAAACATATCGAAATGTTTCCACTGAAGCTTTACGAGTAATAACAGGAATTATGCCAATTTTAATCACTTTGAGGTGTATGGCTAAGAAGTATGCTGTGTTACATAATCATGATAATATTAAACTTGATAACGTAGTTATTAAGGGCAAGGATTTTATGAATAAATTAAAAACATTTGATTTTCCAGATTTTAACCATCTGCAGAATCTTCATTTTATAAAAGATGTGACAGACAGTGTTCCAAAATCGCTCTATCCAATCATATATACAGATGGTTCTCATATGTCAGAGGGTACATCAGCAGCATACACTGTATTTCATAACGGCAGTTTCATTATGGATTATGGTATCAGTTTAAAGAGCTATAATACTATATATCAAGCAGAACTTTCAGCAATCAAATTTGCGATAGACTGGTTTATGAATTCTGACTTCAATTATGCAATTTTATACTCCGACAGTCTGTCTTCAGTATGTGATCTGCAGAGACTTTTTCCGTCAAATATCATTATCAAAGATATATTTAATATATTAAATTCTAATCGACATAAACAGATTTTCATCGGCTGGATAAAGGCACACGCAGGTCTGGAGGGCAATAAACGTGCAGACAAGATAGCCAAAAATGTTATCTTAAAAGGGTCAGCGAATGTACATGCCTCAGTTCCGTATCCTATTTCTTTTTTGAAACGACATTTAAAACCATTGCAGACTGGCAAAATCAATGGCAGACAGCTACAGTTGGAAGAGATACGTATGCAGTTCTTAATAAAGTTGACTTAGATTTTCTTTGCACAAAAGAAGTGGTACAATTTTACCTTACAGGTCACGGAAGCTTTCCGTCCTACTTATTTAATATAGGTAAAAGACCTTCGGATCGCTGTGATTGTGGCTCTATTGGAAACGTGAAACACTATATTTTCGGTAAATGCAAACTCATGATCCATCATTTTAAATTTGATAGAGATTTATCTTATAGGCAGAATATGAAAAAGACTCTTATGAACTGTTTAAATTACCATAAACTTAAGGACAATTATAATATTTTGAATGGACTCTATTCAATTATTCGTTATAAGTATTGATGTGTCAGCCTAGTATTGATGTCAATGCTATGAATTTATAGTCAGCTTTCTTTATCTGTAATTTATACTCAGTGGATTCAGTTTTTCTCATCTGTAAATATCATTATTCTTGTTGTAATTCTTTATTTATTTGTACTTTTAATTTGTCTTTCTTTATATATTTTTTTTTTATTGTAGCGTATTGACAATGTTTGTATTAATGTTTGTTGCTATTATTAATGTTTGTATGCCTTGTTACCTGTTTAATTTTAGTTAAATATTTTATAATAATTTGTCGGGTTGGCAGTTGGCGATGTTGCCTGTTTACTGCATCTGTAATTTTTCCAAAACAGATTACTGTTTTAGTTGTAATTTTTATTATTGTTACTATTTTCTTGTCAGTTTTTGCGGTGCATATTGCCTTTGTGTTCGTTGGATGGCGGTAGGGACTTTTCCCTCGGGACGTAAAAACCCACAAACCTAACGGTTGGGGTCCCGGTGGGGTGTCTTCTTCTTCTTGTCTGAAATACGTAGCCACTGACTGTGTGAAAAATCGTTTTTAAAAACAACTAATATTAAGCTCTAAAAATACTCAAAATGATCAATGAAAAACGCGGGAGGGAATATGTATCCAACGATTGCATGATTTCCGTGTAAAAAAGTTGATATTTACCCGTAAAAATCACTGTTAAGTCACGTAACTAATTATTATTTTCACATACAAATCCCAAATGAAATATTTTGAATTTCAAACTAATTATATCACTCTTAACCCTTTAACGTTCATTGGTTTCGCCACGAAACCACAAAATTTTAATTCCGATACGCAACACTGACACCGGTATTTTTATCTAAAAATATCCCTTTTATTTTGTATGTGAAAAATCACGTTTTCTTATTTAGAAATATATTTGTTCTTAATTACTGGTGTCATTCATTTACTTCGACATCTTAGCAATGAAAATGCTATGATCGTTAAAGGGTTAAATCCGACTATAGCATGAATGAAATCGATACACGATGGTAGCTAAAAGGTTGGTATATAGTACTATAATTTCAGAGCTATTTAACAAAAGTAAGTGTTATTTTCAATCAAATCTTGCGTATAGGTTCACTCTATGTATAAATTCCTAACCTTAAACTTTTATACCGTAACCAGAACCTGCCTGTAACCTAACAGCGACTTAACAGTACCCTACCGTAAATTAAATATAACAGAAATGTAACCTAGCCTAAATGTATTCACTTTATTGTAACATATCCTTATTCTAACCATAACATAAATGCCATTTATCTTTAACCTAACTTTAACCTAAATAATATAATAGAAAAAAATCATTTAAAAAAATTACTATTCCTTCGTAAAATATGCTTCAGCTGTAATTCGTTTCTTTCAATTCGTTTTATTAATACAAAATTCCTTCCTCGTGCTTTTGTTTGACACATTAAAATTTCAGCGATAAATGGTTTAATATTGCAAACCACGGAGTAAGACACTTCTTACTCCGTGTTGCAAACCTTTTTTCGGTTTACTTCGCCTCCACCTATCTTTTTCTCCATGGTGCACAGCAGCTGTGATTAAAAAAAAATCCTCATTTAAACTGACAGTTTGTCAGTCTATCAATTTTAAAGGTCTGTCCCAGCTTTTTTAATTATTTTTACGAAAATTTTATGCAACCAATCAACCATAAGAAAATAAAATGGAAAAAAAGCGAAAAAAGGCGATTTTTTGTGAGAGTGAGCTTTGGAATTTAATTAATTACTCAGTTAATAAATAGAATTTTGAAATTCTGAGCTTCAGGTGCATCAGGAAAGACATTGGGCTACTCTCAAAAAAATTTTGAGCTTCGTACGTGCTGTAGATTTTGCTAGCCCACACAGACACACACACAGACAGACAGAGCGTTTTGTTCTTTTATTAGTATAGATTAGTTTTGATAAACGATGATGCTGATTACGTTTATGGTGCAAATCGTTCAACAGGTAGCGCTGATTTGCCGCATTATTCCTGATTATCGCAATAACTCTATCTCAAGTAACAATCCACGAAAATTTCCAAAACTTCAGTTTCAGCCAGTCCCTGATGTAGATTAGTGTAGTTTAGTTTTTGATGTAAATCACCCTACAGATAGCACTGTTATGCAGCATTTTTCACGATTTCGAAGTAAATGTATCTCAAGAACCAATGCATGGATTTTCATGAAACTTCAGATTAAGTTATTACCTGATAAAACATTCATTCTGAGTAGTTTTGGTGTACATCACCCAACATGTGGCGCAGTTATACAGATTTAATTTTAAAATTATGCAACAGCACTATCTTAAAAACTAATGTATGGATTTTTATCAATCACCAGATTCAGTAATAAGTTGACATTAGTTGTTGCTGACTAGATTTTGGTTTAAACCACCTAATCCGTAGCACTGATATGCTGCATTTTTCAGGAAGTTTTAACATGCATAAGATCGAAGAAAGTTTTGGGATTGCCACATCTGGCTTATATGCCACATCTTATTTGAAAGATACATTCTGATTAAAAGTGGGGTTATATTCAATTTTCTGTTTAAAATCCACCAAAATATAAAAGGTTAACATTCTAATTGCGAAACCTTTATCAACGCATACACTGTTAAAAATAAAGGTGACAAACCGGTTGCATTTGGCGCCCAGGGGTGAAAAGGTGTTACTATTTGACACCCGCGGGCTTGAAAATGTGTTTGGGGTGCCATTGAGAGTTTCACGCTAATTAGGGTGCCGCGCAATGCACACCCCTTAGTCATTTGCGCATGCTCTGTTACATGTATATTTGCCCTTCAACTCGCTATCACTGGTGGATCAACACAGCAATTTTTTCCTATGATGACTATCACCGGTATACGCTATCCCAATTTCGTTTAGAACTTCACTCGGCCAACTTTTGGCGAGCTTTATTATATAAAGCAACCTTCGAATTTCAGGACATTTGAACATTTCAGGGAGATTTGAAGGTGAGCTTGATGGCCGAGTGGTTAGAGCGCTGAGCTTGTAATCAGACGTTGTGAGTTCGAATCCAACGAGGGCCAAAAGTCGGTTTGTGTATTTTTTAATTTTTTATTATAGGACACTTTGGATTAAGGGTGCCATCTTTTCATCCCAATTAAAGGTGCCATTTTGGCTCCTTTAGGATTGTCAGCAGTGAGACAAGCCTTTCACCCTTAAAATGTGCATTCTATCACCATTAGTTTTAATAGTGTATGTGTCTAATTGAAAGAAACAATTTATTAATATTTTTTGAAATCCTGTTTTCTAAATTAAAAACACAACACTAAACATAAGGTATTGACATAATAAGGTTAAAAGCTTTAAAAAATATCACTCATCCGGAGGAAAAGTTACACATCTCGCAAAAATGCATTTTGCGTTTTATTTAACACTGTTAGGTCTGTCATAAGTGCGTCTTGCTACAGAAAAAATATTTCATAATTGTAATCATCCGGAAAATAGCTTGATTATACTATTTGTCAATTCATCAATACAGAAGGGGGACAAATTTAGCGAGGATATAAAATTCTTAGCCCTCCAAACCTGTTCGCACCGGATACTTTATCCGGGAGAAGTCTTTAGTGGGAATTTCTCTGACAGTGCTCAATTGCTTTTCTTTTACTTTACATTTGTTTAATATCCTCTTCATTTGCCATAGTATTTTTATTTACAAAAATAAGTAAAATAATTGAAATAACACTTTGAAATTTAAATTAAAAAGAAAATGGGTTTAAATAAGAGTCTTAAAAAGGTACGATGGGGAGAGAAAATCTCATGTAGCGAATTCTCCTGGGTTAAGACCGCTGAACTCTCTAAAAGCAGCTGCGTAGTTAGAATGGGTGACACCCGGGGCGGATGTAAATGGTGTCACTCCCACCAGCATAATGTCAACCTCTCTCCAATCAGTGTCTATATGTAGAAGAGAAGTCTTTCTTAAGTTTTTTTCACTACTTACTCGTTGGATAGTTTGGTTTTTCTTCCCTGGCACGTATCTTATTTAGACATCCCATTGTGTATAAAATTTCACATTATAAAAGAAAACAAAATTAACTCTGATACGTCGTGCGCTAGAAATTTCATTTTATTCCAGAATGTTTTTTCTGAAATCTTATAATATTATGTAGTGCTCTCGATTATACGTTTATACGCGTATACGTATAATACGTATTATACGAAATACGGATCACCTATACGTATAATACGGCATCGGCGGTTATACGTATTGCGCAAAACAACATATACGGTACATCGTATATACGGATCTTATCCAAGCGGTTAAACGTATAAACGTTTAAACGTTTTTCATTCAAGATATGAAATTTGATGTTTCAATGCTTTTCTGCGGATTACAGACATTGAGAAATATCCGGTAAAGTATCCCCATCGCGATTCTCTGTTTAAAAAACTACGATGCGTTTATTTAACTACTACTTGTTATGCAGGTACCTAAAAAATCTGAATACGTTTCTCAGTTTAAATTTTGGTTTCTTTCCCAAAAAACTAAGTTATTTATTATAAATTGTCTTACATTAGTTGTGGATAGAATCAAACTAATCTTTCGAAGAGCTGTGGCTCAGTACTTAGTTTTTTTATATTTTCTTGTATCTTAACAAGAAGAAAGTAATGGATTCGAGAAATCTTTCGACTGGTTTACACTTTTTAAGGGTAAGATAGTCCGAAAAATATGTTTTTACAAAATATCTGTCTGTGACTTTGTCTATATGTGGCATGAATTTTGTTCCACCAGTTGCACAGAATGAGTTTTCAGCAATATCATCATTACATAGCAGGCAGTAGGCTCTGTCATTCTTTTTCTCAGCGTACCGCCACACCCAGCCTTTTCTATTCATTTCTAATTGTAATCTAAGCAGAACTGCGGCTATAAATGCTCGATCTTCTACACTACGAGATACTTATACTAAGTGTCTGCATCACGTGACACAATGGTTTTATTTTTCATCATATGTAAATTGTCTTAACGCGGAGGAATTTTTAAATAATTTACATATTTGGTAATTTTTATTAGTTTCTTTTTTAAATAATTTAATTATTTTGTCCTCCCAGAATATTTTATGACTTATTTAATGAAAATTAGAAGAAACATAATTAAACATTGAGTATGTTTAGAGTAACTTACCGGTCACTTACCGAAGTGACCAATGTTATCAACCGATTGTAGGGTAGTATGAAATGAAAATCAAGGCGAATTGTGACGTCAGCTACAGATCAACAGGATAGTTTTCTTTGGTGCCACATTTCGGCTTTGTACTGCCCTACAATCGATAGGTAACATGGGTCACTTCGGTAAATTGCACTGAACATGTACGTTGATTAAAATATTTATAAAGGGAAATACCAAGATCTTGGTTGGAATCCAGATAGTAGATATTTCACTGTTAGTGAAGCGAGATTAGCCAATCAGGAGTCTGATCTTTTGTGAACTTTTTGCAAACTGTTTTAAAAATTATACGCTTTTCATTGCTTGATCTCGTATGTATAAGACAAACTATCAGGGCCGTAGCTAGAAGTGAACCATAGGGGGGGGGGGGGGGGCTCGAGAGAATGTAGGGGGGGCTCATAATTTTTTTTCTCTTTCTGACGCAGAAAGATAAAATAATAACTATTCACATTGTAGGTATTATGTTTCTAATTAAACTGTTGTACTAACTTCATTTTATGCTAAGAAAAGTATAGGATGATGAAAATTTTGATTGTATAACTGGTGCAAAATGAAACATCATGTTAACCTTTACGCAGGGGCTTTCTCAGTGTCTACCTGAGAATACATGCAAGCCTGGACAGATGCTGTCACAGCCCCTCCGAAAAGGTTAACTTCATATATGTACATATAAGATGAGGGAGTGTTGAAACACTTATTTTAGATACAATTTAGTAACTCTGCAAAACTGTGAAAGGGTCTCAAAACTAAATTAGATTTTTGAACAGAATTTCATTTGAATTTTTGGAACAGAAATTAATTGAGTGACCTTGGAATCTTTTCATTGGGGGGGGGGGGGCTCAAAATATTCTAGGGGGGGCTGAGTCGCCCATAGCGCCCCCTTAGCTACGGGCCTGCATACTATGCGGATTTCAGTCGTAACGCTACCGATTTCCAAATTATTCTCCATTCAGCGACATAAGACTGGTGAAGTCCGCTATTTAAATTAGATACGATACGGCGAATATACGTATACATTAAATATACGTATTCTTAAATATACGTTTAGTTGATACGCCTTATGCGTATCCGGATACGTTTAAACGTATATTCGAAAGTATCCGTATAGCAGAAAAACGTATTATACGGATATACGTACATCGTTTAATCGTATACCTGCTATACGTATCCTATCGCGAGCACTAATATTATGTGAATATATTTGCAAGTAAAGATTGGTGTCACCCCT
Source organism: Maratus speculifer (assembly GCA_964019185.1). Taxonomy (NCBI): domain Eukaryota; kingdom Metazoa; phylum Arthropoda; class Arachnida; order Araneae; family Salticidae; genus Maratus; species Maratus speculifer. The sequence continues at coordinate 408,209,413 of OZ025294.1, forward strand.
TATAGGGCCCTTACTCAGCATTTTAAACTTATAATAAAGTGTTATAAGATGAAAATACGTAGATATTAGTGTTCGTAATACGTAAAATAGTCTTAGCGGATTTTACACTAATTAAAACAACACACGCTGGTTCTTAAACACAACAAATGTAGACTGTAGATGCGTTTTATTTCACACTGAAATATGCGAGCCATTGGTCGGCTATCAACATTCCATCCTCTTTTTACATTCGAATAATCACACAACTTAAAAACAAAACATAGAATGCTGCCAAAAATATAAAATAAAAAGAATAAATTACCATGATAACGAATAATACAATTTCTTACTGGAGCTTTTTCACATAAATGAAAGCAGACGATTTTTACCAAAACATCCTGCCCCCCGTTGAAATCACTTGGGATTTCAACAAGTGGCTAAGTGGTCTTCTTACAGTTTTACTATAATAAAAAAACAATTAATAACACAAATAAAATTAATGAAAAATATAAAAAATGAAAAATGAAAGTTTATAGTTCATAGTTTTTAGTTTTTTATAGAAAGGGGACAGAGTTTCACTATTGGTCGATTTATGATACCATTACTAGTCTTAATTGTGACAACTCGAACTCTATTGTCTGAACCTGGATGAACAGTTATTATTCTTCCTAGTTTCCATTTTAGCGGTGAAAGGTTGTCATCTTTGATGAGAACTAAGTCATTAACTTGCAAATCTTAGTGGCATTTTTGCCATTTAGCTCTTTGCTGAAGTTGAGACAAGTATTCTCCGCTCCATCTTTTCCAAAATTGCTGTAGCATGAACTGTCTCACATGCCATCTATCAAGGTGATTTAAGGGACTGTGACTCAGATCTTGTTCAGGTATGGCAGTCAGAGAAGTTCCAACTAGAAAATGGCCAGGTGTTAGAGCAGTTAAGTCTATTGGGTCAGATGATATAGGACACAATGGTCTAGAGTTGAGACAAGCTTCAATTTGCGTAACCAGGGTTTGGAATTTGGGATAAGTTAACACAGTATCACCAACGGTTTTCTTAAGGTGCGATTTCATTGATTTTACTGCAGATTCCCACAGTCGACCAAAGTGTGGAGCTGAAGGCGGGTTAAATGTCCAAGTTATTTCCACTGATGACAGAAATTTGTGAATTTCTTCATTATGCTTGCACTGCAATAGATACTTGTTGATTTCCTTTTTTGCACCTTTGAAGTTGCTTCCACAGTCACTAAAAATCTCAAGAGGTTTTCCTCTTCTTGCAATAAATCGTTTTAATGCACTTAAGAATGCCTTTGTTGAAAGATGTTCTACGACTTCAAGATGGACTGCTTTGATCACGAAGCAGACAAATGCACAGACATATGATTTAAATGATTTTGATCCACGTCCAGCACGATATTTAATCATGTATGGTCCTGAGAAATCTGTTCCAACTCGATTAAATGGTCGTGATTGTGTTACTCTGGATACTGGGAGATCAGCCATTATTTGTTTTGCAGATTGAGCTCTGTATCTACAACACGTAACACAAGTTCTCACTATTTTACGAATAGCTGATCTGGCAGCAATGATCCAAAATTTCTGCCTAATTAAAGAAAGAAGAAGTTCTGGAGCTGCGTGTAAATATTTTTCGTGAAAATGTTGAATTATGATCTTAGTCACATGATGCTTTGATGGTAGTAAGATTGGATGTTTTTCATTCTCTGACAGCTGTGCATTTTTCAATCTCCCTCCGACTCTCAATATTTTGTCATCATCTAAAATAGGACACAAACAAATGAGACTGCTATTTCCAGGTAATTCTTTTCCGGTTTCTAAACAGTGGATTTCTTTACTAAAGTTCATCTGTTGAACTATTCTAATAATGCAACGTGTTGCGGCTTGAATTTCTTTGCTTGATAAAAAGGATGTATTTCTTTCTGGGCGTGTTACCTTAGAGTTGGAGATGAATCTCAATATCCATGCAAATATGCGTTGCAACATTGGAAATGACGATATTTTTGATATAATATCAAGTTCCTTTGCAGTTTCAGAAATTACAAGTGATGATGTTTTCCGTGCTTCTGGTAAATCTTCTTCATTTATGGGAATAGGTTTATTCACTGGAACTTCACTGCTTCTTAACCATGGTGGTCCATTCCACCACAGTTCATGAGACAGTAATTCTGCTGGAAATAATCCACGAGTTGCACAATCAGCAGGATTTTCCTTTCCATCTACATGGCTCCATTTTTCAGCTGGTAATATGGATTGAATTTCTGCAACTCTATTGGCTACAAATACTTGCCATCTTTTAGGATCAGATGTTAACCATGACAACACAATTTTTGAATCACTCCATGCGTGCACTAAATCTGGTTTTATATGTAATGCTGATTTAACAGCTTGTATTAAATGTGTCAATAATACTTCAGAACATAATTCGAGCCTTGGAATCGTGATAGGCTTTAAGGGTGCCACTCGAGTTTTTGCTGCTAAAAGTTTCACATCAATGTTCGAGTTATTACAAGTTTTAACATAAATAACGGCGGAATAACCCTTTTCTGAAGCGTCGCAGAATCCATGAAGTTCACATCGAAAATAATTGGGCAAGACGACTTTTCTGGGTATATATATGGAATTTAAGAGTTTGACTTCATGGCACAAAATTTTCCACTTTTGGTTAATAATTTCTGGTACTGGATCATCCCATGATAATTGTAATTTCCACAGCTGCTGAAGAATAATTTTAGTTAAAATTACAAAAGGTGCAATCCACCCTAGTGGATCAAAAAGCGTCGATACATATGACAAAATAATTCTTTTAGTAGGGACATTTTGATAATCTATATCACTGAAATTGCATTTGAACATATCATTATGAGGATGCCATTCAACTCCTAGAACTTTTATGGCCTTATTGCCCACTATATTATGTATATTATCATTACTTATGTTTGTAAACTCAGCGTTTTTCAACAGTGATAATTCATTTGTGCACCATTTATGTAGCTCAAAACCACCTTTTCCTAGCATATTCTGCAATTCATTTATCAATTCCGTACCTTCCTGACTACTCTTAACACCGGTTAATACATCATCAACATAAAAATCTCTCAAAACTATAGTCTTCGCTTTTGGAAAATTAAGACCCTCATCCATTGCTAACTGATTCAAACATTTTGTTGCAAGATATGGTACAGCCGCAGTTCCGTATGTTACTGTATTTAAGCGATAAGTTTCTATTGGTTTTTCAGGACTATCTCTCCATAAAATTCTCTGAAAATCCCTATCCTTTTCATGAATTTTTACTTGTCTATACATCATTCTTATGTCAGCTGTTATTGCAATATTATGAAATCTAAATCTCAATAAAATGCAAATTAAATCATCTTGTGTTTTAGGACCTATCATTAGAGTGTCATTTAAGGAAACACCTGTTGTGGTTTTAGCACTCGCATCAAAAACGACTCTTAATTTGGTAGTTAAACTAGAATTATTCAAGACAAAATGGTGTGGGATGTAATAATGGTTATTCTCCAATCCATGATCTCTGTTTGAAATAAGATCCATATGCCCCAAATTTAAATATTCTTTCATAAATTGAACATATTGATCATAAATTTCTGGCATGGATATTAATCTTTTCTCAAGATAAAGAAATCTTCTATACGCCATTTGACGAGAATCACCTAGACCATCTCGATCCTGTTTAAATGGTAATACTACTGAATAGCGACCTGATTTTTCTCTAAAATGAGACTTCTCAAAATGTTTTTCACAAAGTTTTTCTTCAAGTGTTAAAAGTGGCACATTTGGAATTTTTTTAATTCCCAAAATGAATTTATTAGCTCATCAGTTTTTGTACTTAAATGATTTACATGTACTGGATCCTTTGCTAGAGTTTCAAAATTTGTAGTACCTGAGATTATCCACCCAAGTCTCGAATTTAAGGCAAATGGAAGGTTAGGTTCACGTTTAACAAGTTCCCCAGTCATTAAATGCATAAATACATTTACACCAAAAAGAATATCAGTTTTTTGTGATTTATAAAATAATGGATCAGCTAACATTAAATCACTAAAGTTATCGCAAATGTTTGAAGGCAAAGACACATAGGGAATGTTATCTGTAATTTTGTCCATTACGAACGCTGATGTGGATATTCTGAGATCACTTTTGAAGTGAGAAGTGAATAATAAATCGACTTCTCCATCACTCACACTATTAAATGTTCCTAAACATGAGACAGAAATAGAACTGTCTTTCACTTTTAATCCTAATTTGTTTACATATTCTCGAGAAATGAATGATCTTTGAGAACCTGTATCCAACAAACATCTACATTTTACAAACTCTTGTTTATAATTTTGAACTTTTATTAATGCGGTACATAACAAAATATGAGTCTTTTGATTACTCTTTGCGTTTGACTCATAATGGGAAGCACACACTGTAGACGACACATTCTCATTTGCTAACTCAACTTTTTGAGGGACAAATTGTTGTGCATGTGGTGACATACTACTATTTGAACGACTCTTATTCCTTGAATAATCTACCATATGCAAAATACTGTGATGTTTCTTAAAACAATGGTGGCACGTATTAAGACTCTTACATTTGTTGAGTAAATGCATGTTAGATAAACAGTTGAAACAATAATGATTTCGCTTTACAAATTCTATTCTTTGTTGCACAGGTAAATTAAGAAATTTTGAGCACTTACCTAAAATATGATCTTCTTTACAGTAACCACAAACCGAGGTAGCTACAAAAGTATTATTCTTATTCGGAAATGTAGGTTTAGATACCTTATTTACAGCTAGTTTACTATTCTGAAGAGTTCTTGCGTAATTTTTAAGAAATTAAATTAATTCACTAAGTTTCGGAATATCATTGCTTTTAAGCTGGCGTTCCCACCATAATTTTGTAGAAGTATCCAATTTTTGCAAAACTAAATACGTCATTAATGTATCCCCAAATTTATCAATGCGTTGGTTCAATATTTCTAACGAGCGAATTATTTCATTAACATTGTCAACTAAATTAAAAATAGCAATAGCTGATTCTGTTTGAAGTGTAGGTAGAATCAGAAATCGTTTAATATACGCAAAAATTTGCTCTCTCTTATTTGAATATCTTTCATCTAGCAAATTCCATGCTAATTCAATTAGAATCCGAAATTTGAATAGAATGGATGACGCGATATGCTTCAGCTTTTAATGAAGCCTTCAAATATTGCAGTTTTTGGGCATTTGAAATATTTTTATTGCTATTTACGCAAGCATTGAAAAGATCCTTAAATCCTATCCATTCTGTTATATTACCTCCAAACGTAGGTAAGGATAATTTGTGCAGTTTAACATTTTCAAAAACTTGCTCTGTAACTACACTAGATTTATTTTCACTTTTATTTAACTGAGCATTTTGAATTTTTAATATTTTTTCACCTTTAAATTTCCATAAACCAATTTTATCTGAAATTTCTTGAGCACCGTCTATTTCGCTCTCTAACTGTTTAGGATCTTTAATTAAAATTTCTATTTCTCTATCAATCCTTTTTAACTCAGTTTCCTTCTGTTTTAACAACTCAATGTTTTCTTCTAAATCATTCACATTAATTTCATCCACCGCAATAATATTTTCAATTTTCTTAAGATAATTTGTAATAGTTCTGCGTAAAGCAGCTCGTTTAGTTTTAAAAGTGTTCAAGTCAGTCATTTTTATTGCATTAAACCAATAAAGTAATTCTAAATTGTACTAATTCTTTTTTACACATAAAATCGAATGCCAAATTAACTCACCTTCTCTTTTTTCCTTTGCTACGAATGTCAACATTGAAAAGGATTTCGGAACAATTTTCTTTTCTTACACTGATAATTTTCACTAGCTCCGGCGAGACTTGAGACCAAAAATCTTCGTAATACCAAAAATAGTCTTAGCGGATTTTACACTAATTAAAACAACACACGCTGGTTCTTAAACAGAACAAATGTAGACTGTAGATGCGTTTTATTTCACACTGAAATATGCGAGCCATTGGTCGGCTATCAACATTCCATCCTCTTTTTACATTCGAATAAACACACAACTTAAAAACAAAACATAGAATGCTGCCAAAAATATAAAATAAAAAGAATAAATTACCATGGTAACGAATAATACAATTTCTTACTGGAGCTTTTTCACATAAATGAAAGCAGACGATTTTTACCAAAACAATTAGCATGATACAAAATGGTAGTAAAAAGAATGTAATCCTTCCCCAATTTTTCAGATTGCCATTTTTTTATACACTAAAATTATTTGCGTAACATTAATTTAGGAAACAGAGTTCAAATCAAAGCTCTCACATAGGTTTTGGAAAAGTAAATAGATGATAGCAATAATATTATCGTCATGTATCTGATTCTGATGAAATAAACAGTGCTTTTTATATGTTAAAGGATGCTTAAACAGTATACAACTTGCAAAAAATTAATACTAATAAAAGAATGGTTCTTCTTGAGTGTGTGTTCCTGCTATGGCTAGAGAAATTTGCAGCACCTACACTGTTAAAAATAAATCCGTGAATTCGCGGTAAAATTACTGACAGCAAAGTTGCCATATTTCTTCCGTTCCGTTAGTAAATTTTCCGTTTTGGTAAATAAAAGAAGGAAAAATTCCGTTAGAGGAAGTGATAACTTTCCATTATAAATTTGGGTATATTTTCTGTCTAGTAGCGCCGTCTATTGAGCAGTTTAGAGGTCGTGTATTTATTGACCAAGCGAAAATATAATGTCCTCGGGGTGATTCAAATTGATGACCTTCTATATGGGAATCCATTGCTTTAACGATCACGCCATAGGGTCTTCGATATCATATCCTTCTAAAAACGTATAAGGGTCATTCCATGTCAATTCAACCAATTTTTCCCCCATTTGTAACCCGACCGACAGGGATTTGGAAGAAACTTTGTGTACACACTAATTCTATCATGAAATGATTCCATCAGAAATTTTTCCTTCCTAGACCTCATGGTTTGTGAGATATGGGGGGTCCAATTCTTGGGGTTTTCTCAAATCTCACATTTCTTAGTCTGTATTCTGAGATTGCAGTTCCATCTTCAAAAAAAATGTTTCTCTGTATCTAAAACATGAATCATCCTAAAAATATCACTGTAAGAAGATAAAAAGATGCAAATTTTAATAAAAAATATTTAAAAAATTTACTTGTAATATTTAGGATAAAAAATCTCAGCCAAAGTTGAGAGTTATGATTATTTTTCCAAATTTTTGTGACTTCACGAAAAAGGCTGTACACAAAAAGGCAAATTAAATTTCCAATTTCTTTTTGTTTTAAATAAAAGTTTACACTTTGGGATTTCTCTCTATGAAATAAAAATGATGTGTTTCGCATGGCTTATGCAAAAATTTTGGGTACTTTCCAATTAGCCGGATAAATGCTTTATATTTATATATTACATATGAACACAAAAAAGCAAATGAAATTTCCCATTTCTTTTTGTTTTAAATAAAAGTTTACACTTTGGGCTTTCTATCTATGAAATAAAAATGATGTCTTTCACATGGCTTATACAAAAATTTTGGGTACTTTCCAATTAGCCGGATGCGTGTTTTGTTTTTACATATGTACATATGTATAGATCTATATAAATACAGATGTATTATACATGTACATATGTATGTATATATACAGTATATTGATATATATATGTATAACACTGCTGTCCGTATAACCGAAAAGTACCAAATTTTACCTTGTTTTGAAAATCTGCACTAATTAAGGGGGAAAAAAATCTGACTAAATTTAGCTGTGGTACTTAAATAATTACTGGAGTTTCTATGAGTTACTAAATTTAATGTTATTTGATACAAAAACAAATTGGAAATTCCGTTTGCCTTTTTGTGTAGAGACTTTTTCATAAAGTCACAATATTTCGGAAAAATAATCATAACTTTCAACTTTGGTTTACTTTTTCGGCCGTATATAAATCTCTATTAACTGCCCTCATTGCTTTTTTCACTTTCTTTTTATGCCGCTTAAATGGATCTCCACATTTATATAATTCATATTTCAATAAGAGCGAAATTCTGTGATGCTCACATATATTAATCAAACGGTTTTCACTTAATTATTGTTTTATAAATGCAATAGTCTTAAATAATAAAAGTTCTTTTTCTGAATCACAGAGATTATCAATGTAGTCTATTTCTCTGTTATTTCTATAGCTAGTTTTGTGACATTCTAAACCAGTTAATATTACAATACTGCAAGCCTGAAGACTAGTAGAAGGTTTAATATCAGGCTCCATATTAAAACAATAAAGCAAAAATATATTTATACATATCATAAACTATAAAGTATGTAACAATCAGATTATATTTTTAGTAGCACAGTAAAAGTTAGATCATTCTTCTATGATAAGAAACAACAGAATGACAATAATTTTATTAAATTGATTTCAAAACATCTGCTTTCATGCTAACGAACATTACCCTGCCTTTATCAGAAGGTGCTTATTCAAGGCAGGTGCAATTAAATCTTTCAGACTATAGAAACAAATTTAAGTTCTGTTAAGCATTTGTGTAAAACTTGCCAATATAAATATTTAAACTGATTAAAATTAACCAAGGACAGGAAATACAAGGTTTTGAACATCTTTTAAACACAAATATTTAATATATAAGCATTCGAAAGAAAGAATGGAAATGTGAGGAGAAAAAATTATCTATTTTATACTGTACAAAAAAAAAAAAAAAAAAAAAAATCAGTTTTCAGTTTAATTACTGAAAATAAAAGTAAGAGATTCTTTAGATTAGCAAAAAATACCCATTATTAAATAACTAAAAGAAATATATGGACCATTCACTAAATTTAATGGGGAAACATTACAGTCAGATTTTTTTTTCATCAGAAAAAATAAAGCCTAAATTTTACTTTGCAAATTAAAAAAAAACATGCATCAAATAACATTAAATTCAATAACTCATAGAAATTCCAGTAATTATTTAAGTACCACAGCTAAACTTAGTCAGATTTTTTTCCTCTTAATTGGTGCAGATTCTCAAAACAAGACAAAATTTGGTACTTTTCGGTTAGACGGGCACCAGTGTTATACATATATATATGTAATAAAACGACGACGATGTTCTATAATAGTGTATAATCACTAATAGAATACCATGTTGGTTGTAGAATACTACTATTCACTAAGATTCAATAGTGGGATGAGCAGTCGTTCTGGTAAGTGGATAAGCCATGGATTTGTTCTCGTAGGAGTTTCTCCAATAACAATGCAAGAAAATCAGTGTTTTAGTTCTTTATTATTTAGAGCACGAACTTAAGTTACTCCACAGATCACCGTTCCATACATCTATCACTACGGCCTTCGCTCACTAAGCTGCAACATTTCGGCGTTCTACAATCTCGGAAAAAATGACATTTCTAATTCAGCGGAGAAATAAAACGCGCGTCTTGATAGTTTAAAGAAAAGGTGCATTCTACTCTCCTGAAAAGCCAAATGAAAAAATCATTTTCACGACAAAACTAGCGCCCTCCTACTCCGCGTCAATCATTTTAAAAATCCAATCAGGATGGACTCGAGCCTCTAACGGACAAAATGATCAATTCTAATTGGCCGTAATAGGCGGTCTACTGGCAAGAACTATATTTTTTTCTCGGAACACTAAGCCCTTTAGCAACGCGTAGTAACACTTGTCACGCGATGTTAAAAATAAAAAATAAAATTAAAATCGCAGGAATATGCCAGAAAGTAAAAAGCTTACGAAATACTTCCCGCCTTTTTGAGAAGCAAGAAATAATTTATTAATAACTAAAGTAAGAAAAAGAATTTTAGCTGTTACAAGTTACGAAACTAAGATTGAAATATGTTCCACAAATTTAGAATTGAAGCTAAGAGAGAATAAAAAAAAAATGGCGCAAAAAATTTTTTTTATTTTATTACAAATCCCCCCTCCCAGAAAGACGGGTGAAAAAGTAGGTCTGAGACCTGCAATTTCACAGAAAGGGAGATGATGCAGACTTAGCTCACGAAGTTGTTGATATAAGTAATAATAATTAGATACTGAATAAAAAAAAATTTAAATTAATTTCTCTTTTTTATATAAATATAGAATTCAAATTTAAAAACACCAAGGTGATGCGTGGAATAACTTCAAATTTAAATACAATAAAATAGGCTTCAATACAAATACAAGATATAATCTTGTTTAAAGTACACATCAAAAAGTAATTTGAAAATATAAGCAATTACCCATAGTAATAACATAAAAATGAAACATAAAAATGAAAAACAATAACGTTAAATTCTTTTTTAACAATGTCAAATCTAGAAATCAATTTTTAAAAGTTTATTTCAAAAATCTTCTTAAAGGCATATTTGGAATGGCATAGTTCATTACCTCATTTTAAGGATGTCTAATTCATTTAACTGTCCAAATTCATCAGCTAACATTATAATATTAGTTCAGTTTTTGTGTGAGTAAGTCCTTGAACATTCATAACAGTTCCATTTTGGAATCTTTGTGAAAATACTTTTATAATTGTATTTTTAATTAATAACACATTTTATAATATAGTAATAATAAAATTTAACAATGTAAATCATAAACAATATAATTAAGAAACATAATAAGGAAAAATATCAATAATAATAAATATCATAAGTGTAAGTAAATCTCATAATGGGTATAAGTAAATCTCTTAATAAGTAATAATAAATATCACAAAAGACATTCTTTAAATACTTAATCTCGTTTATCTCATCTCATATTTTTGGGATGAAATATAGAGAGAAGTGGAATAAAATAAAAAATGCAATCAACTATGAAATCATTTACTTAATCTGGTAATCCGAGTACAGGATTAAGTAGGAATATGTACAAAAAAAAAAAAAAAAAAAAAAAAATATAATATGATAAATTAAAATAAAATAAAGATAAATAAAAATTTTATTCATGTTTGAGAATGCACGTGACCTTTAAACTACTAAGATTCTTAAAAAGAAATATTAATAAATGATAAAAATAAAAAACAAGATCTATTCATGTCAAATAATTACGCAATAAATATTCTCTCGGTGTGATAAAACATTGCAAGATGCAAGTAGGAAAGAGAAAAAGAAACAAAATTATATTATAATTGACATGTAATTGGACTGGAATGCAGAAGCAAAGAAAGAGAGAAAGAAAAAAAATATATTAAAATAAAGTGATAAAAATTTTGTTACTTGGCAAATAATTAATTTAATAATTGATAGATTAAATTTAATATTACAAATAGGTTCAGGTGAAAGAAAAAAAAAATATTCTAAGTAGAGTAATTCAGTACAGAATAAGAAATTTCCACTTTGTTCGTCTACGCCGGCATAAATAAACAAATATAAAAATTTCCAGACAAGTGACACTCTCGCTGCAGTCAAGAGATATCATTGCCATTCTGTGAGAATTACAGGATATTATCTGAATTAAAATATGAAAAGAAATTTACTGTTTAAGAGAAAAAATTATAAAATGATAAACTAGAGATATAGTTTAAGCTACAGTTTTTACCTGAGTTTGTTGTTGTTGATTAGGGGGTTGTTGCTCATGACTTAATTTAAATTTATCAGGGGAATAATAAGGCCTTAATTTAGATACATGTACTATTTCTGAACTTTTGAACTGGTTTTGCCTATCAATTTCAAAATTTACTTCGGATAATTTGTTAAGAATTTTATAAGGACCACTAAATACTTGTGACAACTTTCTAGTATTAGGGTACTGAAATTCTTCATAGATAACTAGATCTCCTATTTTAAATTTTGGTTCGATATAATCTTTATCATAATATCTTTTATTTTTTAAATGAAATTCATCAGTTCTTGTTTTAGCAATTTTAAGTGCTTCATGAACAGGGGGATAATAATTTTGTTGTAAGGGGGAGTCATAGGGTAATTGGCCAAAAAGCAAGTACGCAGGTGGAAATTTGGTAATAGAATGGGGTGTATTATTATATTCATTAATTACCTCAGTTAAAAGCTTAGTCCAGGGAATTTTAGAGGTAGTGGAGTTTACTTTACATTTTAATCTAGTTACTATTGTCTGATTTACTCTTTCACATTTCCCATTCGTTTGTGGATGATGGGCAGTGGTCAAACGTTGTTTAATATTATGATTTCGCAGGAATTTTTTGAATCTTGAAGAAGTAAAAGCAGCATTCCTGTCACTAAGTATTTTTTGAGGGGACTGTACACTTGAAATCTTACTAAAACAGAATAATTGTTGAGGGATTTTGATATTGAAGATTTATTTCAGACAATTTGTATAAGTTTCTGTAGTGACACTTTTGGAAGGAAATGCCCAAACATATCTTGTGGCATGGTCTATTATAATATGGAGATATTTTTTTGTAGAATTATAATAATTGAACCCTCCTACAGTATCAACAGACAGACAGTCAAAAGGTTGATCTGTAGTGGGCATAGCTTGTAATAAGCCAAATTTTTTCTGTCTAGGTTTTTTATTTTTCTGGCAAATATCACAGTATTTAACAAAGTTAGTAATGTCTTGGGTCATATCTGGCCAATAATAGTTAGGAGAAATTAAATTTTGCATTTTTTGAACACCAGGGTGACCAAACTGTTCATGAGCAACATTAAGCAATTTTTTTCTTAGGGACATGGGAACTACCACTTTACGAAAACCTTTTCTTTTAACTATAATCAGTCCATTGTCATTAATATAATTTGATCCACACACATTTTCTTTTTCTTGCATCTCAATAATCTCTTTAACGTCAAGAAGAAAAGTAAGGGGCTTACAAAAATGAGAAATAGGGTTTCGGGACAACATGTCGGCTTCGACATTTGTAGATCCCTTTAAGTACTCTATTTTGTAATCGAACATACTTAACTTCAATGACCACCTAAATAATCGACCTCTTAAATGTTTGACATTTTTTAACCAAACAAGAGATGCATGATCAGTATGAATGGTAAATTGTACACCGTGAAAGTAATGATAAAATTTATCTAAAGTATCAATGATAGCAAGACACTCTAGTTCGGTAATGAAATAATTTTTCTCATAACTTCTCAATCCTCTAGAAAAATAAGCAATTGGATGTAAAAAGTTATTATGGTCGGGTTGTTTAAGAACTGCACCTACCGCTACCTGAGAAGCGTCAACAAACATGTGTAGGGGTAATTTTGGGTCATAAATCTTTAAAATTGGTTTAGCAATGAGGGCATCTTTTAATTTTTGAAAAGAGTTTTGACATTCAGTATTCCATTCCCAAATAGTATCTTTCTTAAGTAATTTATTTAGGGGGTGTCTAATTTCAGCATATTTGTCAATAAATTTATGATACACATTTATAGAACCAAGAAATCTTTGTAATTCTTTAGTGTTAGTAGGAGGTTTTAATTTTTTAATCGTTTCTATATTAGTATTAGCTGGAGTTAAAGTTCCATTTTGGATTTCATACCCTAGAAAATTGATTTGTTTTTGAGCAAAAGTACATTTAGATAATTTTAATTTAATATTTTCTATTCGGCATAAATCAAAAATTTGGATGAGATGCTGTATATGTTCATCTATTGATTTAGAAAAAATAATTATATCATCAAAATAATAACAAGCAAAGTCTATTTTATATTTTGTAAGAATTCTTCTAATTGTCCTGTTGAAAATTGGGGGGCCTACCTTTACACCAAAGGGGAGAACATTCCATTCCCAGAGCCCACAATTAGTAGTAAAGGCTAACTTTTCGGAATCGGCTGGGTGAATAGGTATGTGCCAATAGCCTGAGGCTAAATCTAGTGTAGAGAAATATTGGGCACCACTTAATTTGTCTAAAATTTCATCTATTCGGGGTAAAGGTTCAGCGTCATTTTTCATGATAGAATTTAATTTTCGGTAGTCAACACACATTCGGGTTTTTTTACCTTCATCTCGTTTATTTACTAACGTAACTGGAGAAGAGTAGGGGCTATAACTTTCTTTAATTAACCCAGCAGCTAATAATGATTGGATTTGCTGAGATATTTCTTTTTCATCAGCAGTGGATGTACGATAAGGCCTCAAAGATATTGGTAGGTCAGATTTAAGATAAATACGCTGAGGTTCAATATTAATTCTCCCTACATCATATTTATTTTTTGCAAAAATATCTAAATAATCCCTTAAAAGTTCCCTTACATTTTTATTTTGAATAGCATTCAGATCCCCCAATAGATTATAATCATCATTATTAGTTCGCGACAAGGATTGAGGAGTTATGGTATTTCCATAATCGGGTTGCACAGTAGTATCATTTTTTATAATATCAAAATGAAGCAATTCTAAGTTATCACTGGATATGTTGACATATGGGTTTAACGAAATATTGTCTTGTAACACCTGGCTTTTTGCACAATCAATTTTCAATTTAAATTTGGCACAATCAGGTAAACCTAAAATAGCATAGTCCAAATCAAGTTGACTTACTAAAAAATTAACATATCTCTTTATATTACCAAATTTAATACATAATCGACAAGATTTATTAATTGTAAGAGTTCCTTGTGCCTGTCTGATAGTAATAGGGGTAACATTATGTAAATTACCATTTAAATATCGAACAAATTTGAGGGGTAAAATTGAGACAGTTGATCCACTATCCACCACACAATACACTTTGTTATTGCCCACATATCCAGGGATAAATAATTGTCAAATATTATTAGTAGGGGGTGGTTGAATATGAGCAGGAGTTTCAGTTTGAAAGGAATTTGTGTTAAATATACAACTCCTTTCCCAATGATATGCATTTTCTATGCCTCTGTTTAAACATATTCTGCACGGACGACTTGGGTAGTTATTCTGGTAATGAGTCGTAGGCATTCTAGGAGTGAAAAACCTAGGATTAAAATTTTGGAATGGATTGTTTAGAGTAGGTCGAGTCCAATGTCTGGGCTGAGGATTGGGATTGTGCATAGGTCTAGTTTGTTGAAAATTTCTATTGCCGTTATTAGAGGTATGATTTGGAATCGCTGCTAATTGTTTAGCAATGCGAAACCATTCACGAGTATTGGAAGGAGGGTTAACCATCAAACAATTTTGATACTCCGGCTGAAGTCCATCAGTTAATCCCTGTATAATTAAATTTTCCCCAAGCTGAAGTTGCCTTCCAATCTCAACTTTCTTTCTAAAATAAGAATCCAAATCACTTAGATCATTTAACTTTAAGGAAATAAATTCAGAAAATTTTGGAACTCTAACTTGAATGAATTTTTCACTTAAAATCTCGACAATTTCTTCATAAGTAGCACAATCCAAACAATCATTGATATAAGTTTTTAGCACTTCCCCCTTTAAATATTTTGAAATATTTTGGTGTTTCCACTCATTATCTTTTTTTTCTACAGAACATTCTCGATCAAAATGTTTAAACCATTTAAATATATCCATGCCCAACCCAAATTCAAAAGGGACAATATCAAGTTTATTTTCTGACATTTTTTCTTCTTTTACTAATCCTGACCTTAGTAACATGAAAGAACGATAATTCATATGGAAAATATTTAAATGCTATACTTCAATTATTAAAATTCAATTACTATACTTCAAATACCTCAATAAATAATAATAAAAATAAATAAATAATAAAATAATAAGTAATAAAATAATAAATATCGGGTTTCCATACATGGGAATAACAAATAATTTTAAAAACAAAAATACTTTTCTTTACGTATGGAAAATAAATTTTGCAACAGAGTATTTTTTTTAACAACAAATTAATCCATCTTTCGATTTAAAAAAAAAAAACCTTTAAAACTAAATAAAATTTCTATGAGCATAAAATTTCAATTATAAATTAAGAACACATTTATTTTTTAATATCTGTAATAAAAGAGAAAGAAAAAATCAAGAATTTAAACAAAGAAATGATTATTAAAATTTCTTAGCCAATAAACAAATAAAATAATAACTTACAGACATGTTCGATGTGGCCTTGTTCAAATACCTAATTTTTTATTAAACTAAACAAAAAATAAAGCACTTCGTAGATACGACTCACAGGTGCAAATTTCAATTATCTTGTATTACTGATGGAATCTACCGTAGTTTCGCAACCATACAGCAGGTGTTCATTTATTATGAAATGAAAATTTATCAAAATATTTATGCACTTTTACCTAGAAAATACAGTAAATAAATAAATAAAAGAAAATGATGTTGAATTGATTTCATGCAGGTGATCTTTTGTAATTTTTATTTTGCATATCTCACAGTTTGGTTGCATATCTCTCAGTTGAAAAGTTTCTCACTAGAATGCGAGGTATATTTCACATTTAAAATATTTGTAGATGTAGATACCACACATAATTACAAACAAAACTTTATAAGACGATCTTTTTTCAGCTGAAAGGTTTATCATTTATGCACATGAAGATGTTTTTCCATGCAGGCCATCTCGTCGTAACATGGGTGGAAGTAGACGCAGATGAGGTTAAAGATGCGTGCAGCTAACATCTCAAAAACTCTGACTGTTAGTAACACACATTGAGTCTTATTGCAGGAAACAAAATTACAATATTAGTATTAACACACAGCAGCTGATCCCATCCATCTTCAGTCTTGGACATACCATTTAGATGGAAGATATCATAGTTATTTTTTTTCTGTATTAAATGTTAAGATGAAAACAATACCAGGAAAAATGTAGGAACAACTGTAAGTGTATGAAGAGCATGCAGCTTATTCTCAAAAGTTTTACGCCGGTTCATTTTTAATCCTGCCGGCTAAAATGTAATAAAACGACGACGATGTTCTATAATAGTGTATAATCACTAATAGAATACCATGTTGGTTGTAGAATACTACTATTCACTAAGATTCAATAGTGGGATGAGCAGTCGTTCTGGTAAGTGGATAAGCCATGGATTTGTTCTCGTAGGAGTTTCTCCAATAACAATGCAAGAAAATCAGTGTTTTAGTTCTTTATTATTTAGAGCACGAACTTAAGTTACTCCACAGATCACCGTTCCATACATCTATCACTACGGCCTTCGCTCACTAAGCTGCAACATTCCGGCGTTCTACAATCTCGGAAAAAATGACATTTCTAATTCAGCGGAGAAATAAAACGCGCGTCTTGATAGTTTAAAGAAAAGGTGCATTCTACTCTCCTGAAAAGCCAAATGAAAAAATCATTTTCACGACAAAACTAGCGCCCTCCTACTCCGCGTCAATCATTTTAAAAATCCAATCAGGATGGACTCGAGCCTCTAACGGACAAAATGATCAATCCTAATTGGCCGTAATAGGCGGTCTACTGGCAAGAACTATATTTTTTTCTCGGAACACTAAGCCCTTTAGCAACGCGTAGTAACACTTGTCACGCGATGTTAAAAATAAAAAATAAAATTAAAATCGCAGGAATATGCCAGAAAGTAAAAAGCTTACGAAATACTTCCCGCCTTTTTGAGAAGCAAGAAATAATTTATTAATAACTAAAGTAAGAAAAAGAATTTTAGCTGTTACAAGTTACGAAACTAAGATTGAAATATGTTCCACAAATTTAGAATTGAAGCTAAGAGAGAATAAAAAAAAAATGGCGCAAAATTTTTTTTTTATTTTATTACATATATATATCAATATACTGTATATATACATACATATGTACCTGTATAATACATTTGCATTTATATAGATATATACATATGTACATATGTAAAAATAAAACACGCATCCGGCTAATTGGAAAGTACCCAAAATTTTTGCATAAGCCATGTGAAAGACATCATTTTTATTTCACAGATAGAAAGCCCAAAGTGTAAACTTTTATTTAAAACAAAAAGAAATTGGAAATTTCATTTGCCTTTTTGTGTACATATGTAATATTTAAAAATAAAACATGCATCCGGCTAAATGGAAAGTACCCAAAATTTTTGCATAAGCCATGCGGGAGACATCATTTTTATTTCACAAATAGAAAGCCCAAAGTGTAAACTTTTATTTAAAACAAAAAGAAATTGGAAATTTCATTTGCCTTTTTGTGTGCATATGTAATATGTAAAAATAAAACATGCATCCGGCTAAATGGAAAGTACCCAAAATTTTTGCATAAGCCATGCGAAACACATCATTTTTATTTCATAGATAGAAAGCCCAAAGTATAAACTTTTATTTAAAACAAAAAGAAATTGGAAATTTAATTTGCCTTTTTGTGTACAGCCTTTTTGGTGAAGTCACAAAAATTTGGAAAAATAACCATAACTCTCAACTTTGGCTAATTTTTTTTATCCTAAATATTACAAGTAAATTTTTTAAATATTTTTTTTATTAAAATCTGCATTTTTTTATATTCTTACAGTGATATTTTTAAGATGATTCACGTTTTAGATCCAGAGAAACAATTTTTTGAAAATGGAACTGCAATCTCAAAATACAGACTCAGAAATGTGCGTTTTGAGAGACCCCCAAGAATTGGACCCCCCATATCTCACAAAGTATGAGGTCTAGGAAGGAAAAATTTCTGATGAAATCATTTCATGATAGAATTAGTGTGTACACAAAGTTTCATCAAAATCCCTGCGGGTCGGGTTACAAGGTCTGGTTGAATTGACATGGAATGACCCATAAGGGATTGTACAGTGTGCTTATATTTTTACAAGATAGATTGCATTTTTTCGATGCTGTTAAAATTCTTGCAAGTTTTAATTAATGAAGCTAATATATTATTATGATAATATTGTGCTAATATAATTTTCTTATGGTTAATGTATAATTATAATATGACTTGATTAAATAATTAGAGAAATTTTCTTTGCTCAATGAATGATTAGAATTTGTTAATCAGAATGTTATTGGTATCAGTACAGTTGCAGTTTAGCAGCACAATACAAACCTTATAAAAGAGCCAGGATTAGTTTTTTAGTTTTTTTTCTTTTCTGTCCAACAACATATCAGTTTTCTAAACATTCAAAATAAATTTGCGATAGATAACAGAGTATCTCTGTTTTTTCCTTCCATAATCCTCCGTTTCGTTATTTTCAGTAAATATGATCAAAATTTCCGACTTTTAACGGACTTTTAACCCTTTTCTCGTGAAAAAGGACTTTTTAGTGAAGTTCTAGAAAAATACATCTGTGAATTTCAGATTTTTTAACAGTGTATGTGGTGGAACATTTTTGTGAAAGTGTCCTAAAGTACCACATGTTACACATGAGACTTACAATTTATAATTTTTAATAATTAACCGATTTATTAATTAATAATCGAAAATCAATATCTTCAAAAAGTCATCTGCGTCCAAAAACAAAGTTTTTGACGCTCACAAAAACCAATTTACTCTTCGAAGAAAAAAAAATATATATGTATATACACATGTACATTGTGGTTAGGAAAATTACACCGCATTACACGGTACGCGAAAGATAGTGGTTAGTACAATTAAAATAATATTAAGATAATATCCCAATCCGCGTTGTGAGAGATTGAACTGGATATTACCAAATGAAAATTGTTTTCTTTTAAACTTATCAATAATTTAAATAAAGGAAAATCGCAATAGCTCAGACTCCACTTATTTAACGTTTAACTTAGCAAATTTAGGATTCTAATGGGTTACATAAAATTAACAAAATAAAAGAATTCTGATCGTTAATATTAAAGGTTATTAATCTATTAACTCGCTGAAAATAAATAGAGTAAAAGAAATCATGAAAAAAAAACACAAATACATATATACACTCAAACATTTATTTTCAAAATATATGAATTGTAAAATATAAATAACAAATAGTAAGATTCACCAATAAGTATATAATTTACTTACTACACTTAATTCTTTTGTTTTAAATTCAACTCAAATAATGGATATTATTAAATGCTCACAGCACAATCCTTCAGGGCTGTTCCCCCCAAAAAATATTCATTATAGTTTTATTTTATTATTATTTTAATTGATTTTATCAATTAAAACTTAAATAGTGCATTTTTTTTATTAATGAAACACATAAAACAAAATATTTTTTTTTAAATGGCCTTATCACTTGGAAGGATTATAAAGAATATCGCACCATAACCACGGCATCCAGCAGACTTGATAATCCTCTTAGATAGTCCTGTATGGTTATTAAAATGTCTCTTGCCCATAAGCGCACCACTCATTAATGTGAATGTTATTCATTATTGTTCACAGAGTTACATATTGTTGAAAATCCAAACAAGCATCGAATAGGATTACTATCCTGCACTGTTCACAAATCATGAATTGAAGATAATCACACCAAGTCCGTTCAACAATGGTAGGTTGCAGGGAGGCATAAATAATAATCTTGAAGAATGACTAATAGAGGAATCATAATCGTGCCTTATAAGAATCACGCAGAGTCAGTTTAAAAATGGAATATTGCAGATAAATTGAAGATAATCACACCAAGTCCATTCATCAATGGTAGGTTGCAGAGAGGCATAAATACTAATCTTGAAGAATGACTAATAGAGGAATCATAATCGTGCCTTATGAGAATCACGCAGAGTCAGTTTAAAAATGGAATATTGCAGATATGAATTAATAATAATTGTAAATAGCGTGTAATAGATGAATCATAATCTTGACTTAAAGAGCATCACACGGAGGCAGTCTAAAAAGGGAATGTCGAATTTCTACGCCTCCTCTTCCAAAAAAAATCTCACTTATTCATATTTCTTCTATAATTCGCACCTCGTTCCAAAGTCCCTTTTAAAGAAAAATAAACACATTTTTTTCTTCCACCGATCTCCAGGTGACAGAAGACAAAATCTGAGAAAAAGAGAAGTTTTTTCTTCCCTCTTCATCTCTGTGTCGGGATGACCCATTCTGATTGGTTACTTAAAAAAAATTTATTTGTCCGTTGTAATCCTAAGCAGGTCATTGGTACTTTGTCCTTCGGGGAGGTATGTCTTTTTATTTTTTCCTCCTCCTTTTTTTCTTGTTTATTTGACTTCTCCTTTCCATTAGACCTCTCATGATGCCACCGCTTTTGTGTGGGACTTCCGACCACACGCGATGCTTGTCCCCTGGTTGTAAATAATTGTTGAAAGCCCCATAAATTCTGCACTTGTTCCTTCGACCTTTTTATGTCAAAGGCTGGTGACAAACTATACTTTATAGCTTTATTGCCTGATTTTGTCTGTCTGGGAATTCGTGGTGATAATTCATCCAAGAATACACACGTGCATTATTATTATTATTATTATTATTATTATTATTATTATAAATAAATCTTGCAGTTTTTACTACAATTAGCTTTCAACTTTACCTAATAATTAAAAATGTTATAATTATTATTCCTTGGTTATTGCTAAAATAAATTCAAAATTTTATTTTAATTTTTATATATCTATTTATATTTTTTAGATTGTGCTGTTCATTTTCTTTTTATACATATTTACTTAAGCAATGTCATGACGATTTCGTCACTACATACATATATATTGTTTTAAGCTAAATCGATCAAATGGTTCGGTATAGTTAAAATTGAAAGACATTAAAAAATATTGTACTGTTACGTCTGAAATGCCACAATCAATTAAAAAAAATGTCGCAATTAACTCGTATAAAAAAATGAAAAAGAGTCGATATTACGAAAACCGGTTTACTCTTTAGGGGAAACTAGGGCACATTGATATACCCCCTCTACTGCTCAAAAAATCATTATAGGAAATTTCCAACAGCTCCAAAATGTGACGCTAGTGTACACAACTACAAACAGAATGTCTTGGCATGATTCAGTTAGTTTGTTGAAATGGGACGGGTGATCTATTGTTTTTGTAGGCCAAAAGTAAATTTGAGTTGTACAACTGAAATGGTATTATACTACTGTTTCAACATTTTCAACCGAGAAAAATACTCTTCTTGGCAAGTATAACGTTAAAAATTAAAGCAGAATAACGTTAAAAAATTTCATTTATTCGAACTCATTTTCTCTTGACTTCATATCACTCGAATTAATGTTATTCCGAATTTTCATTTTTCGTCACTTTCACCCGCACTGTAAAAAAAAATTCAAGAGATTACTAAAAATTTTTTAGTAAATTTGTATTCCACAGAATTTTTTAGTAACCATTACAAACTTTTTTTTTTGTAAGTGAAACAAGCATTTCTTTTGTAAACTGAACAAAAGAATTTTTTGTATAACTAACTTAAAAATTTTTAGTATGAACCACCAAGCAAAATTTAGTAATAGCTCCAAAATGATTTTCAATAACCTTTACGTGCGCCCGAAGGGCAAGAGCTTCCTTCGAGCTGCATGCAGACTTCTGAAGCGATAGATTTTCGGCAAAACCGCAATAGATGGCAGCACCAAACATTGCTACCACCTCCGACAGGATTTTCATAATCCCTTTATTAACGAGTACTTATACTACATACATTCGGCGCGTAATTGGCTGTGTCCAGCATCGAACCCGGGACCTTTCAGCCTGGAGTCCGTTACTATAACCACTATGCTAGCAAGGCCACACCAAGTGAATTTTAGTAACAGCTATTAAAAAATATAAAACTATTAACTCTTATTCATTGCTAACTTTTTTCTAGTAATTCTTACAGATTTTCTAGTAACCAACTAAGATTACTAAAAATTTTTTAGTAATTACAAGGATCACTAAACTTTTTTTAGTAGATCGACCCTTTTTTTTACAGTGCGGACTTCATATTCTTGAAATAGCTTTTTTTCTTTCATTTTTGCCATAATTGTTCTGAACAAGCATACATATAGTTTCATGCGTTTGATATCCGTTTAATTAGTGTCCCGTCTGTCCATCAATGATACCTCCACCCTCCACCCCAACTTCATCTGTGCTTGTTCCTAACCCCTTAATTTGTTGATGTATTTAATTTAATTTTACTTTTAATTTAATATTATGCCCTATTTTAATGATAACAGCCGAAATATATTTACAAAATACTATAACTATAATTTCTTTGTAATTTTTTTTTAAAGTGTTCTGCAATATATAAGAAATATACAATGTTTCGAGAACTATAAAAGATGTGTTATGAAATGCTACCATAATTTAAATTTATGTTATCATATAGTCCAAAATTTTAAGTCGAATTTCTTAACAATGGTCAGTGACAGAAAATTAATTTTTTTTTTATTTTTAGGCAATGCACATTACAAAACAGAATGTTTGTTAATTTTTTTTGAGTAGTGTTATCAAGAAATATTAAATAAATATTTTTTATGAAATATTTATGGGAGAGATTTAACACACTACTAGAGAACATGCGTGCAGAAATGTGACTATATTTAAAATGGTGTGTCTAAGATACATTCAAGATAAAATTCACAAAATTTCATCAAATAATAAAATAAAATATCGTTTTTTAAGAAAGGAATCTTTGGCTCAGTGAAATTTTGTATCATAACTATTTATTAAAAAGCATTAAATTTTTTTTTTATTTTGTAACTTTAATTTTTTTAAAGACAGGATATTCTTCGGAAAAATTAGGTTTTTTTTGTTATTCATGAAACATTTTCTTATTTAAACTATTCCCTTATAAAAAGAATTGTATTTTGGTAAATTTAAAGAAAAGAAAAGTAGATAGTCTTATCGCCGGTTTTGCAGATTACAAAACATCTTTTTCTCTTTTTCTTGGTTTCATATAGAAAGTTTTTATCCCGGTTACATAAAATAAATAAGTAAATAAACAATCCTTTAATTAAGCATATCACGTTTCTTTTATCGAAAAAAGGGTATTAATCAAATTTTATTTATTTCTTCAAGTTCTAATGAATAGTTCTTTCGAAGAGTTTTTCTATTCGAGCTGTCTTCATTTTCAGCTTTAAAAATTTTCAGGTGCAGATAATAGATAGTGGCTTAAGTAATAGCTTAATTCAGGAATAACAATAAAAAAAGTGATGAACTTTTCTCGAAAAGCTGCTTTAAAATGTTACATTGAAAAAAAAAAGTTTTGAATTTTAAACAAGTTTGGTTAAATTTGTATGAGAAAAAAATAGTGTTTTATACCGGGAGTTTTATCTTTATAACAAAAGAACTAATGTAGCCCAAATGGATTGAAATTTCAGCAATATGCTGCCAAAGCAATATGAATTTTTTTAGGCTTAGTTAAAATTATAAAAAATAATAAAAAATCTAATTTAAAATCAAACCGACGGATGGCGCTCTATATGCAGTAAGTTCAGAAGAGGAGCTTGTACACGACACACGCGCTTTTTGAATTACGCATACCTCATGTAAGTGATTCTATAGATATCTGCGGAATGAAAGTCACTGAAAACGGTAGACAGCACATTGAAAATCTCTTAGTTGCGCAGTTCCGTATGAATAGTTTTTTTCGTTCTGTTTCTGTGAAGATGCCCGCAGTCTCTTTTCTCAATTATTACATTTTTATTACATTTCAGTATGCACAAAAAAGTCTTCTATTTCTCAAACTTCCATGCGTTGTTTTCCAGAATGCGGTATTTGGGAAAAGGAATTGCGAACGTCTTCGCAGAAACAAAATGAAAATGCAAGAGATTTTCAATGTGCTGCCCACCATTTTCTGCGTCAATGGCACAGCATATATGTAGAAAAATGAACACGAGATATGCGTGCTTCACATTTTTATCACCAATACGCGTATGTTGTGCGCAAGCTCGAGCACTGACTTTACTGCATACACAGAGCCCCTTCTCGGTTTGATTTTAAGTTTTATTTTTTACTAGATGACTCGCCCGGCGTTGCCCGGATCCATAATAACCATGATGCATTAAAAAATCTATAATATTGACAAAAAGAAAAAAAAAGATTCTAAAAGCGCAAAATCTTGAAAAATCATTATAAATTACTTCGAAAATAGCACTGAAAATGGAACTAAAAGTCGATGAATTTAAAAAATCTTTGCAGATAAAATTTAGTAAATTAAGCTAAAATTTCTAAACAATTTGCTTTTTATAAACGTCAAAAAATAGCCTGAAAATGCGAAGAAAATGCTAAAATGGCATTAAGAATTTGTTTTCAAATTTAAAAATCGCTGCTCAAATTCCGAATGAGCTTTATTAAAAAAGAGAACTAAATTCAGTATGTTGTTGGGTTAAAAGACTGAAACCGGCCCAATAATGCCCGGCCTTCAATAATGTGAAAAAATCCCATCGAAACATAAAAAGAAAGAAAAAATCGACTAAAAAATGAAATTAAGAAGAAGTAATAAAAAATTTTAAAATCGGGCTTCGAGGTGCAAAACTTCATATATGGAGCTATCTGCCCTCCAAATTTTGTAAATTTACTTGAGCCGGTATCTTAAAAACAGCACTGATACACTCATAAACTTTCTTTAAACCATGCTTAAAAGATTCCCATTGCTTTGGCAGCATATTGCTGAAATTTCAGGTTTTTTTGGATCAATGGTTCTTTTGTTATCGGGTTTTAGTGTCACGACTTAAAAAAATACCCTGTATTTTAGTTAATTTTAATATTTTTGGAAAAGGTTGGTTTTTTTTAAAATATTTTTGGATTTATTATTTGGAATTTTAATATTTTCAGAAAACGATTAAAGTAAAATTCGCTTTTTTTAGGTAATTATTTTATACAAACCCAGACTCATAAAATTATAAATATTGTAAAATTTCGTTACAACGATTCTCAGGAAGTCACGAATTAAATTCGCTACATTGAAACATCCGTTAAAGGGATTTTTTTATAATAAAGCAGAATAATATGATTTCTTTTAAGAATCGAAATAATATTTGTTAAGGTGAAAAAATTGTTATAGTGACTTTCGTTATAACGTGGTTCTACTCAGAAATTTTAACAAAGTAATTTCTGTTAGTTTGGTTTTGCTTTTTAACTGAAGATCTCTGACTTTTATATGAAATTTCTACTTAAAATCCGAATAAAAATTAGTTTAAAATGTCTTGAAATTTAAAGAATTTTATTATATGTTTTATGAGTAACAGCAATTAAAATTAAAAATAGTTGAAATGCAAATGTGTGGAATATTTTTCACTCCATTCAATATTAATTCACACATCCGCATGTAAAAGTATTTCACCCGAGTTTTTAACTTCTTATTTAAAATTTAACAAAATACAGGTTTAATGGGTTATGTAGCGTTTGTAGCATTTGAAGTGGGACAAATTTAATATATTAACATAAATCTTTTTTTTCTTGCAAATAAAATTGAGTATAGAAATTTTGATACAATTGCATTAATAAAATACTGAATTTTTTTAATTACAAATACTCGATATACATTCTGTTTTTTTGTTGTTGTTTTTTTTTGGGGGGGGGGGAGAATCTTTGACATAGTTTCTTTATTAAATAAAAGAAAAGCTAATAAATGCCACTTGATGTTTCAAAAATATCTAGAAACAGAAATATATTTTTATTTATATAATTTGCTTTCATATTTAGATGATAGGTTATAGTATTAGTAAATATATATCTATACATATAATAAAACAGTAGGACCCGGTGTGTCTGTACATTGAAGATAATTGACAAAAATGGAGTCAGGGCGATAAAAGAAAACCAATGAAACACAAAAAAAATTTTTTTGAATTTTTTGTCTGTCTGTCTGTCTGTCTGTCTGTCTGTTTGTTCGAGGTTATCTTCGTAACTACTGAATGGATTTTTATGCGGTTTTCACTAATGAAGAATGCACACTCCCGGGCAGTGTATAGGCTTTGTTTCATCAAAATCGGACAACAGACAAAAAAGTAACAAAAAGAAACAAAAGAAACTATTAGGTGCGCTGCTCACGTTTTTTAGTACATAACGTTTTTTAGTACATATAAAATCCAATAGATGTCACTGTGCGATTTTAAAACGCGCTATCGTTATGTTTTCGCCAGTCTACTTAAGTATGAGAAAGTTTCAAGCTGGCTGTCGTTCCATGTGGTTTAGTCGGTAGAACGTCAGTGCGCCATACTGATGGCCCGGGTTCGATTCCCAGCATGGAATTTTTTTTCACTATGTTGGCATTAACGCCTATAAGCAATTAAAAGAATTTGAAATATTGTATTCAAGGCGAATTTTCTCTCTGGGAAAATTTCCTTGCATTAATATGTCAGTGTAATTTTTTTTTCGATTTAATTTTTTTTTCGAAACTTTGTTTTTCTTAAAAAAATTACAGTAAATATTTGATATTTCCCAACGTTTTTTGAATGATCGACTTGCTTTTTTTTTTTTTAATGTATGTCTGAACCTTATCTAACTACTTCTTCAAGATTTCTTTAGATAAACCGACCAGCGTCGCGGGCGAAGGCCGCTAGTATTTTAATATTCCTCCAAGGATGTACATTCTATTAAGTTCTGCCTTAGAAAGACCCCCCATGAAGGGTACTCCTCCCTGGGCCTATATCCCTCGAGTAGATAATCAGCCGACACAAAACAAACCTAACCTATTAAGTTCTGCATGATGGGAAGATTCTTGCACTCAAAAAAATTACATTAAAAAGTTAAGCTCTTACCCCCTTTAT
Source organism: Maratus speculifer (assembly GCA_964019185.1). Taxonomy (NCBI): domain Eukaryota; kingdom Metazoa; phylum Arthropoda; class Arachnida; order Araneae; family Salticidae; genus Maratus; species Maratus speculifer. The sequence goes on from OZ025294.1 coordinate 408,236,846, forward strand.
TCACATCATTCTCTACTCCCCAAAACCTTTCTACACTATATTAGTTGATTGTAAAACAAAAGCTGAATATGTGTGATAGGTAATCGTCTTAAGCTCCTAAAAATCTTGTAATGTTGAGTAAATATCATGATTAACATGTATTTGCGCTCCCAAATTAAATTGTATTTAAAAACTAGTCGTTGGGGGCCACCGTAATACTTACCCATCATGGATATGTATATGAAAATAAAACATGTGAAAACTATTTATACAATGCATTGCAATTCATAAACAAAATTTATATATTGTTAATATACATAGTAATGCTATATCAAAGAACTGCTGATTACCAATTTCGACAAATTATATAAAACGCCAAACTACTCAAGTAGTACCGAACTGCGTAAAAGAAACATCCTTATAACTCCAAAAATAATAATTCTATTAACAAACAATTAACTGCGTCGGATTAAGCTTCTCATTTCCAATTAAAGTATACCTCTGAATTGAAATTTGAATGAAATACAGGGTCATGAAAAATCGAAGAATGTGGAAAACAGGATTACAATTATCTCGAAAACTAATAATCCGATCGACTTCATTTTATATGCAAAATGTGTGTTATTTTATTGCCTTTTACATCCATTCCTTAGAACAAAAAAATTCGAAAAATTTTATATACCTTTCATCAGAACGAATTTTTCGAGAGTCCGAAAAAAATAGTTCCGGATAATCGAGGTTGCTGATATTAAATAGGCTTCGTCCCATTTTTACATACTAACTTCATACAAAATTTCAAGTCTCTATCTCAATTTGTTCGGGAGATAGAGCGTTTACAGACAGACAGACAGACAGACAGACGGACGGACGGACGGCAAAAAAAATTTTCTAAAAATATGTTTTTCGGAGTCTCCACTATCTAAAACGTGTAAATCCGTCAAAAAAAATTTTTCGATTTTCAAAACGATTGCAAGACTTACCCTATACTACGTATGATGGGTAAGTAATAAAACTAATGATTTTAACTGACGAATTTTATTAAAATTTAACTAAATCCAAAAACTGCGCTGTGTTATTTTACTTCAAGATTCAATATGAAGCGATTAAGTACCAAATGCATTTTTCTGCTGTAATTATAATTATATTAAACGTATTCCAAAAATCACACTAATAGTTTGGAATAATAACAAAAAGAGTTTATTTACATTACACAAAGTGAAACACAAATAAAGAACTATGAGCAAGATGTATAATAAATCAACCAATTGTTTCTTCAGTTTGCATTATTTTATTAATCTAAACCAACATTATGCCAACATACTCTTTTTCTGTTAACATTTAAGCGGGATTTTGTTAATTTGAAGACAAATATCAAAATATTCTTTTTAATTTTGATGTATCGCATTTTTAATCTTTTACATGAATTTATTTATCACACAATCACACATGGCACATTTTTTATCAATATTTGTTTTTCAGAGAATAATATATATATGTACGCATATCTCAGCCGATCAATGATTAGCTCCCTAAATATTACATAAATTTAGTACAGGGTGTTTCGCTACCAGACCGACAAACTTTGAGAGGTGATAGTAGACATAAAGACAAACATTATTAAATAGGAAACCATGGGGCGCAAACGTCTTCTGTAGGAGCTAGGGGCCATTAAAGTTTAAGGTCCAAAAATTCAAACGCTGATAAAAATTAGAAAAAAGGGTCGATTTGTTTGCGGTTTTCTCTAAAATCATTCTTTATATCACGATTTTTTAATTTTTTAATGTTAAAGATTAAGTTCGAAAATTGTCGATAGAGGGCGCTTTAGACTTTAGAGTAACGAACAAATACTTTTTTGTCATTCTTTTGTGCATGGGGTTGAAATTATTCTAAAGTTTAGACTTTAACTTAAATTTTAAATCCAAAATCGGAAACATGGAGATCGGTTAACTAGCGAAAATTTAACTGTGAACCGAGGGGAGATTTTAAATGCTCATAAACATTGGACAAACTAATCGATTTTGTTGCGGTTTGCGTGTAGGTCATTCCCTTGGTTATTATTTTATTCAAAATGACGTACAGCTGTGGTGTCCTCATTTTTTCATAGAGGGCGCTTCCGAAACATGTCCAACATTTCAATGGCATTAATCCTGGGTGTTTTACTACCAGATTACCATATTTCCAGGAAGTGTTAGAGATGCAAATGTTACTGGGAATCACATAGGAATGTAACGTTAAAAATGTCTTTTTTGCGAGTTATGGTTAAAGGAAGCAGAGAAAAAAACAACAGAAACAAGCAGATAAACAGCAACATGTTAATATGACATAAAACAGTTTATTTAAAGGTTTTACTTGAAAAGATGTTCGAAATTACGACCAGAAGTAATTCGACATACTTGACAGCGGCGTAGCATGTAATTCCTCACGCTTTGAAAGATACCTCGAATCTTTGATAGATTTCCGGGAGCTACAGAAATACGAGCTGCTAAGTCTTTAATTGATAGTACGTGATTCACTTACACCCAACTTTTCATGTGACCCCAGCAGAAGAAGCTCATACTTGATAAGTTCGGTGATCTGTCAGGCCAATAAACCGGGCACCACGACCTATCCACTGCTGTCCATATGTTACGTTGGGGTATCGGTGAACATCATTGGTAAAATGTGGAAGAGCCCAATCGTGCTGGAACCACATAGAGCTGCGCAACGAGAGAGAAACTTTCACGCGCATTACCGTTCAGCGCCATCTAGCGCAAGAAAATCGCAGCGCCATCTACCGCAAGAAAATCGCAGCGCCAGCTGCTGTCGCTGTCAAGTTTGCCGGAGTTTTTCTGGTCGTAATTTCGAACACTTTTTGCAGTAAAACCTTTAAATAAACTTTGTTCTGTCACTTTAACATGTTGCTGTTTCTCTGCTTGTTTCTGTTGTTTTGTTCTCTGCTTTTTTTTAAACGTAACATGCAAAAAAGCAACTTTCAGCGTCACATTCCTGTGTGATTCCGAGTTGTCTTTGCATCCCTTATACTTCCTGGAAGTATGGTGGTCTGGTAATAAAACATCCAGGAGTAATACCACTGAAATGTCGGACATGTGTCGGATACGCCCTCTATCAAAAAATAAGGACATGAAAGCTGTACGTCATTTTGAATAAAATAATTACCAAGGGAATGACCTACACGAAAACCGCAACAAAATCGATTAGTTTGTCCAGTGTTTATGAGCGTTTAAAATCTCCCCCTCGGTTCACAGTTAAATTTTCGCTAGTTAACCGATCCCCATGTTTCCGATTTTGGGCTTAAAATTTAAGTTAAATTTAAACTTTAGAATAATTTCAACCCCATGCACAAAAGAACGGCAAAAAGTATTTGTCCGTTACACTAATGTCTAAAGCGCCCTCTATCGAAAATTTTTGAACTTAACCTTTAAAATTAAAAAAATAAAAAATCGTGATATAAAGAATGATTTTAGAAAAAACCGCAAACAAATCGACGCTTTTTTCTGATTTTTATCAGCGTTTGAATTTTTGGACCTTAAACTTTATTGGCCCCTAGCTCCTACAGAAGACGTTTGCGCCCCATGGTTTCCAATTTAATAATGTTTGTCTTTATGTCTACTATCACCCCTCTAAGTTTTTCGGTCTGGAAGCGAAACACCCTGTATAGGTTACAAAAAGGCATCAGGGAAAATTAGATAAATTATATCATAATTCCAGTGGTGCCACAAACCTCAGCCACAGAATTTTAGGTAGATCTTATACTCCTGGCCACAAAAAAATTAAAACATCTCACAATAATAAAAAAAATCAAGATTTTACATCCTATTGGAGCAACTCGTACCTTTCTTCCTTTCATCTCTGTTTTTAGGTGCGTTCGTAATTATGTAAATACGTAGCACCTATTGTTGTCGCTAAGTCCGTCCGTTTGTCTGTCCGTCCGTCTGTCCGTCTGTCTGTCCGTCCGCATATAACAACGCAAAAACTACCCAACCGAATCGTTTGAAATTTAAAATACATAATTATTACATAATTTTGTAGAGTCATTTCAATTTTTATGAAAATCGGATGAATAGATCACTTACAGGGGCAATCAAAAGGATTACGTTACATTACGGTCAATGGGGAAAAAAGTTTCAAATGCCTTTTAATCGTTTGAAATTTAAAATACATAATTATTACATAATTTTGTCGAGTTATTTGAAATTGTTTGATAATCGGGTGCATAGATCAGTTACAGGGGGAATCAAAAGTATTCAATTACATTATGATCAATGGGGAAAAAGTTTCAAATGTGTTTTATACGTTTGAAATTTAAAATACATAATTATCACATAATTTTGTCGAGTTATTTCAAATTTTATGAAATTCGGATGCATAGATCAATTACAGGGACAATCAAAAGTATTCCGTTACATTACGGTCAATGGAGAAAAATGTTTCAAATGCATTTTAATGGTGTTACACTCATTCGAACTTAATAAAATTTATTTGCAACTATATGTAAGTACATATTATAATATACATTTTACATAATTTGTGGTGCAAAGAACATTTGTTATTGATTTACAAGGCCACACAAAGGTATTCCATTACATAATGGTATAGGGGGAACATTGTTTGATGAGCGTTTTAATTGTAATTCACTATTTACAATTTTATGAGATTGATGTATGAGAGTAATATTTTTAAAACTTCGTTATCGTACGAACGCACCTCATTTGCTACGCTTCACGTGCAATTTACAACTTGTTTAAGTTGCATAAACTTCCAAACCATCTGGCTTGCCGTAGACGTCGCTCCTTTAAATTTTATATGGCCTGTCTCATTGTGTCGGCCTGGTAAATAATTGTTGACTGTTTGTCCATGTGCAATAACTTTCGATTTATTTTAACAAAGCTTCTCTTGTTCAAATTGAAGACTTGCTGTCATAAACTATTAAAAAAATAAAAGACTATTTTAGTGTAAAAAACTAATGAAATGAAAATATAAATTTTGGTTAGATCAAAAATGACATCGATATCAAAATACAAGTTTCCCTCCCACCTAGAGATAGCTTACGATATCGTGTGCCAGATAAACCCTCGAACTAAACTGATAGCGTTACATATACATTGCCTCCCAGTTAAATATCAATTGAAGATGCAGCCCTAATAGCATGCATGGTCACAGTGACGTCCCTGTGAGTCACTTTGGTCACATCACATCTGTGACCAAAATGCCACCACTCAGTGACGTCACATTGTGACTGAGATGTGACTTTCTTAAAAATCTTTAGAAATTTATAAATATCCTTCAAAACATGTTATTTACTTTAAAAACATGTTTCCGGCAATTTAAATATCGTCGCTTTTGTCACAGTTTCGTCACAATGTTAATGTCAAATTAGTCACAAATGACACATTTTTCACAAATTTGTCACATTGTGACCACTTTTTGAAACGTCACAAAAGAGCTCTAAAACGGCCATAACGACTTCACATTTTAGTCACTGTGACTTCACATCGACGTCACGTGACGTCACATGGACAATCGATGGTCACAAAGTTACAATGTGACTTCACGATAGAGATGGGAAATATAGATATTTTTCGTTAACATGTTACATCATTCCATTCTTTTACAGTTTAACAGGTTCCAACAACCTGTTATTTTTATAACATGTAACTAACGGATATTTTAATTAGAAGGTCTTTCAAACAAAACGTTTTAAATAACTTTTTGACATAATTATAACTGCTATATTTTACTAAGATTATTCAAAATCACAAACTGATTAAACACTTAATTTTTGCAAGACAAGACTAAACTATTAAAAATGATACTTTGAATTTCATGCATTTTTGGCATTTTCTGACACTTAAACAAGTTTTCTAGTTATGGTGATTAAAACGTTAGAAATTCATAAAATTCTAAGTATCATAATTTAGTAAGTTTTGAGCATACAAGAATAAATTTTTAATATTTTACTTGTTAGAACATGAAAAAATAAAGCTTATAGAACTCACACATTGGATAAAGTTTGTAATTTCTTATCTATTTAAAAATAATGTAAATTGGTTTTTAAATATGCACAGGAAAAGAAAATTTGAAACATTTTTACAGTTGGAACTACAGCGCTAAAACTAACGGTTTAGAAATAATAAGTTATTGGTAAATGATAAGAGACCCTGCATAGTAATAAATAGAGTTTAAACACGATTTCTAACTACAAAAAGAAATTTATACAGTATAGATTATGAAACATCTTCCAACAAATTTAGAATGCTATAACTAAACTTGACAATTTATTAAGGTGCGATGGCGTCTTATTGAACACTTTGGAAAAAAACATAATGCATTTGAAAACAGGATTTCTGCTAATACCATGAGTAGTCGTTAAAATATACGATTTCAGTTTTTTTTCAGCACTGTATATGATCTACAGACATGTGTGCATTACTACATATAATATGCTAAAAGTTAGCTCTGTTAAACGTATAGCACAGTCGAAAATGTCTATTCAGCAATTTCAGCCAATAGACAAATACTGCTGAGCCAAGCATTAAAGACCGGTCACGTGAGTAACTGGTCGGAGTTAGACGAGTCTATTGTTGATAATAGGACTGGGAGCAATGAAAAGGGAGTTTTTCCTACTATTGCTTTTATCGTGAATGGAGAGGAATTTCGTCCCTTCCTAATGCTTCCCTACCTTCGGAAAGGTCCATTATTTTGGCAGTATGCCAAGACAGGTCTTTGAAAACTGGTCAAGCAGTATTATTGAAAACATTTGTTCGACCTTGCATATGATTTAAAATTTGTACAAACCAAGTTTAAAAAACATCACTGTATATGATCTACAGACATGTGTGCATTACTACATATAATATGCTAAAAGTTAGCTCTGTTAAACGTATAGCACAGTTGAAAATGTCTATTCAGCAATTTCAGCCAATAGACAAAAATTATTGAAAACATTTGTTCGACCTTGCATATGATTTAAAATTTGTACAAACCAAGTTTTAAAAAATAGTTAAACTTTAAAACGCATACCATTACTGAAAACGCACTTCCAGCAATTTTTGTTCATAGGTTTCAATAATTAAATTAATTTTAATTTTCTTCTATACCCAAATAGTTTTGTATGTTCTTATAAATAAGCGATAGATTCTATGCGCACCATATTCTTTAGTAAGAACCTTGTAGTACACGACAGTGATGTATATCAATTTTAGTATGTTTTAAATACTATAATATCATTAAAATACACAACGAGTGATTCTTCAACATACACCGTAAAGTAATGGAACTCTTTTGAGCGGTCTTGCAAACTTCCTTCTCAAAACCGAACATGTCATACTAAATTCTAATAATACACATATCAATTTCATGACAATCAGACTATATTTACACGAGTTAGAGCAAGGACAGACAAACCAAATTCATAAACACTTTTCAACTACATTGTAAAATATTATAAAAGAAAGTTTGATCTGCGATTTAAAAGCGGCCACACATCTATCAACACCTATTCAAAGTTAATTTCACAAGAACACAAAAATATTATTTATATTCTTTTAATCAAATGCAATTCATACAAACAAATTTCGTTCATACAAATATACTTTTCAAATTAATTGCAACTGCACTAAAATTAAGTTATTTCACAAATTATGGAAGACTATTTTCTTTCTTTCTTTCTTTTTTTTAGCGAAATAAAATCACAGAAATAAAACCTTTTAACGCAAATGCAAATAATAAAAACAAAAATAATAACAATATTCGGCCGGAAAACAAAATTTATAATGTCAAAATCTCTCCCCCCCCCTCTCTAAAACATTCCATGAGCATGTAGTAATAACCATTTTAAATATTCAAAAACGAGTAAACTCTCCGTATCTTCCATCACCTTTCCAATATCAACAGAGAATCTTTCCCTATTGAAAATCATGTAATACTTCCTCTTTCATTACTTCCGAAAACCATAAAGAATAAACAAAAACTTTTAATCAAATGTCATTCACTCAGATAAAATTGTTAATTCTGTTATATTTATTATCAAAATATTTTTTCAATTTAAAACACTTTTGTACCAAATGTTGCAGTCTCAGCAGAAAATATTTACAGATGAATAATTGCAAACATGTTAAATTATCTGTTTTTATTGAAAATTACCCAAACGATAAATGATCATTATCTATTTTAAAAACTAGATTTATTGCAGCAACAAGTAAATATCTCAGAATGAATTAGGAACATTTAGAAATTATCTGCGGTTGGTTTCAACTGCGGAACTCTATCTGAAGTTCCAATGTACACGTTTTGGACGATGTAATCAATTAAAAAATTATAAATTCGTGCATTTTATTTGAATGTAGAAAATAATATTCAGTTTAAAAAAAAAATAGATTTTTTATCTAAAATTCAAAATTAATTTTTAAGGCATAGAACTATAAATAAATGCATTTCACTTAAAAATTGCAAAAATGTACTTTTTATAAATTTAATGATTCTGAACTCGAGTTTCGCTATTTTTTCTTGGTGTGTGTGGGGGGATTAGAAATCAATGCTTTCCTCATTTAAGTAATACAAACGGCAAATATGTTGCAAAATTCAAAGATAAAACTCAATTTAAAATGCATTTGTAATGCAGGTGTACAAAGGGAAAACATTTAGATCTAATAATCTAGCGTGTTCACTTTGGGGCTGTGAAAATATAACGTCATAATAGGGGGGGGGGGGGAGGTGGTCCGGCACATGATATCGTAAGATATCTCTAGGGAAAGGAAGTGTTTGTCTTTCGATATCGATATAATTTATTGATCCAATCAAATTTTTCTCTTTTTATTTGTAACATGGTCTTTGGTTGAAAATTGTTTTGTTGTAAATCAAGTGAAACATGGCATTTTTTCTAACAAATATTCAGATGTTTTTCGGATCTACTATTTATTTCAGTGTTTCGTTTATCTCAACTTTGTGCCGCCAGAATCGGAAAAAGTATGTGATGGTGGTGACCTAGAACCAGGCACCAAGTCGAAAAAGCATTTAATTAGGACTGCAAATTGTTTCTATTCATGCGTTAGGGATTGATGAAATGCAAAACAATTTTTAAGCACCACACGCCTAACAGAGTTGCCTATGGCCAGAGAGTGAGGATAGGGCCAATTAGGTGCGCTCGTCACAAAAGAAAAGTTTCAGGACATTTTTAGTGAACATTGTTCTATTTTAGAGATGCGAAATTGAGTTTTTGAATAAGGCAAATGAATGAACACGCCACCATTTAAAACCATATGTTATTTAATTAACAGGGACTTTTCGGTAACATGTTAACGCGGTATTAGGTTACAGCATAGTAACAGTGTTTTTTATCTTAATACGTTAAATAATGCCCATCCCTACTTCACAACGACGTTGCAGTGACGTCACCATGCTTTACGGGAGGTATTTTAAAATAATGGTACCACTCTTCTTTCCTTACTAGTATTTGTGAAAGAATTCTAACAGCTTGTAATAATAAATGAAATGGAATAATAAAATCCAGATGATCTTTTCATTGATGATTTTTAACGTAGAACCTTTAAAATCTTATTTTCTAACAACTATATACACATATTACATTTTTTCTTTCGCATATAATAGTATTCTTTTATAAAAAACAATGTTATTTTGGAAAAACAGAACAGAAAAGAACAGTCTAAGAAATATTTAAAAAAATATATATATCAATCTTAAGACTGTTGCCACAGCTAAAATAAAGTAAAATAAAATTTAAGATTTTTGTTTTAGAAATAGTAAGAGGATAATTGAAATAGTAAGATGTATTTTTCTTTAACACCCTTCGCGAGGGGAGCCTTTTAAGAGCCCACAATAGTCACAGAAAAATTGCTCAAAAAGACCCGGATGACCATGTAAAGTCTATGGGAGCGTTCTTTTCTAATATCTCGCTCCAATTTTAATATTTTTGCATGATTTTTTTTGCACAAGATAGCTGAGGGCAATCCACAACCGGGCTAGTTTTTACTTTTTCAATTTTTGTTTCAGATTTTCTTTAAAAAATTACTATAACTTTCGAAACCGGTTTAAACCGGTTCTGAAACTAAAACTATCGTAATATAAAAAATATATAACCAAAATCGAAAAAGTAAAAACTAGCCCGGTTGTGGATTGCCCTCAGCTATCTTGTGCAAAAAAAATCATGCAAAAATATTAAAATTTGAGCGAGATATTCGAAAAGAACGCTCCCATAGACTTTACATGGTCATCCGGGTCTTTTTGAGTAATTTTTCTGTGACTATTGTGGGCTCTTAAGAAATTTTTAATGTTTTGTCACCGTTTTTTATCTTACTAAATCAAGAAAATGCTCCGATTTTTTAATTCACAATTTTTAACATAGAAATTTTAAAATCTTAATTTCCAACAACTATATACAAATATTACATTTTTGTTTCTCATATAATAGTATTCTTTCATAAAAAAACAATGTTATTTTGAAAAACAGAACACAATGTCTAATAAATATTAAAAAAAAAAAAATACATATCAATCTTAAGATTGTTGCCATACCTAAAATAAAATAAAATAAAATAAAATAAAATTTAAGATTAATGTTTTAGAAATAGTAAGAGGTATTTTTTTTAACCCCCTTCGCGAATGGAGCCTTAAAAAAAAATTTTAATGTTTTTATTAATTTATTTTTATTATTTTTATTATTATTTATTATATTAATTTATTTTATTAATCATTATAATTATTATTACTATTATTAATATTATTAATATTATTGCCTATTTATTAGCGGTTTTTAAAAACAGAAATTTGCGCCTTACTAAATCGAGAAAATGCTCCGATTAAACATGTCAAATTTTACAGTAAAATTTTATTGGTGGGAATAAACAACTATTCTTAATTTAATTATTTATTACTTATTCAGAGTGGTGAGTGCTCAGGGAAAATCGGGAAAAATACAGTCAAGAAAAAGGAAACTATTAGTATTTTCTTACAGAAAATACTTCAAATAATATAAAGAGATTATATAAACTGAATTTAATTGTAACAAAATACTGGTATTTATCATCTATATTGACTGTGTTTTTATCTAACCACTCGCCACCCTGTTATTTTATTAATTATTAACATTATTTATTTTATTAATATATTTTTATTATTTTTATTATTTTTATTATTGTAACAGGATGACTGCCTTCCCTAAATTATAGAATCTATAGGTGGCGCTAATGCCGCCTTCGGCAAAATATCTTGAGATATTTTGCCTTCCTTTCTAAAAAGACATGAAGTGAAGTGAAGTAATTTAGTTTTCAGTTAAGATGTAAGATTGGGATGTGTGTTCGATATACATCTCTCTTAGAGATGTTCTTTGTGCTAAGTAATTTTTATGAATATTCAATTGATTGAGTTGCGCTCGTCTTGCGATTTGTATATAATGTGATATGTGTTGTGTCGTCTACAATAAAATGTGACTGTAACATCTCTGTTCTATATTTTAAGTACCGAATAACATCCCACATTATTTATTTATTTTATTAATTATTATAATTATTATTATTAATATTAATATTATTGCCTATTTGCGGCACGTATCATGTCGCTCGTCCCCAAGGGCTTAAAAGATGTACATTTTTAAGTAAAGCATATACTTCATTATTTAGAACAGAATACGAGAGCAGAGACTGAATTCCATTTATATATTTCTTTTTAGCTACTTCCCTGATTTACCCGTACGTGATACGGCCAACGTGTTTTGACCATACCACATACGGGCATCCATATTCCAATCATAATTATTATTCTAACCAGCAAATTTTTACTGTCATATTTTCATTATTTAATCCGAGCATTTTTCTTATACAATTAGGCAAAACCCTAATAGCATGCATGGTCACAGTGGCGTCATTGTGACTCACTTTGGTCACATCACAGCTGTGACCAAAATGCCACCACTCAGTGACGTCACATTGTGACTGAGATGTGACTTTCTTAGAAATCTATAGAAATTTATAAATATCCTTTAAAACATGTTATTTACTTTAAAAAACATGTTCCTGGCGATTTAAACATCGTCGCTTTTGTCACAGTTTCGTCACAATGTTAATGTCAAATTAGTCACAAATGACACATTTTCCACAAATTTGTCACATTGTGACCACTTTGTGAAACGTCACAAAAGAGTTCTAAAACGGCCATAACGACTTCACATTTTAGTCACTGTGACTTCACATCGACGTCACGTGACGCCACATCGACAATCAATGGTTACAAAGTCTCAATGTGACTTCACAGCGACGTTGCAGTGACGTCACCATGCTTTATGGGAATTTTCTCTTTTGAAAAACCGGGAATAAATGATTAAAAATTCTGTAAAAGGCTTTATAATTTTTTTTTCAAAATATTGACCAATTAAGCGGTTAACACAAATTTGTGCAAAGTAACCTTGTAACATATGCATAAACAACTAGAATTAATAAAGAACTCAATTCAAAGGTTTTATTGGATTTGTGAATTCTACACAAACATTCAATCAGATAGATGGAAAAGAAAAGGGAAAGGGGCCATTATACGAGGGAGCAGTAACTGAACAGGCGAAATCCCAAACTACTAATAACCGCGATATTTTACTTTAAAAAAATATACATACATGTCTGGATTATTTACACAATGGAAATACGTAAAATTTTCAATTAAAAGTTATTGCATCGGACCAGCGTTCGAAAATAAATTCCTGAAAGAAATTATTCCTTTTTAAACTTGTTTCAGGCCTTTGTCTTAATTTATTTCGTTAGAATTATCTTTTTGTGAGTCTTGAATTTTTTGTGTGTGCTTGTAACAAAACTTAAATTCTCAAAATGGTATATGGTTTAAATCTTGAATTCCAAAAGGTTTCGAAACTAATATTATGCAGTACTTTTCGATACACTTTTTCCCCACACTTATTCGCCAGATCTCCTAAGCCTAAATATAAGAAAATTATCCTTAATTAGTTTGAAATTTCTGAATTAAAAGTAATTTTTAAGTTGAAAGTCAACACGAAATATGTACTTAAAATATTACTCATTGAACGAAATACGTATTAAATTAAATTTATTTCTGCTTGTTTACTTTGTCGATTTTGTGATACTTATCTCAAAGATAAAACTAGGTGCACTAAATTAAAAATATGACCCGGGCACAATTTTTCTCTTCGCATGCCCCTGCATTCGGTTTCATATAGTGATGGGTTTTTTAATTTGTTGTTGTTGTAGTTCATTTGATTAGGTCACACAAGCTTGATTGAAATTCTTGCAAAGAGACCTATGAAATTACGTACCTAAATCTTTCTTCTTTTAAAGAAATTATTAATAATTTCCAAAAAATATATGTAAAAACATTTTTTCAATTTCGAATGCTCTTTAAAAGTAGGAAGATTAAAGTAGGTAAATTTCAAACTACTTTTTCCCGAATTTCAAACTTGTTTGGTCGATAAACTTATCGAATGAATATAAAAAGTCACTATATAAAATTGAATGTTTATATGAAGTTCACAAACTCAATAAAACCTTTGAAGTAAACTCTTTTTAAATTCTGACTTTATTTTCTAAATATCTAGAATTTTCTCTTTACTGTGCAAACGAAAATTTTATTTCAGTGAATTTCTTCGATTTCGGGAAATAAAAAGAAATGCTACTTTTTGTAAGCCAGTTGAAATCTGGATAGAAAAGTTTTAAAATCGAAATTTCTCCATATCAAAATATTTAATCGAATTAAGCAGTTAGATAAAACGCTAAAATGCGCGAAAATAATATGTACATGAGTTAATACATAAAAAGTTATATAATGCAGTTGAATAATAATTTAATAGAAATTTAGAATTTTATAAACAGTACTAAAATATATTCGTGACTCTTGTATGATTGTTATAATTTGTCCATATCTGGACTTGAATCGTTTGCCGTTGGAGACTCTTGAAAAAAAATATGGACTTGCATGTTATATTATAAGAACCTTCAAGATAAATGGCAAAAAATTGTTGTTAATTACAAATCTTATTTGTAGTTATAAATCACTTTTAAAACAGTAATTTAATTTTATTAAATGTACAACATCATTAACTATGGTAAATAACATAAAAGTAAAATAAATTACATTAAGTAAATAAAAAATAGATTAAAAACTACAAGAAGAATATAAAATATGAGCAACAATAAATAAATTATATGGATTTTTAAAAATCATATTGTGGCTTGTATGATTGGCACCGCTTTTGGCGAAGTTTTATCTTTAGAACACGGATAATGCGTAAGTTCCAATAATATTCACAGTAAAGCGAAGTCTTACTAGGTTTTTCTATTAAATACTTAAGAAATTCACTGTCGCATCACAACTTAATACTCAGACTATTGCACAGATCGAACCAAGTTTACGGGTGATTTTCAATTTTCCACTTCTGATAAGTAACGTTGAAGTCCCTAGTGGCACACCAAATACGACGTTTCGACTATAGAAGAATTTGTATAAAAAAACGAACAATCAATTATACATATATTGTTAAAAATCTGCAACAATCTGCACATAATTTCAACCTTTTTAGAAAAAGGATTATATACTGGTAATTTAATTTTATTCTGACCAAAACATTCACAAAAAATATGTTCACCTGCTTACGATCATGTAACCGTTACCTATAAAAATGGTTAAATTGTTGAACAGTTTGCTACTGATTTTAAACAGTGTAGGCCATCATTTTTTGTCCATATGATGAGCAATTAACCTTTATTGTAGTTCAGAAAGCAATTAGTGAACTAGGCAAGGATAAAGAAATTCTGAAAGCTAATCTTACCTGTGGCAGACTCTGTTGCTTTTAAATAGTGTCTGCAAAACTTAATCACAAAAACTGCAATCTGACAACATTATTTTTTTTGTGGGTACAGCGAGAAAGTCTTTTTTGAAAAGAGATATATGGTTGCTGAATAAAATTTATCATTATCCTGAACATATAACTCTTCTGTATAACCATATATAACTGTCTTCTGCTACCACCTGCTGATAATTGCTTTCGAAATTATGTACTTTCCTCATTAGAAAAAAAGTTGGAAATTTCACGTGAAGTATAGCAAATGATGTGCGTTCGTACGATAACGAAGTTTTAAAAATATTCAGATCATGCTGTTATAGCATACAGTACTTCGGATACAGTATAATTGTCAAAATCTTGTTTTTTTTTTTTTTTTTTTTTTTTTTTTTTTTTTTTTTTTTAATCTAAATATACAGGAAGTAACTTTTATTACACATCAGCAACGTATATCATATTCATAAAGTGTGAAACAGGTTAATATAATTAAAACAAGTCCCAGACAATGTTTCCCCGTATGGCATTATGTAATGGAATACTTTTATGTGGCCCTTTAAATTAATAACAAATATTCTTTGCATCACAGATTGTATAAGATGCATATTTTAGTATATATTTCATAGATGTATATCAATTTTATTATGTTCGAGGGAGTGTAATACCGTTAAAATGCATTAGAAGCTTTATTCCCTATTGACCGCAATGCAACGGAAATCTTTTGATTGTCCCTGTAATTGATCTATGAATCCAATTTTCATAACATTTGAAATGACTCGACAAAATTATGTAATAAATATGCGTTTTAAATTTCAAACTATTAAAATGCATTTGAAACTTTTTCCCGACACTGACATTAATGTAACGGAATACTTTTGATTGTCCCTGTAATTGATCTATGCTTTCGATTTTCATAAAATTTGAGATGACTTGACAAAATTATGTAATAATTACATTTCTTAAATTTTAAACTATTCGGTTGGATAGTTTTTGCGTTGTTATATGCGGACGGACGGAAGGACAGACGGAAAGACGGATATACGGACGAACTGAACGAAAATTATAGGTGTTACGTATTTAGATAATTATGAACGAGATACATTTCTGTCAACATCACTGGAAATAATCTAACAACTCTTCTATCATTCAGACTGAAACGATTCTGCAAATGTCATACGAGGAAAATTCAACAGACAGAGTACACTGTAAAAATATTAATTTAACCTTACACCAAAAATGGTGGCGACTAAGTTGCCACCAAAAGTAGTGAATGGGTACTTTACCAGTACATTGGTGTATTAAACCACCAGCAATCAAATGGCGTAAACAAACACTACTTTTGGTGGCAACTTAGTTGCCATCATTTTTGGAGTGAAGTCATACAGCCTCTTTTTTGGTGTACTTTAACAGTAAAATAAAAAATTATTAAAGTGAACATTTTAAATCTAATACAACCATAATTTAAAATAAATAGCAAAGAGGCTGTGCTAAACTTTTTTTAATGGAGATAATATTTTATTACATACATTTTAAACATATTAATTGGTAGCAACGAAATTTCCTATTTGTTTACATGCTTAAAAACATCTTTTCCATAAGTTTCGTATAGAGGGGCGGGATGAGGGGCAAAATGGAGTTAGAATACCTTTAAATTTTGGAACAGTCAAATTCATTATACATGTTTGGCAGTAAAATTAAGCATTTTTGGATAATTACTCAATGAAAATCTCTTCCACCCCCGCATGGAAGTGCTGAATTTTCCAAAATGTACTCAAATGGGCGCCCTTGATCTTTTTAAGTAAATTTTATAAATATAAACACAAGAATAAAAATATTACAATCACTTTCCCTTTTTTAATATCTTTATTTAAAAAATGAATGAAAATTTCTTAATTGTTAATAATGCACACAATAACCCCCCTCCCCCCCCAAAAAAATCTAATAATGAATTCTTGGTGAAAATATTTTCTGCTGGAGAACGAAAAACGTCATGAACACACCTTTTAAACTAATTTTGTAACAAAAATCATAACTACTTATAACTATTGCTATAAATTAACTTCGGCGTTTTTAGTTTTCTTAACAAATATAAGTTACATGTGATATAAAATTACATTAGAATTATACAATTTAACATATATTATAAATTGCCTAACTATGCCTGCTAACAAGTGAACAAACCTGTATAAAAAGAATCGAGTTCAATATTTATACAAAATGTAAACCTCTCGTTAAATTCAACCATGTCCTCATTACTCTTAAATTGGCAGTACCGTGTTAGAAGCATGATCTAATTTTTAAAAATGCATACAAACATTTAAAGTTTTACATTTTTAATCTGCAAAAGAATAGTCGCATTGCTTACCTTGCGTATAATTTTTTTAATGCAATCCAAAAATTAGAAAAATAAATCATCCGTTTAAGATTTCCGGA
The DNA here is from genome assembly GCA_964019185.1 of Maratus speculifer. Lineage (NCBI taxonomy): Eukaryota > Metazoa > Arthropoda > Arachnida > Araneae > Salticidae > Maratus > Maratus speculifer. The sequence goes on from OZ025294.1 coordinate 408,254,064, forward strand.
ATTTTCTTCGCGAATAACGACTCTTTTTTTTTTTTTTTTTTTTTTTAATTCAGCTCCAGCTTCACACAACTAAATAAATCAAAAAATTAAAATATACACCTACTGAATACGGAAATTTGCAACAGAAAATTCGTTAACAGATTAATCTTTAATTATTACTGAGAACACAGGAAATCACAGACAAAATTCTGCTGGAACTTCGCTAATTTAAAGGAATTTCAAAATGGCTCACTGATACGTTGTTTGCAATTTTCAATCTTGGCGCGACTGAGTTTTAACCCCCTTCTTGGCGCGCTTCCAAAATATCGCCACATTGGCGCGCTTTTGCGTTTTGTCTCCCGGAGCGGGATTTAAGTCCAGGAGACACTATGCAAAAGACATACCTTCTTTTAAAAACAAAACCAGCCTTTTTTTTAGCTAAAAAAAGAAATCAATAATAGATTTTCTAAAGAAATATACTAAGCTTTGAAGTCAAATAATGTTTTTCTTTTATATATAATATGAAACTAAATAACATTAAGATTCAAAATATCTAAAGTACTAAAGAAAGGCCTAAAACACTTACTTTTAAATACAAAGCACGGTCTCTGCATTCAAAAAACAATAGAAATGTAGAAAATACTTCCTTTTAAATACAAAACAAAGGTTTCTAATTTAAAAAAATCTCTCGTATATTGCCCCCAAAAAATTTACTCACTCAATGTTACACTCTTCGAAATCCAACGGCCTTTAATGAGACACAAGATATTTAATTAATTTCAAGGTGCGAGACTTCAAACTTTTAAATGTTTCTCCTCTCACGTACAATAAGAAAACTAGAAAAGAAAGAACGAACGGAGCATGCGCAAGCCGAAGAGCAAAATCTCTCCGAATCTCCAAGGGCTGCCAAGAAGAGCAGCACCGAAACGGAAAAGAAAGCAAGGCATGGCGCAATCATCGCGCGTAAAAAGAAACGCTGCCAAGAAGTGGGTTAAAACTCAGTTTGCCCTCAATCTTAATTTTGTGCAAAATTTCCACAATTTTTTTAAAGGTGTAAAATTACACAATTTTTAATACATTTAACCACTTAAAATTGAGTTGAAAGAAGAAAACACCAAAAGGAGTGCATATGTGAACTCCTTTCGTTATTTTACAAACCCAAATTAAATGTAAAAATACTCCTTTTTTACAGTGAAGGCATTGATTACGTCACTTGATTACGTCACTTCTTAATCCCTCTAAGTGTTATAGAAGCTTATTTGAATGTGCCAATGCTATCTAGAAAGAAACCATTTCTACCGCCATCCCTACAATAAAGCAATAACTAAGATTCTTTGGATACATTTATACAACTTTTCCACACGTTTCTTGAATAAGTCATATGTGTATAAATATTTACTTATCATAAGTATATCATTGCTTCAAGAGATTACGATTATTTTGTTCATATTGAATATTGTACGGGAGCAAAATTAAAATATAATAAAGAAATTATGAGTGAGAGTGATATGCTATTTTGCAATTAATTTTGATAATAGAGAATTTTGTGAGGAAGAAGAATACTGCGTTACTGCTGAAAAAACACAATGTAAGTAATGTAGAATTTTATATTTTACATCATATTCATCTGGCTTATAACAAATAACTTGACTTTAATATTAAACAACATTTAATGTTTATATCGACAAATATTAAACCCGTACTTCAGTTAGACTATTAAACAATATACAACTTGCATATTTTCAATCACAACTAAAGTAAATTACTTAGGGTTTTTATCCTCCTTCTCAACATATAAAACTATGGAACTTTTCCATTTTTAGACCTCTTTTGGCATATCTTATTTAATTTTTATTTTATTTTTTCTTCCCAATATCTTTTCTTCTCGTTCTTTTTATCGCATGCATGTTATGCATCTTATGCATCTATAAATGAAATTCTTGAGTTCATTAATTTTTCTTGTTAAAGATATTTTTCTAAGCCACAGTAGTAATTGTGAAATTACATATATTTTCTAGATCAGCGGTTCCCAATCTATGAGTCGCGGCAGTTATTTTGGTGGGTTGCGGAACAATCGGGGTTTGTCATCAAAACATATATTTTATTTCATCTGTGTAAAAAGATATGACAATTTCAAAAGGAAATAATATTTCAAGGGAAAATCTTTAATTTGCATCTAGATTATCCTACGAACAGAATATCCAAAAAATTTAAATCAGCTTCAGTCCTTGATGGAATTTAATATTTCGTGCTAATGAGAACATGCTTTTTCCTACTTAGCTGTTTTTGAAAAACAAGTCTTGAGACAAACTCCGTATTAATATTATGTTCCCACATTGGTAAACATCAGTACCAGAAGTTTCGTTGATTATGAAGGCATGTTTTCATAATAATTAAACGTATTTTTAACTACCTTTGTACTTTGTGTATTGTTTTAATTACTTTTCACTTACACACATTGAGATTATCTATTAATGTTTTTGTTGATAGTGTATCTTCTCTACGAAAATTTGCGTTTTTCGTAGAATTGGATAGCTGACCATACAGAGATCGTACAAAAAATGCTATACTTTATCTTGGGTAAATCGCCATTTTTTTTTTTTTTTTTTTTTTTTTTTTTTTTTTTTTTATTGAAAGGTGAGACGCGAAATTTTTTTTTCACTGAAAAGTGGGTCGTGCACCAAGAAAGTTTGGGAACCGTTGTTCTAGATTATTTACGGCAAAAATCCCCAATGTGTCTATTAGAGGATTTCACGAGGAACAGTTGCGGTATTCTAGCGAAGCAGCATAAAAAAGGCCCAAAATCAAAAATGTCTGCAATTTCCTATCTTTGTCTTTTTGAAGTGTCATTCCACTTAACCGTCTGCCCCGAGATAACTCGAGGTTAAAAGCACTGTTTCCCCATACCCATCGCCGGTGAAGTGGTTAAAACTTGCGTATTTTCTCGATGAACATGTGATTTTAGGTAGCTTTACGATCAGAAGTCAGATGATGTGTTGTTTGGGAGTGAACCTAATTGTGCATCGTTGTAAGTTACAGCATACATTCTATATCGGCATGACATTAATTGCAATAGTGTCCTCGACTTCTACTGTATTTAATGATTTTTTTATACCATACAAAAACTTTTATTGTGGTGAATATTAATGTGAAAACCGAGCCTCTCTGGCTTATAGATCTTCATTACCGGGCTTTAATTTTGCTCAAAACTTTTGGAGCCTTTTTTTAAACCACTGTAAAGTACTATAGTACGTTAATAATGAAATAGAAAAAATATTTGAATCACCATAAAACAAAAGAACTGACAAGGAACGTTTCGGGTTGGAAATCTTAAAAGAACATCATCAGCCCAAGTAAATATGTATCTGCATGGAGCAGGGTCACAAGTGAACAGCAAAGGCATAGAGGAAATCTTACAAATATTGTTACAGGTTGCGCTCCCTCAAAAGTAAATACCAATCATAGAGAAGCACATACAGAAGAGAAAACTGTTGCCAATGAAAAACTAGTCGTTCGGGGCCACCGTAATACTTACCCATCATGAATATGTATTAGGGTGGGCCGAAAAAAACTTTTTTTCGATTTTCGATTATGGCGGGTGCGGAAAAGTGGCCATTGGTGGCACTCAGTTCATACAAAAAATTTGAGATTTTTTGGACATTTCCTTACCCTGCCGCAAACGGCTTGAAATTATGCAAAAATGTTCATTTTTGAACTTTTTTCGAAAAAAGTTAAAAAATGTTAAATTAAATTTATTTTGGTTGTATTTACTTGAAAAGGCATATTTAATGTACCAAATGTTTAACTAAGATCTGATCATGCATTAATTAATATCTATGTGTATTATAACTTAGGCTATTTTTATAGCTTTTTCGTGTATATCAGGCAAAAGTTGTATTTCTTTAAGTCGATCGTTAGTTTCTATATTATTTATGTCCTTTGGTCTTCTTTATATTTTTTCTATGTGTCAAACGTCATATATTTGGGGAAAAGACAGCAGTATACTTCAAAAACAAATCTGGAAGGTGAGAAAGTGGTGAAGAAGCACTCTGAGCGAGCGCAATGACTAGGCGTAATACTCAGGGAGTGAAGGACGAAATAGTTGAGAGCCAAAATGCGATAAAGGATTCTTATTATTCATCCTTGCTCAGTTACCTGCGACATTTGTTCAGTGTTAACGTGAAACCCTTTTGTTGTGATTATACAGTGCTTTTTGGGTCGTTTAATGTGCCATTATAGTGTTTTGTGCGTTTTATTACGACGAGCTTAGAAATGGCTAGTATAAAGGGCCATGGCAATGCAAAGACACGCGATACCGTGAAAAGTAACTTTTTGGGAGCATCATGCATATTGAAAGAATTGCAATTGCCAAGTTATGCTGATAATCATGCGCCACTACTACTGGTTGCCTCACCATGTAGAAGTTGAGACAACAGAGGATACGAATCTCGGCATCGATAAAAACAAAGTCAAAAGAGAGAAATAGAAACTTGGAAAGAAGATACAGGCAGAAGTTATTGAAAGAAGGAAAATTAAAAGCATATTTTTTGATGGTAGAAAGGATAAAAGTATATTAAGAGAAAGAAAAATAACAAGCGGCACTGTCGAGAGAAAGGCGAGGAACACATCATCGTGTTGTTTGAACCTGGTTAGGAATACTCGGGTCACTTGATACCTCGTTCCGTTACCTTGATACCTCGTCAGTTCAGAAAATTCTAACTTGTGGTGACTTGGAAGATTGTATAATGATTTTGCTATTTCTTTTCCGTGACCGGAACGCGGTGATGTGTTCCTCGCCTTTTTCTCGACGGTGCCGCTTGCTATTTTTCTTCCTCTTAATATACTTTTATCCTTTCTACCATCAAAAAATATGCTTTTAATTTTCCTTCTTTCAATAACTTCTTCTGCCTGTATCTTCTTTCCAAGTTTCTATTTCTCTCTTCTGACTTTGTTTTTATCGATGACGAGATTCGTATCCTCTGCTGTCACAACTTCTACATGATGAAGCAACCAGTAGTAGTGGCGTATGACTATGAGCATAATTTGGCAATTGCAATTCTTTCAATATGCATGACGCCCCCAAAAAGTTACTTTTCACGCTATTGCGTGTCTTTGCATAGTCATGGCCCTTTATACTAGCTATTTTTAAACTCGTTGTAATAAAACGCACAAAACACTATAATGGCACATTAAACGACTCAAAAAGCACTGCATAATCACTACAAAAAAGTTTCACGTTAACACTGAACAAATGTCGCAGGTTACTGAGCAAGGAAAAATAATAAGAATCCTTTATCGCATTTTGGCTCTCAGCTATTTCGTCCTTCACTCCCTGAGTATTACGACAAGTCATTGCGCTCGCTTAGAGTCCTGCTTCACCACTTTCTCACCTTCCAGATTTGTTTTTGAAGTATGCTGCTGTCTTTTCCCCAAATATATTACGTTTGACACATAGAAAAAATATAAAGAAGACCAAGGGACATAAATAATATAGAAACTAACGATCGAATCAAACAGATACAACTTTTGCCTGTTATACGCGAAAAAGCTATAAAAATAGCCTAAGTTATAATACACATAGATATTAAATAATGCATGATCAGATATTATTTAAACATTTGGTACATTAAATATGCCTTTTCAAGTAAATACAACCAAAATAAATTTAATTTAACATTTTTTAATTTTTTTCGAAAAAAGTTCAAAAATGAACATTTTTGCAAAACTTCAAGCCGTTTGCGGCAGGGTAAGGAAATGTCCAAAAAATCTCAAATTTTTTGTATGAACTGAGTGCCACCAGTGGCCACTTTTCCGCACCCGCCATAATCGAAAATCGAAAAAAAGTTTTTTTCGGCCCACCCTAATATGTATATGAAAATAAAACATGTGAAAACTATTTATACAATGCATTGCAATACATAAACAAAATTTAAATATTGTTAATATACATAGTAATGCTCTATTAAAGAACTGCTGATTACCGATATCGACAAATTATATAAAACGCCAAACTACTCAAGTAGTACCGAACTGCGTAAAAGAAACATCCTTATAACTCCAAAAATAATAACTCTATTAACTAACAATTAACTGCATCGGATTTTCTCATATTTTTCTCGAATTTTTTCATATTAAAATAAATATCCTTTGAAGGTATATAGATAAAAATGCATCTTACAATCAGACACAATTAATATAATTATAATTATCGCTCTTTTTTTTGCATCGAATAATTTTTCACATGCTATTTTATATGAAACTAGCTGTTCCAACCGTCGTTGCCCATAATAATAAGCTTAAATAAAAGAAACACAAATTGGAATAACTTTAACTCTTTAACTCGATTTTGTCTTAATTTCTACTTTTTAATAATAAAAATAATAACAATAATAATAAGAGATCACGAACACATGTTGATATATTTTGGTAAAAACGCTCATAAAAAGACATTTGCTTTTCTTTCTTTCTCCCCCCCCCCTTTCTAATCTTTTTTTAATTCGTTTTTTTTTTCATATATTGGTTTTATGTTACAAAAGAGAAAAAAGGAAAAATACATTTTATAGCTTTTATTAAATATATAATTAAAAAAATTAGAACTATTATCGATAAAACATATAGTAATTTTTCAGACCGACTAAAAATTTCGTAGAATTATATTTATCTTTCAAAGAAGTATGCTTTACTCAGGCATTTCTTTTCTGTGTTCGAATCAGTCCTTTATCATCATAAAAGAAAATATTTCTTACCATTCTAACTCCCGTAAATTTTAATCAGTTTTCTACATAAATGAATACAATCATTATTTAAAATTTCGCAAAACGATATGTTTAACTTTGTTTTGTGTGAAATTATAATTTTAAAATCGCGAAAAAAGATCATTTTAGTTGTAAAATGCTCAAAAGAAGACTTTTTCATTTCAATAAATGGAATTTCTCTTTTGTCAAAAATGTCAGTTTTTACAAATATGATAAATTCCACAATCTATAATTATCTAAATGATAACAGATTTGTGTATGTTAGGAGAGACCGAGAAAGAATGGGGCATCGGGGTAGAATGGGATAGGAATTTATTTCCCGCCAGAGGTGTTAGAGTAGCAACGAAGCTTCATAAGCAGGAAGGTAGTGGAGCGTTTACGGGGGTACATGCCGTATACCTTCTGGATTTTTTAAAGGAATAACGTATACCCTCTGTTTCTCAAGACAGCTATAGTATACGCACTTTAGGGTATACCTAGTGTTCTCGCTGTCGCTTGCCGTTGCGCCAAATCGCGAGTGAATTCTTAATTTGACGAGTAAAGAAGCGATTAGATTCGCCAAATTGCTAGTGCTTAACTTTTCTTTTTAGTTTTTCATACATATGAATATATGCATATTTTTAATATATTTGTAGTGGATAGATGAAATTATATTAATAACAATCGTTGTCGCAGTTATAAAAATGTAGATTATTTTAGAAATATTAAAAAAAAGGGCAGTACATTAGATGATTAAAGATAGATAGATATATATATATATATATATATTGTGTTACACGGCGAATCTATTTTGCTAATACATTTTTCATTTGGCGAATCTTTTTTTATTTTAATTAGCCAAATTACTAAACTTGGTCAAATGTCAGCGAGAACACTGGACCCTCTGCCTTGAGCGCATACCTTCTGCTTAGAGCGTATATCCTCTGTTATTTTTACGACTGCACTGTTAAAAATTTCGTGCTACTTTGAACCAAGATTTGGTGCTCGCAGCTATTACCAGCTGCCACCATAGGATGGTTCAATCGAACCTCCAAATCTTGGAACGAGTTTACACCATATTATTTGAAAAAATGGTACTATGATTCAACCGAAGTTCCAAATCTTGGAACAAGATTTCACCATCTTATGGTGGCAGATACTAAGCACCAAATTTCGGTTCAAAGTAGCACAAAATTTTTAACAGTGTACATCCCTGTCCACGAGCCTCATTTAAAGGCAGGACGTCGATGAGTAGCGTCTATCTGATTGCTAGATTCATTAATTTATCCTGGCAATTGTTACCTATAAATTGTGTGTCTTACTGTAATATTTCGAAATTTTCGAAGCAAGGTAAAATTTCTTTCCGTAATTTGAATAATTTTAATTCTATTGAATTAATTATGTTTTCATTTTAATATTTTTCCATTATACACAGATCGAAACATCAATTGTTAAGGTCATCATGTGGCTTTTTTCAAATTTTAACGCACGGGGCGATACCGGACGATATATTGTTCCACCCGGTGTTTTGGCCCGTTTATATAAGGAATATATAATTTAAAAAATGTATAATAATATATAATTAAAAATGCATAATTGCAATGGGATTCAATAAAGTTGCAGTTTCCCAATTTTTGGTTTATTGACTAAAGTTATCGACGAAAGCAAACTAACTGCAACAAGAATTGACAACACCCACGAAAGCAGCGTAACTATTTCACCGAAAGAACATTCAAGAGTAATTGCAATGAAAGTGCAACGTCAAGATGATGATTTAACACTTTAAATAGAAAAAATAATTTATAATATTCCTTAAAGTAATTGTACCCCATTCTGCCCCTTGCATGGTGCAGAATGGGATTAGTTGAGTTACTTTTATTTTTAATTTTTAAAAATTATACCTTAACTTTTTTTTTACAATTTTGTATACTAAAAATTTTCTTTAATGAATAAAAAAACCTTATCTTAATATAAAATAAGTTTTTTAGAATAATAGACCTGAGAACTTGCTTCAAACCTTAAGTACATCATTTCGTCCCGGCGTCCCTTACATTAAAATATATTTCCTTTAATTGTGCGAAAAATTTGAAGAAATAAATGCTGATATTGTGCGAGGGATCAAAATAATTGAAACCAAAGAGGGATGAGGGCGATTCAACATCTATAAAAATATGTTTCTTGTCATCCATAATCTTCATTTAAATTTCATCCTAAGGTTATAGTTGGATTATAGTTAGTTATAGTTTATGATTATTGTTGGTTATAGTAGGATATTTAGTTGCAAAAAAGTGGTGTTTTTCTTCTATTATTTTCCCTTTTCATTAACTTGAGATTGCAGGCTGACTACAGTTAATTATATTTTCAATACATTAAAATCACTAAAATCCCTCAAATTTGATTTTTTCCCCGACTTTTGTTGAGCTTGCGCGATTGGAAGAGATTTTTAAAATGCATTTTTTAAAATTATTATTATTAAACAATACAATCTGCAAATATTTTTTTACTACAGCGATAAAAAAATATATATACATAAATTTGATTTTAAGTCTGAAAAAGGCGGAAATTTTCAATTTTTATGAATTTTTAGGAAGTTTGCGCGATCGAAAATGTGCGATTTGAAAAATTATTTTTTCTATTTATCTTGCATTTACCAATCGCAACATTTCCGCATTATAGCGACTCGACATTATGTAATTGAGTTACTTTTATTTTTACTTTTTTTTTTAATTACATGTTAACTTACAATTTTGTTTACGAACATTTATCTTAAATTGAATAAAGAAACGTTATCTTAATATAGGATAAGGTTTTTTTAGTATCTTAGATCTAAAACTATCCTCCAAACCTTAAGTACATTATTTCGTCCGGGCGTCCCTTATTTTAAAATTCATTTCACCTAATTGTGTGAAAAATTTGAAAAAAAAATTGCTGATATTGTTCTAGAGCTCAAAATAATTGTAACCGAAGAGAGAGTGGTCGATTCAACATCTAAGAAAATATGTTCCTTGTCGTCCATAGTCTGCATCTAAATTTCATCCTAAGATTACAGTTGGATTATAGTTGGTTATAGTTGGTGGTTATAGTTGGATATTTAGTTGTAAAAAAGTAGTATTTTGTCTATTACTTTCTTTTTCATATATATTTCTTTTCTTTATATATTTTTTTGATCGATAAAATATATTAAAAGTTTTTTTTTTTTTTTTTTTTTTTTTGTATTTAATTTTCCGCCTTAAATTTCGAATCAAATTTATGAATTATAAATATGTTTCAGATGACTGTGTGTAACTTACGTGCTAAAACATTGATAGCTAGTTATAACAATCAGTTTTTAAGGCATGACTATTTATTTATTTACTATATTATCCCCCACAAGAAAATCCTAAGTGAAACTGTGATTTTGAAAGTCATTATAATATTACTGTATGGGTGAAAAAGAAAACTGCGTAAACGCCCCCCCCCCCGAAAAAAAACACTCGATAAGCAATGGTATTTTTTCAATTGCCACTTGAAGATTTAAAAGTGCTATCTTTCTTAATATTAATTTCAATTTTAATTTAATTAAACTGTTCGGCCAATTGAAGTATAACAAAACGACAAAAAATCCTTGCATTAATTCTTCATTTCTATTCGGCCCCACCAGTGGCCACCAGAGGTTCTGACCTCTCAACTGGTAGACGACGGGTGCTGGGTTCGAATCCGATCGCGGCCGTCGGCCTAACCGTTCGGAGTTTTCTTGGTTTTCTTCGAACCTTGCGTAAATACGGGTTAGGTTCCCTTTGAAAGATCCCCACGAAGAGCACCCCCCCCCCCCCAGGGCCTATATCCCTAGCGTAGATAATCGGCCGACAAAAAAATATACCAAATACTTAATTTCTATTCGTAATGTAAATAGGGTTCTGGGCATGCGCGAGCAGTTTTTTGGACTCGAATTGAAAGGTATGAGTTTTTCATGCAAAATCGTTGTGATTTTTAATTATTATCTCTGTTATTTACGAATGTATTAAAATCTCCTGATCCAGTGCACCAGGACATGCATTGAACTACTCTTATTAAAATTTACAGCCTTGTACGTACAGTAGTTATCGCTGGCCATCACAAACAGATAAACACAGACAAAACGAGACTTTCTTTTATTATTATAGATTGTCTTTTTAATGTGAAAGAATGAATATTTTCTTTAAATTATCAATCTTAAAATGTATTGCAGAAATTATTTTTACAGAAACAAAATCCAATTTTATGTAATAAATATTCTATATTTTTTTTCGTCAGTGTTTAAACACTTCATTGCGAAAAGTTTTATTTTATATATACACATAGTATATTATGTCTTGTACGAAATGGCCACACACACACCGTGTATATATATATATATATATAATTATAACATATAATACAATGTTTTAAAAAACATCTACGCTTCTTATCTATGCAAAATGTAATATCGAAAGAAAAAAACTCAAAAAAGAAATCTGTCATTATTAGCAAATACAATTTTTTTTCTATTTTATATTCCACAGGTAGTTTAATAAATACTACATGTTAGTGGCTAGTTTGATTTTTTAAATAAAAGGATCATATGTACAGTAGCAAAGTACGATCATTTATGATGTTAAGATATCTGGATGTTCTAAATGTTAATTCCTATGAAAATATTAAATCTAGCAATAAGTATTTATATTTACTTTAAAAATAATATGAGAATTTTCAGTACATGCTTAACTTGTATAATTATATTGTATTTTAACATTACATACCGTCTTCATATCTTTAATTGCTTCAGGCAAGCTTTTTAAAACTTTTTATTAAATTTATCTTTTTTATAATTAATGAAAAAACAATAACTCAAAGTTGTTTTGCTTTTTGTTGTTGATTTTATCTTAAAAAGTGATAAGTTTTTTCGCTATGATGAAAAAAAATATTCTTCTAAAAGCAAATAAAGCAAATAAGTGATAAATTTATTCTTTTGTGCTATTCTTTTCTATACATTTTTTATCATTATAATTTAAAATTTTTATACATAAGCTAAGTAAATGTAAAATATAGTCTTACTTGAAACTTCAAGTTTCAGAAGTGTAAATAGAAATGTTTTGCATTTTTGCATGTTACTTAATTCTGCCATTTATTCCAAACATATAAATTTTAAGAAAACCGAAAGACAAATCTTTTATAATTCATTTCAGATTTTTAAATATGTGCTATTTTTTATTAACAGAATCTAAAATTATTTGAACTAAATTATCAACTCTTTTTACAGATTTTATTTTAAAAATTCTTTTCATCCGACAAACAGCTACTGAACGTGCATTATATTTATCCAGAAAACTTCTTAAAAGGAATATTTTCATTTATAATAGAATTCTCAATAAACAAACTTAACTTGGGTCAGATTAAAAGGCTAAAACAACAACACAATTTAATAAACAGTAATATACCACAACCACTGGTTGGAATCTTATGCATATATTTTATTCATATTTATTTCTGTTCTTTTTCAAAACTTTGGCCTTTTTTTAATTAAATTTACAAATGTCTTGTATTCGTAGATTTTAAAAATACATTAATTGAATTTATTTATCATTATTAATTTAAAAGGATTACTTCCTACAACTTCAAACGTTACTTTCTTTTCGTAATGTTTAATTACTTAAGAGTTTCTTGAATATTCTTTAATTTTAACATAAAACCGGATTAAAAATATGAGAGAAAAGGTGACTAAAAGAAACTTTGCTTTGAATATTTTTTCAAATATTACTAACAAAATAGGGTTTCTTTTCATAAATAAATATAAACTTTAATTATTGAAGTGTGTATTAAAGCTTTTTGTCATTGTTGACATAATTTATTAAGTAAAATTCATCTAACTTTCTATTTTAAATTAAAAAAATTATTCTCAAATAGCAGAATACTTTAACTACATCTTTATGATATATATAATCCACACAAAATAGAATACCCGTTTTAGTTTATAAAACGGAAAAATGAATATCATATTATACATGTATGTCATATACTCTTTTCTATTATTTGTTTACAATCTAAGGTCTTAGCTAAGATAAAAATTATAACAAGTCTGATTCATTAATGACGTAACTAAGAAAGTCTTTTCTACAAGTTTTCATGAAATGTTTGAAAGAATTAAGTATCAAAGTATTTCTTAATATTTAAAATTTTTTTATACATAAATAATTTAAAGCGAATACATTTACTAATTTTAAATCTTGTCTTCGTAATGCTATATATCATAATATACTCCTTAATCATTAATATAGAATAAAAGGTCTATGTTTTTCTCATCTTATTAACCACGTTTTCAAAAAGCTAATTTATGATGCATTATATAAAGTTTACGTAAAAATTCATATATTCTTCTATACACAATTAGTACTTTCATGGTCTTAAAACAGACACATTGCGTAAAAAATTTATAGAAAATATGAAAACATAAAAGATAATAGTAAAAAATTAAAAATGCAAAATAAAAAAAATTATAGGTTGGGTGGGTGTATAAAAGTTAGAATAAGGGGGAGGGTGGTGTTGTCTGGATAATACGCAATGATTAATTATGTAAAAAAACAGAGTGTACAGGGCATATGATCAATCACAATAATTCATTTTATACCGGATGTTGAATTGACATACCTGTATGAATAATTGTATGGTTATATCTATTAAATCATTAAATCCATTAGTATAATCTAATAATTCATATCAATGATTAACATCATCTTACTTTTACTCAAATTAGGACAAAATTTAAACTATTACGTTCTTAGTGCATACATTGCATTAATACATTTTTATCTTTGTTTTATTCTCTAGTACAATATTATTAAATTTTATGATTACATTAAGCATATGATCATATTATATAAAAATAATTTAATATTTAAATTACTTTTATATTTTTTAAATAACTAGTCATGATAGTATTGTACAAACTAAATATTTGCAACTGAGTGAAAAATTGCACAGAACGGGAATCGAACCCATTTACTTGGCTCAGTAGGCCAATGCTTTACCGTTTAACCTAACTAGATCGACAACCGGCGACCATTTTTCGCTCAGGTAACGTAATTGGTATTAACATCTGGCCCTATATTTAGGCAGCTCAACAGAATAAAGTGCAGGAAAAAGGAACTGCATATAAACGTCGGGCACGTAGATATACACAGATAGTGCATAACTACGTATTCTACAAACTCTAGTAAAAGTCTGTCATACATATCTTAAGGAAGCGATCAATGATATAATTCGCTCATTTATTCTCTTAATTATTTTATATTAAAGTGGGTTTATTTATTTCGCGTCTGTACACTGGCTAATTGTCGCTTTTCCGCAAAAATGGTAAATCATTACAGCTTTTTAAAAATAATTTACTTTAATTAAACTTATTTATTTTTGACTTGTCAAACCTAGTCACATTTTATTCATTTTTTTTCATATGGCATTTTACTATCTACTTACATAAACATTTTTTAATTCCATCAATGACAGTGATTTCGATGTTACCGGTTCCCGGGCTATTACGTGTTCAAAAAATGGATGAATACACTCTAGAATCAACTTAAAAAGGTTTTCAAAAATGGGAGGAAGTAACAGAAATATACGTTTATAAATATAGTAAATTACCGATTGTTCGTCACACGATCAACCGCCACTCTCGGTTAACCGCTGGCTCATCCATAAATAATAAAGATAAGAATAAATAAAGAATGAAACATGAAAACCCAATTAACCGGAGTAATTCGGCTTTTTTCTTTGAAAAAAACTTGTTTATGAAGGATTGACGGGTAACGGAATTATTCAAAGGAATTATTAAATCCAACTGAAACCGAAGCGAATTGATGTGATGAATCAGAGAATGGTGATTCAGATATCAATTATGTAGAAATAGAGACTACATGCATTGGTTGTTGTGAGATGCAGTGGGGAAGCAGGTGTAACCCACGTATATTTAGTACGTAAAATTATTAATCTTGCTGAAGTAAAACTGTGAGAAAAACATAAATAATAATTAATAATGAATTACTTTGAATGAAAACAGATACTACATATTTATTCTCTAATATTCTGAATTTATGTCATAAACTCCTTTTTTGCTATAATTTGCGCTTTTTGTTAAAGAATGTGTACACAACAGATAAAAAACTCTTACATATTCTCATTCATAAACTGGAAAAAAAAAATATTTTTTTAGTGACCTTCGATTATACGTTTATTTCGATAATCCGCCATTGCGTCGGTCCCGTGAATAACTAATAATTGGAACTTCCTTAATTATCGAAAATATACAGGTTTCTAATATTTCGAGCGCAAAACTACGTTTTTATGTTTCAGTGAATTACAACCAATTACGATCTAATGATGAAATTTTTCATGATATCCTAAAGTCTTCATTTATATTTAATTTTATATTTACATTAATTCTTGAAAAGAAACTATAAACAAGTTTATTGTGTAATTCGATCTAATTGACACACAAATTATACAGTACGTAGTTTAATGCGCATTATTTTTATATGAATTACATAAAATCCATCATTTCTCAATCTTTAACTTACCACTTTGTCTGTTACGTGTTTCAAATAGAGAAAAAGCTACTGATTTATTGAATTTGAATGTATTACAGTAATTAAATAGTAATACCAAGTGATACTGATAGTTATAATGATAAAAGACCATGGACGTTAAAATACATAATTAAAGAACACATAAATATATATTTAAGGAATTTCTGAAGAGAAAGAATAAGAAAACTGTTTGGTTGCAACAACGCATAGCAGGGAGTAAAACACTGAAGTAGATTAATAAAAAAATTAAAATTAATTGTTTTTGATTCAAATACCATTAATAAATCTAATCTCAAAATTTGAATTTGTGCGAAATACACATATTTAAATTTTTTCATTTTTTGATAATCAGATTAAAAGAATAACTTGAACAAAGAATGGTGATAGCTTCCTTAAAATAGATTTTTTCTAATGTCATAAGTATTATAATTTTTTCTCAATTTTTTCCTAGATTATCTTTTTGTAAAGCAAACAATCTGAAAAATGTTTAATATATTTTTAATTTTCTTTATTTCAAGTGTAAATATGTTTAGATGTCTAAGTAAAAATAATTCAAAATGAAATTTTATGTAAAAAAATCTCATTTTTATAGCTAAAATATTACAACTTCATCATCTGCATGTTTAGTAAGTCACCAGTTAATCCTTTTTTAATATCTAATATGGAATAATGCTTCCAAAATATCATTCTCATTTACCAGAATTGTGTTTTTAACAAAACGTCTTTTTATTATTTCATCATTTGCCAAATTTATTTTAACAAGGGTCTTTTATTCATTCATCTGGGATTAGGCTGTTGTTTCATGTATTTCAATGCAAATGCAAATACAGTTTGAATAAAATACAAATACGTCTCTTTGTAGGCTATTATCTACTGACTAAGCAAACTCAAGTGTATAAATAAGTATCTATTTTAAAGGAATTGAATCTAAAGGGATTAGATGTACAATGATTCCGAAGAAAATTATATAAAAATCTTATTCCAGGGCTGTATAGACTGAAACTTCAAACGATAAGAAAATTTATTTTGTTGTGTTTAACTATTAACATGTCTTATTTCGTACAAATTGTGTCATTTCTAGATTTTTAAACAAATCCTGTCTTTAAGATTAAGAATATTTAAATTCTGCATGAAAATAAGTAGTACATACTTATGCATAATTATTTTAAACAAAATGTATATTAAAAACAGTTATTCTCTAATATTCTGTGTAATTGCGGAAAAAATATTTATGTTGATATGCATTTTTGATGACAAAACTTCAACATATTGCACAAAATCTCACAAATTCATTTTAAATTTGTCCGAAATACAAAATTTTACATTTTCATATAAGGTACCCTGGGGTAATAACGCCACGTTAAGGTTCTACCAATTTTCACGGCTTAGTTTTAGATTGTATTTTTCAAACAAATATAGGATCTGATACAGCAACTCATTGACTATCTATATAAAATAAAATAATTTAACAGATATGAATTCATAAAATGTAATGGCGTTTTTTCTTGACCCATGCTATTTGGCGTTATTACCCACCTATATGGGTAATAACGCCATGCAAACAAAACAATGAAATAAGATAGAATAATTGCATGTAGATAGCCCAATTCTAAAAATACAAACTCTACAAAATTAGAAATTGATAAATTGCATTCTAAGTTATTGAAAATGTTCAATTTTTGTGAAAGTGTAAGAAATATAAAGGTGTGGTGTGGGAGGGGGGGATGAGGCAAATGAATATCAGACCGTGAGTTCTTTTTGCTTAAAAAGGACCGTTAGAATAGAAATATGAGAAACATTGCATAGTTTTAACTGTGTTTATTTGAATCAGTATTTAGGATGTAGCTCGGCCACTGTAGGGAATCAATCGGGGTATTAATGTCAAGGATTGGCGTTATTACCCCGGTATAGTTATTGCGCAGTTCATTTTAAATTACAAATTACCTCGAGAAGATATCCAAAATCTTCAACAACATTTTAAAAGTACATGAAATGCACTACAGATTTATGTAATTAACAAAGTATTTCCGGATAAAAAGATAGTCTTCACATATACAAAACGTATCTCGCAAATTTTAGATCAAGCGTTAATTTTAGTTGTTTGTAAAAACAATAAGACTTAAAAATGAAACAAATTAACTTGAAGCTGTTTTTTGCGATTTATATAACTCAAAACCCTTCTGCGCAGAGCACATGGGTGTCATTTACCTGATTATTTCATAATTATGCAAAATATAAGCACTTGGCGTTATTACCCCGCCTGGCGTTATTACCCCAGGGTACCTTATATTTTTATGTATGTGTATTTATTTACATATATCTTTCAAGTAAGACATTTTTAGACAATTAAATGGGTTGAAATTTGCGACGGTTATAATTTGATATTTCTTCCGTAGGAGTAGTTTTTCATCTCATTTTTCATTTTTATCACTTAGAGAAAATAGTATATGTCTGCGGGATTTACACAAGTATTTGCTTAATAATTAATCATTTGAAAATTTAACATTTTTTTTTTCAAATTTAAAACCCCGAACATATAATGAAATGCATTGTACAAATGTTGCACTGCCATCTTTCTTAGAAGTTTAATTATATCAGTTTAAATATGAAAAATGTTGAAAAAAATATATTCTGGGAAAAATGCGATTAAACTCAATGAAGCTTACAGCAACTACAGACAGTACACTATTGAAAGTGTCATATCTTTAATCTAGTTATCTTGAAAGGGTTTTCTTTGCTGCAGATGGTCGCATATGATTACGAAATTCTCCTTCTACAATATTTTAGTATTGAAAAAAAAACCCTCAATGTGAGAATATCTATTGTTATATAAGTCACAATTTTCTAAGCTTTTTAGAATATTTATCTTTGCCTTTTTTGAAAAATGGAATAGTTTTTTCTAAATAGTGCACTGAAAAGCGAATTCAATTTCTTAAAAATATCGCATATATTCTTTTATTTTAAGGGATTTTTTTTACATTAGCAGATGTGATTAAAAGAAAAAGAAATTAACAAATTAGCGTTAATATTAATTATAATATAAACTTTCGATTTAAGACAACAATTCGGTTACATGTAAATGATAAAGAAAAAGCATTGTTTAGAAATGATGCAAGATGTTTAATATAGCTTGTGGTCTCCTCAAAGAGCTAAGACTGCTGAATGCCGGTTTTCCATGGATGCGATGATGACCATTAGGCTTTGGGAAATACTCTTCCTCTCCTCAAGAAGTGCAATCTCCAAGTTTCGGACAGTAAAATAAGACCTTGCTCTTGCAGCAATGCATCGTCCGAACATGTCCAAAACATACTGGATTAGATTCATGTCCGAAGAGCACGCTGGCCATTCCATATGCTGTATTGTTTAAGCTTCAAGCATGTTCTCCAGAAGACGAAGCGTATGCGGTCTGGCATTATCGTGCTGGAAAATAAAGGAATCTCCAATAGCTTCAGCGTAAGGTATGAAGTCTCAGTATCTCGTCTGCATACCTTTGTGCCGTCAAAGTACTATACCCATTGATATGCAGGTCCGTACGTCCTCCTATACTATTTTCACTCCATACCATCAAACCACCTCGTCTGTATTGTGACCTTTCACGAACGAATATAAGTTTCTTTCGAATCCCCCTTTCCCTCCATATCAAAACACGTCGAGTGTCACACTCTAGACTGAATCAGGACTCATCTGTAAGCAGAATTTGGCTCCAATCATGTTGCTTCCAGTCTCGATATTCAGCAGCCCATCTTCTTCGGGTCGCACAATGGCTTGAGGTGCAGACCAAAAATGTAGACCATTGGCATATGTGCATAGATACCTCGCTGATGAAGCCTGATGACGTACTGTTTGGTTGGACACCCTTCGTCCTGTTGCCAAGAGCAACTGTCTTCGCAGCTGAGTAGCATTTTCTGTTCTTTTTCGACGAGCTGTTAACAGTATCAGGGCCGATCTTGCCCTGATCGACTTCAAAGATTCCCAGTTTCATGGAATCGATTACACAGCCTTACAACGACACTTCTGGCTGAACGGTGACCATAGATGCTAAGTATTTATGCAATTACGAACGCACGTAAAATTGTAAAAAAATCATGCATAGATATATTTAAGTGTTTACTTTTTTCCTCATTTTCCTTATCACTTCCGGTATTTGACTGATAACATTCTGTTTATTAAATTAACCATACTTCTTTGTCTATCAAACGTAAAAATAAAAACAAATGTTTAAGTATGATCGCAGATTGCACAGAGGGTTTCGTTTAATTATATCCTTCAAAACACTTGATGATTTTATTAACAAATGATAAATGGTTTTTCGGCACTACTTAGGGATTTCTTCGCCAATCGCGCCTATCGGAACAGGATATTGAATTCTTTCTCTAAATGTTGCTTTGATCGCATAGATTTCTTGATTTCTGTATCAAAATCTGCAGATTTAGTGAAGCTACGCAAGAAAATAAAATTATGAATAAAAGTAAAATATTGCAAAGCTTAGTATAAATTTAAGGGAGACCAAACTGGTCATCAGAGGCGGCTAGTAATTTAAATGAAAAAAAATTTAATAAATAAATAAAATATTTCACTTTTTGTGTCAAAATAGATGATAAATATGATGTAATAAAAACAAATAAGTACGTTTTTCACGTGATCTATTTAATTCATTAATTATGTTACTTACATAATAATTTTATTTAAACTTTCTTGCAACAATTAAAAGAAATGAAAATTTATTTTTTTAATTTACGCGACTGCAAATTTTTAAACTTCTAAATACCGAACGTTTGTAATTTTTACACCATCTTATAGAAACAAAAATACACTTTTAAATACAGTTTGTTTAAAATCTGTATCCCAATTTATTTTTGAGTTATTAATTTCTTTTATAGTTTTTTATACCAATTTCGTAATTATGACAACAGATGTACCCCATTTCTTTTAAAAGTAAAAGAAATGGAGTAATTAGAAGAGAAAGAACAACATAAATATGAACTGATCATATTAAAAATAATATTTTAATTAAAATAATAGACTTTCAAATTTTTATGATTTGTTGTGTTACAAAAAGTATTCAGCTGCAAGTACTCAAAATTCGAACTCTCTCACATGCATAGTTTTTGTGTACGGACTCAGTGACAAACAGACACACATCGTCAGATCAACAAAACCCTAATAAAACACATTAGGAGTCATAAAAGATTGTATCTTTAATTGAAACAACAACAACGATAAAAATAGAAAAGTTTTAGCAAAACGACTATTTTAATGTAGAAGACACCTTAAACACTGAGTTTCAAATAGACACATTATCTGTTATTTTTTTTTTAATATTTATTTGAGGTTTTTAGATATCCTCACAGATTTTTCTTTAACATTGGATTTAAGATTGTAGAAATTTTTCTCATTATAAAACATAGAAGACATTTTAGTAATAACAACATAAAATATCTAAAACTTTTTTTCTAAAATTAAATGCATTTAATTTTTTTTTTCCATTTCAATAGTTTACGCATTACTTTTTCTAAAGCAAAGTCAAGAGCCTCAGAGTATCAAATACTTTTATGGAATTAAGAGCTAAAATAAGTAATTATCTATCGCTTCAATAATTAATATTCCTTTTACAAGAAATAATTACTTCAGATCTGAACGTTTCTTCGGTGCGCTATAAATGAGAATTAAAGACATTAAAGTAATCCTATAACTATGGAATTTCTTTTAAAATTAGGAAATGAAATTCGCTTTAATCACTAAATTTAATCAGCTCTATTCAATTTGTCAAATGTTTAACGATTTCTTCCTCTAATTTTGAAATGAAATTTAGCAGTTCAGAACTAAATCCTTTTTGTAAAAACTACTTAAAATATAAACGAATTTAATAGAACAGCATTTCTGAAAAAAAGGCATATCCATAAAAGTTATATAACTGTAGGAACTAAAAAAAACTAAACAATGCAATGTGTTTTTGGTTTATACAAATCATTCTACAAAAAGCGTACATATCTAATGCAAATTTATCTTCAAGTCTTTGATTTGTAAGACTAATTTTATCACTTAAAGAAACTAGCTACTTTATATTTATGTTTCTTTCAAAAACACAGATTTTATGAACATTTTTCATGCTGGTGAAAATTTTGCTGTAGTTATGTTTGTGTAGTGCAATAAAGCATAAAACGCTTTATTCATTAAAAAGAAATAATAATAACAAATTGTGAAATTTATTAACATAATGATTTTATTAATTTCAACGATTTTATTTTCCATTGCTCTGTATTTCTAAAATAATATTTTTAGAACGTTACCCTGATTAAATTACTGTCAATAAAGACATATATATGCCATTTCTTTATAATATGAACACCAAATTTAATCCTTTGTTTGAATCTAATTCTTGCAAATGATAAATTCAAAATAAGCACTATATATGATCCCTTTGATTTTAACTTAAAAACACCAAACTCTAAAAAACATTTCAATTTATAATGAATATTTTCCAAATATATATTTTTGTCAGATTACTCCATTGTTAAATATTTTTGAGAAATTCATTTGTTTAAAGAACGGAAAACGCGGTCGATGTAGATAAGAAAATGATAGTTGCAATTTTTAAATACACATGTTTTATATACACGAGTCGATTCATAATCTAAGAGGATTTATTGCATGTCGAACGGTGATAAGCCGCAGAAAAATTTTACAGACTTTTTGAAAAGTAAAAACAAAATTCTAAAAATGAATTTATATTTAACTTTTAAAAATTGTCTCCGTTAAAAACTTTAAGTTGCTCCAATGTTTTTATAAACATTAAGTCTTAGCCATGGTAACAATCACATGCATATTGCATAAACAAAGCTATTTACATTTTTATGAAATATTTGTCGTCAGAAAGATTATGCATTTCATTGTAATAATTATAGATGTTTTTCTTTGTAGCGTATAATAGAGGTAAAAATTTTGAACCATATAGTTTACATAATCCGAATAACCTCTAACAAAATAGTTGCGATAGTTTGTTTTAAATATATAACGGCTAAAGTTCTTTTCTGGTTGTTTTATATTACAGGCATCTACATTTACTAAAATTGGCTAGGGTATTGCAAAGAATTGTAATAAATCCTTATCATAGCCATATTTTGTCTCAAAGTAAGATTCTCATCAAAATTTGGAAGGAAGAAATTCTAGAAGCGGCACAGATGTCATATACGCATAACATTAGCGCGAGTGCAAGAAAATGACGATATTATGAATCATGTGGTAACCCGGTCATTGTTGTTTATTTACTTTATATTTTCTTTTATAAATTGATATAAATTGTTTTGTTTCATAGTTATTAAGTAAATTTTGTAGTTTATTATTATAATTTCCTTTTTAAAATAACAAAAATAATAAAAAAATATGTATGTAACTGATATTTGATAACGAAGTTTTTGCCAAAATGGCGTCAGAAAAAAAAAAAAACGTGTCAATGTGGTGCGTATATGACATCTCTGTCCTAGTAGCTAAATAACAAATAAAAAAAACTGGTTGAATCCATCACTGTATAGGACCTAGAGGGAGGCTATGTCTCTTCAAAATTGTAAAATAACATTTCTTCGACCAATCGCCCAATAGATGTTGATGTCTTATCTAAAATCGCGTTTTAATATTTTATGGTGGGAACGTTTATGATGTTTATTTTTATTTTTATTTTTTTATTTTTTATTTTTTATTTTTTATTTTTATTTTTTGTCTTTGCCGACTTGAGGAATGAACAAAATACAGCACTGACCAGACCAAGGTAGCTTTCACTACAAAAAGTAAAAAGCTGCACCCATCACTGTATGGTCAGCTTTTATAATTTTGACCACCACTGTATGGTTGGCTAAAATTGTATATTTTTTGTTTACTACTTGAACAAAGTGGTATCTGTATTATACGTTAAAAAAAGGATTTTTATTTCCGAAACAAATTGAAATCACTGCAAATCCACACTATTCTTCTTCTTCTTATTATTATTATTTGATGAAAATGATATTGATTTAATTGTGAAATTTATTTAGTACAATGTTTTTATCGATTTAAAGGATTTTCATTTCAATAGCTGTGTATTTCTGAAATAATATTTTTAAATGTTACTTTAATTAAATTTAGATCAATAAAGACATTCATAGGCAGCGTTTTTTTATTTGAAAAACGGAAATTTAATTCTTTGTTTGACTCTAATTTTTATAAACAATAAATTCAAAATAAACATATTATATGAATCTTTGATATTAACTTAAAAGTACAAAACTCCATTAAAAATAAATGTACATTATTTCAGCTTACAATAAATATCCGCCAAATATATATTTCTTGGATTACTCAAGTGTTGAATATTTTAAAAAATTCATTTATTTGAAGAACGAAAAAATGGGGAATGTATAAAACGGCACTAGTTTCAATTTTTGAATACAGAAGTTCAATATACATGAGTGGATTTGTAACCTAAAAATATTCATAGCATGTCGAAATAGGTTACTATCTTGAAAAAATTTACTAGCTTTTTAAGTAAAAACAAAATTATAAGAGTGAAATTACATTTAACTTTTGAAAATTGTCACCCTTTGAACATATATGTTGCTGCAATTTGTTTCTTAAACATTATAATTTTACCTATTGCAACTGGGTAATTCTTGAAATAGTGATTCTTGGGAATATTCTTGAAATATCTTACTTATTATTTTAAAGGAACACATTTACTTTTATATATAATTTTAATTTGGTCCTTGTTCTTTTTTTAAAGACTAATATGAATATGGCCGGAAAAAAAGCAATAATAGGTAGAGAAAAAAACATAAAAGAGAGTGTGAAAAAAGAAGGGGAAGGAATTAAAGAAGATACTGACAAACAGCAAAAACTTAACATCAGATATATATAAAAGCAAAAGATTTGGGAAAAAAAATAGGCAGTGATGATTTCAAAAGAACACAGATCACAGCTAAATACTTAGAAAATTAAGGGCGTAGAATTATTCTTAAAAACAGAATTTCATCTTACAGGAGAATAAAAAAAAAAAGCTGAAAATGGAAACTATTTGTTAAAGAGGAAGACATAAATATAGAAAAAAAATTAATCAAATAGGAAGAAAATAAATTTCTTAAAATATTTACTCGATGCAGTTTGTTTTGTCATTAGCATGGCTCATAAAATACTCATTATTATTTTTAAGTGAATTTTTAAATATTTAGCTCTGCTAACTACATGTAAAGTATACATAATACTATATTAACAACACCTTTTTTTTCAGAAATTTTGCTAACAATATTTTCTTTAAGATTTCACTGTTTGAAAAACTCTCCTATTTTGACAATCAGCCAACTGTCATTAAAAATCATATAAATTGTGGTATTTTATACGTTTACTTTTCAGGTAAAACTGTAGATGGCGCCCCTTGTCCATTCCATGGAATTATTGTAAGGAACATAAATGCACTGCGTTCCAGATTAATTGTTCTGTGTTTACAATGTGTGTATGTCGTGTGTAGTGAATTAGGTGTATTAAATATGTTATGTGTAAAAGTTCGCCCACCTCGATTATTTACTGAGTACTGTTTTATGCCTTAAATTAATTAATATGTGTAAAGATATTACAATGGCGACGATGTTAAAATTTTCTTACGTAAAAATTTTAAAAGAATAACGGCGAGCCAAATTGAAATGGCTCATTTCTGTTTCGATTTCAGCATTTCAGAAATGTAACTACAGCCTTCCCGAATATATCAGCAGCTGCAAAACAAGGGGGTGGTAAGTGCATTGAATTTTATTTTACCTTTCTCCTGTCTTTTTGCATAAAAATACAATGTTGGCGTTTAAAGAATACGATGATAAAGTGGAAACATTTCAGGCTTATGTTAAACGCCTGGAGCAGAATTTTATTTTGAATGAATTAAAAGAGGAAAAAAGGTTGCGGCCCTTTTATCTTGCATGGGCCCTAAGCTCTATAATTTGCTGAGTAATTTATGTTTCCCAAAAGCGCATGAAACATTAAAATATTCTGAGATTGTTGACATATTGATAAAGCATTTAAGCCCCGCCCCCAACAAATTTATTGAAAGAATAAAATTTCGTAAGTGTTACCAAAATGAGTCGGAATCAGTTCAAGATTTTGCTGCTAGATTAAAGAAAAATACAACTTTTTGTTGTTTTACGGGTGATACATTAAATGAAAATTTATTGGAACAATTTTTACGCGGTTTGAAAAGCGAAAGCATTCAAAATAAATTGATTACGCATGTAGAAGATTTAACTTTTGAGAAAGCAGTTGAAAAAGCTTTGTCCTTACACAATGTAGATATTGAAATTTCTGAAATTAAAGATAAAAATTTCAGTATTAATAAAATTTCAAGTTCAAAGAACGTACACCCCAAAAAATTATCGAATGATTGTCAGAAGTCAAATGTCAACAATCATGTAAATAATACAATTTCTGAAGCAAATAAAAGTAAATTAAAGTGTTATAGATGCGGAAATACTTCTCATCTAGCCAATTCATGTAGATTTATTAATGCTACTTGTAAAATTTGTAAGAAAAAAGGCCATATTGGAAAAGTATGTAGAAGTAAAACTTTCCAAAAACACGTAAATTCGGTAGATACAGTAAATGTATTAACTATAAAAAATACAGGTGCAAATCCTATTAAATTATCTGTGTTAATTGAAAATAAAGCAAGAGCTTATATGGAATTGGACACAGGTTCGGGAATTTCTGCTGTTCCTTTAAAAAGATTTCGCAGAATTTTTCCTGATTATAAAATTTTACCCCCAGATGTTCAGTTAAAAACTGCAACTGGTGAAATTTTTAAACCAGTAGGTTATGTTGAAGTAAATGTTACTTATGAAAATAAAACAGAAAAGTTAAAATTATATTTGATAAAAGAAGATAATTTTCCATTATTATTTGGCCGGGATTGGGCCTCTGCATTCGATATTTTTCCACATAATTTAAGATCTGTTTATGTTAATGAGACTGTAAATTATTCTGATAAATTGCAAAAATTGTTAAATGATTTTTCTGATTTATTTTCTGATAAAGTAGGGGAAATTAAAGGGTTAAAGGCAGAGCTTTACCTTGAAAAGGATGCTACACCCATATTTTGTAAAGCTAGGACTGTTACTTATGCACTACGTGCTGCAGTCAATGAGGAATTACAAAGATTAGAAGATGCTGGTATAATTAAACCAGTTACGAATAGCAAGTGGGCAACCCCGATTGTTCCAGTGGTAAAATCTAATGGTAAAATACGTTTATGCGGAGACTTTAAAGTTACATTAAATAAATATCTGAAAGTAGAAAAATATCACTTGCCTAAAATAGAAGATATGTTAGCTACTTTAAGTGGTGGTGTTCATTTTACAAAAATTGATTTGAATCAAGCATACCTCCAATTGCCCGTTGATGAGGAATCCCAGGAATTATTAACCATTAATACACCTAAAGGATTATTTCAGTTTCTTAAATTACCAATGGGTCTTAGTTCTCCTGCTATATGGCAAAGAAAAATCGAACAAATTTTAAGTGGAATTGAGGGAATTACAATTTTTATTGATGATATAGGAATTACTGGGGAAACAGATGAAATTCATTTACAAAGGTTATAGCAAGTATTAGAAAGATTGAAAAAATATAATATTTGGATAAATAAGGAAAAATCATTCTTCATGGCAGATGAAATTACTTATTGTGGGTATAAAGTGGATAAACATGGTATTCATAAAACACCAGATAAAATAGAAGCAATTGTAAATGCCCCTAGGCCAGAAAATGTTTCCCAGGTTAAAGCATTTCTTGGTCTGGTAACTTATTATGCTAAATTTGTGCCAAATTTATCGACAATTGCACATCCTTTGAATAATTTGCTTAAAAAGAATGTGAAGTTTAATTGGTCTTACAAATGTGATCAAGCGTTTAAAAAAATAAAAAGAGAAATTACTTCTGACAGAGTGCTTACCCATTTCAATCCGAAATTACCTTTAATCTTAGCTACTGATGCTTCTCCATATGGTATCTCTGCAGTTCTTTCACATGTGATGCCAGACAAGACGGAAAAGCCTATTGGATTTGTATCCAGAACCTTGAATAATGCCGAAAAAAGGTATAGTCAAATAGATAAGGAGGCATTAGCAATAATATTTGGTGTTAAGAAATTTTTTCAATATTTTTACGGTAACAGATTCACTTTGTTTACTGATAGTAAACCATTAGTTTCAATTTTTTCACCTTCTAAAAGTATTCCTGTTTTATCAGCTGCTAGAATGCAAAGATATGCCATATATTTACAAACGTTCCAGTATGACATTCGTTATAAGAAGACTACTGAACACGGGAATGTCGATGCACTTTCGCGTCTTCCATTACGTAGTGAAGATTTGCCCCACGAATATAATTCAAATGAGAAACTTGATGAATCTGAAATCATTCAAATAAATCAGCTTTCTGTTTTACCTTTAAATGCTAAATCTATTGCTTCAGCTACAAAAACTGATCCTCTTTTGCGACAAATTTTTCATCATCTCATTTCTGGTTCAGAAATTCCTAAGAATTTACTTTTTGGCGGAAAACAAGAAGAATTTACTCTTCAGCATGGTTGTATTTTAAAAGGTTGTAGGGTAGTTATCCCAGAAATTCATCGACAACAGATATTAAAGGAATTACATTTTGGTCATTTTGGTATAGTGAAAATGAAATCTTTAGCCCGTAGTTTTGTATTTTGGCCAGAAATAGACCATGATATAGAAGATATTGCAAGAAATTGCTCTATTTGTGTAAATTTGAAAAATAATCCTCCTAAAGTTGATACACATAATTGGGAATGGCCTTCAGCTCCATGGCAGAGAATTCATATTGATTATTTTGGTCCTGTTAACGGTAAAATGCTTTTGTTAGTGGTTGATGCTTATAATAAATGGCCAAAAGTATTTATAGTTGCTAGTACAACTTCAGAAAATACAATTATTTGTCTTTCTTCTCTCTTTGCACGATACGGTTTTCCTATTTCTTTGGTATCAGATAATGCTAAGCAGTTTACATCTGAAGAATTTGAAATATTCTTAAAAAGTCATGGTGTAAAACATAAGTTTAGTGCACCGTACCATCCATCTACAAATGGACAGGCTGAGAGATATGTGCAAACGGTCAAACGTGGATTAAAAGCCTTAGCGTCTGAACCAGGTACTTTACAAATGAAGCTGAATAACTTTCTTATGCAGTACAGGAAGATGCCACATGTTACAACGGGGGAAAGTCCTGCATCTTTATTTCTAAAGCGTCACATAAGAACAAACATAGATTTGATCGTGCCGAATGTTGCAAATTTTGTTCATGAAAAGCAAACTGCAAGGAAATCTAAAGTTAAAGTAAAAGAATTTGAAGTCAACCAGAAAGTAGCTGTAAGAAATTATACTCCAGAAGCCAAATGGAAAATTGGTCGAATCGTAGCAAGAGAAGGAAAATTACATTACAGAGTTCAAGTTGGTTCGAATATTTGGAAAAGGCATGTGGATCAAATAACTAATGTAGGGGAAGATATTTCTTTAACTACTGATCCAAATTCGGAAGAAAATGTTGCAGAAAGTTTTAGAAGTGAAAATGCAAAGGTGAAGCAAGATGATTTTCCACCCTTACAGTCAAGTTTCACAGATCCGCAACCAGTTGACTCTCATGTTCCAGTGGCGCCAGATCCTACTCCAACTGACTTTCGTGATCCTGATTCTTCGAGTTCTAATTCAACTAGCTCGGATAACATTCTCCCAAAACCGTCGGTTCCTACTAGTGCTACAGTTGATGCTCCTGAACATGTCAAAACTAATTCTTCTTCTTCTCCACAGGTACTTAGACGATCCAGAAGACATCGAAGAGCTCCAGAACTACTTCATTACTAAGTGGGGAAGAGCTGAGGTATTTTATACTTTTACTTTTCAGGTAAAACTGTAGATGGCGCCCCTTGTCCATTCCATGGAATTATTGTAAGGAACATAAATGTACTGCGTTCCAGATTAATTGTTCTGTGTTTACAATGTGTGTATGTCGTGTGTAGTGAATTAGGTGTATTAAATATGTTATGTGTAAAAGTTCGCCCACCTCGATTATTTTCTGAGTACTGTTTTATGCCTTAAATTAATTAATATGTGTAAAGATATTACATAAATAATGCAAATTAGAGGTCTGCACGGGCCGTTTAAATTTTTATATTTTAGGCCCGACCCGTACGGAAATCAGTTAAAACAGGCCCGGCCCGTTTTGGCCCGTTACAATTTCTACGATTTCTAAAAAATTCAGATTTTTTTTTCATATAATTAAGATTGCTTTAAAGAATACTGCATAAATATCTATGGAATGATTTTACAGTATATTTTACAGGAAATACACATTAGCAACATTAGTGATTACTAAGATTCTTAGGCTTTCAACAATCAAATAAAGATTCATCAAAAAATTAATATGGCTTAGAATAAAAAAAAAAAGAAAGAAAGTTAAAAACATCGTAACTTTTGAGGCTGTTTAATAAAAGGAGATTTATAAAAATATTTCAATATCATTTTATTAAAGATTTTAAATCCAAATTCATTCGTTAATACAAATATGCGCCTTTCTGATACATTTCTAAATTCATTTTTTTCTCAGAAACGCATAGCAGGTGCCTTTACTCAAAAACTGTATAATCAAATGGCATTATCCATTTTTTGATACAAGCAATTTCAGAATACTGAAAGAAAATAAATTATTGTTATAGTTAGCGTTTTCAATAGAATTTCCGGAAGCGATAACATGGGAAGGGAGAAAAACCTGCAACCATTTGAGAAACTATTGTATCTGAACAAGGTTATGCAAGTATTTTATTCATCAAAAATGAAAAATGCTATTCGATTCCAAATGCCTTCAATAGTCACTTTTATATTTTTACAATTAAAATTTACAATTAATCTGAAAATGTGTCAAACTTCCGCGTTATTGAGAAATTAATTTAAAAACCATCAAGAATTATATATATATATATCCAAAAGATATATATCCAAAGATTAATCTAACATAAGTTCTTTATCGCTGTTAATAATTTTACAAATCATGTTGTCTGCCCTACAGATCTTGAGAACATTTAAGTTTTGTTTCGGTCCGGCAAGTCTATATGTAGAAAAATAGTGCAAGCTTGATCTCGGCCCGGTATGAGTCAGCTAAAAAAATATTAAAAAGGGTTACACACAATTTAACTGTCCGATGCCGATCTCACACTGTACAAGTTACATTTTTATATAGCTAAAAAAATATTAAAACGGGTTACACACAATTTAACTGTCCGATGCCGATCTCACACTGTACAAGTTACATTTTTATATTGATGCTGTCAAACTAGTATGGCTCGTGACGCACATTTATATTTATTCTCGTTAAAACCATTTACGTTGAAAATAGATCATGTTTTATCGTTTCTGCTTAAATCTTCAGAACAAAAAATTTTTTATCGGCCCGGCCCGTATGGCCCGTTCAATTTTTTTGCCGCCCCGGCTCAGCCCGTTTATTTTGTTTGTCGACTCGGCCCGGCCCGTTGAGAAAACTATTCTGATTCTGCCGGCCCAGCCCCACCCGTTAGAAAATTTGAAAAGACTCCGCCGGGCCGGATACGGGCCAAGCCCGGGCCCGTGCAGACCTCTAATGCAAATACAAAGCGTTCGTAGCCCCAGTGGCGTGATCAGTAAAGGCAGCTGCTGCCACGTCGAGGGATTCTGGTTCGAATCCGGGTAAGACATGCATGTTGTGCTGTCCTTCTATAGTGTTAATGGATGTAATAGATACAAGAGATAAAAATTGTACTGATTAGTGGTTGTCTCTGTGTATTAATATGGATCATTCGAGGCGAAAGCTACAGCTGCTATAGGCCTCAAAGCAAATACCTGTCAAATGTCAAAAATACAAAGCGTTTTACACTTTTATGAAATCTAGTCGTCAGATAGATTTTAATATCTTTTATTATAATGATTATTGTTATTTTTCCTCTAGTGTAGAATTTAGCTAAAAAGTAAAACAATAAAATAAGTAATATAAGTAAAATTATATACATCTAACAATAAAAAAAAAATAAAAACAGAACTGTGAAACATTCGATATACACTGTTAAAACTAATGGTGACACATTGCACCTTTTAGGGGTGAAAGGCTTGTCTCACTGGTGACACCCCTAGAGGAGCTAAAATGGCACCCTTAACTAGGGTGAAAGGATGGCACCCCTAATCCAGGGTGTTTCAGGGGGTGAAAGGACGGCACCTCAGAGAAGAATAATGGCACCCCTTATCCACAGTGTTCAATAGAGTGAAACGATGGCACCACAGGGGAGAATAATCTCACCCTTTATCCAGGGTGCCCCCAGAGGTGAAATGATGGCATCTCAGGGGAGAGTAATGGCACCCCTTAACCAGGGTGCCCCAGGGGGTGAAAAGATGGCGCCTCAGGGGAGAGTAATGGCACCCCTTATCCAGGGTGCCCCAGAGGGTGAAAGGATCGCATCTGAGGGGAGAGTAATGGCACCCCTCATCCAGGGAACCTTAAGGGGTGAAAGAATGGCATCTCATGGGAGAATAATGATACCACTTATCCAGAGTGCCCCAGAGGGTGAACGGATGAAACACATAATCCAGTGTGCCCTGTGGCATCCTACAAGCAATAGCACTCACAATCTATGGCCCACAGTTGCAACCCCCCTCCCCCCACCCTGCTTGTCAAGAAATTTTATTGGTTTGAATCATGAAATACAAAGTGTTTACCCATTTTTAGATTGAATTCTGCAGAGAAAATTATCATTATCAGTCAATATTTTGAGTCTTTTTTTTTTCTTTTAGATTGATGGAATATTATATTTTTAAACTCATTATCAGATGTCCAAAGAAAAATTGTAGCATATTTTTGTAACTCAGAGAGGGATATTATGAACTACAAAAATAATCATAGAAAGACAGAGAATTCAAATTGTACTTTCATTTACATGGAGAGTATTTTAAGAAAAATTCAAAATTTTAACTTTTATACAGTCTTTGCATTTCAAAATCACCAATCATAAGTCATCACTATTGCATTGTTAGTCATACCCAAAAGGTTTTGTTAGAATAAATCGCAAAATTTACACAACCTCTACACCTATTTTCTGCCTCTAAAAATCACTGAGTTAGAGTCAAATATTGTGACTTTGTCATGCAATTTGAAGCCTGATTTTCAATTTTATGTTTTGAAGTTCTTGTAAAATGAAATAAATAATGATTTTTGACTGTCTCTATCTCATATGTTTGGATTAATCTTTTTGGGTATGTTTAAGAAAGGGTCAGTAAATATTTTTGTGATTGGGCATTTTTAGATGCAGGAACATTATAAAAATTTGATGTTTTTTGACTCCCAAAATAAGAGAAAGTACAAATTGAATTACTATCTTCATATGAATATTTTTATAATTTTCTTATATTTTCAGAAGTAATCCGTAACCATCTTTTTTGACACATAGTATATTGCTTGACATGTATTTTCATTATTTTATATACAGGGCAACTGAAAAGTATGGGGACACAGAAAAATGCTATATCCTGTAAAATATATGCCATAATTTAATAATAAAAAAGTAAAAGAAATAACAATATTTTAACAAATTGTTCACTGGCTTGATATTTATTTTTTACACAAGTTTGAAAACGAAAAATCACCGAATTGACAGTCCGCTGCAGATAATTCTGATTTAAATCATTCTATGCCTTGATAATTTCGCATCACATACAATGCAAACTGGGGAGTTTCTATTTCTAGCTTTTCTACAGAAGTCAAGTGAGTTAAGATCTGATTGTTCGAAGGCAATACACCTGTTATTAAATATCTACGCAGATGGGTGTTGAAGATCAATGTTGTTTTTGCTCCATGTGAAGGCCGCAATACGGCTGGAAGTTCCATTAAAATTATTTTGCTTCCATGAGGCGAACACTTCGTTGAACATATTAGTTACTGATCATTTTGTCGGTCGTGAACTTTTCGGAGGATTAAGATTTTCATATAATAGAAGAAATGCTACAAAATTTTAAAATAAGCGTTTCTCAGATTTTAGTTGTGAAATATTAATGTCAAACAACGCACCGATATTTTTTCAGCTACGCTGCTGTATCTAATTAAAAAAATGTAAAACACAAATTAGAAAAGAATATGTAATAAATGCTGTGTAACTTTTAAATTAGTAAAAATACTTCATATTCTTTAAAATTTTTCCAGAAAGTTAGCCATCAAGCTATGAAATGAATTATAGAAAATAAGTTCATTTTATAGTTGTGGTAAAATCACAGATGAAATAGAGTAAAAAAAAAATCATTTTTACAATATATGTAGTACTTACATTTATAGTGAACTTATGCAAATCCATATTTTATAGCATATATCCACACAGGATTAGAAATTAAGAACTGTATGTAAGGTGTCAAAATAATGCCTACAATTTTTTTTTGATGTGCCAACTGCATTTCATATTTTCTTATTTCTTTTCACAACCATGTTAATACTAATAATATTGCATTGCATATTTAATTTTAATGTATTGAAGGGAAGTGGGGAGGAAACTTTATATATTAAACACTTTTTCTTACTAAACAAAATAAAAACTGACTTTCCATAAGTATGAAACCTGATTAAACTACAATATTTGGATTCTGGAAAAACTTATTCTTTTTATAAAGCTAATATGCGTACAAAACAGATAATCAAGCAAATATGTCCACAGAGAGAAAATATGAGCTTTAGATATAACTAGGGATAAGCTAATTTTTAAAAAATCCGAGACTAACAGTACATCAGAAAATAAAAAGTTAGCAAATAAATGAATCTTTGGTTGCCAATTACGGTGTGGCATTTAAAACATTTCCAAATCACACTTTTTTTTGTTTGTTTGTTTGAGGAAGGGAATACAAAAATTTTAAAACGATTTTAATACAGTTTCTTATTTTAGGAACATATAAGGATGCAGAAATATCTCATAATAAAAGAAAATCTTGTTTACAGGGGTGTAATATCCAAGGACCAGTTTTATCAGTCATTGGTGAAATTGAAGTTAACTTAGAGGTTATTGAAAGGTTCAAAATTCTTAAGACATGTGCTAATGTCATGGTGCAGAGGGAGGGGGATGTATGCTAAAATACAAATGAAAGCATTTGCTAAACAAAAATTAAAGTTAAAGAAAGCTAGTTATCAAGATTTGACGACTAGGAATAATTTTTCTATAATTTAGTTTCATTTGACGGCTAACGGCTGCTGATTTCTAGTCCTGTATCCACATCAAAAAACTTTCTGCCAAATTGTTTTTGTGTTTTGACTTATTGCATCTGAAATTTTAATCTAAAGAGTAATTATAATGAAAGGAATAAAACACTGAATTAAAAAAAACAACCTTTTAGTTCAAATAATCTTTTTATTGTAAACACCAAGAATATATTAAATATTATTAAACAAAGACGTAACATTATGTGGAACTGATGACACTGAGAAAATTTTGAAGACATAAGTATCTAATAAAAATGATAAAAATTTAAATTGGCTTTTGCTATAGTTAACGTTAAACAACCAAAATAATGCATACCACAAAGTAACTAAGCTTATAAAATTATCAGTTTTGGTAATTAACTGTTTATATAAAATTAATACATAGCATGAGTAATTTAACAAGTTGCTTGAGTTGCGGAGCACAGTAACAGGTTGAAACACAGAAATTTCTGCACCTTCTTCATGATAAAGAGTCGGAAACTTTTCTTGTATCAATCATGGTAATGTAAGTACTATAAATGTAAGTTCATTATCTGAAATAATAATAATAACACATTAAGGAAAACACACAACAAGACAGTCGAATTAAAATGTAACATCAAAGTACAGCAAAAATCATAGATGAACAAAAAAAGAAAGAATAAAATTTAAATTATAGCTCACAAGGCTATCAAAGCCTGACAGCTAATGTGCCCGCAGGTTCTGTATGTAACGTGATAACTCTTTATATAAATATCAGATTTGCTTCAAATTTTATATGTGGGTTCATTCTGATAAGGTTCTTCACTGATTAGCATTGGAGGTTCATTGGTTAAATATGAAGGGGGGGAGAAGAGAGTGAAACCATCCTTAATTTATATAAATATGCAGAAATCATGCAGAATTATCACATTTTCTTCAAATTTTGTTAATAGGTTCACTCTGATAAGGCACTTCCCTGATTAGTTTTAGGGGCTCATTGGTTAAGTATAAAGAGGGATGGCAGTTAATCCACTGTCATATAACTTACAGTTGATTTATTTTATTTTTGGAAAGGCAATATTCTTTGAAATAAGAGTATAATATACAGTTGTATGTATAGCCTGCGAGCTCAATGCCATCAGTTTAACTGGGCACTTTCCTCTTTATTGCCTATTTTCGGACAGAACGAGAAAATTACATGACCAACTCATACTTGTCATTCAGATATTCTTTTCCTGTATTATCATTAAGAGTTACAAACTATTTACATTATTAACCATATTTACAAAACATATCTTGCAACAAAGTGTCTATTCCAGATTAGCAACGAATTTCCCTAACATGTACAGGTATTCCATACCAGTAATAATAATAAAAAAAATGAGGAATTTTATTTAAATTTATTAGTTATAATTTATTAGCCCCTATTATGTATCCTATATTGACACTAATCAATGAATATATGGATACAACCCCTCCTGTTTTTCCTTCATTTTGGGAATAACGAATTTTCAACGTATTCTATTGACGATTATTTTCAAAATTTTCAAGATGTGATTTTGAGACTTTCACAAAAGTTGTTCTATACATTTGGCTAACATAATATGCAAATGAAATTTTGATATCTTTGACGCATGCGCAGTGAAAAATTATTTAGTAAACCTACTCAATATTGGAACAATTTTTATTATTTTTTAATTCTGATTACGTATTGTGTGCAATGTTGTTTGTCACATTTTCTGAAAAGAATGTTACTTTATATTAAGAACTCTCCAAATTATAAGCAAAAATCTTAAGTAAATTTTAGACTGTTTTTCGGATTCGTAGAAAACCTTAATTTTTCTACGAGTATACATGCTATCGACATAAAAATGAACGCAGTTTATTACAATAAGCCACTTAATCATAATCTACAGTTTAGGCGCTTTTGCTACATTAGTTTTGACAGGTTATTTATCCAAAAGATATCCAAAAGGTATTCATTCTTTTTTAATTTGTTGACGGTCCCCTATTGGAGTTTCTGAATAAAACCTTCAGGGAAATATATGACTTGTACTACACTATCTGGCCATTGATTATCGTCCACTTGCGATTTTAGACATTTTGTTAAATATCTAGAAAAATACATGAGGAATTATCCTGAAACTCTCAGTGTATACACATAATAGTACAGGTCATATATTTCCGTGAAGATTTTTTCCAGAAACCTTATAAGAGACCGTCAACAAATTAAAAAATAATGAATATCATTTGGATAACCCTGTCAAAACTAATGCAGCAGAAGCGCTAAAACTGTAGATTGTGATTAAGTGGCTTATTGTTATAAACTGTGTTCATTTTTATGTCGATAGTGCTAGGATGTAGGGAAATTTTTCAGATTTTTTTTTTTTTTTCAGAAAAAAAATTCAGATCATTATTTTAAGAAAAATTAATTAATTAATACTCATTTCAAAAAAAAAATAATAATAATTTTAATCTTCCATAATTTCATTAATATATCCTATAAATCCAATATTTTCATTTAATACATCGCAGCTTCCCTATTTGACATAATAGCAATATACAAAATAATATTTTTCTAAATTATTTTATTATTAATTATTCATTCTTAAAATTATATTAATCAGTCCTAGTTTTAAATATAGATCATTATCATGTAATTGCCCAGTCTTTTAATCGTATAATACGTAATTTATGCTATTTCAAAATTTAAGATAATTTCCGTATTTCTTATGTGACGATCGCTAATTTTTCCTTTTTGAGCATCGCCATTTTCTTTACTGATACCTCCTAGATGCTGGACATGAGTCATCGGGGCTTAGAATGTTCTACGACATTCCGGAAGCGTCGTTTTGGTACAAATTTCCCGCTGAAATCTCAGCGTCCATCCCTTGATGACGCATGTTTGTTCCAGATCATTCCTAGCGTCGGGTGATGCGAGATTCTGATTGGCTGAGCGCACGCGCGCTGCCGTGAGAGGGAGGAAGATTTTCTGATTTATTTGACACTTTGAGAGAGAGCAGCGTTAGCGAAAGACGTCCGTGGCCAACACCCCCTATAGTCAAGGCCTTCACACCGTTTCAAAATGGCCGATCGCGATGTCCGACTTCCCACGTCCATAATATGAATGTATATGGAATGTAATATGAATGTAATAATCCTCACACAAAGTTGCATTTCTTGTAATTTTCAAAATTTTTAGCAATAGTGTTTACTTTTTCAGTTAATTGAATGTGTAATCAAGTAAATAATTGTCATTTCCTATAAATATAAGTTGTAAATTAAGAGGGTTACTTATTGTTTAAAAAATATACTAAAAAGGACTTAAAATACAAATTTTTATAAGAGGCGAAACTGCATTAGATTTGAGCTTTGGATTTTTAAATAGATGTGATTTAATTTAGAAATAGAATATTTCTTTTACATTATCAATATCACACTATTTTAAATAAGTAGGATAAAAAAAAAAAAAAAAAAAAAAAAAATCTATATTAAAACATTAAATGAACTTATACATTGAAGAAAAGAAAGAATGAAAATAATAGAAAGAAAAGAGAAAAAAAAAAAACTCAGCAAAAAAACTTAAGGTTAAAATTATAACAGTACATCATTTTTTCTAAAAAATATATTAAAATTTATATTGTAAATTAGCTTCATAATCCTGAAGCTAAATTCGTTTACATAACTGGAATTTGATGACTTGATTAAAAAAAAAAAAAAAAAAAAGAATTGGGAAAAAAATGTACTAAATAATATGTTGTGTGAGAAGAGTTTTTTCATTTCAAATACACCCCCCCCCACACACACACACACACTTTTCACACTCACTCCCATGTGTCTTATTTGTTTACTTTTTTCTTATTTGATGAGAATTATTTAAAGACAGAATGCTAAGTGTTATCTCATTTACTTATGTCATTGTCTTAATATCATTATTATGTAATAATTTCTGTTATACATATGTAAGATATAAAATGTTTTTTATTAAATCAAAACAAATAATAATAAATAAGTAAGGTATATTTTATTTGCTTTCTAGCTTTAACCTTTTTTATTATTCAGTATTTCCTTGTAAGATTGTTTAATCGTATAAATTAATATTAAATATAATATCAAGTGGCATTGGAACAAAGAAAAAAAAAAGATGCAACAACTTATCAATTTATAAACTATTTTTAAATTAATATTACTATTCTAAATTATTATTATTATTAAAGAAAGCATCTGTTCCTTATTAATTTATAAATTATTTTTAAATTACAATTATTATTATAAATTATTATTATTAATATTATTGAAAAAAAATCTGTCAATTGCCAATCTATAAATTATTAAAGTATAAATTTTAAAGTATTATTATTATTAAGGAAAAAATGTGTTCAGTATCAATCTATAAATTATTTTAAAATTATAATTATTATAAATTATTATTAAAGAAAAAAATCTATTCCTTATCAATCTATAAATTATCTTTAAATTGCTATTGTTATTATACATTACTATTATTATTATTATTAAAGAAAGCATCTGTTTCTTATTAATTTATAAATTATTTTTAAATTACAATTATTATTATAAATTATTATTGAAAAAAATCTGTCAATTGCCAATCTATAAATTATGAAAATATACATTTTAAAGAATTATTATTATTAAGGAAAAAAATGTGTTCAGTATCAATCTATAAATTATTTTAAAATTATTATTATTATAAATTATTATTAAAGAACAAAAATCTATTCCTTATCAATCTATAAATTATCTTTAAATTGCTATTATTATTATACTTTACTATTATTATTATTATTAAAGAAAGTGTCTGTTCTTGATCAATTTATAAATTAGTTTTAAATTACTATTATTATTATTACTAAAAAATATCTACTAATATTAAAGAAAAAAAAAATCTGTTTCCATAAAAATAACTTTCAAATTAAGAGTACAGAAAAGTATAGTAGAAAGAAGGAAAAGATAATTGTCAAAATATCAAAAGCAATTTAACAGCTGAAGCTAATTAATATGCTAATGAAAGCTGTAATAGCAATAAACAAACTCTTTGAATATTTTATGAATTAATTTAAACAGCGCACCCAGATTACTTATAGTAAACTATTTTTAAACTGATAGCGAGAAAAATTATATAATTTAATAAGTAAATTCGGATTCAAACTAATAAACTGGAATTTAGAAAAATACTTAATAAACAAAGAAATAAACAATTGCTAAAGGGCAGTAATTTT
Organism: Maratus speculifer; assembly: GCA_964019185.1. NCBI lineage: Eukaryota > Metazoa > Arthropoda > Arachnida > Araneae > Salticidae > Maratus > Maratus speculifer. Next base: position 408,293,826 of record OZ025294.1, read on the forward strand.
CTGATAAAGATATATTACATATAAATAATAACAAAATCCCGTGAGGAAATACTGAAAGTTAAAATCAACAGGATAAAAATTCAGATGAGAAGCAAAATTATGTTTTTTTTTTTTATAATTATTTTAAACAAAATACTAATTCACCATAGATGTAAATGATTTGAAAGCCACTGTTGCAATACATATAGCTAGAAAACTAAATCGGTAATCACTAATCTTACAAGTGTGTTTAACAGAAATTACCTTTAAAGCTTTGTTAAAACAGTGACATAAGGAAAAAAAGATAACACTTACTTTTAGTCTTTATAATATCCAAATTTTGTACAACGCAAAACAAAATAGAAAATGGCGAAACGCCAGAATTGAAACATGCCGTACTAGCGCTGGACTGACCTGACGCACACTGACTAGGTATTTGCGAATAAAGGTCACCGGTAAAAGGGGAGTCGGACCTTCGGACTGTAGGGGCAGCCATATTGAAACTTCTGGAATTCGCTGCGGAGGCCTTGACTATAGGGGGTGTTGCCGTGGCCCGGCGCTGCCCTCTCGAGGGTTAGCGTCGGGACAGAAGAGTCTCCTTTTTTTAGGATTACGCGACAAAAGAATGATTCTAACAAGCGCCTTGCTGAGGGGCATCTGACAGATAGATCTTTTTTTGTTAAGTTTTGAGAGAATAAGATCTCTAATTGCGAATGTTGCAGCAATGTTATTATCCTTTTTAAAAGCCCCCGCACTGTGTATTTTTATTGCGTTTTTGGCATACAGTTTCCCTCCAACTCCAGTAAAAGACTTTAGTTATCGTAAATTCCATATGTACACAACAGGATTTACCAAAGTGTTAGTGTCTATCAGTGTGACGGTGCTAGTAGTCCCTCCAGCCAATTGAGGCTACGTAAATACCGGGAACTTCAAGAGCTGTCAACGTGATCTTGCTGCGGAATTTGATCGACGTACTTCATCCTTTCCGGCGGTAATGTGTAGAGAGTCATCGTGAGAACCAGCGATTCTTAGTCTCCAATTTGAAGTGTGGAGTTCTGCTATTGTGGAAAAGCCTTTGCCGTCTTCGATCATCGAAAATCTTCATAGATTAAACTGTTCCCGTAGTGCACATAATTTGGACTGTCTACCCGATCTACATGACAAGAGACTTTCCTCTTATCGGAACTGTATGATGATTCAGCACCTCAAAATCCAATAATGTATTTTTTTTCTTTCAAAGTTAGTACGTGGCCACGGTAAAATATATTCATCATTATAATTAATAAATCTTAAGTTGCTGCAAATAAGTGTCTTCCTTTCTCCATGTGCTTTTTTTGGCACAACGCAATGTCGCACTTACGTTCACGCGCTGCTGGTTGTATTTGAGGAGTTGTTTACCGGTAATATTATTGTTTTGGGCCGACTTGTTCGTTTCCACAAGTTTTGGCTGCCAAATATTGCTTGGATAGCGATTCCCCAAATACAACGTATAGCAGATAGCATGTATACTCGTAGATAAATTAAGGTTTTTATAAAAATACTCCCCATTTTTCCAAGATTTTTGCTTATAATTTGCAGAGTTCTTAATATAAAATTAGTTCTTAATATTAGTTCTCAATATTATGTGCAATGTTGTTTGTCACATTTTCAGAAAATATTATTTTATATTAAGAACTCTGCAAATTATAAGCAAAAATCTTGGAAAAATTTGGAAGTATTTTTATAAAAACCTTCATTTCTCTACGAGTATACATGCTACCGACATAAAAATGAACACAGTTTATAACAATAAGCCACTTAATCACAATCTACAGTTTGAGCGCTTTTGACGCATTAGTTTTGACAGGGTTATCCAAAAGATATTCATACATTTTTTAATTTGTTGGCGGTCCCCTATAAAGTTACTGGAAAAAATCTTCACGGAAATAGAAGACCTGTACTGTATTGTTTATACACTGAGAGTTTCAGGATAATTCCTCATGTATTTTTCTAGATATCTTGCAAAATGTCTAAAATCGCAAGTGGACGATAATCAATGGCCAAGTAGTGTATTATATTTATACACTAAGATTTTCCGGATAATTCCTCATACATTTTTCTAGATATTTAACAAAATGTCTAAAATCGCAAGTGGACGGTCATCTCTGGCCATATAGTGCATATCAGGAGCTTTAAGGAACTGGCTAATTCTTTATTTTCCCTTTTGCTATATGGGGGAAAGTCGGGTGGAATGGGACTGTAGATTTTTCTCTTTGTGCATTATTCTAAACATTTCATCGATCGCATACAAGATGAAGCAATGGTAATCCATTCTTCAGTTTACAAAAAATATTGATATGCATAGACTTGCAAATGTATGAAAGAAAAAATTATTTCAAAAATCCAATTTAAATTACATTTATTTGCACTCAATATATTAAAGGCTTATTTATCTATAAATGTAATAGTTTCCCTATTTATGGAACATTGTTATACTGTATATTATCCATAATTTAAACTAACCCTAAAGCAGCATTTTTGTTTGAACAAGAAGTTTAACACAAACAAGGAAGTGGCGAGGAATGGGACATGCCAGAAAAGTTATGAATGGGACGCGCCCAGTTCCTTTTTTTTAATTAATAATAATGCGAATTGCTAGCATGCAAATTTCTTAGAAGATAATATATTAATTGTAACATTGATAATATATGCATTCATACTTCAAAATGTAAATAAATTGATGATTATTTAAGGCGCAACTCTAGGCACAGAAAAAGACCCGGATGATAATGCAAAGTCTATGGGGGCGTTCTTTTCAAATATTTCGTCGAAATTTTAATATTTTTACGTGATTGTTTTGCACAAAATTGCTGAGGGTGATCCGCAACCGGCATAGTTTTTACTTTTTCAGTTTTGGTTTCAGATTTTTTTTAAAAATTACTTTAACTTACGGAATTGGTTTAAACCGTTCTGAAATTGAAACTATCGTTATACAAAAAATATAAAAGCAAAATCGAAAAAATTAAAAACTAGGCCGGTTATGGATCATCCTCAGCTGTCTTGCTCAAAAGAATCATGTAAAAATATTAAAATTTGAGTTAGGTATTTCAAAAGAACGCTCCTACACACTTTTACATTATCATCTTTACATTCTGAGCCTAGTTTGGGGCCTTAATGACACCTATGACAGAGAATCCTGAATTTTCATTCCAGTCATGAAGATACTGGAATTTTATATTGTGGCATATACATTATCAACTTACAACCTTTGTTTGATTGTTTATATTACCGACACTATAGGTTATTTTGTGCCTTATAGCTTTTTTTTTATTATTGCTGTCCCATAACTCTTAATGAGGAGGTATGAGACACATTTTGAAACTTACGTTCTCTTTAAAATAAAATAGTATTTGCACGTTATGTTTCTATATTGTTCAGGGGGATTAATAAATAAAGAATACTGCCCAGTTAAACTGATGGCATTGAGCTTACAGGCTACAAATACTAATTGTACATTAAAGCCTTATATTTTCAAGGGTTAATTCCGTTCGAAAAAAATTAAGAAGGGGAAACAGCTCTCCCCTTTCCTCTTTTTTTATACTTAATCATTGAACCTCCTATACTATCAAAGACATGCTTTATCATATAAAAAATCTATATCCAAAATTCAGAGCAAATGAAATAATTCTTAATAAAAACCCATTTAGAATTTATATAATTTAAAAGGAGTTATCCCCCTCTTTTATACTTAACCATTAAACTTCCAAAACTATTTAGAGATTTGAACGAAATCTGAAAATTCTGCTTGAAAAACCCATTTATATAAATAAAGGGGGGGGGGCATTAGAACCCCTGTTTCCCCTATTTATACTTATTCAATGAACACCTAATAACAGTCACGGAATCGCCTCATCAGAATGATCCTAATCTAAATTTTGAACAAAAACTTAATTCTGCATGAAAATCCCATTTATATCAACTAAGGGGAGGGGCATCAGTCCCCCGTTCCCCCCTTATACATATCGAATTAACTCCAAAAACTAATCAGGGAAGCACCTTGTCAGGATATACCTACATACAAAATTTCAAGTGGATCGGATATTTTTTTCATGAGCTATCGCGTTACGCACGAACGTACATACAGAACGGAAGGGCACATAAGCTCTCAGGCTATGATAGCCTGTGCGATAAAAAGTGTTTTACCTTGCATGCTATAAATTGAATTTTTTTTGTATATATATATATATAATTCTTACTTTTGTAAAAAAAGTCCCATACCACCCCACTCTCCCCAATAGAGATATTATATATTAATACACCAATTACACGAAAATAGAATTTTTATCAATAGTATTAAAATACAGTTTAAGGGCTAACAGTTTATTTTATATCCTTAGGTTTTTACCACGTTCTCCCCAGGTTTTTACCGGTAAAAAGCTAACCCTGTTTATTGGCCTTGTTTCAGAACGAGTGGAATGAAAGATTGTTAAAAATTATGTCATTAAAAAAATGTTTAAGATTTATAAATAACAGTGCAAAAATCGCCTTTAAAACACGAGATCATCATCACCTGCGGAAAATTTTCACATTTGTGTAAAATTACGATATAAGTTTTTATTCATTGTTATATTTTTTGAACACACACTATTTCTGTAAACTATTCTGAAAGTTCAGTGGAGTAAATACAGATTGTTTTCCTTTTATAATTTGAATGTTCATGACTACAAATTTGTCATATCGGATGATGTTGATGATTGTGAAAGGGGGGGGGGGGACTGATTACGGTCTAATCAAACTTAAATTACTATTATTGGAAAAAAAATATTTTATTTTATTCAACCATAAAATTCTGCTACTAAATAAAGTTTAATGCGAAAGAATACTTTCGAAAAAAAAATGGGTGTAAATCTGCATAGCCGATAATCAGAGCATAAGGTTTATTAAATTCAATACCCTAACATTTTCTCACCTTTTTGAAAGAAAATGAAACCAAACGTATGAAAATATGAAGAATTGGGAGTAAGAAAACATAGTGGTAAACCCAAGATACCGCTAAATTCGGGTTTTGAGGCATTTCCCACCAAGGTAAGACTTGGCTGACTAATAACGTTTTAATTTGCAAATCGAGGTTTTTTCCATGATTTTTATACTTAAATGAGACTAAATGATTGTCCGTGCTACCGCGTCCCGATCTAATCTTATTATGAAGATTATTTTTCAAATAATGGTGGTTAATAAGGAAAATATTAATAATGAAAAACCTGTAAATAAGTTTTGATTACTTTAAGATTTGCAAGTATTCAATTGTCTTAAATGAAAAAATTACCCCCCCCCCTCTCAAATAAAGACAAATCAGGTATACTGAAACAATATTAGAGAAGTTACGCGAGGCTGCAATATGGTGTGAATTAGCCTTTACAGGAGGGGTTCGGATAGCATCTATCCGACAATATATGCAAAGCCGGCCAGATGCTGTCCGAGATCCCGTGTAAAGGTTCAAATTAAAACTTCGCGAATAAAATTAATTGCTTATTTTAACTGTATATAGACGCAAAAACATATTTTAACCTTAACTGCTCTGACAAAAATTGTTACATAACTACTGTGAGCTGTCTGTCAGACCATTTAATCTGAAGATGAATAAAATGTTACATAAATTCTCAGAATGCGATTTATGTATTAAACTTTATGTACAAGAATATCATAAATCAAAATCAGCTATTCAAAAGTATTTAGAGGTAGTAATAAGACTCCAAACTAAAAAAAATTGACCAGTATCTATAGTTAAACTAAAAATTACAAGTTAAACTGTGAAACTTGAAAAACCCACGGTGTCTGAGACCACTAACAGCAGTTAAGGGTTAAATCTAAACAGTTGAGTTTAAACACAAGGTAAAATAGTCATAGAATATTCCGATTGCAACAAGATTCGTCTATAATAACTGATTTGTAATGAAAAAATACGTAAATATTTTTACAATATTTCATTTCGCTCTTTCTAATTATGCGCCTTTAGGATTCCCGTGCCTAGAGCAGTTTGATCCAATTGCTCCTCGGTAGCTAAGGCCTAGATAAATCATTTAAAAATATTGACAGGTAAACGAGAAATTGTAAAATAACTATCTCATAGGTTTAACATTAGCAAGCGGGTATTTTGGTGAGAGTGTAGCTTGTAGATTCACATAATAAACTTAACAATCAATCATACTAACAAAAAAAATCTAATTTACTGTTTTTTTATGACATTACTTATAGGGATGTACGATAAATTAACGTAACAATAAAATAAAATAAAATAAAGTTAAATCTTACCTTTAATCAGACTTTGCCCGGTTCACTGGTCAAGCAAATCGGATCGTTAAGTCCTCAATGTTGTTTCATTGTAGCTCAGTGGTTAGTCCTCAATTAATATCGCCAATTTACACACTGGCATGTTTTGATTTGCTCACACCCGTAAACTTTACTTGCCGACACCGAAAGCAGAAAGACACGCGTCATAGCGCATGCGCAAGTTGCCAGTCACCCGATGAGGTGGTTACGAAGTGCATGGCACCTTATTTAGCTCCCATCATCCAGTAACAGAGCTGTTGTCACCCCAACCGCATATTCAAGCTCCTATGACACCCTAGGGTTCCAAATGGCACCGCCTTTTCACCTCCGGGTCCCAAATGGCACCGGTTTGTCACCTTTATTTTTAACAGTGTATACAGATAAACTTGACAAAAGAATGACAAATTAGCTTGTAAACAGCAGGCATTTTTACAAATACTTAGAATATAAATTTTATTAATGTAAGTTTTATAATTTAAATAAACAATAAACGATAAATTGAAATTATTTAAATGCCGCTATGCTAAGCACGAGACCTTTCGAGTGCTAATATGTCTTTATGATCTATGCTATAATACAGGGGTTCCCAAACTTTTGGGCTCACGGAGCCCTTTTTGGGAAGAATTTTTATGGCGGAGCCCCTGAACTCAACGATACTCTGTGATTTACAAATTGATGTTTTTTTATGCCTATGGAGCAGAAAAAAATCTGCTTAATAAAAATCCGACCCAGTAATTTCCAACATTGGACCAAGGTTCTCAGTTTGGTCTTTCCTGATACAGAAATTCTGAATCCACACTAGAAATTTTAAAAATCAAATTTTCTATTGCGTAACCTTTTAACAGCTTTATAACTACTATTATTGGACAGAATAAAATAAATATAAGGATTAAACCCCTCTTTTTTTTGTATTAAAATATCTAACTTGTATAATCGAGATATTGCCTTCAAATACAGCAAAAGTTATAGTTAAAAATTTGTGATTTCTGAAAGCATTTAGTAACGAAGAGAACAAACTCTTTTTTAGCTGAGCGATGTTCAAGCAATACTGTTAAGAGGTTTATAACACCCAATTTTTTTTAAAAAAGTATTATTTTGAGATTACCAATATGAATTCAGAATTAAGGGTGTATTCGAAACAGCGCTTTTCCACATTCAACAGCTCAAAATTTTCTGATACAATTTCAGACTCCTTTTTAAAAGTAAAAACATGAAACTTGCTGAGGTGATTTTTGAAGAGATGTATAAGGTGCCGTGTGATGTCATTTTACGCTCCATTCATTATAATTTGATTTATAAACAATTACCTTCCCAGTATGACCCTTTTTTTTCGTTCATAGATATCCTGCTTAGGAAAAATCGGTTCAGAATGCCATTTTTGATTGCTTTTTTACAATATTTTCTGCAATTATCAAAGAATCGACAATCATGGCACCTTGAGTACTTTTTAAATAAGACAATTTGCCTGTTGGATGCATTTGAGAGCAAAAATCTATTTAAAAATAAATCGGAAAATAAGCAGTTTGAATCGAAATACACCCTTAAAGATCAAAATGGTAACCGTGTTTGGATTATGGACTGCATTGGGGTTTACGTAAAACCTTTATTATTTATGGCGAAAACCACACAGACACAGAAAAAAAAGGTAAGTTGTACAGTTCTCATTTGCAGAGAGGTACTTCTGTATAATTCCGATAGGATACTCGCGAAAAAAAAGAAGATGCCTAGTTCCAGTCACCCAGGTGTAATTATGTAACACGTTTCCGCTAGTCCCGCCTATCCGTTATTCAATCAAACAATTATGGAATATTTTTTCGTTCTTCTTTAAGTTTCTAATACTTCAAAACATGCAACGGAAATAAATCGCCGCTCAGCTTCTTTTTTTTTGAACCAATTTGAAAAAATACATTTAGCAGCAAGTCATTGTTTTAGTGTTTAAGTGGGCGGGTCAAAATCTATAAATTGTATTGTTTAGTGCAACATTGCTCTCTTTTTTTAATAACACTTTTTTAAAGTATTTGGCTATTAATTATAGTTTTGAAAGAAACTTTCTTTCGACTTTCTTTTTGCCTCAAAACAAACATGCATTTAAAAACTACACACGTTAAACGAACTGCAACTAGTAGAAAAACTTTTATAACAAAATGGAATACATGGGTGGGATTAAATTTATACCAGGGTGGGTACTCATTGGCATATATCTAAGTAAGGGGTAGTGCTCAGCAAAATTTTAAATTCTTAATGTGATGACAAATGTAAAGAACCAATATATATATATATTTAAATTGCTACAGACTTATACCTGATTGGAAAATGTGGCAGGGACCAATTAAAAGAAAATTTTAAAGAGGGGTTGTATATATAAAAAAATGTAATATGGATTTAATAAAGGGCCTGAAATGACAGAAGATGCAATAAAAATATATGTCCAGGAACAAACATTAATTTATTATAAAAAACAATACAAAAAATTTAAATAACTAAAACTATAAAGAAATATATAAACACATTACACAGAAATGAATCTAGTGAGATATTTTAAATGATAAAAGATCTTTTTAAAAAAGACGTTTTAAGCGACAGATATTGTTTTAAAAAATATGTACAATTTTGAAAACTAGGATAGAAGATTTAAATAAATAAAATTTAATAATATAAAAAAACATTTAAGGAAATTAAAATTTCAAAAATAAAAATAATACAATATGTAATGTATACAAACATTAAATGCCGGTAGTATTTTTTTTATTATTATTATTCTGCATAAATTTTGACGAACAATAATATGTAAAAGTTTAGTGTTTATAAATTATTTTTTTTTCATATTTGGTGCAATTTTTGACAATAGCAAGCGAATGTCTGGTTTTACATTTAACCAGTTTCTGTATTTTGTTTTGATACTCGTGTAAGTGGAGAATCCACTTTCACACAGAAATGTCTTTGAAAATGGGAGTAAAATTAATTTTGCTCTGTCTGACAAGATTTTGTATTCATCTGTTAAATGGCACCAAAATTCAGTGATACACTTGTTTTGAAAAGAGATTTCTAGATCGTTTTGAGATGTTAAATCAATGAGAGTTTCATATTTCTCAGATTTTAAGCGCTGTGTGGTTTTGTTTTTACACTGAATGGATTTAATATCCATTTAAAATCGTCCAGCATCTTATTTTGAGCATCTGGAAAGTAATGCTCAAATGAATTTATTAAAGCTTCGAGATGAATACTTTCTGAAATTTTTTATAAAACTTGATGTTATGGTCATTTAAAAACATTTTACTAAGAATTAGGTAGTTAGTAAGAATTAAGTATAAACATATAAATAGGCGGAGCTCCAAAGAACTAAACTGTTTTCCCTCTTGTTCGGCAAGCAGAGTTACCAGCACTGGCGTGCCTTTTCTGTTTTGATTCATGTTGTTCATTCGATTCAGAATACTATTTCTTGTATCTTATTTTAAATCGAATTTTTAAAATACATTAAGTGTACAATTATAAAATAAAGCAATTCAAACAAAAAATATTAGTAAATACATCTACAATGCAAATGTTTAAATTATTTTGAAGTGTATTATTGTATTTTTCATCTCAGTTATAGATACATTTATTTTTGACACGCACACACACACACAAATTCCTACATACTTTCGAAAATCATATATTTGCAAAATGCTAATTTCTTTCATGTTTTGTTTATTATCCTGGAACGCCGCGGAGCCCCTAAAATGTTTAGGCGGAGCCCCAAGGGCTCCGCGGAGCACACTTTGGGAACCTCTGCTATAATACATCAATCACAATGATGGAGTTTTTTATATCCTCACTTATAAATCGTTAAAACGGAAATCAATTGTATCTCTGAATTTATTCATTGCTTATGAATTTAAAAAATAATTTTTAAACATAATTATTTTTAAATCTACGTACAATTAAATAGCGAAACATTAAATGTTTACCTTAAAACCGATATAGTAAGGCTAATGAATCTAATTACAAGTAATATAAAGTTTCCGCAAAGTACAGTAAAGGTTTCTTGATGGTGTTGTTGGGAAACCTAAAAAGATACTAAGTATAGAAAAAAAACTTTTTTACTGTTTTCTATTAACCGGCAGTATATCAGGCATCTTTCAAACGAATAACCGGAAGGGATTGTCTCATATTTTTTAATGAAAGCTTAGAGTTTCATTCATAAAAATTAGTTATAGATAACATGAAAATCTCGTCAATTTCTATGCATTTATACGTAATTTCGGTCATGAAGCTTCATTTTAAAAAAGAAAGAATTGATTCGATGAAAATTACATATCAAACAACAATTTGGTTTCATTTACGTTTTCAACAAAAAATCTGATTTTTCCCGAAAATTCGTTTTTAGCGCAAATGCTGTTGGAAATTCAGCCGGACCGACACTTGAACGAGAATATATGTATTCCAAAAATGTTGTTATTTCCTTCGTAAATTTTCAACATTACTCATCGATTTTAGCTGTATCGAATGATAACTATATATATATATGATATATATATGATATATTGTTATTGTTATGAATTTTGCTGTTTAGAATTATCAGTCATGACTGACTCAAGGCATGAATGCAAATTATAAAGCAGGCTATGCATACATGAAAAAACTTTAAAGATGCTTTCTACGTTCTCAATAAAAGCTGCAGACTTAACCGTAATAGAAAATTTTTGTTTGAAATCACATATGTAATTCGAATACTCTTGGAGAAACTTCTTGTATAACATATGGCCATTTACAAAAACCAAGGTCTGAAAAGAAACCAAGGTCTGTATGCCTAAAATAATTTTATTTAGATGGAATTAATATCATTAGAAAATCATTTTGTCTCGTTACTATTACATTTAATGTTACATGAAAAGAAATAGTTTTGGTCAGAGACATGGAATCAACTTGGGCCACTGTTGTAATTTATTAATAATTATGCATATTTGTGTATGTAATAATTACTTTAAAAAAATCAGCCTTTTCATTTTCGTCTTCGGTCGAAAAAAGGAAGATTACTAAAATTTGGTTTTGGTCGTGAAAACCTGTTTCAGTTTATTCTTTAATAGAAAACAGCTACTACATCTCATTTTATATTCAATGTAAATCGTAAAATATATTACCACTGGGCATTTAATTTAACTGAGTAGCATAACTAAAGATACTGTTTTAATATATAGATGAAATTGGAAATAAAATGTAATAATTGTTTTTTTTTTAGACTCAGTTTTATTTGATATTGGGTAAATTATTTTTTCCCTTATTTTTAAGTGCATGTAAGATAGTAGATGATTTGATTTCAAATAGATTAAATGAAGGTTAAAGTGTCATTTTAACACACTTATATTAAAGATTTTATTTTATGCATGAAAAACGCACAATTTCTGCTTAGAATGACATCGGGAATACAAAGATATAGCGCGTGGGTCTTAAATTTTATTCTTTATTTTTCATTCTTTTTTAAAAACATTTATTAGTAATCCACAGGCAGGCTTCATAGATTTTCATAGCTCTGTTCTGTAGCATTCTGCAGTTTTAAATCCAATTTTTTTTCAAGGAATACAAAAATTAAAAAAAGCCAATGACTACAAAAGACTAAGTAAGGAAATTTTGAAAAATATATATAACACAAACAAAATATAAATAATGCTTTCTTTTTTACTTTTTAACTACGGAAACCTAAATGTGTTGAACATGGTACAAAAGAAAATTAATTTTAAAGTAGGCATTTTTTCTGTTTGATTTTACAAATATAAAAATTATGTAGTATTTAAAAAAATAATGCTTTGCGTGTTAAAACCGAAATCGTAATTCATTTACATCATCTCCAGCGTTACAGACACTTATGTTTATACTTTAAAATATGGATAGTTTTATTAAAATATAACATTCTTTCCTTTAATTCTATCATCATGAATATACGATAGATAATACTACCTAATGAGAAATGTAAAATGTTTATCAATATTTTTTATTATGTTCTTCAACTTTTCTTTTTATATCATTTATATGTACCTTTTATGTGTGAACTCGCGTCTTTTTTCTCCATATAAATGTAGAATTGAAATGAAGGTGTATATAGTTGTATGACATTCAAAAGTTATATGATGCGAAAGTCATTTTAGCTTTTCAAATAAAACCCATCTTTCGGTAAATGGAATACCAAGAAGAATATTTTCGAGGTAATATTTTCGTCAGACGTCCTTCAGACACGTATGACATATGCAGAAAAGATTGTACAAAAAATTTCCAAAGAAAGAAAATATTTCATATGCATTAAAAAGTGCTACTTTTAAGAAAAATTTCTCCACAATATTTTTACAATTTATCTCCTATACAACGATGTAAAAATTGAAAATGTGCAATGTTCAGAAGTTTAAAAATTCGCAGTGCTGAAGACTGTAAAACTGAAATTTCATTTTAAATTTGTTTATGCTGGGTCTTGGAATATTTATGTTTAATCCATGGGGTGCGTAATATAGGATTACGTTATTATATCTCTGTTATTACGTAAGCCGCGTTTTGTTCATCATGTTTATTTTTTTAATGTAGAATTTATTTATAGGCCTAAAATTTTAGTTTTTGAAAACATCAGTTTCCAAATGGTTGTTGTAATTTCTTAAAGAACATTATTTTTTTAAACAAATAAAAATATTCTGAAATTTTACAATATATGATACGTTGGTCTGCAACGCCATCATGAACTCACGTTACGAACGATATCATTTTGATGTTTATTTCTATTTTTGTAATCATTAAGTAACTCGAACCATAACTTTGGTAAGTGAAAAGATGCTGCATCATTACATACGGAAATTTTAGATGTCAGAATCTGTATAATTTCTCTTATAATGGACAAGATATTATGGACAGAGAAATAAAAATCTTACTTTCATTAAATTTATTTGCACGATTTTTCCTTTTTATAATTATTATTTCTTTTTTGTATCATCAAAATTCTACAATTATTTTTATTATTTTTTTTCCCAATTCGTTTTATATTTTTACATAGCAAACAATTTGAATAAAAATTAAAACATTTTAAATGCGCTCGATTTTTAGCGTAAATATCCTTATATATCTAAGTAAAAAATATTCAAAATGAAAAATCACATACCAGTATTACATTATCATTGCTAAAATATTACAGTTTAATTCCCAGTTTGTTTCGTAAGTCGCCAATTAATCCTTTCTAAAAAATGTCTAATCCTCAATAATCCTTCCGAAATTTGTTCGCAAATACCCGTGTTTTGTAACATAATGCTTTTACATCATCATGTACTAAATTTATTTTAAACAAGGGTATTTTATACTTTCTGGGATTTGGCTATTGTTCAATCTATTTTAATACAAATATGTCTTTCTGAAAGCTATTATCAACTGACTAAGCAGATGCAAATGCATAAATAAGCATCAATTTTAAAGGAATTGCCAATCTAAAGAAATTAGATACATAATAATTCGAGAGAAAATTCTATAAAAAAGTTATTCGAGGGCTGTATATACTGAAAAATCAAACGAGAAGAAGATTTATTTAGTTGTGTGTAACTATTAAAATGTCTTGTTTCGTACAAATTGTGTCATATCTAGAATTTAAAACAAATCCTTTCTTTAAGATTAAGAGTATTTAAACTCCGCATTAATTTAACTAATACATGTTTGTTTATGTATCCATATTTTAAACAAAATGTATATTAACGACTGTTATTCTCTAATATTTTGCGTAATTATGACACACGTATTTTAATTTATTTGCATTATAGATGACAAAAACTAATTAATATCTTTTAAAACTTAAGGAATCTCAGTGCTGTAATTGAAAAAAAAATATTTGTGGGAACTCAAATTTTCATAGAGTATTATGCTACTGGATTTTTACTTTTTTGTTCCAAAATCCAAATTGAAACATTTAACCAAAAACGGACTTTAAAAAAATGAATAGTTTTAATTATTATATTGAAGTTTTTATAGTAATATAATTTGCTTTCATTCAATAAGAATAGTGCAATTGATTTCAATTCAGAACCTACACCCCCTGAATACTAGACCTCAGCGCTGACAAAAAAAATGGCGGCTGTCAAAGTCGGATTTTTTCAGCGTGTGTACGGTCCCTTCAGTTTTGGTGCCAATCATTTTTTTTTTTAAGTTTTTCGCTTTATTTTTCTGAGATTAAAGAAGTCTAAGGTATTTTTTTATAAAATATCGAAGTCAAAACTTAGGGGACTGTACACACTTAAAAAAAAAAAAAAATCCGTCTTTGGCAGCCGCCATGTTAGTTTTACCGCTCAGGCCTAGTATTCAAGGGGTGGTTGCAGCAGGACGGCTTCAAAACATCTGATTGGTCGAAATATCTCCTTTCTTGATAAGTGGAAACGGATCTCCTCAAAACTAGCAAAAATTAACGTTTTGTTTGAAGAAAAAATAGATTGCGCTCGTATGCGATTTTTTTTTTAATTTTTATTTTTACAGTAACAAACCAAATATTTATAGGTACGGCGTTCTCACATCACGTCACTGACGAATCTATTTTACGGTTGTTCGAAACAAAAAATTTTACATAAAAAAATACTTTACTGATTTTTTTTCTCTTGAAATGTATATATATTTATATGTTCTTTTTCACGTGAAAATTTTTCAGATAATTAAAAGGATAAAATTTTAGATGTTTAAAATAAAACATTTCTTAAAAATTAAAAGTCATGATAATAAGCCGCAAAGAGACAACAACTATTAGTTTTTCACTGATGAAACTCGAATAAATTTCGATTGAAAACGTTTTGATTTTAAAACAACGTTAAAATATTATTTTAAAATGATTTTATATTATGTTTTACACATTTGTAATCAATTTATCCACATTTACTTGTACTTTTATAATTTTTTTATTATTAATCTGGTGAATTTTGCACTGAAATTTTTACTTTTTGTTAAAAATATTTCTCTTATAAGAATAGCTTTTTTTATTGCATATTAAATTAATAACTTGTAGTTATATACCAGTTTAATTGCTAAAAAATGTTAATTAAAATTTTAAAAACAGTTAAAAATACGATTAGTTTGAATATTTGCACTTTCAAAATAAATAAGAAAAATTATTTGTTTTGAAAATGATAGTAAAATGTAATGCAAATATTAATTCAATTTCATATTAAAATAAATCACTATTTTATTCCTAAGATAATCAAACACATAACATCGTATTTTTTTAATTATTGATTAAACAAATGTTCATTATATTTTCATTAAACAAATAAATATAGGAATATGTTAGAAAGAGCGGCATAATATATATTTCGGTAGACCTCCTACTAAAAAATAGTTACATTGAAATAAAAAGACCTTTTATTAGGATGAGCGAAGCGAATCCTCTACTAGGCTACTCAAATGACATTTTGTCGTACACTTTACAAAAAAAACTATGCAGTATTTTCACTTGAAATTAAACAAAAATATAAATTATGATCTGTAGATTTGCAGAATATTAATTTTTTTACAGAAATACTTTTCAAAAAATTATTATTTTAATTAATTTATTTTATATGTTTTTCCATTACGAACGCATTTTTTCAAATAAAAATTGAAACACGTACGTTTTCAGAAGAAAAACTTAAATCATGGGGTCAGTAATTATAGCTAGAATCATTATTAAATAAATAAATAAATAAAATATATTTTCATTATTCTAAAATATCTCAAAAACTGCTTTCAAATTTTAAAACTATGCTCATTCCTTTAACTATGTATAGTTTCATGATTTCTTTTATGAAATGCATAAAATACTTTTTTTAAGAAAATTATAGCATATTTTTAATTAATTAAAATTTGTGAATATTCTCTTATTAACATTCAATTATAAAAGTATTTTTCTGTGTTAGGAATTCAAATACACAATTTATTCTTATTTTGTGAAATCATTTAAGCAGACGATATTTATGAATTTTAAAAGAATTTCATTATGTTTTTGTGAAGTGGCAATAAAAGAATTGTAAACAAATAAAATTAATATTTTGTATAATTCTACTTCGAAAATATTTTTATTTATACCAGTTATATATCATAAATAAACAACCTGAGGGAATTCTTAGTTATTTGGTTGAAATACATTTTAAAATTAAAATGCGCCGAAACATAAAATTACATTTTTG
The DNA here is from genome assembly GCA_964019185.1 of Maratus speculifer. NCBI lineage: Eukaryota > Metazoa > Arthropoda > Arachnida > Araneae > Salticidae > Maratus > Maratus speculifer. The sequence goes on from OZ025294.1 coordinate 408,310,256, forward strand.
ATTAATAAAGATGCAAAAATAATTTAAAAAATATATTATTACTTTCAAATATTTATCTTATAGCATAATACTTCGCGAATCCAAACAAAGCATGGCTTTTGCTAGTTTAAATAAATAGCTTAAAAAAATTATGTCTTTTTCTTTTAAACCTAGAATGAGTAGGACTTAGAGTTGAAACCTAGAGTGTACACACACACACACACACGTGCGGATATACAATCAGTAGACTTCTATTAGGAATTTTGAGACACTTTCAGGAATTTGTCTAAATTCGAAGCGCTTAAAGCAAAAGTATTGAGTAAATGCACATATCTCAATTTCCATTTCAATACGGAATGATGAAAAAAATATTAGTAATACCTTTCTAATAATTTAAGATATTAACCACTTAATGGTCGCATTAAATTAAGGTATAAAATTTCAAATTCATTATTGCCACCACTTTAAAAAAAAATATTCATCTTATTTTATGACTAGTAACATGATACCTGAATAAAACCAATTTCACTATTTTATAAAACTGGTGGGAGTGAAATAATTCTAAATAAAAGTCGCGAAGCTTGCAGCCCGTGAATGTCTCGGGCGTGACGATTAAGTGGTTAAAAATATTTTTTGTTTTTTTCGTAATTATGTAAATACTTAGCATCGATAGTCGTTGTTCATTCCGTCGGCCCGTCTTTCTTCCCGCATATAACAGAACAAAAACTACCCAATCGAACCATTTGAAATTTAAAAAAACAAATTTATTGCTAAATTTTGTTGAGAAATTTCAAATTTCTTGAAAATAGGATGCATAGATTAATGACAGGGACAATCAAATGTGTTCCGTTACATGATGGTCAATCGGAAAAAATACACTGGTGTGCAAAATTTAAGGACGGAGTCACAAAATGCATATTTTCAAGCGATAATTTTCACGCAAACATTCAAAAGGAAGTAATATAATTTTAATAACTACTATCCCTGCTAGTCCACAGTAGCCCATCTAGTCCATATAACCTCTCATTCAGGTCACACATGGTCACAAGAGTCATAGTCACTACGGTGAAACGAAAAAATAGGAAATTTCACACGTCTCTTTTATGAGTCTCAAATGACTGCTATATGTGACTCCACTGTCAGGTCACTTCGACTGCTGCTTTGTGTCGAGTCATCAGGTGACTTTACAGTGTCATTTTATTGAGACTCTCGTGTGACTGTCATTTGGAGACTCAACTTCAAAGTCATTGTGAACGTTGCATTATGATAAATCACCAAACAATGTCCCATTAAAGTCACATGGTGAGTTTTCACCACTTTTCACAGTGGTTATTTCACATTAGGATCTCTGTTACCATTTGACAAAGTCTTGTGACTGAAATTCACCATGTGACTTTAATGTGTTACCATTTGGTTATTTATAATAGTGCAACATTCACAATAACTTTGAAATTGAATCTCCAAATGACAGTCACACAAGAGTCTCAATAAAACGACACTGTAAAGTCTCCTGGTGACTCGTCACAAAGCAGCAGTCGCAGTGACCTGACAGTGGAGTCACATATAGTAGTCATTTGAAACTCATAAAAGAGACGCGTGGAATTTCCTATTTTTTGTTTCGCGTTAGTGTCTGTGACTCTTGTGACCATGTGTGACCTGAATGAGATGTTATATGGACTAGTTGTTATGCAGGGATAGTGATTATTCGAATTATATTGCTTCCGGTTGAATATTCGCGTGAAAATTATCATCTTAAAAATCTTTTCATCCTTAAATTTGGCAGACCAGTGTAGTTTCAAGTGCATTTTAATGATGTTATACTCTTCATCAGAGTATATTTAAAATAAATATTTTCTGATAAAGAGCTTGCTCTCTTAAAATGTCATCCAAAAAATAACTCAAATTGAGCCGAAATTCGCTCATCTCGCGTTTTGAAAAGCAGCTTCTCATAAAGAGTTGAAACAGCTCATGTGAGTAAGTTGTTTTTAATCAATTTAAATCAAGATGAGTTATTTAAACAAGCAATTTAAATCAAGATGAGTGAAGCATTTAAAAAACAACTCATTCACGATTCAATAAATTACAGCTCTTTCTTGAGAAGCCAAATCCTCTTTTTCGTTTTAAAAGTGTGAGATAAGGCTTGAAAGTACTAACATATTTTAAATAAAATTAGCTATTGACAGCTCTTTGTTTATTTTAATCGCCTTTTAAGTAAAATAATGAATGTTTAAAGCTCACATTATGTAATTTAGATGTGGAATCATGAACTATTATCCTTCAACACCGAAAAACATGAAGTACTCAAAAATGAGTAAATCGATGCACTCACATCGAATTGAGTATGATTGGGTCAAAAAATGATCACGTCGCTTTCTCAATTTTGAACCATCATATGTTATTAAATTTAAAAAAAAACGATAATTTTGTACCCTGGATTGGTTTATTTCATTCAGAGGGACATAGAAGAGGCTTATTAAGGTAAACATTAAATCATGTACAGTTTTTTTTTCTAAAAATAGCTTAAAAGTGCTTGCAAATAATGCTCTTGTCATAAAAATATTTGATTTGAGTATCTTGCTAATAATTTTGATATTTTTCTTAATAAAAAACCCGTTAAACGTTTATTGTTAATAATTTTGAGCAGGAAATAAATGGCAGTACATTTTTACTTTTATTTGTGAGTTCTGGGGCCATTTCGTAGCGATTTATATTTGAACACAAACATGGAAACAAAAATGAGTACATGTGTCTCTCAGTTTTGAGAGCTTTTGAATCGGAGCTATTTTGAGTATGTCAAGTACTTAAAACTGAATACTTTTTATTCAATTTTGAGGACCCATTTTTTCAGTGAAATAAAACAATTTTTTTAAAAAAACTACAGATTTCACAAAACGACGATTTTAAACGACAGTCAAATTACTTTAAAAGTTAATTTTAAAAAAATATTTTTTTTTCTACTGTTTTAATATTCCTTTGAAGTCTTTAGCTGCCCTTGATTTTATATTAATATAGGAATTTAATAGAAAGGAGTAGAAGTTTATTATAAAATGTATAAGAAAAAAAAATAATATAAAAACACTAATTATTTAAAAGTCTTTTACTAAAATTCAAATGCATCTTAATTTTTTTTCAATTAAATGGTATATCCATTACTTTGCTGAAGCAAAATGAAGTGCCCCAGAATATCAAGTGATTTTGTGAAATTAAGAGATGAAAAAGATAGTTACTCATCGCTTCAATGTTTAAAATTTTCTTTATAAGAATTAATTACTTCAGATCTACACTATTCTTCGATACGTGATAAATGAGATTTATAAAGCTTAAAGAAATCGCATAATTGAAGAAATATATTCTTTGATTCCACGGATTTTTATGAGGGAATGAAATTTACTTTAATCAATAACTTCAATCAGATCTATTAATACTGTCAAAATGGTTAATGTTTTCTAGTTATTATTTTGAAACGAAATTTGTTATCTCATATCTAAATTCTGTTTATAAAATTTATTTAAAAGTTTAATTAAACAATGAGAAAGAATTTAATAGATTAAAATTTCTGTAAACACAAAGGCAAATCTCAAAGAGTTACATAACATATTAACTAACAATTAACCCAGAAAAGCAATGCATAGTCATTTTTTGACTTATCTAATGTTTTACTTTAGATTTTGTATTTAATAATGTAGTTTTTTTATCACATATTTCAAATTTTTCATAGATAATGAAGAACTGTTATATATATGTATATATTACATGTATATATTCACATTTGTTTCGCTGCACTTGAATTATATAATTTTTCAATTTATTAGAATTACATTAAAAAGTTAATTAAATCCAATTGATTTTTTAAATCATCAGATTATAAAATATTCACCTTTTATATAAACATTTTAATAACAATTTTAATTTTTTTAAGAAAGGTGTTATAGTGAAAATAAAATACATTGACATGTTTCGGAACCGTCAAATAAGTTCCATAGTCATAATATAAATAAAACAAAATTTCAAAGTATTACTCGGTCAATACAAATGACACACGACAATGAGATATAAATAACAAAAAAACACGCACTCTATTGCAAAAAATTAATTTAATTTAAAACTTTAATTAAATAAAATTTAATTAATAAAATTTTTAATTTAATTTTTTGCAATAGAGTGCGTGTTTTTTTTTTTTTTTTTTGTTACTTATATCTCATTGTCGCGTGTCATTTGCATTGTCCGAGAAATATTTTGAAATTTTGTTTTATTTATATTATGACTATGGAACTTATTTGACGGTTCCGAAACATGTCAATGTATTTTATTTTTACTATAACACCTTTCTTAAGAAAAATTAAAATTGTTATTAAAATGTTTAGAATTACATTATTTTTAATGTAGCGGTGGAAATAAAAACCATGCATTATAGCATTATAGAAAATAATAACCTCAAGTACATGATTTCTTTTTTTCCAAAACTTCTATTTATACGTATAGTGTAACTTAGTAAATCTAAAAAAATCGTAACAAAATTTACATGCTGCATTATACGTAGAAAATTCCTGCAAATTTTAAATCTGCTGAGTTCGAATTTTTTAACTTATTAGAATTACATAACTTTTTGAAGTAGAAGCGGAAATAACGTTTATGCATGGTAACATTACAGAAAATGATATCTTTCCAGTACGTGATTTATATTTTTCCCAAAACGTTTATTTATACGCATAGTATAACTTCTAAAAAAGTTTTAAAATTATATCTTCGCTCAATTGCTGGATAATTCATAAATAAGTCATGGGGTAATATACATGTATAATTCCTAAATCGGCAATTCATAAATCGGCTGATTTGGGAAAGGCGCCTTATTATTAGTATAATTTTCGTAGTAGTTTTTTCCAATTTTCTTTTCTAATGAAGGGTTTTTGAGACAAGCAGCAACTTATATATTTTCAAATTTTAAGTTTTACAGATAATTTAGAGTATCCTTTTTAATTTGATGTCTGCGTTTTATGTTTTTAGTCGTCCAAAAGATGTTGCTATCTTAAATAAAATCGTTTTTAAATATTTCCGTGGTGGGTTTACCACCTTCTCCAAAAGTCTTAAAAGCAACGCCACATATGCGCCACATACAGGCAATAAGCGTGTTCGGCGGCATATTTCAGATGTGTATATTGCTGGGACGATTACTGTTTCTAAACCAATAGGAGAGCGTCATTATCACGGTCAAGTACACGCCCACACAGTTTGATTGACAGGAACTCGTGGACAATTGACGGTGCTAATTATAACGATAATCTGTTGCGGATGAAAGTGAGCTGACTGGCTGAATGGTTAGAGCGTCGAGCTCGAAACCGGAGGATATGGGTTTGAGCCCATCGAGGGCCGAGAGTCCGTTGGTGATTTTTTTTTTAAATTATTGGAGGCTGTCTTTTATTAATAAATAAGACATTTAAAAAATATTTCAAACCCTTTTAATATTCTAAATATCGTTCCAAAATGATTTATATATATAAAACAAATGGGAAAAAAAGTATTCTGCGAAAATATCCGTATAAGCAAAATTCTTACTTTTATTTTTATTTATTTAATTATTTATTTATTTCAGGATCAGAGGAAGTATAATTTCTAATTGAAGTAAATAAAATTCAGTCATTTTGAAAAAAAAAATTCTTTCGTACCTTTAATTTTTAATTACCGAGTACAAATTCAAACAATCCGAGTACAAATGAATAATAAACACACACGATCAATTGTCCACGAGTTCCTGTAAATCAAACTGTGTGGGCGTGTACTTGAACGTGATAATGACGGTCTCCTATTGGTTTAGAAACAGTAATCGTCCCAGCAATATACACATCTGAAATATGCTGTTCGGCGGCTACGCCTGTTTGATAAAATGCTATTTAATTTTCTACTGGCTTTGTCACCTAGCAACCAAGATATACCTAATTATTTCAAAATGTAAAAAGTTTTCTGTGCAAACGATATTTTGTGATAAATACATTATCTGTTTTATTTCGTCAGCTTTTACCTAAGCTGTGTGAAACAATATTCTTTTTTTTTTTTTTTTTGAGTTTGATTAGAATGTTTTTTTATGAGAATATGTGTAAAAATGTTACGGTTTTTATTGGAGTTGTGTTTTGTTAAATTATTAATGTTCGAAAAAACCTGAGTTGAGTTTACTCATCAGAATAAACTGTTTAAAATGAGAGATGCGTATTCAATTTTCAGTTGAGTAAATATTAATAAAATAAACTTTTGAACAATTGAAATCTTCATATGGTCCGTCGAGCCGGAGAAAAATCAGCAAGTTGTTATTCTACGTCAATGACTGAAGGATAACTGGTGAATATTTTGTGCTGTTTTGCTATTTCTTCGATGTTAGAGATAATATTATAAAGAGTCAAGAGGGGTAAGTGCACCCATTTAATTTTTATTCGTTAAAAATGAGTATGAAAGAATTAAAAGCAAAAAAGAAAATTTTCAAAACTAATTTAACAAAACTAAAAGAAAAATTATCGAATTCTGAGCTAGAATTAAATGAATTAATTCTCATAAAGGAGAAATGGAATAAATTAGAGCAAAACTTTGCTGAGTTATTTGAGTCTATTTATAAGATAAGTAAAGAAGATGAAATTGAGGATTTTATTAAGGAAAACGAAGAAATTAATGAAATTTTAGAAATAATGGAATTTGAACTTACAAAAAAGTTATCAAAAATGAAATTGCAAACTGTTAATTTAGAAAACGCCACAAAGGCTGATAATAACATTAAATTGCCAAAGTTAACTCTTCCTGTATTTACGGGTAATTTGCATGAGTGGCTTTCCTTTAAGGATATATTTAAGGCTACTGTACATGAAAATTCAAATTTGTCAGGGGCAATGAAATTACAATATTTGAAGTCTTCATTGAGAGGAGATGCCTTTCGTATAATTCAATCTATTTTAGTCGTGGATTCTAATTATGAAGTTGCATGGTCGCTTTTGGAAGAACGGTTTTCAAATTCGAGAGAACAAATTTAAGCGCATTTAAAACGTTTTTTAAATATTCCAGTTATTCAGAATGAGTCCCCAGCAGCATTATTACATCTAATAGATATAACAAATGAATGTATTAGGTCGTTAGAGATTTTAGAACAAATGGTTGAGGGGTTTTCTACTACTATGTTTGCTTATATTTTGGCTCAAAAATAAGATGTAAATACAAAAATGTGGTGGGAAAGACATCTTAAACGGGATAATTTACCGAGTTTAACAGAATTGGTAGAATTCTTGAGAGACCACGCGCGTACACTAAGTGCGTCCAAACAAGTAAATACAAAACGAAATTTTCAAAACGAAAGCCAAATAAAGCATAGCTTTTCAAAGGTAACATCCATGGTTGCGAGTTTAAATGAGAAAAATATGCGCAAATGTGTTGTATGTAACCAGGAAAATCACAGTGTTTTTAAATGTCCCAAATTTCAAAAATTTAGTGTACAGGAAAGAGTAGAATTTATTAAAAAAACAATATGTGCTTTAACTGTCTTTCAGAATTCCACTGCGTCAAAAAATGTAACTCAACATTCTCGTGTTCAAAATGTCATAAACGCCACTATATACTTCTTTGTTTTGATAGGCGTGAGAGAAATTCCAATGCGGTGGGAAACACAAAAAATTATAGTGAGAAGGAAGTGCCAAATGCATTGTCAACGAATGAAAGTAAACCAACATTAAATGCTGACGCCATACCATTTGAGTTAAATAACCAAATTCAAATTTTCACTGGTACTTCAAATGTGAGATCGAATAATGTTAAAACAGTTCTTCTTTCCACTGCTATTGTTTATATGAGAGATAAATTCGGAAATAAAGTTCCGGTGCGTGCTTTATTGGACAATGGTTCAATGAGCAATTTTTTAACATTGCAGTTAGTTGAACGATTAGGAATTCGAAAAGAAAAAAGTAATATTTCGGTATCGTGTTTAAGTGGATCCTCTGTAGCGGTAAAAAATAAAACTACTGCCTTGATCAGTAATAATTCGGGAGATTATAGCCGAGAGTTAGATTTCCTTATCATACCAAGGATTTCGCAAATTATGCCCTCGAAATATATTAATATTTCAGAGCTAGGAATCGTCTATTATTCTTGCTGATCCTGAATTTAATAGACCAGGGAAAATAGATCTTTTACTAGGAGCTGAAGTATTTCTAGAATTGATAAAGGTGGGTCGTATGAAGCTACCAAATTCTAAATTAATACTGCAAAATACGGTGTTCGGTTGCATAGTAAGTGGGAGTGTTTACGATTGTAACGATCAGGAACAAATACATTGTGGGTTAATTACTGAAACAGATTTAAATTTCGAAATGAAAAAATTTTGGGAAATTGAAAGAGTAGAAGAAAGTACACCATTGAGAAATACAGGAGAATTAGCATGCGACACCTACTTTATAAACACACATCAGAGAGATATAACAGGCAAATTCATAGTACAGATGCCGTTGAAAAAAGATCCTAGTTCTTTGGGAGAATCAAAGCAATTTGCGGAAAATAGATTAAATTCACTTTGGAATAGGCTAGTCAAAAATCCAAATCTTTTAGAGTTATATTGCGCATTTATGGCAGAGTATAGAGAGTTAGGCCATATGGAGGAAGTAGAGAAAACAGATGAGTCAATACATGCGAATTATCTACCTCATCATGCTGTTTATCGCCCAGATAAAAGTTCTACAAAATTGAGAGTTCTCTTTAATGTTTCACATGCAACTTCATCAGGAGAATCCCTAAATTCCATACAGCTGAATGGAGGTGTCATTCAAGATGATTTGTTTAGCATAATACTTAGATTTCGTACACACCGCTATGCATTTACAGCAGATGTAAAAATGATGTATCGCATGATACTTATCGATAAAAGTCAACATGATTTACAGCGCATAGTTTGGAAAGATTCTGTAAATGGTGAGATGAAATATTACAGACTATGTACAGTCACATATGGCACAACTAGTGCCCCTTATTTAGCCATGTGCTGCCTTAAACAGCTTGGTATAGAAGGTGAATCTCAATTTCCGTATGCTTCTGGTGTGGTACAATCAGACTTTTATATGGACGATGTCCTGACTGGAGCAGCTGACCTAAAATCGGCTAAGAGACTGCAAATTGAGCTTATTCAACTATTAAATACGTGCGGCATGAACTTACATAAATGGTTTAGTAACCATCCAGAATTAATGGAGCCAGCCTTTAAAAATGAGAATTACACTTTTGAAAATATGAGTGAAACTAAGGCACTAGGACTTTGCTGGAAGGCCAATGATGATACTTTTACTTTTAGTGTATCATTCAGTGAGCAAACCAAGGTAACTAAAAGAAGTGTGCTGTCAAATATTGCTCGCATTTTCGACCCCTTGGGTCTACTTGGATCAGTTGTGACGAAAGCAAAAATTTTCCTACAAAGACTGTGGAGACTGCAAATTGATTGGGATGAAAATCTCCCTACAGCTGAGCTTGATGATTGGTTGCAGTTTTTAGAATCATTAAGAGCCATCAATAATATAAGTGCTGTTAGATACATCTTTACAAATAATCCAGTGCAAATTAAAATTTGTGGCTTTTCAGATGCTTCGGAGAAAGCCTACGGTGTGGCATTGTATGCTGTCGCTTCAAATTCTTCAGGAGAGCAAATTTCTCAGTTGCTTTGCAGTAAAAGTCGAGTTGCACCAATCAAAACAATCACTATTCCTCGCTTGGAGCTCTGTGGTGCAGTTTTATTAGCCAAATTGATGAATAAGGTTGCCAAAACCTTAAAAGTTCCTAAAGAATCTGTTTACTATTATTCAAATAGTACTATTGTATTATGTTGGATTCGAAAACAGCCGTGTGACTTAAAAACCTTTGTGTCATCACGTGTGGCTACGATTCAGAATCTTTCTGATATCAGTCATTGGGGACATGTGGCTTCTTCTGATAATCCTGTTGATCTTGTGTCACGAGGTGTAGATCCAGACAAACTTCTCCAGAGTAACTTATGGTGGAAGGGTCCACTATTCCTAACACAACAAACTGAACCTTCTTTAAATACTGTCGAACTTGAGCAAAATGATAAAGATCTATACAGAAGTGAACTTAAAAAGACTTTTTCAGAGACTTCACTTTTAATATCAGACTGTTCATTTTTTATTGACTATTTTTTGCAATTGAGTAATAATTATGCTAAATTAATAAGAATTCTTAGCTATGTTTTCAGGTTCATTCAGAATGTCAAGAAGCCAAAAGAAAGGTATTCAGGTAAGCTAACATCTGCTGAATTGAAGAAAACTGAGCAGTTTATCATAAAATCTGTTCAAGAAAAAGAGTTCAGTTCTGAATTCACATTGTTATCTAAGGGTAAGGAGTTACCAAAAAATAGTAGATTACTTTCATTAAATCCTTTCTTGGATAAAAATAATTTAATCAGAGTTGGAGGTTGTCTCCAAAATAGCACGGTAAATTATGCCCAAAAACACCCAATTGTACTGCCGTCTAAACACAAATTAACAGAATTAATTATCGAGTTTTATCACAAAAAATATCTACATATAGGACCACAAAATTTACTTTATTGTGTTCGAAGAGAATTTTGGCCTTTAAACGGTAGGGCTATTTGCAGAAAAATTGTACATTAATGTATTACATGCTTTAGGGTCAAACCTAAATTGTTAGAGCAAATTATGGGCGAGCTCCCAAAAGAAAGAATAAATGTAGACTTTGTTTTTAATTGCACAGGAACTGATTTCTGTGGTCCATTTTTGATTAGATATAGAGGTCAACGTAAAGGTATTTATCATAAAGTTTATGTTTGTATTTTTATTTGTATGGTAACAAAGGCAGTGCATTTGGAATTAGTTACTGATTTAACGTCTGAGGCTTTTATTGCCACATTAAAGAGGTTTTTTGCCAGACGAGGCAAACCTCGAAAAATTTTCAGTGATAATGCAGGCAATTTTGTGAAGACTAATGTAGAGCTTAAAAGGTTGCATGAATTGGAAAACAAACCAGACCAGAACCTTACTAATTACTTGATATCTGAAGGTATTGCTTGGGAATTTATTCCCCCTAGAGCTCCAAATTTTGGAGGTTTATGGGAATCGGGTGTCAAGTCCTTCAAGTATCACTTTAAACGTGTTGTGGGAAACTCTAAATTAACTTATGAAGAAATGTTAACTATAATTGTCCAAATTGAAGGTATCTTAAATTCGCGCCCGCTTACTCCCTTGAGTACAGATATTGATGACTTGGAGGTCTTGACCCCGGGACATTTTCTTATTGGTCGCCCACTTAATGCCATTGCTGAATCTGACATGAGTAATATTGAAGATAATAGACTTCACTTATGGCAAAAGACTACTAAAATGGTTCAGACTATCTGGAAAAAGTGGAAAAATAGTTATTTAAGTACATTGCAGCAAAGACATAAGTGGATGATATCAAAAAACAACCTCAAAATAGGAGATATGGTTGTAATAAAGGAAGATGATCTTCCAGTGTCTAAATGGTTATTAGGGAGAATTGTAGAGGTATTTTTTGGTAATAATAATAGAGTAAGAGTTATGAATATAAAAACCCCAAATGGAATATATAAAAGAGCAGTATCCAAAACTGCTGTATCACCACTTGAAAAGTAATTCAGTTTTTATAAGAAAGTGTACATTATTGTAAAATGTCTTTATGTATTATGTGTTATGTAAAATTTTTTAAATATTTGCTTAAATTTAACTTAACTGTGACTCATTTATATTGTGTTTAATTGTATTGTTAATTATATTTTTTACAATGGTTGTAATTGCAGTGTTTTAGTTTGAAACCCCCCTCGGAGGTTTCAAGAGGGGCGGTATATTTGATAAAATGCTATTTAATTTTCTACTGGCTTTGTCACCTAGCAACCAAGATATAGGGGGAACTGGGGTACATTGATACATGGGGCACATTGATACACCCCCTCTACCGCTCACAGGATCATTACAGGAAGTTTCACAACAGCTACAAAAGGTGATGCTAGTGTATTCAACTACATACAGAAAATCTTGGAATGATTCAGCAGTTTGATGAAATGAGACGGGTGATTTATTGTTTTTGTTGTTCAAAAGTAAATTTGAGTTGTACAACTTAAATGCTATTATACAACTGTTCCAGTATTTTCAACCAAAATGAATATTCTCCCTGGTAAGTACTGCTACTCTTTATCAGTTCCTTATTATTTATAGTTAGATATATTGTGAAGTGTTGGATTTGAGACTCATTTTATTCAAAATCGCTGTATGGGGCACATTGATACAGTTTATGACGGGGCACATTGATACAGCCTAAATCCTTTAATAGTTCATATTTTCATTATCTTTTATTATTTTGTTTACCATACATTCCTTAATCCAACCTTTTTTTCACGAAAAATTTCTAATATTAGTTTTTATTGAAGTGAAATAGCTCTAATTTCTTTATATTAGAGCATTTTATAGTATTTTTGAAAACAGAAGACGTAGGAACTTACCCAGCATCTAGTGCTAGTAGAACTAATAAAAGAAAAGGACGGCATTCTGGCAAATCTCGAATTTATATCGATTCTCCAGAGAAAAAAGTATTTTCGACATGAGAAATGTTAAGTAAGAGAAACAAACTGCAGAACAGAAAATGATACTTATATTATAAACAGAATTTTTAATATAATTATCCTTTATTTTCTGTTTATGAACCTATTTATAAACAGAAAAACTGGTAATTTTTTCATCTTTCATAAGAAAGAAAATAATGCTGGGGTTGAAGTGCTAGATATGACGAAGTTACCACAGCCAACAGTCAGACAAGAAACAGACAAAACATCAAGTCATAATATATTTAATTTTGATTGCTTTAATATTGCTTAAAAGTAAATTGTGGGTGATTTGAATTTTTATAAATAAATATAAAATGGTTTTCTAACTCATTTTTTATGAAAAATATGCATTGGTATTATTTTGTCGTCATTTTTCTTAAACGTATCAATCTGCCCCGGGGATGGGGCACATTGATACAAATGACTTTTTTTTATTTTTTTAAAATTACATGCAAAAATACTACATAAAACAATGATTGTACATTTTTATAACATACTACACAAGTGTTGCTGTCACCTCACGGAAAAAAAACTTGAATTTTCTACTTTCTTGACACCAAAAAAAATCTTAGAAAAAAACTGTATCAATGTACCCCAGTTCCCCCTACCTAATTATTTCAAAATGTAAAAAGTTTTCTGTGGAAACGATATTTTGTGATAAATACATTATCTGTTTTATTTCTTCAGCTTTTACCTAAGCTGTGTGAAACAATATTCTTTTTTTTTGAGTTTGATTAGAATGTTTTTTTATGAGAATATGTGTAAAAATGTTACGGTTTTTATTGGAGTTGTGTTTTGTTAAATTATTAATGTTCGAAAGAACCTGAGTTGAGTTTACTCATCAGAATAAACTGTTTAAAATGAGAGATGCGTATTCAATTTTGTGTTGAGTAAATATTAATAAAATAAACTTACGAAAAATTGAAATCTTCAACGCCCGTTTAGGAGACAAAGACATGGAGTGGATCTTTATCGCGGATGTTCAGTATCGTTCTGTACTCAGTACTGTACGCTCAGGAACAGATTAAGGACAGACTATGGATTTGATTAATTATGGTGCTAATTATAAAGATAATCTGTTACAAATAAAGGTGTGCTTCATGGCCGAATGGATAGAGCGTTGAACTCGAAACCTGAGAATGTGGCTTCGAATCCTTCGCGTCTAAAATTGTATTTAGAATTTTTTTAAATTATTATTGGTTGCTTTGTATTAATAAATAAAATATTTTTATTCAATAGGACATTTTTATAAAGTTAAATTTTTATATTAATAATTCAGAAGCAAATGTAATGATATTATAATAATAAAATACTTATTTAAATACGAAAAATGAGATATTTTGCGAAGAAAGTTTTACATTTGAAGCCCTCTTAATATTCTAACTATCGTTCCAAAGTGATTTATATATGTATATAAAGCAAATGAGAAAAAAAAGGTATTGTGCGAAAATATCCGTATACGCGTAAAATAATTTCTTGATGTTTTTCCTTATTTCTTTTTTTTTTAGTACTTTACATGTGAGTTTAAGATGAAAATCATATTTTATGGTGTTAAAATACGCAATAAAAATACTATAAAAAGCAAAATGTACTAGATGTACAGTTTTTAAACTAAAAATATCTGCACCTATATTTTTTAAAGAGATATCTCTTTAAAAAATATTAGTTTTGTAAGGAATAAAGTAGGATTAGAATGTTTATAAACTTTCTCCTTATAATATTGTATAAGTATATTGCTTATATTAACATAACTTTGTGTGTCATTTGTTTCTCTTGTTTTATGATGTATTTTAGTCTGTTATAGACACGGTATTAAAATATGCAATTATTAAATAAGAAATATATATGCCCCACTAAAAAAAATCTCTAGAAAATCTGTAGGTATTTGGCCCAAAAATCTGTAGGAAATCGGTCGGTATTTGACCCATTCGGCAAATGTCTTTAAGAATATTTTAAAAAATTCTGCAGATATTTTTAAAATAAAGCTAAATCTGCAAAATTTCTTAAAATCTCTGCAAAATTTCTGAAGAAAATGGCATTTTCTTCAGATAATCTTAAGTTTATTTTGAGTGGGGTGTATACTAAAACCTTCTCTTCAAAATTGTGTAATTAACAGAACAAATTCATTAAAATACATCCAGTATACTAGATTAAAAATAAATCCTATAATATGTTGATATCACAATCTTGGTTTATTAACAGTATTCTATTTATCACGGAAAATATAAAGCAACTGATAAATCATTTTTAAATAAATAACAAGAAAATTGTTAAAAAGTTAAAATTTTTAGATCTACAATGGATATGTTAAATTGTATCAATCTACCTATCAAACAAAGTACAACTAATAAAACAGAAGCACAAAATGAACAATCACGTGATCAAACGCCCAAACGATCAAAACGCGCGTAGCTGGCGTATCCCCCGAACACGCTCTGAGTCGACGAGTTAAATTTTTGACGTCACTGCAATTCAACCGAGGCTAACGAAAGAGACAGGCTACCGTGGTTCATTCCAGGTGTTTTTTTTTTTTTTTACAGAGCGTTAGAATGACGTAATGCTCATTTTGTGTGCCTGCATTGGTGCATTGGAGTATCACGCGATTCCAGCGGTTCGTAAAAAATTATACCAGGAATGAACCGCGGTAGCCTGTCTTTTTCGTCAGCTTCGAATTAAACCATCAGCGGATTATTTAGAGGACCACATTTCTTGTGACGTAATAAAAGTCACAAGAATAGAGTTCAATAAGTGATTCGTTGATGGCCAGTCTTCCATGAAGTATAAATCGAATTCGTCGGCATTGTCTCTAAGTGGCATTGCTTAAAGACGGACGTAAATCCGGCTATTCCATGATTAGTAGCAATCGACTTTATCATTCGTTTTGGCTCACTTGAAGAATAGAAAAATACTTTTTTTGTCTTCTTCTTTACGTTTTAAGGTTGTTTTTTTTTTTTACTTTTGTCTATCTTTACAAGAAGAAAGTATTGGATTTGTGAAATAATTCGAATTCCGGGTTTCGGCGGATTTACACGTTTTACGGGTCAGAGATTTCAACGAACATATTTTTACAAAATGTCTGTCTGTGAATCTGTGACTGTCTGTCCGCCCGTCTGTCTGTGACACAAATTCTGTACGGGCTTTATCTCGATAAATAATGCACGGAATTTAATAAAAGTTTGTATTCATGTAATTGCTGATATAGACTGATGCTGATTAGTTCGTGTAAATCGCTCGACAGGTGGCTCTTCTCTATTGCATTTTTTTTATAACTTTTGAAATAGGTGTATCTCAAGAATTAATACAAGGGATTTATTAAAAGTTTATATTCATATAGTCTTTTATATAGATTGATACTGATTTGCTTATGGTGAGATTGCTCAACAAGTAGGGCTGCATTGTTACATTTTTTACGATCTACGTAACAGTTCTATCTCAATAAATAATGCCCGAATTTTTATCAAACTTCAGATACTGTTATCTCTTGACATGAAATGATGTTGTTTACATTTTGGTGTAAATTGCATAACAGATGGCGTTGCTATGCTGCATTTTTCATGTGTTTCGTAACACCTCTATCTTAAGAAGTAATGCACAGAATATAATAGAAATCTATATTCAGATAGTCCCTGATATAAATTGATGCTGATTAGTTTTTGGTGTAAATTGCCCAATAAGTGGCGTTTTTATGTTGCATTTTCCCAATATTATAAATAGTTCTATTTCAAGATATAATGCTCAAAATTTCATGCCTTTAGAATCCTCACAATGAGCATAGATTGTCTTTTAAATTTCACATTGTGATAGTGAATTTTGAAGTATTAACATGCATAAGATAGAAGAAAGTTTTAAGTTTGCCATATTCGACTAGTTTTGCATTGTCTTTGTAATATACGCGTAGAATTAGAAAAGTATTAGGAAGGTTAAAAATTAGGTTAGAAAAGAATTTCTTCTTCCCTTAAGAAATTGTAGTCATTGCGAATCCACACTTTAAAAAAAAAATAATGAATATATTTTCCTCAACACATTATTGTTAAACTGATTTAGCACAATGATTTCATTTATTTTACAGAATTTCATTTCCATAGATCGATTTTTCTAAACTAACAATTTTAAATTATTACTTTAATTAAATGAGATTAATAAAACCATAATTCATTTCTTTATAATTTTAAAAACAGAAATTTAATCCTCCACTTGACTGCAATATTTACTATTGAAAATAAGTAGCTTTTATGATCCTTTGATACTGATGAACTTAAATAATTCAAATTCTACTTTTTTTAAAAATCATTTCAATTTATATAGAATATCTACGAATATATATTTATATAGGATTACTCTAATGTTAAACATTTTCAAAAATTATTTTATTTAAAGATCGCTATATATAAGAAAACGAATTTTGTTGCAATTTTGAAATATAGAGGTTTTATGTAAATGAGTGGATTCATAATCTAAAAGGATTTATTGCTTGTCGACTGGTGTTGCACTAGGAAAATCTTACTAGTTTTTTTAAAGTGAAAACAAACTACAAGAATTAAATTACATTTAACTATTGGAAGTTACAGCCATTTTTAATTGTATGTTGAGGCAATATTTTTCTTAACACGTTGACTGCCACGGCCAATATTCAGAAATCTGGCCAAAAATGGCAATTTGATTTAATCACATTATATTTTTAAAAATAACCACCAGTATTTTTAATGTAAATACTAAAAATAATTTCTCTTGCAAATGTTGTTAAAGGATGTGTCAAGCATTTCTGTGTTTCAAAAGTGGTGCTGTTTAGAAAAACTAGTCGTTTGGGGCCACCGTAATACTTACCCAGCATGGATATGTATATGAAAATAAAACATGTGAAAACTATTTATACAATGCATTGCAATTCATAAACAAAATTTAAATATTGTTAATATACATAGTAATGAAGAACTGCTAACGAATAAAGAACTGCTGATGTACCAATTTTGATAAATTATATAAAACGCCAAACTACACAAGTAGTACCGAACTACGTAAAAGAAACATCCTTATAACTCCAAAAATAATAATTCTATTAACTAACAATTAACTGTGTCGGATTAAGAGTCTCATTTCCAATTAAAATATACCTCTGAATTGAAATTTGAGTGAAATACAGGGTCATGAAAAATCGAAGAATGTGGAAAACACGATTACAAATATCTCGGCAACTAATAATCCCATCGACTTCGTTCTACATGCAAAATGTGTGTTATTTTATTCCCTTTTACGTCCATTCCTTAAAAGAAAAAAATTCGAACATTTTTATCTACCTTTCTTCAGAATGAATTTTTCGAGGGTCCGAAAAAAATAGTTCCGGATAATCGAGGTTGCTGATATTAAATAGACTTCGTCCCGTTCTTACATACTAACTACATACAAAATTTCAAGTCTCTATCTCAATTTGTTCGGTAGATAGAGCGTTTACAGACAGACAGACAGACAGACAGACGGACGGCAATTTTTTTTTTCTAAAAATATGTTTTTCGGAATCTTCACTATCTAAAACGTGTAAATCCGTCAAATTTTTTTTTTCGATTTTCAAATCGATTGCAAGACTTACCCTATACTACGTATAACGTATGATGGCTAAGTAAAATAGTATTAACACATTGACTGCCGACTACGAGATAACTCGTAGTTGGCTTCCTAGAAAAAAAACGCAATCTACGAGTTATCTCGTAGTCGGCAGTCAACGTGTTAAACATCTCATGTAATACATCAGCTATTGCAAAAGTCATTAAAGATCACATGCAAAATGCACATACAATACTTTTTACCTTTTTATGAAATCTTTGTCGTCAGAACGATTATGTTTTTTAATGTAATAGTTTTTTTTATTGATAATTTTCTTGGAGTTTGTCGAATATAGGTAAAAGATAAAAAAAAAATATCTTGAACAGAGCAGTGAGATATGGCATATTTACAGATAAATATAACAAGTGAATAAGTAGACAGCAGACATAGAAAAAAATATAAATTTTATTAATTAACTATTGATTTTTAAGTTAAATTATACAATTGACGCTATATTATATTGAAATTATTAAAATACTTTGAACTTTGAAGCCTCGATTGATCCATTATACACAGAAACAATACAGAACATTTTTTATTACAGACATCCATTACATATATTTATTACACTTCAAAGGGACAAGACACCATCCATGTCCGTACCCGGATTCGAACCGGGAACCCGCAGTGTGGCAGCAGCTGACGCTACCGACCACGTCACTGGGTCGACAAATTTTAAATACTCACAGAACCACGTGGCTTTGCTCGTGCTAAGCATGGGGACTTCCAAGAAAAATTAATTATAATGCAATAATATATGAATCATAATGATGTAGGCTTGTATATTAGAAGTCATAAATCGTTAAAAAGACAATCAGAAAAATAAATTGAAGTTGCTTTGGTGAAATCATAGTAAAATATTCCATTTTTTAAAAAATGAGAATGCCCGTTCTCTTTGGCGCGTGTAATAGAAAAATATACGATGTTCCTAACAATAAGGTGGAAAAAATTAACTAAATGGCGCTGAATTTAATGCATTTCTCTTATGTATATCATCTATGTACATTATAACAAAAATTATTTTTCGGGATAAATACTGATATATGTTCATTACTAACGATATATTGTATAAAGTTTGCTTTTAATGCATACATAGTAAAAAAAGGGTCGATCTACTTAAAAAAAATTAGTTTCTCGCAGTGATCCTTGCAATTACTAAATTTTTTTTTGTAATAGTTTTATATTTTTAATAGCTATTACTAAAACTCACTTGGTGTGGCCATGATATCCTAGTGGTCAAAGCACCGAACTCAAGGCTGAAAGGTCCCGAGTTCTATGCTCGACACCACCAAAGACGCACCGAGTGTATGCAGTGTAAGTAATCGTTAAATAAAGGGGTTATGAAAATCGTGTCATAGCACTAATGATCTCTGGACTTTCCCTCCCCTTCTGAAGCATATCAGAATTTGAGCAGGTGGCAATGTTTGCTGCTGTCATCTATTGAGGCTTTGCCGAAGATCTTCTTACCCACTGGATGCAGTTCGAAGACAGATACTGCCCTTCCGGCACACGTCAACAACAAAACTCATTTGGTGATTCTCTCTAAAAAGTTTTAAGTTAGTTATACGAAAAATTCATTGATACAGGTTACAAAATAAATGTTTGTTTCACTTGCCAAAATTGCGTTTGGAATAGTTACTAAGAATCTGTGAATAATGGTTACTAAAAATAATTTTCGAGCTGTTACTAAAATTTCCTTTGTGGCTCATACTAAAAAGACATACATAGGCTCATACTAAAAGTTAGTTATACAAAAAATTCTTTTGTTCAGTTTGCAAAAGAAATGCTTGTTTCATTTGCAAAAAAAGTTTGGAATGCTTACTATTTGTATTGTAAGTAATGGTTACTAAAAAGTTGTGTCGAATAAAAATTTACTAAAAAATTTTTAGTAACCTCATGAATTATTTTTACAATGTATATATGCAATCATAAAAAATTTTCGTCTTAATTCAAAGTTTCAAATTCCTTTAATATTGAACTTTTTCCTTTCTTCTTATAATGTCTTAACATATCATTTTAATTCCATATCTTTAATCAACCCTTTTTTATTTTATTCTAAATATCATTAATCTTTAAAAACAATTATTTTCTTTAAAAAAAATTTATTACTTAGATTAATTCGGTATCTGATGCGTAATATCTATTTATTTCTACTCTCAAATTGTTCGATTTCCTAAAATTCCATTCAGTGGTTTTGTTTGAATGCAGTTTCCAACTGACTTATTTGCGGCGTGAAAGAGAATTATCTTTCTGTTTATTTCAATGAGTTAAATTTCATTTGTTAAAATTAAATTCTCAAAATTTATCAAATGAAAATCAATTTTTTTTTAATTGCTTAAAAGGCGCAAATGCCAACCTAGTGAAAAAGATTCCATCCCGGGAATCGAACCCGGTCCATCAGTATAGCGCACTGACGTTCTACCGACTAAACCACATGGAACGACACCCAGCACGGAACTCATCACTATTACTTGTTGGCAAGGCTACAAACGCAGCACAAGATGGAATACAATCCGCGAGCTACCGATCTGGGGCAATCACGAAACTCAAATTTATCCAGCATCGATTGAATATATATTAATGCATGGAATTTTTTTTTCCCAGAGAGAAAATTCACCTTGAATATAACATATCAAATGAAAATCAAATTTTGAATAACCTCAGTGAAAAATGAGTGGTGAATTTTCTCTCTGGGAAAAAGTTTCCATGCATTAATATATATTCAATCGATGCTAGATAAATTTGAGTTTCGTGATTGCCCCAGATCGGTGGCTCGCGGATTGTATTCCATCTTGTGCTGCGTTTGTAGCCTTGCCAACAAGTATTAGTGATGAGTTCCGTGCTGGGTGTCGTTCCATGTGGTTTAGTCGGTAGAACGTCAGTGCGCTATACTGATGGCCCGGGTTCGATTCCAGGCATGGAATCTTTTTCACTAGGTTGGCATTTGCGCCTTTTAAGCAATTCAAAATTTGATTTTCATTTGATATGTTATATTCAAGGTGAATTTTCTCTCTGGGAAAAAAAAAAATTCCATGCATTAATATATTCTCAAAATTTAATTGGTAAATTATGAGTTTGTCGTTAAATCGCTTTTTTCCGCGCTTAGAACTTATATAAAGGATTACGTTGGTTCCGGAGTCAATTTTTAGTCTGTTTTTATGTGTGTCTTCATTTTTAATTGTCACTTGGTGGAATATGACGTTTAATGGGTGAATCTCTACTGCGATAACATCATTCTGTTATTATGTCGGTACCTTATAGTGGTACCAAGTTTAAACAGGAGTAAATTAGTGGAATTGTGACGATGCTTTGAAACACAAATAAAAATGTTTTTTTTTTTCTAAAAAAAGATTTCATCTGATGTATAAAGTCTTCAGCTGATTCATATTTAAGTGGGAAATACCCAAAGATTTCCATTCAGTGCCTTGGTATCGTAATCTTTGCAACTATAAAAATTATTAAAAAAATTTGCTATTAATAGAAAAAAGCTTCCTGATTAACCGCTCATTAAAACACACATATATAAAAAAGGGTTTTTTGATATAGTTGTTGGGCATTCTTAAAAATATCCTATTATTAAAAAAGTATTATTTTTAAATTAAAAAAAATACTTTTTTATGTGTTAATCTGCATTATATCCGGCATTTTTCAAACGTATAGCCCGGGATGGATTGCTTGATTATATTTAAACGCAATCTTATATTTCCAGTCATAAAAAAACTATGTAAGGATTTGATGATCATGAAAAGGATTTGATCATGAAAATTGGCGTCAATTGCTACACGTTTTCACTCGTGACTTGAAATTTTGTTCAAATACTGAAAGAAATAAGTGAAGGAATAATTGACTCGAAGAAAACATTTACTACCTTTCATTTTTTTCATTTTACATTCAATTTAAATCGAATAAAATTCTTACCACTCCTTTTGATTTAGATAAATAGTATCTTTAAAGATATTGCTCTAATTTACAAACGAAATAGGAAATAAATTGTAACAACTGTCTGTTTAGTATCACTTTGATTTGATATCGAGTAAATTATTTTTTTCTATTAAAATTAGAATGCCTGTAGATGTTTTAACTTCAAATACTATTAAATGGAGGCTTTGCATCATTTTAACGCACTTATTGTTAATACGTTTATTTTATACATGGAGAATGTACATTTTCTGCCTATATGAAGTCAAAAATGAAAATATTATATAGAGAGCTTGATTTATTATTATTATTATTATTATTATTATTATTATTATTAAATACATAAGGCATTCAAAGGCAGGTCGCTTAGACTTTCATAATCCTGTTCTATAGCAATCTGCAGTTTTAAATCGAATGTTTTTTCAAAAGATAAAAAAAGTGAAAAAAAGCTATTAAACACAAAAGACTAGATACAGTAATTTAAAAAAATACGTCAAATGCAAACAAAATTTAAAACTGTTGAACGTGGTACAATAGAAATTTTATTTTACCTTACACTTCTTTTTTTTTCATTCTATGGGTCAAATATAAAAATAATGAAATATTTAGAAGCGAATATATTGTATGATAAAAGCAAAAACGTGAGCGCACTTCATGGGCACTATCGCAATGACTTCAGTGTTAGATACATTCATATTTTTGCTTTAAATTGTTAAAAGAAAACTTTCTTTCTTATAATTGTCTTATCACGAATATACTCTGAATACCAACACCTCATGAGAAATCTAAAAAGCTTATCAATAATTTTTATTTGGTTTTTCAACATTTCTTTTTATGTGATTCATACGTCATTTCTTACATGTTCACTGCGTTTCATGTTTTTCTATATAAAAGTAAAAATGAAATGAAAGTATACCTTTGTATGATATTCAGAAGCTATATGCTGGAGAAATCGAATCTGTTTTTAAAATAGTACCCATCTTTCGGTAAATGGGATATCAAAAAGAAGATTTTCAGGTTAATATTTTTGTCAGACTTCTTTCAGACATGTATGACTTATGCAGCAGGATCCTATGAAAAAAGTTACAAAGAAAGATAATATTTTATATGCATTAAAATGTACTACTTTTACAGTAAATTTTCTCTACAATATTTTTACTATTTCAAATCAAAGGAAGCATTTTATCGCATTTTTTTTTTTTTTTTTGCATATATGATTTGCACTATTTTTAAAACTTATATAAATTCGCGAAATGAAATTTTTCAAACAATTATTTCTTTTAAATTTCATCTGATTATCTCTTGCAAGAATAGTCTCAAATTTTTAGAAAAATTAGAATTATTTAAATATATTTTAAGCTATTATGTATGCAAAAAATCTTATGCTTAATATCAGTACAATAATAAAAAAATAATACGGTTTTAATTGCTTAATGTAACTTTATTCGCATGTAAATAGAAGAATGTCGCAAAAACTGTGGAGCAAAATTTTAACAACAAACAAAGATATCTTTCCAACAAACAAAGATATTAAGTTGTATTTACTTCATATTTAAAGTACAAAAATAAATAAATATCAATAATACTTCTTAAAGCCTCGCTCTTGTAATATACTCGAATGTAAAAAAGACTTATCTTTGCTAAGTACTTCGGCTAATTTTTTAATTAGACTATGTCATAGAATGAAACTGCATTAATAGCTTCTAACGATGTGCTGAATAAAATCATAAGAAATTCTAACCCCGACGCTTTAAACCAACTTTTGATCCCTTCATTCCCGTAAGAAGATTTTAAATGTTGCATCTGGATAACAGTGATTAATAGTACTGTATTAAACCAACACGTCACCTATTTTTTTTTATTTTGAAATTTACAGTCTAAAATGTCACAATCTTTCAAGACTTCACACTAGTTACTGAAAAAGACCCGGATAATAATGTTAAGTCTATGGGGACGTTCTTTTCAAATATCTCGCTCAAATTTTAATATTTTCACATAATTTTTTTAAACATGTGGTAGCTAAAGATGATCCACATCGGGGCTAGTTTTCACTTTTTAATTTTGGTTACATGTATTTTTTTATTAGGATAGTTTCAATCTCACAACCGGCTCTACTAATTAAAGTATTTAAAAAATATTTCGGCTGAGTTGAAATATTTATAGTTCCGCAGACTTTTGCCAACTTCTTTCCAAAGATTTTATATTTGATTCATGTTGGGCGTTTGGGCTGACCATTTCAAAAAAGAAACTTTTGTGCGAAATCCATTGCTTATCGAGGCTTGCATACATTAGTTATGTCGTTATCATGTTAAGAAAAATAGTTGCGACCAAATTTTTTTCTCTAATACGGCAGAAAATGGTCTTGCAAGTTATCCTGATACATTGTATCATTCACTTGGCTGTGGATTTCAAATAACGGACCGACACTTTTTGAAGAAAATACTCCCCACGGTATAACGTGTCCACCGCCATGCTTCATTGTAGGAATAACATAAGTCGAATCATATATTTTGTTGTTAGGTCATCGGATGTTGTGTCTGCCATCACTTCCAAAAGTGTTTCGAATTCGATTGATGGAAAAATAGTGCTTTTGTCCAGTTTTCACTTGACCAGACTTTGTGATTTTTGAAAAACGGCAGTAGGGTACGTTGATTTTTTTTTTTTTTTTACCTAGGAAATTTTTTTGAAAACCGACTCTTCAAAAAAGTTCTGTATCGCGTCAGCATCAAGACACACTAGACCAACTTATTTCAGCAATATTTTCATTCCGTAAATCGCAGTATATTGCAAGGGAATTTTCATGCGGATTATCAATTGTTTTTCTTCTGTTTATTCTGTCCAAGGGAATAGTAATTTTCCCGGGTATCCCGGATCTCTGAAAGTCTTGAAGGCCATGGCCATCTTTATATAATTTTTAAATATCGTTTACGGTCGATTTTACCGATCGATAACTTTGACGCAATACCTCGAGAAGATTGGCCTTTTAGCGACAAACTAATCGCTCATTTATGAACAATAATTGTTGACCTTTTAAATTTTGAATTCAAACTATGGTATACACGTTGATTCATTCATAAACACAACGAAAAAACGCACTACCGATAAAAATAAAACTAAAGAATGAGAAGTGGCCGGAAACTTTTGCACAAATGAACTTCGAACTCTATCCCTTTGCATGAAACATGTTCAGTAGTGTGGAGCGAAAAAAAATTTTTTTGAAAATAAAAAACGGGTAGGTGCCAAAAGTTGCCTTTATACTAGTACATTAACTGCATGAAATTTTACCGCTGAAAAAAAATGGCTTGAGTCTGCGCTTTTGCTCCAAAAATCGAAATTTTGGGTAAAATTTGTCATTTTTTGACATTTTCTCAAAAAAATTAAAAAATTCCTCCAGAGCTGGTTAGTATTTAAAAGTGTTGCTTAGACCTTTATATTTATCTGATTAACATATTTAAACTATAAAACAATATGTTTATTCCCTATAGCTGGAGCAAAACAGGCAACTTTTAGTAAGAAAACAGCATTACCACTCTATTGGGTCATACAACGAATTGTTGTTTTTAATATAGCTCTTGTTTTCAAAACTACCTTGGACATGCGTCGTGGAGGTGGCTAAATTTCCTATACCAACCGGCCCAACTATTCGATCATCTTAGTACAGTGTTTTATTTATACATTGATTTGTGATTTTCTTTATAAAAATTTGGCATGTTTTCGATGCTTCCACCTTGTTCATCTGTTCTTTGCATCCACATGCTGCTGTAACTATCTTCAGGTATATATTTTACAGTTTATACAAAAAAATGACAAGCAGATTAATGCACGGGAATCTATTAAAGGGATCTATTCGGCCATCTATTATATTTATCAAACTTACATTCAGTTGATGAATAGTGATTGGAAGTTATGTTACCACAAAATTTTTTTCAGTCAATTGTATTTTTTTTACATAATGATTTGCTTCAAAGATAATTTCAGATATTTCAACTATAAGTATGCCATCATTTATTCTACTTTTACATTTTTTATATGTTGAGAAGCGAGCTGTTTAATGTGATGGTGATCGTTAGCGAGAAAATGCAATGAAAATTTGTTCTCCATGTGTAAAGCAACCGCTGTTGTAAATAACTTTTTTTTTTTTGCATTTGTTTTATGCCGCTTTCTAAGTGTTTTCGTATCCAGGTAATTTCCTATTAACTTTTAGATCCTCTTTTTATGAGTGGACAACATTTGATGGTGAAATGTCCTGGGCATAAACATATAATGCATAGTACTTTATGAGGGAATGTACGGATTCTAATCGACTATAAGTGCTCATTTAAAATTAGGCGAATTTTCTTTGTCACTGTGAACCATTTTGCATGGGGTAAGCTTAGAATTGTGTATAATATTGAATCATTCGCTACTTCAACTCCAGTGAATTTCCTCTGCGCCAATTATTAGATAAGTCGATATAAAACGTTCTAAGCTACATGGATTCACTGGATCAATAAGGAAAATCTTTGTCTACGTACTATTCACTTCCTATTGCATTTTTTTTTATAAAATAGAGAATAATTTTGAAAAATTATTTTCTCAAATTGAGAAAAAAATACTCAGAACAGACTAGAAACTTCTGTCAGAGATTGCAAAGGTAATTCATAAGGAAAGCTATTTCTCAGAAAGAATGGGGAATAGGAGTTTAGAAAACATCTCACACAAAAGACAGCTCATAAAGTTAATAAAATTTTCCGCTTTATATAAGCACAGATTGGCAATCAGCGTCTATATGTTCACTCACAAAATGTATAATCCAAGTTTATACCGCGGGATGTTTTATACCAAATGTACTGCACACCTAAATAATAGATCTAAAATCTTATTAGAAATTATTAGACTATGGAACAACACAGGCATAAAGCATACTAAAACTTCTTTAGAAATATTGTTGTTTTACACGCAAATTTTGTTTGCAATCCTCTGTGACGATCGTCATAATATTAAGCAGCCAGCTTCTCAAAATATATTCAATGTAATAAGTACAGTAAATGATGACATACTAAAAATTGAATTCATACAATCAATTTTTAGGAAAATCATTATATATAAAATGTAATTGATTGAAAAAATGCTGTGGTAACAGAACTTCCAATCATAATGTATTATGATTGGAATGATAATGTATTAATGCATGAAAATTTAATGAAGATAATAGACTGCTGAATAGGTTCAATTAAGAACGTACCCAATACATTACTCAGTTTCTCTTCTGTTATACATGGTACAAAAATATACGTGCAGCAGGTCACACCAGCAATCCAAATCATCCTAAGTCAGTGAATACAAAGAAGAGATAAATTACTTTGATATATAGAAAACTTATATTCGTCTTCGGGAAAAAAGTAACAATTCAATACGTAAATAAAACACTGGACCTAGATGATTGGGTGGTTGAGACGGGTGGGATAATGCAACCACCTCTATGAGTTATATACACAGTAGTTTTGAAAGCAGTTAGGTAAGAAATGCATTCAAAAGAACATTTTGTCGTATGCTCCAATAGAGAGGTTAACGATGATTTTTCACAAAAAGTTGTCAGATTTGCTCCAATTATACAGACTACAAATGTTGTTTTATAGTTTAAATATGTTAAGAAGATAAATATAAAGGTCTAAGCAACACTTTTAAATACTAACCAGCTCTGTAGGAGTTTTTTAATTTTTTTGAAAAAATGTCAAAAAATGACAAATTTTACTCAAAATTTCGATTTTTGGAGCAAAAGCGCAGACTCAAGCCATTTTTTTTCAGCGGTAAAATTTCACGCAGTTAATGTACTAGTATAAAGGCAACTTTTGGCACCTACCCGTTTTTGATTTTCAAAAAGAATTTTTTTTCGCTCCACCCTAATGTTCAGTATTTAATCAAAATGATCACGTGGTCAGAGGTCATTCACATATTCCTAACTTTTGAAGCAGTTGTGCTTCTTCTTTGCTGAAACCTTATTGTAAATAAATCGAAGAAACTAACTGGCCGGAAACTTTTGACCGCCATTGTATGTAACAGGGTTTATAAATATGTAACCTTGACTTAAAAAAAACTAACAAAACCAGTATTGTAGATTTATTTGGTCGTGCAATATTTAAGCTTTAGGAATTGTATTTTACTATTTAACAATTTTTCTTATTTCTATAAAATATAAATCAATAAATGAAAAAGGAGGTAAAAATCTAAATTAATGGTACGCTTCTTTATTTCCGATCAAACTTTTGCAAAATTTCTTCTTCAAACACTTTTATCCGCCATATTATTAACCCTTGTGCTTTCTTAACTGAAAAGCAATTTTAAAATAAAAATTTTCATATTCGAGTTATGCTATAATGAAAGAGCATATATTTCCCCCAAAATTAAAAAAGGTATCTTTGTTTTTGGAATACAACTTTTTGTTTTACACATATAATAATAAGAAAGAAAAATTCCATGTTTTCTCATAAAAAAGACATAATTTAGTGTTAGTTTATTAATTAAAGCTCGAATTAATATTAACGTTTTAAATAAATTAAAATAGCTTCTAAAATACTTTTTTTAAAATTAATATTATAGATGTTGACATTCTTTTTTTCCTAAAGTATTTTAAATTAATTTTCTCTATTGAACCTAGTATATTTGTTTGAACGCAAATTCGTAATGAATTGTTACAGATTTATTAACGACCGATGACTTACTTTTTACTAAATTAATAAGCGAACGACATCTAAAAAAATGAATGTTAACACCATTTATTTAACTCATTTTTTTATAATGTGAAAGTTTTTTCTTTGTTCACATTTTATAAATTAGATATATTTGATTTAATAAAAAATATAATAAGCAATAATTTAATTATGTCGTTATGCTTTTATTAATATTTTCATATATTAATATTTTTTAGAGTGAATACATATTTTAATGAACTTTTTGATGTACTTAAAGAGTACGTTTTACATTTTCTTTTTATTTCTAGGAAGTAAAAAATACTTTAAATATAATTAAATGTTTTTAGTTACTGTAAAATCTATATTATGAACAGATTTTAAAATGGTAAAACTTTTTTCAGAATTCTTTAAAAGTTTAACAAATAACTATGAATTAAATGTCTCATAACACAACTTTCTGTAAAAAAATCCACAAAATGTTATTGATTAGAAATGTAGCACTTTTTCCGTATTTCAATACATGAAAGCTAAATATTTATCGTTAGAATTTGAGAAAATTGTAGATAAATGTTGCGTTAAATTTTAATATTGTGCTCCGATTAAAAAATTTCCAGCTTTTTATATGTATATAAATAAAAAAATATACTTACTTTGGGCAGCATTTTTAATACTTTCCAATGAAGATGAAAAGTGTATAATAATTCGGATTGTATTTCTTACTTTCGTAAATGCACATGGATTGCCATGAAAGTTTTGCATGTCATTAGACGTTAACTACACTGCAAATTCGTTTGCAACACTAACTGGGAATAATAATAAACACTTCTCACTAAAATCGTTTTCGATTGTGTTGTAAATGTGTTCAACTGCTACCAATGGAAGCTAAAAAACTTAGGACTCGCATATTAACATGTTGCACTAGAATATGTCTTACCAGGAATAAGATTGTGGAAAAAGTGTTGTGAATGATGTAAATATACACTGTAAAAACAGCGTTAAATTTACGGTAAAAACTACTGGCAGCAGCGTTGCCAGCAGTTTTTGTCGTAAAAATTGCAGTAAAATTAGATGTAATTTTTTTATTATATCTGCAATTTTTACGGCAAAAACTGCTGGCAACATTGTTGCGCTGTAAATTTAACGGATTTTTTTATAGTGTAGATAATGCCTAAAAATCAAAATTTCTTATTTTTTTTCCAGATTTTATTAATAAAAATTAAGGAACTCACTCAGTAATCTCCAGCATTTTTTTCTATAAATCAAACTGTCTATTATTAGGTGCGTTCGTAATTATGTAAATACGTAGCAACTATTGTTGTCGCTCAGTCCGTCCGTCTGTCCGTCTGTCCGCATATAACAACGCGAAAACTACCCAATCGAATCGTTTGAAATTTAAAATACATAATTATAACATAATTTTGTCGAGTCATTTCAAATTTTATGAAAATCGGATGGATAGATCAATTACAGGGACATTCAAAAGGATTCCGTTACATTACGGTCAATAGGGAAAAAAGTTTTAAATGCATTTTAATCGTTTGAAATTTAAAACACATAATTATTGCGTAATTTTGTCGAGTCATTTCAAATGTTATGAAAATCGGATGCATAGATCAATTACAGGGACAATCAAAATAATTCCGTTACATTATGGTCAATAGGGAAAAAAGCTTCAAATGCATTTTAATGATGTTACACTCATTCGAACATAATAGAATTGGCATGAATCTATGAAATATATACTAAAATATGCATTCTGTACAATCTGTGATGCAAAGAATTTTTATTATTAAATTACAGGGCCACACAAAAGTATTCCACTATATAATGCTATACGGTGAAACATGGCTTGGTACGTGTTTTAATTATATTCAACTATTTCACATTTTATAAATAAGATATACGTTGCTGAGGTGTATTAAAAATTACCTCCTGCATATTTACAGAAACGTAAAGATTTCGACTACTATACTGTATCCGGAGTACGCTCTACTATATCAGCAAGATCTGAATATTTTTAAAACTTCGTTATCGTACGAACGCACCTCATTTGCTACGTTCACGTGCAATTTCTAACTTGTTTATTTGTTAAAATTGTGTAATTTTAAAGGCAATTGGTTTTTTAGTGTTTCTAAAATGTTTTGTTTTATGGTGTTTTAAACTGTGCGGTTTTTACAATGCGTTGTTAATTTGGTGAAAAAATGATGTGGAGCACAACGCAATTGTAAGAAACCATTTTTTATTACAACATTTATGAAAACATAATTTATATCAACATTATTTATTACAACAGAATTATCAACACTATTTTTCGAACACATTTCTAGACAGCAACAATTTTGCAGTTTATTAAGAAAGTATTTACCGATTGAAAGATTGTTTCGGAACATATTAAGGACACAATCACAACACAAAAAAGTTTTACATATGAAGTTTTCTAATTTACAACACATTAATGTGTTGTAAATTTGCGGCAAAAAAATTCTAAAATGTGTTTATTTTTGTGTGTTGGGAGTTTTCGGTGTAAGCAAAGCTTATATGTCTGCAATGTTAGCATTTTATTGTAACCGTAAATTAAACCTTTAAGCGTCCGGCTGAATTTTACATGCAAGTTTAACAATTCGTAAAATAACAACAATGGAAAGTATTGATATCGAGATTTGTATTTTACAGCCTTAGATATTTATTTATGATATGCAATTCAAAAAATTCCCATTAATATCAATTTTTAGTTAAATAAGCCTTTGAATTTAAAAAACTATGTGACTTAAAAACCCACTTAGGCCGCTTAAAGGGTTAAATATTACTGTGACATTGACATTCCCTTCCTAATAAAATTTAATATTTCTGAAATACACACCATCGTACACACCAAATACACACCATCAATATATTTAACCAGCACTTGTATTACATTAAAATATTTAAAATGAATGTACAGTACATTTGTTAAACGAATGATATTAATAGGTAGGTATTAATATAATTTTTTTTCACTATAAATATTATTTTTCTTAAAATAGGGAAGATGCTGAAAAATTATTTGTCTCGGTTGAATCACTACAACAACTTGTATTATTCTATACTATTTGACATATATTATATTTTTAAATTTAATAAATATCTAAAATTGCATCGACTATTATTTTTTTCTCAGTATTATTACAGTATTATTCAGACTTTTATACCTTTGTAAGTGTAAAAATCTTTGTAAAGGGAAATAAATTCCAAAAATAAAATGTAATGCAGATTTTCTTTATGTAATGATATTTTTCAGCCTTGTAGCTTCAATTTATTGATTTTAATCTTTAATAAATTCCGTCTTTGATGTTTAACACGACTTAATATTGAAAGGAAATGAATAGATACTTAGTCAAAATGTTAAAAAAAATAATAATTCTTCTTTGATAAAAATGCAAATTTGTGCTATTTTGTCTGTTCTAAAATTTTTAATTTTGCTATGCATTTCATTTTCGCACCATTATACTGAGCAAAAAAGCTTTTTCCTTCAAAAGTGAAATTTCATTTAATGAGCTTTTATTTTAAAACCTTTGTAAAGGAAATTAATAAATTTAAGTTTTACGCACAGTGTAGCTGTTATATTATTTTTCGATGAAAAATTTCTTTAATCTTTTTATTTTTGTTATCTCTGCATCTCTTTTTTATGTTACGTTATATAATTAAGAAGTCGGAAATTGCAGGTAAAACGTAGCAAATGAGTGGTGTTTGTACTATAACGAAGTTTTTAAAATACACAGTACTTCGGATACAGTACAGCGTTCGAAATCTTTATTGTGTCCGTATAAATGCTACAGATTTTTTATTGTACTCCTAGTAAACCACAACAATGTATATTAATTTCATAAAATGTGAAATTGTTTAAAATAATCAAAACTCACCTGGAACAATGTTTTCTCTTAACCGCTTTGTGATAGAATATTTTTCTGCGGTCCTAAAAATTATAAAAAATATTCTTTACACCACAGATTCTACAGAATGTATATTTCAGTATATATTTCATTTATGCATATAAATTTTATTATCTTCGAAAAAATGTACCATCACTAAAATGCACTTGGAACATTTTTTCCCATTGATCGTCATGTAACGGAATACTTTTAACTGTTCCTCTAACTGAACTATACACCCGATTTTCATAAAATTCGAAATGACAAAATTATGTAATAATTATGTATTTTAAATTTCAAATGATTCGGTTGAGTAGTTTTTGCATTTTTATACGCGGAAAGATAGACGGACAGACGAAAAGAATGGACTGAACGGCAATTATAGGTGCTACGTATTTAAATAATTACAAATGCATCTAAAAAGACATATTTTCAATAATCGAATTACATATTTATTGTCGAAACATGAGTCATGATCTAGAGTTGTGACTTATCAAAGATTTTTATGTTGTCTTTTCTTCTGTCTACAGAATATACAATGCAACAATATCACATCAAAGGAATTTACAATAAACTTTAAAAAAAGTTCTATTTAGATATGTGTAAGTGACTTTATGTGATTGAAGTATGAGGCATAAACCAATCAAATACAGTCGAGTCTCTATATCACGAAATCCACCGTTCCAGTAAAAATTTCGTTATATAGAGAATTTCGATGTATAGAGAATGATGTTAAAAATCGTATTTAATGTGTGAAATTTGAACAAATATTATTTTTGATCTTTTGAATTAAGAATTTGAATTGTTTAAAAGTAAATATTAACCTAACATTTTATTTCTTAATTATTTAAGCTGTTTCAAAAACTAGAACAGACATTTATTTGAAAGCTTAATGAAAATCAAGTAAGGAAGACTTGCATTAATTTCAGACGAAGAAATCTGTGATTTTTGTTGCTTTGATTTTAAAATTGTTACGCTCTAAAAAAAAATTTTCAAATTTTAGCAAGGAATGAAAAATTATAGTTAACATTTTCCTCCATTTGAAAGCCTCTCTTATGTGCCTCTCATTGATTCCTCTCTTACATGTGCATCAATCCAATTGACTCTGTTTTGAGAAGGATGTGGAAAGGTGTGTGGGAGGTGGGATGAATTCGTTGTATCGCCGAAAGAACAAGGAGAGAAGTAATATAAAAAACACACAGCACTGATAATAAATCAAAAATAAGAGATGGAAAATTGATTCCATATGATTTCGAAGCCTTTTAAAACTGAGTAAATTAAGACCAATTTATGAAAAAATGCGTTATATGGAGATCGATATTTCGCTATATAGAGACTGTTTTTAATGTAATCATGTGAAAAGGGAACCGTTCATACTAAAAATTCGTTATATAAGAAATTTGATGTATGGAGTTTCGTTATAGAGAGACTTGACTGTACTTATTTAATGGTAAAACATCAGTTCTGTCATGTATTATTGAGATTCGATATTATTACCACACTTGAGGTTCTCCAAAGCTCACAAAAATTGTTCTGCCAATTTAACCTTTTTTGGTCTGGTGTATGTATAAGTGTATTAACATGTATTAAGGAGACGGTGGATGTTAAAATTCTTTTCTTTAAATTTTCATTCTAGGAATATGAAATTTTGTACATATATACATTTCACCAAAAGCATATAGAACACCTTCAAAAAAAATTTAATCTTATTAAAATTTTCAATTTAAAAAAAGTTAAATTTTTAAACGAAATTTTAAAATGCTCCTCGTGTCGTAATTTTTGAGATATTATCATGCTTTTGCATTTTTATCATTTAAAACTC
This sequence comes from Maratus speculifer, assembly GCA_964019185.1. Classification (NCBI taxonomy): domain Eukaryota; kingdom Metazoa; phylum Arthropoda; class Arachnida; order Araneae; family Salticidae; genus Maratus; species Maratus speculifer. Next base: position 408,344,753 of record OZ025294.1, read on the forward strand.
TATTATAAACAAATTTGTGTAAGATTTTTTAAATCGCTCAAATAGTTAATTTTTTTCAGATTTTTTCTAAATTCCATATCGATTTTCATTAAAAGTTTGCCTTTTAATAAGTAAAAAAATCAAATTTGACTATCTTAATGAAGAAGAATTTTAAAAAGCTTACACAATTTCTTTCTAAACAATATCAGGATATTACCTTATCAATTTCATAAATATTCATCAAAAATTACGTAGCAAGGAGCATTTCAAAAATCTAAAGACGCTGAAAAATTAGTCTTGAGAAAAACAGATTAAAATTATATAAATAGACTTATCTTTATTATTTACTTCTTAAAACTTTCATAAAAGATATTTTACTAAGAAAAAACCTGTTTTAGTGCTATTATACCACAGAAATATACCTTTTTTGCGACGATTTTGCTCAAATAAAGGTCCACTGTCCCCTTAATAGCACATGTTTTTTAATGGAGCATTATTTTGTTTTAACAATTATTTTTGGTACTAATTACATGTAGTAATGTTAGTATATGGCTATGCATTTACTACATGACTCCATTTATGTTTAGGCGTTTGGTAATAAAAATAATTATTATTGTTTGCTTCATTTTCTTTGCACCATTTGTAATTCTTTAATTTTAAACAAACGATAATAGGAAATGGAAGATAAATTCGAATTATTTTGTCTTACAAAAAACAATATTTGAAAAGAAAACTATGTTTAATATAATTTTTAAAATGTAAGCAGTGGAACTTTAATCATACTAAATTTTTTTCTAGTAGTTAGTACTATTTTTCTACTAGTATATTCCGAATATTTCAAATTAATTCGTTAGGTTTAATAAAATCTTTGGATAATAATTGTTCTCTGTTACATTTAAAGAGTTATATAGTTTTATTGTTAATCTATTTTCATATTAATATTTCAATAATTTAAATAGTTTTTTTTTCGTAATTTACTCTGCTTTACCCTCCCCCACACCTCACACAAAAGTTACATATTCTGATTTTATATCTATTTACCTGTTTATTATTTTATACATATGTTGTTTCTTAAAAACAATATACCTTAAACTTTAAAATTAACCATATTAGAAATATTAACATTGCCTTTTTACTAATTGTGCTTTAAGGTACCAAGAAAATATTTTTAAATATATCCAATTATCTCATCAAAATATTTGAATAAAACGAACTTGTAAAATTTTAAACTAAAAGATAAAATGTTTTTGATTGATATAATATAAAAAAATTCCGTATAACTCGTTCTCTAGAATGTAAACCTCTAAAATAAATTTTAATACTGATATGATTTAATAATTTTTTTACGATAATAATGTAAAAAAATTTTTAAAGTAAAAGTATATTTTAATATGAAAGTTTAAATTAAGATATAAAAGGAAATAGTAAATGTATTCTATCCGCTGTAGTTTTTTTAATCCTTATGTATATTTAATGAACTTAATATTAAATATTCACAAGGCAAACGATGAACTGAATTGTACTCTACAATATACAGTATTTTATGCACAAAGAGGTCTTAAACAATTTATGCGAGCAGCTTATATTTCATTATATTTGATAATTAAACAAAAGTTAATGTAAATGAAAAATTGTAACCGGTTTCACCTATTTTACATAAACAAATGATCTCCTTACAGAATTAGTGTATTTTAGTTAATAATTAAATATTAGTAAAAAGAAAAAAACGCCATTTTTAAAATTTTTTGAGTATTGGAAATTAAAAATTAATTTCCAGTAAGTAAATTTACTTTTCAAATAAATTCACACAGAAAATAGGCTTCAATAATATTCTAAAAATATATAATTTCTTTTAGTGGTGAAAAAAATTGAAATAAAATCCTGATTAAACCTTCTGTAAATATAAAATGGAACATTTATTAAGAAAAATAATAGTTCACCGATCACGTAGCAGAATTTTGTCGACACAGCGACAATTTAGCTGAATGGGAAAGTTTCCATGCAGGAAATTTTTCATTTAGGAGAAAAAAATTGTTTTGGAGTAGGGGGTAAGAAAACACACAAACAATAATAGGATTTTCTGTTTCAATTCTGTAAAACAATATTGATAAGAAGTGACAGTCTTCTACGTTTCGGCAGATGTTCGTCCCTACCTTCTAGCCCTCTTTGTCTCAATGTCTTTTAAAAATTGGTAAGTTTTAATTTTGGCCAATTTTTTAATAACTTTGTATTTTGCATTATTAATATTGAAAATCGAAAGGGTATGCTTTCTATAAACTATTTTTAAAATATCTTAAGGGTGCATTCGAAAAAACGATTTTCCACCTTCAACAGCTCAAAATTTTCCGTAACATTTTCAGATTCATTTTTAAAAATAGAAACATGAATCTTGCTGGGGTGATTTTTGAAGGAATGTATAAGATGCCGTGTGATGTCATTTTCCCCTGAATTAATTAGAATTTGATTTATAAACAATTATTTTCTCAGTACCATCATTTTTTTCGTTCTCAGATGTCCAGGTTCGGAAATTTCTGTTCAAATCGGCAAATTTGACTGGATTTTTTGCAATATTTTCTACAATTACCAAAAAATCGACAAACACGGCACTTTATGTAGTTTCTGAATAAGAGATTTTGAAAGTTTGATGCATTTGAGAGCAAAAATTGATTTAAATATAAATCTGAAAATAAGCAATTTTGATCGGAATACACCCTCAATACCTAGATATACTTAATTTTCCGTGCAAAACAGCTGGAAAATAAGAAAATTATTCCGAAATATTGCCTTGCTCGTTTAAAATATTACCTTCTTTTTCAAAAAATGAAAATGTCCTATTGCATTTTATACAATTAGCCAACTGGGTGTCACCAGGATTCGTACGTGATGATAAAAAAATTCTTCGGTGCGAGTATTTTCTTATAGAGAATTTCTGATTGAATAAAGCGTGGGTGTGTTCATTTTTAATATTGTGTCATTTTAAAGGTACCAACTTGAAGATATTTTTGAAAATGTTTTACACGTGTTGTTTTACAGTGTTCTAAATTGTAAAAATTTACAATGTTTTGTTAATTTGGGAACAAAGTACTGTGTAGCACAACTCTATTTTAAGAAAATATTTTCATCAACACTATTTACAACGCTATTTCAACATAATTAACAACACGATTTTTATAACACTTTTCCCAGATAGCAATATTATCCAAAACATTAAGAACACATTTCTAGACAGAAAGAGTTTCGCATCATATTAAGAACATAATCTTAGCACAAAAAACATTTCACAACTCATTAAGGGGGCTCAGGGGTTGAAAACTTTTCAAAAAATCGATTTTCTTATGATCTAATTTGATTATTCATTTAATTCTTAACTCAATGCAAAAAACCGCATAAAAATATTTGCATTTTTAATGGAGTTATAATTACGTATCAACACTTTCATAGCCGCATCCATATAGTTTTAACTTTAAGTCGCGTTTTCTCAAAACTCTATTTTTGATGACTAACACCAAGATTAAAAAAAAAACTATTTGATGGAATGGCTTACATTTTTTTAGATAGTTTAATATTTTGAGTATTTTTAATGGAAAAAAGTTGTGTTTTTTAAGGTTTTTTTAAATTTTCAACTTTGAGAGATTTTTTAATACTGTTTTTAGTAAGTGATAGTTATATCCTTAATTCATAATCTAATTATGATGTTATTTGCATGCAAAAAAAAATTAAGCCATTCCATCAAATAGTATTTTTCAAACTTGGTGTTAGTCGTCAAAAATCAAGTTTTGAGAAAACACGACTTAAAGTTGAAATTATATGGATGCGGCTATGTAGGTATTGATACATAAATGCCTATAACAAAAAATGCTAATAATGTTAAAAATGCTAATATTTTCATGCGGTTTTTTGCATTGAGTTAAGAATTAACTGAATAATCAAATTAGATCATAAGAAAATCGATTTTTTGAAAAGTTTTCAACCCCCGAGCCCCCTTAATGTGTTGTGAATTTGGGAATAAAAAATAGTCCGAAATGTGTTTATTTTTCTGCTTGAGCGTTTGCAGTGTGCGGACAGATAGACTTGACTACGAATATAGTTGCTATATATTTATGCAGGGTGTCCCAGAAATAGTAGGACAAACTTTAAGAGGAGGGGGTAGGGGACATCACAAGTATTCAGTTTTACACAGAAACCCATGGTCGGAAACGTTTTCCTTGCACGGTAGGGACGACACAAAACAAAGAAAGACGACACAAAACAAAAGAAAGACCGGACACGAATAAGAGGAGAAATCATGTTTATTATCCTTAATACAGCAAAAAACAAAGAAAAAAAAATTAAAGACAACGATCGTCATCAAAACAGGTGTTCAAAATTACGATCTCGGGCCGTGATGCACGGAGCGCATCTCCGGCGTATGAATGATCTAATGATCTCGAAAACACCAAGAATGTCCCGAACTTCCCCAACAGCTGCCACAATGCGTGTAACAAGTTCCACAACACTTCCCAGCATTGTCTCAGTATTTTTGCAGCACTAAGAATAATAAACATGTTGTCTTTCCCTGTTTGTGTCCTTTCTTTCTTCTGTTTTGTGTCGTCACTACCGCGCCAGGAAAACGTTTCGGACCATGGGTTGTTATGGAAAACTGAATCCTTGTGATGTACCCTACCTTCCCTTTACACTTTGCGGCGCAGTGGTTTCATAGATATACCACTTAATTTTAATACCCAAATGCCACATCGGCATCGGAAAAAATTGCGGTTTATTGAATGTGTGAATTATAGCGATTTCTTATTTACAGATAAAGTTGTTATCAAATTACGGTGTCAGTCATTAATTTCAACACTTAAACAATGAACTTGCCCTGCGCCGCAAAGGGTTAAAGTTTGTCCCGTTACTTCTGGGACACCCTGTATAATTACCAGCGCACCCTAAAAATTTAACCAAAATCAGAAAAGTGATAGAGGTTCGTTTTAACATTTACTTCCGTCATATTGTTAGAAAAAATTGAAAAATATTTCAATGTAAACGATTAAATTAAAAAAACCACTCCTATACGTTTATGAATTGCGTGCGAGTGTTTTTGCGGGACTAATGTAAGTTTTTAATAGAAACATTTCCTTTATCAAGATTTTTTGCTCTACAACACAGGAAAAAACGTCCTCTTAAAGTAATGTTTGCTATACAGGTCTCTAAAAAAGAAAGTTATGTAATATTCAATCTTTGCATAATACTATGGATACATGAAAAAATAAAATTTCTTCACAATATTTAAAGCTAAAGCTTAACTGCTGATAAAGTAAAACTGCTTTCGATTTTTTTTCTTTAACACAATAAATATTCAAAGGCAAACGTTTAAAATTATCAAAAAGTCACTAATGATAAATGTAAGAAATTTATTTCTTTTTTGCTAGCCTTATACAAAGAAAGTATTTATTCAAAAGGATACCTTTTAAACTTTCTTTACTTCCAGATACTATTATAAATCTACAGCAAGGTAAAATTCAATCAACTTTGCCAGAAAATAAATTTCATTTTAAAAAGTAATAAAAACTGAAAGCGCTATCTTATAAAAAGTAATCAAATAGAAATTCACTTGAGTATTGTTAGAACATCTTTTAACAATATATGACGAAAAATTACAAAGGAAGATCAAGAACACCGTTCAATTTTGATAACCACATACTTTTTTGTTTAAATAGAAAAACTACAAAGATAAAAAAAATCAAAAATAATACTTACAGATACTAATTTAATGAAAATTTTTTTTTCTAAAGATAAATGTATTTTTATGTTAATAAAACTATTCTATAAAATATGTATAATCATCACTTATACCCTCATAGCATGCATGTTCACAGTGACGTCACAATGACGTCACTGTGAGTCACTTTGGTCACATCACATCTGTGACGAAAATGCCACCACTCAGTGACGTCACAATGTGACTAAGATGTGACTTTCTAAAAAAATTTTCACAGTTCGTCACAATGTTAATTTCAAAGTTGACACAAATGACACACTTTTCACATATTGGTCACATTGTGACGTCACAAAGTGACGTCACAAAAAAGCTCTAAAACGGCCATAACGACTTCACATTTTAGTCACTGTGACTTCACATCGACGTCACGTGACGTCACATCGACAATCGATGGTCACAAAGTCACAATGTGACTTCACAACGACGTTGCAGTGACGTCACCATGTCTTACGGGTAATGAAATAAACTAAGATAAAAATTGCTATAAATGTGACAAAGCTTTATTGGGTGTGTACGTAATTATGTAAATACATAGCACCTAGGATCGTCGTCCGACGTCTATCCGCATATAACAGAGCAAAAACTACCAAACCGAATCATTTAAAATTTAAAATATATAAATATTGTATATTTGTGTCGAGTCGTTTCAAATTTTATGGAATTCGGATTCTTATTTCAATGACAGGGACAATCAAAAGTTTTCATTAGTATCCCTTGAGTTACTTAAAATTTCAAAAGTGATGCTTTGTAGGAATAGTAATAATGATTCAGTAACCTTGAGTTACCTAAAATTTCAAAAGAGATGCTTTGCAGATGTAGTAACAATTGTAGGAATTACTTTACGCTCAGAAATATCCAATTTCATTTTATTTTAAGTTTGAAGGTTTTCACTTTGCATAAAGTATCGTAACATTATTTACCAAATATATGTTTTAAAAAATTTTCAAAAAATATTTCTACCAAGAATGAATTTGTAAATATCACAGTTTGTGCACCGTTTGTAACATTTTTTAGCTTAAACTTATTCTGTTTTTGTCACTGGCTTTCTGTAACCGTTCTATCTAGCTGACCATTTTCTATTCTTAAAAAATACTAAAATAAAATAATTTTTAAAGTTGAAACAATGGAGGAAATTAGCAAGATGTTTTCAACATTTTGCAATATTCTTTTCTTTTCCATATGGAATTTCTAGAATTTCATATTGGAATCTCATAAATCCCTCATTATTTCTCATGGGCACCCTCAAATATAAAGGTACTCTTTTTGTTCAATGGATTAAGAGCTTTTTAACACCAACTTCGATATCATTTGGAATCACTGTGAACTTTCAGGTAACTTTATGCAGAATGTTGTGGAGATGCAAGAATTCGCTAATTAGTGCAGTTTTTTACTTGGCATTTTTTTCACTTTTTTCTTATAATACAGAGTGTTTATAAAGTCCCGGACCCATTTTGATGTTTAATAATTCATAAAATAACAAAGATTAAAATTAATAACATAAATGGTTAGATAGACTCAAAAAGTTTCACGACCTTTGTCAATGAACTTCTACGTGTGCCCCCTTCGTCGCACGGAGAATATGAAGTCGATAGTCAATTTCACGCCAAGTAGCGGCAAGCATGTCGGTATCCACAGAGGCTATTGCGGTTGTAATTCTGGCTTTTAAGTCATCAATGTTCGACACTCTCCTCCTGTAAACATTGTCCTTTGCAAATGCCCAAAGGAAAAAGTCCAGCGGCGTTATATCAGGTGATCCGGATGGCCAAGGAATTGGACCTCCTCGCCCAATCCATCTTCCAGGAAAATGGTCATTCAAAGAGGAACGAACGATGGTACCCCAATGAGGTCGTGCACCATCTTGTTGCAGCAAAATCAGCACCATCTTCTATTCTCCTTAGCATATTTGTTGCAAAGGCCATCCTGCTAGACCTGTCGTCCGGTTCCAAAACTTGAACAATTTGAACTTTGTATTGCAGTCTACAAAAGTAACATAGAACAAACACATCAAAAGTAAACATAACATTGCAATAGTTGCCAAAAACAAAAGAGAGAAAAATGCAATTAATAAGCAGACGATATTTTGAAAAGTACCGATATTTAGACTGGAAAATGAAATTATTTGAAATTAACCACACACGCAGACGATATTTACAAAAGTAAAGATATTCAAACCTGAAAAGGAAAATATATGAGTTATTCCATCAATAAATGCCATCAAATGCATCAAATCAAGTTTGTTTATATCTTCATTAATTTATGAGTTATTAAACATCAAAATGGGTAAGGGGTATTAAAAGCACCCTGTATTATTTAACAGAATGAAAAAACTTCTATTAATAGACTATAACTCAGACCAATCAATTGAGTAGTTTTTGCGTTGTTACATACGGGCAGATAGACAGATTATTGATAGAACACGCGACTTTATAGCTGCTATGTGTTTATATAATTACGAATACACTTAAAAATGCAACCAAAATAAAAAATAAAATAAAAAAAAACTTGTTTAAATATTTACTTCCACTATACTATGAAAAACATTCAATTATAATACAAAAGATGAAAAATAACACTCTTAGAAGTTTATCATTAGCATGGGAGTGTTTTTGAGTGACTAATTTATCATATGTAAAATGAACACAATTATGTTGTAACCAATAAGATAATTAGCCAAAACACGGTGTTGTAGACACTAGTATGGCAGATTTCTTCGAATTAGATATTGTGTGTCATAGGGCTAATACACATTTTTTGGCTAATATGGTTTTCTTGTCCGTTTTAGTGGTTTTTTTTCCTTAATCGTTTAACATACATAAAGCTAACACCGTTATATTTTTATTATTAAACTAACTCGTTTTAGGGTTATGTAGATCCCCAATGCGTCAGATTCGTTAAAAAAAAACACTTTTTGTCGTTCTTGGTTAACTCGAGTAACCTGAGCTTAATTATCTGAATTTATATTTTAAGAAAACACAAATATGTTATTTAAAATTAGATTAACCTGTAAATAACGTTAATTAGATTATTATTATTTTTTGTTTTGTAGTTCTCGAAATTTCCCTAAAACTTTTCTTTCGTAAACTGAAGTAAACTTCAACAGCTTAGGAAGCGGGAATGTTTAATTATAATCACAAAACATATCTTAGTTCATTGTCTTGCGTATTTTTATACGACAAAATCAACTGACACTTGCATTAAGTACAAAATTTAAAAAATTATTTTACGCATCGGCAAGGGACGCATTCCTGCCTGGAAAATTAAAAGCGGTCTATACGTCTATAACTGCTATCAGATTCACCAAAATTTTGAACAACTTTTGAGCCAACACTTTATTTCCTTCAAATTTTTGCGAAATATCCCCACAAAATCCAGCGTGATAGCAAACAGCAATGTTCTTCGACTTTTTTCCGCAGTTTCATCAAAGACTCCGCTAGCCGCAACTTTTTTCTCCAACTTTCAACATTTCAACCAATCAGAGATACACAGTTCATACTAATAAGCGATAGAAAATAATGTCTGGTACTAGTGATAATGGATTTTCTCCGACTTTTTCCAAGACAAATATATCCCTTTTCTCTGTTTGAACGGGAAAAAGTTGGGGTTAAAATCGGGTGAAAAATTTGTTGCTCGTAAATTTTAGGAATTTGATAGCAGGCTAACTGTAACAAATTTATTAAAAAAAACTAATTGGACATGCCAATCCAAAAACTTTCATCTATTTCATGCATTTTAATATAAGTTAAGGTAAAAAGTTGTTACACATGTTAATTCATCAATATTATAAATTCAATTCTTTATCAAGTTTCATTTACATATTAAATTTCTGCTTCTGTCGACTAATCGGGGTAAAATTGAGACAATCTCGATCATGATAATTATTTAAACCAATAGTTTTCTTTTTACTGATGCAATGAGCAGCTTGCGACAAGCCGGCTGAGCAGGACACTAATTCTGGTCGCTGAACAAAACAATATAACTACAAAAAATCGATAAAATTATACACAAATTGCCGCCACAGCGCCTCTTTTCAGCAGACTATTTCCAAATTTAGGGAAGATTTGCAGTCTATAGCTAAAAAGGTGCACACAAAATTTTTTTCAAATCTATGCATAACTTCATCCACTTTTTCATAGTATAATAAATAAAAAGCACAAAAATCGATATTATAGCTATACCTACCGGCAGAATATTTTTAAATTCAAGCAGTAACTGCTGGACATAGCCAAAAACCATACACAGAAAATTTGGTTCAATGCTGTGCACAACCTCATGCACTTTTCAGTGATAGAGTATGAAAAATGGACATCGCTAATACAGTGTCCCTTTCCGGCGGAATATTTTGAAATTGAAGAAAATCTTGCTATCCATAGCCAAAAATATACACAAAAATGTTCGCTAAATTCTGTGCGTAACTGTATGCACTTTTCAATGGTACAAGGATATAAAGGGCACAGCCATCGGAAAAATACCGCCCCCTTCCAACTGAATATTTTCAAATTGAGGGAGGACCTGCTGACCATAGTAAAAAAAATACACAGAAATTTTGGTTAAAATAGATGCTTCACTTTATGCACGTTTTGATGGTTCAGTGATGTAAATGCCACAGACGTCGCAATCATAGCGCCCCTTTCCGGCGGAATATTTTCAAATTTAAAAGAGACCTGCTGTCTAAAACCAAAAATATACACACAAAAAAATTTCGTTAAACCCTATGCGTCACTTTATGCGCTTTTCGATGGTAAAATGATGTAAATGACACAGGCATCGCAATTATACCGCCCCCTTCCGACTGAATATTTTCAAACTGAGGGAGGGTTTGCTGGTCATAGCCAAAAACACACACAGAAAATTTGGTTTAATTTTATACCATAAACTTTTCGATGGTACAATAATGAAAATGGCACAAAAAGTCACTATTACAACGCCCCCTTACAGAGGAATATTTCTAAATTAAAGGAGAACTTTCTTGTTATAATTAAAATCATGCACAAAAAATTCGGTTAAATTCTAAGCATAACGTCATATACGTTTGAATGGTACAATGACAACAAGCGGACCAACAAACATTTTGCAAAAACATGTTTTTGTGATCTCTGATCTTTAATATTTGTAAATCCATCGAAAACCGGAAATCGAAAAATAAATTCTATTACAATACTTTTTTCTACTAAAATTATAGAAGAAAATAATAAATAAATAAATAAATAAAATAAGTGTTTATTTAATACAACTTAAAAATGTATCATATAAACTAAATTTTAATTAAAAACTTTTATTCAACACATTAAATCTACACTCTTCAAATTATACAGCAAGTTACTAAAATCTTCACATGTTGCTATCGAAAATCATTCATTCAGCGATTCCATATCAACTAGTAAATCTGCAGATCAAGAGCCTCAACGTCAGCTTTTCACTTCTTTTTTTAAAAACACACTTAGCGTCGTAATATTCAACTTCCTGGAAACTGTAATTTAAAATTTTCGAATTACGTAATTATTTATAAGAATAAAATAAGAATAAGAAATTTGAAGCCATCAAAAGCCGTTAAATTAAAGATTTAGTTATGTTAGGATATTCTGAAAAATTCATGATCTATTATTTTTGTTTTTTTATTATACCACAGTAGATTTCCGCCCCCTTGAACCCCCCGTAGTCTCATTAAATTTAAATTTCTAACTTTCTAACAATCTGCTAATGGTTATCGTATATCTTGTATTTTTTATACATTTTTATTTATAAGGATAAGTAACAGTTTTAATAAGCATTTTTCATTATACTCATACTTCTACATACCTGCCCACCACAAACACTTAATCTGATGTATCAGGAACTTTTGAAAGTGTAAACCCAGTAATCTAGGGTTTTACAATTTTGTTTCCGAAAAAAATATGTTTTGATTGCATTTTGTGGCAGTTATCGCGGTCAGACAGACTGACAGGCCGAAAACAATAAATTTTGTGTCGCCAAAATAAACCTTCACTGAAGTTTTGGCAATGACGTCATTATTCATGAGTTATTGATATCCATGTTTCTAATATTTTTTACGACTACTATAAAATACCTGTTTTATTTCAATTATGACGTCAAATTTTATCAGGTAAAATAATTGTTAAAAATATAATTATTATTATTATTTTTTTTTTTTACTTCTAATAATGCCCCCATTTTTGTCAGAAAAATTCTTATTAACGAAACAAATTTCCGTGTTTAATATTTAACAAAATTCTACATTTATTTTTATTTTTATTCTGACGTCATATTTATTTTTTCTTAGTTTAATTTTTCGAATGGAAATTGCTCAATTGAAACTTATTGCCGTTGAAAAATTAATTCATATTTTGATTTTTTTTTTTTTTTTGGCAACGATAAAGGAAATTGGTTAAATTTTATCTAAAAAATCGCTCTTGATTCTGTATGAAAAAGAAGGAAATTTTGAATTATTAAGGAAAATATTTGAATAAAATTAATAAAACATAGCCTGTATTCTTTTCTGGGCAATGTTATATTTATCAGCAAAGATACAAAGACATTAATTAATTCATCAGTTTTGACTTTGACTTTAAATTTTCGTACACGTTTTCAAATTTATAGCATTAAAATATAATAAGGATCAGGATGAATGGTTGCTTAGCAACCCTTAAGAGAAAATAAAGAAAAAGAAATAAATACATTTGAAATAAGTAAATATCTAAAACAAATTAGTTTATATTATTGGAACACTTTTACAAAAAATCTCCAAAATTTACAGTAATAACTTTAAAAATCTGACAAATGCATAAACAAAATTTCAAAACAATATGAATAATTTAACTGGTAAATTTCAGTGTCCATTTATCATTGAATTCCATTAATGAAATGTGTCATTTTCTCTCAAGGAAAAAAAAAAAAAAATTGAAAATCATTGGATTTGCCATAGAAAAGCATTATTGCGCAAAATAAAATATTCTATATTTTACGAACGAATGAATCAAATCTAACAAAAACTATACAGCTTAATCCCAGTGCCTCACTAACATACCCACTTAATTTCAAGTCAATCGGATGTTTTTTGCGTTAGTTATCGCGGAACAGACAGACAGACAGACAGAAACCAAAAAATTTCGTGTCTCCAAAGTAAGCCTTCACTGACGTTTCGGCAATTATATATATTTTATGTTTCAAACTATTCGGTTCAGTAGTTTTTGAGTTGCTACATGCGAACAGAGGGACGGACGGACAGAGAGACGAATGCGCAACTCGGGAACCCGGGATTCTTTTCCCTTCAATTCAAAACAAAAGCGACTTTTCTAAGTATCCGGGATCGAAGGAGATAGCGTTACATACATACATACATACGGTCGGATTTTAATAGTGTAGATTCTTGGTTGTAAATTTTAATTTGCTGACAGATGATTTTCGCTTCTGTTGAAAAAGTTCATTAATGAAACGTCAATGTTTGAAAATATATTTTTAGTTTTAGAAAATTTATTTTAATTTTTATACCATCTGCACAAATTGAAACTTAATTCTTTTTAACTTTAAAGAAAAAAATAGCTTCAAAAATACATTAATCAGTTTTATTTTCCCCTTTTTTCCGACAAAAAAAAGCCTTCCACTGCTAATTTTTAGTTTTTAATGAAGTTTTTTATCTGTATGTAACTTATAATTTAGTATTCGTAAAAAATATTTCTTATCCATTTTAAATATGACGTCATTATTTTTCTAACTCCATGAATTACTGCTATCCATGTCCCGTTTATTTTTAACGACTACTATAAAATACCTCTTTTATTTCAATTATGACGTCATAATTTACCAAATAAATATTTTATTTAAAATATTTTTATTCCTTTTATTTTTAATTATGTCGCCATATTGACAAAAAAATTCATGTTAACGAAACAAATATCAGTGTTTAATATTTAACAAAAAATAGTACATTTATTTTTATTGCAAATACGTCGTCATATTTATTTTTTTCTTTTAAATTTTCCTTAGTTTCAGTTTTCGCATGGAAATTGCTCAATTGAAAATTTATCGTCGCTGAAAAATTAATATTCGAAATTTTGATTTTCTTGGCAACGGAAAGAAAATTGATTAAATTTTATCTAAAAAATGCCGATTGGTTATGCATGAAAAATAATGAAATTCAGAATTATTAACGAAAATATTCGAATAAAATAAATAATACATAGCCTTTGTTCTTTTCTGGCTATAATTATCTATACGCAAAGATACAAAGTTGAAGTTATGCTATTGAAGCATTGAAGTTATGTTATTCAAACTTCCGTACACATTTTAAAATTTATAATATTATAAGAATAAGAATTAGGATAAATGGTTGCTTAGCGACTATTAAAAGAAATGAAGAAAACGAAATAAATACATTTGAAATAAGTAAATCTCTAAAACAAATTAGCTTATATTATTGGAACACATTTATAAAAAATGGCCAAGATTTACAGCAATAATTTAAAAAATCTGACATATGCATAGATAAAATTTCAAAACAATATGAATAATTTAAGCCCCGTACTGGCAAATTTCAGTATCCATTTATCGTTGAATTCCATTAATCAAATGAGTCATTTTCTCTCAACAAATAAAAATTTGAAAATCGTTGGATTTGCCATAGAAAAACATTATTGCGCAAAATAAAATATTCTATATTTTACGAACGAATTAATAAAATATAACAAAAAACTATACAGCTAAATCCGAGTGCCTTACCAATATACACACTTAATTTCAAGTCTTTCGGATGTTTTTTGCGGTAGTTATCGCGGAACAGACAGACTGACAAACTGACAGACAGACAGACAGAAACCAAAAAAATTTCGTGTCTCCACAGTAAGCCTTCACTGACGTTTCGGCAACAAGTGAAAAAATTCGTAAGTTACTTCTATAAACTGAATAATTGTTTGCATCAATAGCTCAACTATCGATGAAGCAATGATTTCCGATAATAAAAGATTTCGCAAATCCACATAATCACTTCAAATTTCTATTGAAAATTTATTATGGCTCATAACCTAAAAATAAATATAAATAAATAAATAAATAAAATAAATTGTAATTTAACAAATTACAACGACTATTTGGAAAATAATATTTTCAAAGACTACAATTTCGGACTCATAAATGATTTCTATATTTAAAAAAAACAATAATAACCTCATTTTTATGATTATCAAACGTAGCTTGCGTAATAACAGAGTCATATTAATAAGCCTGGATAGTTAGAGTCATGTTGATATTCCTGGTCCAATCATAAACAAATATTAAACGAAATTTCAGTTTAACAATTTTCGGTACTGTAAATTTTTAAACTTCTAAACATCGTACATTTTCAATTTTTACACCGCCGAATAAAGAAAAAAAATTACTTTTATGTGGAACTTGTTCAAAATCTGTATCTCAATTTGTTTCTGATTATTAATTTTTTTTTTAGTTTTTAATACTTTTTTTGTCATTGTGGCAACAGAAAATTTCCATTTCTAGACATTAAGCATGAACCAATAAGAAAACGATTAAGATGCGGAATTCAACCAATAAAAATATCCAGATATACTTCTTATTTCCCAGTTTTTTTACCGAGGACAACGACTATTTACCAAATAGCTAAAAAAAAGGCTTTGTCCGTATAATTCCGAAAACGCATCTCAGATAGGGACATTTGAGATTTTTAATTCCATTACATAATTAACTATAGTCGAGTCTGCTACCAACCAACTGTTTTAGGAAACGTGAATTTGGATTATAAAATGATTTTGTGACAGTCTGAAAACTGTTATCTAATTTCAAATACACTGTCATGTCAGGAACATAGTTCCCATTTGGCTGAAAATTAATCGCATTAATGCAATCCCGAATACAAAAAATAACCTTTTATATGCCACATCCGCTTTTTTATTTTGCACGTCTCAAAAACGTGGTTTAAACGTAAGATTTAAGTTTTAGGTAGTGGAGTGGATTAACTATATGAGGAACTTAAAGATTTCTCCCCCAAACTCCTGCACCTTGTTTAGTTTTGTTAAAGACAATATTTCTTTGAAACATAACTTATTACAGAAATTTCAAAATAGTGGTTACTAGTAAGACTAATAATAAAAATGTTCAATAATTTGAGGTCTAAGCCCGAATGTAACTCGGGTTAACGTTTTCTGTGAAACGAACTAAGCCCTAGAGCCTCTTAGGGTGAACTTTTAACTCTCTGAGGATAAAATTGTTAATTATACATTTGCAGTCTTTTCTAATGTTATCTACACTGTAAAACATTCGTGGTACATCACTCGATAAAATTGGTGGCATACATGCTGCCCCAATTTTATGGAATACTTTAACCGATATAACCAGTGTAACATCGTAATGTTACACCAGTAATATATGTTTAAATTTCATCATTATACAAGTGAAAAAACAATTACTCCATAAAATTGGAGGTAGCAGCTACCATCTTGAGAAAAAATCAAAATATTTCCATTATTTCTATTGGCAAAAAAATCATGGACATTCTTCTTTGATTTAAAAATTATACATTTTTTTCCTATGTATACTTTTTTCTTTTGGATCACCTGATATTTGGTAAGCATGTTATTTGATAGTCATATACCGTAATATGCTAAAATATAGTTCAGTTAGAAAACAGGTAAAATTCTCCTTTAACAGATTTTAACAGCTATTAACAGTTGCCCTTGCTCTATTATTTTAACACAATCAAACTGATTCGTAAAATTATTAATGTAATTCAATACTTCGATATAAACGTAAAAAAAGGCCATGCTGGAAATCCCATGCTAACGTTCAATGCATGTTTATGCTAAATGGGCCAACAAGCGGTAGGGTTACCGGATTTCAGCTAGTCCAAAAAAGTTGCCGGGCTTTTTTTGGTTTTAGCGGCTTTTATAAAATTTAAATTTCTTATTTATTTTTTAAAAAGCTGGTTTACAGATATTTTATATTAAATTTGGATCGATTTTTTTTCAATAAACTTATAAACATTTTCTATTAAAAAAATATAATCTTTTACTAAATTTTACCAAATAATAAGTCTTTATGGCTGCTAGAGTGCATCTGTGAACCCATGTCTCAAAAGAAAAAATTATAAATATTCAAACATACATTAAATTAGGCTGTGAAGTGATGGTTTGGAAATCTTTGTTATGTATCTCTACCTATACCGCACATTTTATAGATTATGTGAAATGAAGCAATAAGAAAATGGTCACACATCAAAATGGAATTTTTCTCCCATACTGCTATTTACTTTTGAAATTTATTAAAACTAAATAGTTTAGCTATGTAGTATCAAATGATTGAAATTTTTTTATATAAATACTTGAGAACACCTAGTACTAATTCATCTATATTCTCATAACTTATAAAAAAAGAAGAAGATGGGGGGGGGGGTTAAGATCAGTATAAACCAAAGAAAGCTATTGGTACGGCCTTTTAAAATTTAGATGACGTATTTGCAATTCTGACTGCAAATCACTATCATATCCATACATGAATTATTCCACTATCATTATCATTGAGAAATTGGGTTATATTGAATTACATAAACATGAGTAGTTTATCATTAAAATGCTACGTTGTATAAAAGCAAATTTTGGCCCAGAAAGGCCAATTCTGGATTTTAAAAAAGTCGATTAAAACCAATAAAAGCCACTGGCGTGGCTTTTTAAAAAAAATTATCCGGCTTTTTTGCCCCCCTGACAAGTAGCGAGCACATTTCTCTCAGATAGCCAAATGAGTAATAACGTCATGTCTTTCATGTAGACAGATCAACAGAATAAACCGCAGGAAAAAGAGCTCCATATACTTAATACGTGGTACGTAGGTAAACTATTATTATAACACAATCAAACTGACAAGGAAGGTCTCCATTGGGGGCATACTCAGAACTTTTTGAAAAAAATACGAATTAAACTACTCATGTAGGTAATAAAGGATCAGTGAAAATTATCGGCGGAATTACATTATTAGATATGTAAAAAAATAAAATAGTTTGGAATAATTGGCGTGAAAAGCTGAAAGCGACGCGGGATTTGGCAAGCAGTGCATTTCCTCGCCAAAAACAGACGACTTTAACGAATCTGAAAATTGATTTTAATTGACTTCACTGTTAAAAATCTGCAGCATTTACTGCAACGTCACTCCACTACTTTTATAGAATATCTCTCTTCTGACCAATGAGAATGCTCCATAGCACGGCGAATTGACCGTGTCATACACTGTTAAAAATCTTCTGCATTTTGTTGCAACGCACTCCATCGCTTGTATATAATATCTCGATTTCAATCAATGAGAAAGCTCCATTTCACGGCCAAGTAACCGTTTTCTATACAAGCAAGGGAGTGCGTTGCAACAAAATGCAGCAGATTTTTAACAGTGTATTTTTCAATTTGGAACAATTTTAATCAATTTAAATTGTGTTTTAAATGATAAAATATATTAATTTCATTTTGTTATAAGTACATATAAACGTATATGACAAAATTACACTTAAAGTAAAGTAAAAATGCAAAACTAAAATTACTTAAGCTAAACTTATTTAAATAAATTGGACATAGAAAGTTTTTTCTTTAAAAAGTATTCGAAAAGTAAAAGCGTATTTTTCAAAATTTCGTTTTTAAGCCAACCGGAGATAAACCGCCAAATAAACGAAATTTTTATTATTTTTTTACGGACGTTATAAGGAGGTTCCGCCGAAATTTTTTTATAAACATATATAACTATATGAGAAGAACATTCTGTAATTTTTTCAGATTTTTCTGAGTATGCCCGTATGGAGACCTTCCTTGTGAGTAGTAAAGTTATCATACGAATTGAATATTTCCAACTGAGCGAAAAATGCCTATGCCTAAAATCGTGCCCAGATCCTTGGTCTTGCTGGACCAGTTATGTTAAACGGTAGAACATTGGCCCTGTAACCCAAGGATCCGGGTTCGATTAGCAACCTGGGTATTTTTTCGCTCAGTTGGAATTATTCAATTTGTAGAAATTGCTCTATTTATTTTGTGGAAATGATCTATACAGCTTTCTCGCACCTACTGTAAATTAAAACGTGTAAATATACAAAATTATTTTTTGTCAGGCTAAAGAAAGATAAAGCAGACACATGGCTAGACAAATAAAAGTCACAAGAACGTATCTTTAAAAGTGTTCAAGAAATGCTAATCTACCCTGTAGAATTGCGAAATTTTTATCAAATTTGCTTAACCCTCGAAAGCTACCTGGGATACAGGCGAACTCCAAACTTTTTTGTTTTTATCTGTACAAAAACTTTGTTTTTTATTATTTTATTTGTTTTTTCTTTAAATTTTGATTTTTGGATCGATAAATTTGTTTTTGACACTGTAAATAACATTTTTATTTTGGGGCACAGCTGTAACCCGATATAGTATTAATAAACAAAAAAAAATCATGGTAGCATTCCAGAGTTAAATGTATGCTACAAAAAGTTCAAATTTACATTTGAAATTAAAATAACTCGATATTATTTTCCTGTTATCTTATTAACATTAAAATTGCAATAATTGCAATTAATAATTTAATCCGATTCCCAGCCTTTCAATTACTTGTTCAAAATGAAGTACTTTGTTTTCAATAGATGATAAAAAGTAATATAGTGCAGAAAAGGATATTAAAATCAGTGTCTTTTTTCAAGTGAAGATTAACTAAAAATTAAAATTAGATTTTCGGAATTTATTTGTCGTTGATTTAAACTCGAGGTCATCAACATTTCGCACTTGAGAGCCACATTTATATTATCTCAAATTTCGGCGGGATATTCACAATCCAATTAAAAAGTGTAGTAAAAAAAAAGTTAGGTTTAAAATTAAGTCATGTTAAAACTATATGTTAAAACTAAGTTTCAAGACAAGGACTGTTCTAAACAACTATTTAATTTTAAGTCAAACGGGGCAGATGAGATGTGTTCGTACTATAACTAGTTTTATAATTATTCAAATTTTGACTCAATAGCTGTTGCACTATTATTCAAAACTGTATGAATATAAAATTTATGGCAATTATAGATTAAAATCAGAATATAGAAATAATAGGACTCTCTGTTAAATAGGACGTTGTCATCATGACAACCTAGAATCACGATCTATCACGAGATTGAATTAATTACGTTTGATAGGATTTAATAGAATGAAAAATATTTTTGCTAATATCTTTTTAAATTTTGATTCGATTTTCATAAATTCTGAAATAACTCGGAAAAAATCTGCAACGATTCCGTGTATTAAATTTCAAACCAACCAATTGGGTATTTTTTGCACTGTTATGGACAGACAGACGGATGGACTAGACAACTACTATAGGTGCTACGTATTTATATAATTACGAATGCACTTAAAAAGCACTGCGAAATTACAGAATTCTTATTCACAATTTTTCAAAATTATTTACTTATATAAATTTTCGCAAGATCTAATTTTAACACCATGAATTCTATATACCAGGTGTGGCGATTAACACGCCGCACTAGTCACTGAAAAATTCCCAGATGATAATGTTAAGTCTAAAAAGGCGTTCTTTTCAAATATCTCCCGCAAATTTTAATATTTGCACATGATTTTTTTTTTTTTTTTTTTTTTTTTTTTTTTTTTTTGCATAGGATAGGTGAGGGTGGTTTTTTACTTTTTAATTTTGGTTTAAATTAAAAAAAAAAATTGGAACCGGTTGAAGCCGGTTTTAGAATTGAAACTATCATATATATGTAAAAAATATAACCAAATGGAAAAAGTAAAAACTAACGCGGTTGTAGATCGTCCTCAACTATCTTATTCAAAAACATCTTGCGGAAATATTAAAATTTGAGCGAGTTTTTTTTTTAAATAACGTCCCCATAGACTTAACATTATTAGGCGGGTCTTTTTGAGCGAGTCGAGTGGCCTCTTAAATTACTGACATGCGTTACCACAGGCAAAAAGTAGCGAGGTACGTAAAAGTAGGAAATGCTTAAGAGTAATTCTAGGATAAATCTATGGCGAAATACAGTGGAATTTTTCTTGACTCTCCAATAGCCTGCTCTATCATCAGGGTCACGTTCTCGCTATCATGTCCAATAAATGATGCCACATATATTTTTTCAATAATTTTGACTCCTCCCCCTTTTGTTACAATGTTTCACATTTCACCATCCCCCCTATCCTCTCCTCTAGTCACGTGTCATGCTATATTACATAAACATGTACTTGTAGTTCAGAAACAAAGCATTGCGTTATATATCATATTTCACATTTCATTTTTAAATATTAAATTTTAAGTATCCTTTTAAATGACATTTGTGAGCATAATAATAAAAATGATTTGGGTATGTATTTTGTATCAAACAAGATTAAGGTTTATAACAAAAAGAATAATTAATATACAATAGTAATAATGCATCAATTTTAAAGAGCAATTCAAAACAGTAGTATTTTGGAATTTGAAATGCAATTTAATAGTATTGGCTTTAAATATTATCGTTATTTTATGAATACAAGATATTGCAATTTCAAAATAACTTAGTCAGCTGACTTTTAATACATACGTTTATTTTAACCATAATGCGTGATATCACATTTTTCTTACTCCCCCTCCTCCCACTCCCAAGTCACAAACTATCACAATTTCGCGAACCCCCTACTCCCCCTTTGAAGGGTGATATAATTTATGGACGGCCCCTTAGTTTGTTGTAGAATTCATGGCCAAACTGGACGACGTCTATGGTTGCAAAGTATTTACATAATTAGGAACGCACCTAAAAAGCATTTTCAGTTCTTCCATTATAAGAAAATGCTCCCCACACCATGCGTCAACAACCTCCTAGTTGTATACTGAAGAAAGTTTGTGGTTATTTTGCGAATATCGTGCTACTGATATAACTATTAAGGCCATCCAAATTACATTTCTTTTTATAACTGTAGTGTTTCTTTTAAAACTGTAGTGAACTGTTTTTTATACGTTAATGAAGGCATGTACCGAGTGTCCGAAAAATGACTGATGGATTTTAAAATTCAATAACTTGCAAACGGTGACAGCTATTTAAAAAAAAATTGGAGGAGGGTTATATATGATGTCAGGAGTTTTTTTACCGTATTTTTTTTATTTTAGTTCGCATCTCAAACAATAGGTGGCACTGACGGCGATTGAAGGCCAGATCGACGCTGCACTCAGCACTGATCACCTGGCTTACAATCGCCGTCAGCGCCACCTGTTGTTTGAGATGCGAACTAAAATAAAAAATTACGGTAAAAAAAAAAAAAAACTCCTGACATTATACATAACCCTCCTGCAAAAGTTTTTTAAATAGCTGTCACCGTTTGCAAGTTATTGAATTTTAAAATCCATCAGTCATTTTTGGGACACCCGGTACTTGCCTGAAGCCGTCGAGAAAATATTGATTTCGATATTGAAAAGCTTGCGTCTATAGGAAATGGTGGTACAGATAGGTTCTGGATTGAAAGTAAATTCGAAATCTCTCAGCATCGACTTTTAGTTTTTTTCCTTTGAATTCCCAGAAGAGGATTTTGTTTCAAAATTGTGATCTTTTGTCAGAATTTGGTAAAAAGCAATCTCACTGCGTCCAATTTTTTATGGAATATCTACAACGTTCCATCTACGAACAAATAGATTTGCAATCTATGTCCTTTTTGGAAAATTGCACATTTTCGTGGCATTTTTGTAATTAATCAAAAACGGGAAGACAGATTCGCTTTTCTCCCAAGAAACTAATTGCGTTATAAGTACATAGCCTTATAACATGTAAATTTTGGCTATCAGAACTTAAATCAACTTTTTTGTCTGTATATTTTTGGGGCAATATTTTTTTCATTTGCTTTAATTTTTGCATGCTAAATTTATGACTGTTAAAAGTTTTCTGAGTTTTTTCTCAGTTTTATTTCATATTAATTTTGAATAATTAATTTCATCTTTCTTTTATCAAGATCGATTAGTTACTTCTTGAATCTAAAAAATGGTTGTCTAAAAACTTTTGAATGTCGCTGTAAGACGTGCTTTTTTAGAATTGTTTGATTATTTCGAATTAAAGGGAACAGACACAATGTATATTTTCTATTAAAAGGAAATAGAATTTCCTTGAATATTTTACTTCCACTTGATACAAATTTCTACAGGAAATTAATTAATTCAACGAGAGAAATTAACTTTGTATTTAGTTATGTTTTTTTTTTTTGAAAATAAAAAATTCTATTATGTGCATTTGTTTAATTCGTGAAAATATTTAATTATGGATTTTTAGTTTTATAAACTAGCAAAATTTTAATTCTTTTTTGCTGAAATATAAAAGCGAACTTGAGTTCAGAAAGTGTAAAAGTCTATATTTTTATATTTATTTCAGATAAAAATCTGCCGAATAATTTTTTATGTTTGTTTAATAATAATAATGAATTTCATTATCTTTTATTTAATGAATGAATTTCTTTAATAAAAATGTAAAATTCTACAGAAAGTTATCAACAGAAATGTATGAAATTTATGCAAAAAGTTTTTTTTTAATATTTTAACTTAATTATTTTCTTGATTAAATTAATTAATTAACACAAAAAAGGTTTACTTTTCGTTTTCAGAACGATTTAAATTCTTTTATCAGCATTTAAGATTTTATTCATAACATCTCTTAAATATTCCCACTTTTTGAAGTTCCATTACATTCTATTTTTATTGACGTTTTATATCATAAATTTATGTCTTATAAAAATGAGATTAAAATAGTGAAAGCGTAAATTTATAACGAAGTAATACTTTACACAGATTTGTTTATAGGTCTTTCGAAGTGAATGAAATATCATCATGATAGACTGTATACCTGCTAAAATAAAACATTGTATAAAACGAACATTTCTTTTGATAAAAAAAATATATATATTCTTGAGGAATTTTATTTGCAAGTGTTTTGTTCTTATTTACTTTATGCTAGAAAGTATAATAGAAAAAGAAAATACACTCTCGAAATAGTTAAAAAAATAACAAAAATAAAGAATACTGCCCAGTTAAACTGAAGGCATTGAGCTCACAGGCTACAAATACTAATTGCACATTAAAGCTTTATATTTTCAAGGGTTAATTCCGTTCGAAAAAAAAAATTAAGAAGGGGAAACAGCTCTCCCCTTTTCTCTTTTTTTATACTTAATCATTGAACCTCCTATACTATCAAAGACATGCTTTATCATATAAAAAATCTATATCCAAAATTCAGAGCAAATTAGATAATTCTTAATAAAAACCCATTTAGCATTTATATAATTTAAAAAGAGTTATGCCCCTCTTTTATACTTAACCATTAAACTTCCAAAACTATTCAGAGATTTGAACGAAACCTGAAAATTCTGCTTGAAAAACCCATTTATATAAATTAAGGGGGGGGGACATTAGAACCCCTGTTCCCCTTATTTATACTTATTCAATGAACACCTAATAACAGTCACGGAATCGCCTCATCAGAATGATCCTAATCTAAATTTTGAACGAAAATTAATTCTGCATGAAAATCCCATTTATATCAACTAACGGGGGGGGGGGCATTAGAGCCCCTGTTCCCCCTATTTATACTTATTCAATGAACACCTAATAACAGTCACGGAATCGCCTCATCAGAATGATCCTAATCTAAATTTTGAACGAAAACTTAATTCTGCATGAAAATCCCATTTATATCAATTAACGGGGGGGGCATTAGAACCCCTGTTCCCCCTATTTATACTTATTCAATGAACACCTAATAACAGTCACGGAATCGCCTCATCAGAATGATCCTAATCTAAATTTTGAAAACTTAATTCTGCATGAAAATCCCATTTATATCAACTAACGGGGGGGGGGGCATTAGAACCCCTGTTCCCCCTATTTATACTTAATCAATGAACACCTAATAACAGTCACGGAATCGCCTCATCAGAATGATCCTAATCTAAATTTTGAAAACTTAATTCTGCATGAAAATCCCATCTATATCAACTAACGGGGGGCATGAGCACCCGTTCCCCCTCTTATACATATCGAAAGAACTCCAAAAACTAATCAGGGAAGCGCCTTGTCAGGATATACCTACATACAAAATTTCAAGTGGATCGGATATTTTTATCATGAGTTATCGCGTTACGTACATACGAACATACATACAGAACGGACGGGCACATAAGCTCTCAGGCTATGATAGCCTGTGAGCTAAAAATATCAGGAAAGTAAAATTGTTGAAAAAGATACGTTTCAAGTTTCAACCATTTATCTTAAACTGTTCTAGAAATATAACAATTTAAATGCGAGTATGGTGTATTAAGGCCCCACAATATTCACTGAAAAAGGCCCGGATTATAATGTTAAGTCTAGGGAGCGTTCTTTTCAAACACCTCGCACAAATTTTGATATTTTTACATGATTTTTTTTACGTAAGATAGCTGAGGACGATTTAAAACCGGGATGATTTCTACTTTTTCAATTTTGGTTTCAGATTCTTTAAAAACACTTTAACTTTCGAAACCGGTTGGAACCGGTTCTGAAATCGAAAGCATCATAATATAAAATATATATAACCAAAATTTAAAAGGTAGAAACTAGCCCAGTTGTAGATCGTTCTCAGCTATCTTATACAAAAAAAAATTATATAAAAATATCAAAATTTGTGCCAGATGTTTGAAAAGAACGTCCCCATAGACTTAACATTATCATCCGGGCTATCATCATTTGTACAATTTATGTACAAATTATGTACAAATTATGTAATTATGTAAAATTATTCAAAAATTATGTAAAAATATCAAAATTTGTGCCAGATGTTTGAAAAGAACGTCCCCATAGACTTAACATTACTATCCGGGCTATCATCATTTGTACAATTTATGTACAAATTATGTACAAATTATGTAATTATGTAAAATTATTCAAAAATTATGTAAAAATATCAAAATTTGTGCCAGATGTTTGAAAAGAACGTCCCCATAGACTTAACATTATCATCCGGGCTATCATCATTTGTACAATTTATGTACAAATTATGTACAAATTATGTACAAATTATGTAATTATGTAAAATTATTCAAAAATTATGTAAAAATATCAAAATTTGTGCCAGATGTTTGAAAAGAACGTCCCCATAGACTTAACATTATCATCCGGGCTATCATCATTTGTACAATTTATGTACAAATTATGTACAAATTATGTAATTATGTAAAATTATTCAAAAATTATGTAAAAATATCAAAATTTGTGCCAGATGTTTGAAAAGAACGTCCCCATAGACTTAACATTACTATCCGGGCTATCATCATTTGTACAATTTATGTACAAATTATGTACAAATTATGTAATTATGTAAAATTATTCAAAAATTATGTAAAAATATCAAAATTTGTGCCAGATGTTTGAAAAGAACGTCCCCATAGACTTAACATTATCATCCGGGCTATCATCATTTGTACAATTTATGTACAAATTATGTACAAATTATGTACAAATTATGTAATTATGTAAAATTATTCAAAAATTATGTAAAAATATCAAAATTTGTGCCAGATGTTTGAAAAGAACGTCCCCATAAACTTAACATTATCATCCGGGCTATGGGTTTACTGTATATATATTTAGTGGGAATTTTTACCCGCTGAATATACAAAAACATACTTCTAGAGATCAGTCTAGATTCTAGTCTTCTAGCAACAGCTTCTAGAGATCAGCCAGCAAGTTATCTTTCCGCTATCCAGAGGTCTGCGGTTCAAAATGTAGGACGGCAAGAAACAAATTCTGTTCAACTTTAATGATAATGTTGTTCAAATTTATTTGGAAAATTCAAATTGTTTGAAGCTTACTGAAGACTAAGTGATTCACTGATTTTGAAAATTAAATTAAGTTATTATTATTAAAAGTAAATTTATAGATTCTTGTGTATTTTTAACGGTGTTAATGTACAGGGTGTATTGTAAATATATATATATATATAAAACTTCTGTGTTATTATACAGAATCCCGGTTTTTCTATTCTGTGATTCTACATAAGACTTAAGATAATGAATTACCCGTCAAGCACTTCTGTAAAAGAAAAAAGAAATTGGAAATTGCACATGAAGCGTAGCAAATGAGGTGCGTTCGTACTATAAATTTTTAAATATTCAGATCTTGCTGGTATAGTAGAGCGTACTTTAGATACAATATAGTGGTCGAAATCTTTGTTTTCCTGTAAATATGCAGGGAGTAATTTTTATTATAGTTCATTAACGTATATCTTATTCATAAAATGTGAAGTAGGTTAATATAATTAAAACACGCCCCAAACAATGTTTCCCCGTATAACATTATTTAGTGAAATACATTTGTGTGGCCATGTAATTTAATAATAAATATTCTTTTCACCACAGATTATGCAAAATGTATATTATAATTTGTACTTTATAGATGCATATCAATTTTTATTATGTTCGAATGAGTGTTACACAATTTTAAATGCATTTGAAACTTTTTTCCCATTGATCGTAATGTAACGGAATACTTTTGATTGTCCAAGTAATTGATCTATGCATCTGATTTTCGTAACATTTGAAATGACTCGATAAAATTATGTAATAACTATACGTTTTAAATTTCAAACGATTAAAATGCATTTGAAACTTTTTCCCGTTGATCGTAATCTAACGGAATACTTTTGATTGTCCTTGTAATTGATCTATGCATCTGATTTTCATAAAATTTGAAATGACTCGACAAAATTATGTAATAATTATATATTTTAAATTTCAAACGATTCGGTTGGATAATTTTTGCGATGTTACATGCGGACGGACAGACAGACATACAGACAGACAGACGGACGGACTGAACGACAACTATAGGTGCTACGTATTTACATAATTACGAACGCACTTAAAAAGTGAAATGTAGATCGGGAGCTAATAGCATTAAACCAAGTGAGAAAATTGTACAGATATCTAGCATACACCTCAAATGTTCTTCCATTTTATTTTTAATCTCCTTATTTCTCAGACTGGAGCACGAGTGCTTTTATTTAACATGAATATGGATGGGTAGGGGAATGGTTGGTCTGACTTCAACTACTGGACACGTTTTAATAGGGAGCAAATTTTTACAAGATAAGTCACAAAGAGGAAATAGAGTAGGAAAAACTAGATAAGCCAGTATCATATGTGATTTACATGTCAACCAGCGAGGGTGATTGTAAAAGTCAAGCGCCTCTGTAGAAAAAAAAATTGAAATTTAGAACGGGAGCTAATAGCATTAAAACCGAGTAAAGAAGTTGGATAGATATCTAGCATACACCTCAAGAGCGGTGATGTTCTCCCATTTTATTTTAATCTCCCTATGTCTGAGACTGGAGCACGAGTGTTTTTATTCAACGTGGATACGGGTCGGCCGGGAGAAGGTTAAATTGCTATTACACGAGGGGTCAAAATCGCTTTAAATTCCAAGCGTCTCCATCTAATCCTATGGCACCAGATGAGTCGCTTGGAAAACGTGCGACTCTCTTGTGTCGGAGCGTCCTTTACGCCTGAAAGAAAGTGAGTCTCCAGTAACGACCAATCAAATGCTTGGTCATTTGGATGGTAAATCCTTTTCTCGTACATCCAATGAAATGCTTAAAAGACAAAAAAACGCAGGAGATTTTTGTCGCTTGAAATTTTTACGTGCAATGGCACTCGAAAAGTGCTATTACACGTGTCGTGCTGCAGGCGTCAAATTGCAGGCGCCTCCATGTAATCCTATGGAGAGGGGGAGTCGCTGGAGAAGTACGCGACTCTCTTGTGTCGGAGCGTCTTTGACGCCTGGAACGAAGCGAGTTGCTAGTAAGAGCCAATCAAATGCTTGGAAATTCAAATGATAGTAAAGCCTTTTCTCGAACAGCCAATGAAATGGTTAGAAAACGAAAAAACGCAGGCGATTTTTGTCGCTTGCAGTTTTTACGATACGTGTAATAGCACTTTTAGTCTGGCATGAGCTACCGGACACACTGTAAGCCAGTTTGTACTCTTTAAGGTCCGGTAAAATGTCGGAATCCAATCTTCCTCTACCGTGATTATTATCTGTCTTAAATTTTGGTTCTACATTCTATTTATATATATATGTACTATTTTGTTCTATTTTGTGTTTTTGCTATTTATTTTCTCATTCCCTCTTTTATAAATTATTCAATTCTTTGAAAATTGCCTCTTGGCTAAAACATTTAGTGTCAATTTGTCAAAGCGGCTTGGCTTGATGTGTTCTGCATGTGCTAGTCTAGCACAATTATTAGTTTAATTATCAAAATATCAAAATCCACATTTAACATATTTCCTTAGAGTTGTAAAAAATCAATTTATTCCCGTGTTTTTTTTTTTCAACAGACCTGGTGTATTCCCAAGTTTAGTCTCAAAATACCAGCTGTATTCCAAAAAACCCAGGTTTTAACTGGTTTTTAAACAATTTTTGCAACTCTACATTTTATAAAGAGACTTTAATTTACTTATGATATCATCTCATTGCAAACTTCTTAAATAAAAGTAGAATTAAACATCAATAATAAATTTATTCTTCTTGTAGAACAATTTATACCTGTTAAACATATTACAACAAAGCGAATTTTTTTTTCTACAAAAAACACACCTCTTTGTAATGAAATTATATACAAGATGATTAAACTTTAATTTTTTTAAAAACATTCAGAGATGTTTTTTAGTTTCTCGTTTTAATAAAAGGTGTAGATATTTGTATGTATTTCATTAGAGAAAGGAAAAAAAAGAAATGAAAGAAACAATTTCTTAGATTATTCCAAGATTATCCTCTTTTTATATTAATATGTCACTCCTGTGCAAGAATAAAATAAC
Source organism: Maratus speculifer (assembly GCA_964019185.1). Taxonomy (NCBI): domain Eukaryota; kingdom Metazoa; phylum Arthropoda; class Arachnida; order Araneae; family Salticidae; genus Maratus; species Maratus speculifer. The sequence goes on from OZ025294.1 coordinate 408,374,300, forward strand.
TCTCTATGACAAAAAAATTAAATTGTTTAAGAATGTTAATATTTGTAGCAATTTTTGTGCATTAAAATATGATTATATAAAAGTCACCAACAATAAAAAAAGAAGAAAAGACACAGGTATTAACAAAATTTCATTTATAAATTACTGACACGTTATAAAAAGTTACATGATAGCTTTTGTTTTTTTGAGGATATTTAATTCTTTTGTGCAATCGCTGAATAAAATGTTCCAATGAGAATAAAGTACTCATCTCAAATATAATTAAAAGAGGGATGTAATCAGCTTGTAAATGTTTGTAATCTGATTAAGCAGATTAAAATAGAAGGATTACCTTCCTACTTAAAATACAATTCTTTGTAATGGGATTATGTGTACAATGGATTTTTCTCAAATTTTTGGAAAAATATACAGGAAAATATTTGAGTATTTTATGGTAAGGAAAAAAAGAGGTTTCTTTCATTGAATTCACATCTATCTGAAGTTAAAATATTGGGCCAATTTTGTGCTCAAAATTTCGAATAAAGATCCAGCTATTAGAATATTAAATTTCGGTTTTCTTCCATGGATTATTTTGGCTGACGCTACGTGTTTGTATTTCTTTTCTATTCTATATTTAATTCAATTATGAATTTTGCAACTATCAGATGCTATTTATAATGAGATTTATGTACATCGATGCAATTGGAATTTAAAATTTTCTTTCATGTCGTAACCAAATGGGAATTTATTATATGTATAAGTTTTTGGTGTTAAATATTATTAGATTGTTCAAGAAATCAGCAGAAATATAGTCACTTTTTAATCACAGTGAATGGTTATAATATGAAAATTAGAAAATGGGATTATTTTACAGAAATATGTTTTTTAATGAAAAAAATGACTATCTCCAAGAATTAAATAAAAAAAAAAAAATGCAATAATCATTTTTCTAAACCACTTAAAACTGACTGAACAAAATGTGGACGTAATCAGTCGGCAAAGTTACGAAGGACTTTGAAATTTTTAATATGTCTGATTCGCAGCTTTTTCCCAACTACACTGTAAAAGAAAAATCTGTAAAGGTACTAAACATTTTCTAGGAAACTGGGATTCCAAGAACTTTTCATGTAACGATAACAGGAAAAATTCATGTAATCGATTCTGAAACTTGAATTTTCACTGTTACCGTTACAAGAAAAGTTCTTCGAATCTCAGTTTCCTAGAAAATGTTTAATACCTTTACAGATTTTTTTTACAGTGTACTTTATTTTTGAAAAATGTAGACATTAGAGTTGGCCAACCGCTCCCTACCATAAAACTTTTAGCTTTCATGTTAGAAAAAAAATTAATATACCTGTTAATAGCAATTAGAGGTAATAAAGTCGAGAATATGTATATTTGACATACACATTTCTCCATTTATCTACACTGTAAAAAAAAAAAAATCTGCAAAGATACTAAACTTTTTCTAGGAAACTGGGATTCCAAGAACTTTTCCTGTAACGGTAACAGCAAAAATTCAAGTTTCAGAATCAGTTGCATGGATTTTTCCTGTTATCGTTACATGAAAAGTTCTTGGAATCCCAGTTTCCTAGAAAATGTTTAGTACCTTTACAGATTTTTTTTTTTTTTTTTTTTTTTTTTTTTTACAGTGTAGAAATTCTTTGACACACCATGAATTTATAAAAATTTCTTTCGATCATTGATTAAAAACAATATCATTGAGCGATTTTTTAAGACTTTCCAACAAAGTTCAAAATTGTTTATGCATTCTGTTTGTTTGTCTGTCTGTCCATCTGTCTATATATCCACGCTCTAACTCCCGTAAGTATACACGAATTTTCATGCAATTGGTAAAACTTATTTAGAATCGCTAATGCATGTTTTATATTGTATTTGAAGTAAATAGTTTATTTACTAGGACACACAAAAGACATTCCATTCCATTATGGTCTAAACGGTAAATCAGTTGCAGAGAATTTTAATGACAATACGCTATTTCAAATGCATTGAAACTGTTTAAAATCACTGAATTTCACCGTGATTACATTAGAACAGGATATTCTAGCACTTTTAATCCATTTACAGGGACACACAAAAAAATTCGGCTACAATACTGTCTTTGAGTAATAACTGCTGAAAATGCATTTTTAATTTCGCCATACGCTTTTTAATTTAACTGTTTTTAGGTGCGTTTATAATTATATAAATACGTAGCACCTATGGTCGTCCTCACCTACGGTCCGACTGTCTATCTGTTCGCCTGTCCGTCTGCTATCTCCATGTAACAGCACAAAAACTATCCAACCAAATCGCTTCAAATTTTAAATGTATTTATGTTGCAGAATTTTGTTCCGTCATTTCAAATTTTAGATATATACTTCAAATACATGGACTGTCCAAGTATTTCATCACGTTACGGCCGATGGGATAAAATAGTTTAGAGTGCTTTTTAATGATGTCACATCCGTCGAAGTATGATGAAAATGATATGCATTTATGAAGTGCACTAAAATATACATTTTGTAGAATTTGCAACACAAACAGTATTTATTATTCATTTACAGGGCACCACAAAGAAATTCCATATTATAGTGGTGGTGGTGGGGCAAATTTGCGGCAAATTTTAATTATTTGAACTGCTTCACATATAATAAAATTGATGCTTAGGTTTAGTATAAGTTACTTCGTGTGTAACAGAAAATTCCAGATTGTTAAATTAGACATAATATTTTAACTTATTAAACGGAGTAGTTTAGTTGCATTATTCTGAATGTGTTGGAAATAGTTTCATAATCTATGGTTGATGCATAATTTTTTCTTTCTTGTATTGGTGTGGTAAGGAAAACATTGTTCTATGTTTATCCTGATTAGAAGACAATGAGAATTTGATTCAATATACAAAGCCTTCCCAACTTTTTTTCTTTAACGCACCCCTTTCCTAGGATTTTTACCCTCCTGAATACCGCCGTTCTTAATAAACATGACCTCTTCCCCCCCCCCCTCTCCACTCAACTAAATAATGCAAGATTGCTTTTATTCATTAATGATTTTCTTATCGCAACTATATAATATATCAGTCTAAATCACGCTGTCATTTCTAATATTCTTTTATGACTTTCCTAACCATTTTACTGCCATTACCGTTATTATAATAATAGACTTTGTAAAAATCACCATAAGATAAAAATCAAAACAGGACGCGTTTCGAGCTAAAAACAATACAGCTCGTCATCACCTGAAGGAGACAATTGTCCGTATGGGCACAAGAATGAGAAAATGAAATGAACTTCATTTTCGACTAAAACTTTCGATCAAGAAAAAAAAATCGAAATTCTCGAAAATCAGTTCATTCTTGACCTTGTGCCCTTACGGACACGTGTCTCCTTCAGTTTATGACAAGCTGTATTGTTTTTATCTCGAAACGCGTCCTGTTTTGATTTTTATCTTATGGTGATTTTTACAACTTCTATTACACTGTTAAAAATAAAGGTGACAAACCGGTGCCATTTGGGACCCGGAGGTGAAAAGGCGGTGCCATTTGGAACCCTAGGGTGTCATAGGAGCTTGAATATGCGGTTGGGGTGACGACAGCTCTGTTACTGGATGATGGGAGCTAAATAAGGTGCCATGCACTTCGTAACCACCTCATCGGGTGACTGGCAACTTGCGCATGCGCTATGACGCGTGTCTTTCTGCTTTCGGTGTCGGCAAGTAAAGTTTACGGGTGTGAGCAAATCAAAACATGCCAGTGTGTAAATTGGCGATATTAATTGAGGACTAACCACTGAGCTACAATGAAACAACAATGAGGACTTAACGATCCGATTTGCTTGACCAGTGAACCGGGCAAAGTCTGATTAAAGGTAAGATTTAACTTTATTTTATTTTATTTTATTGTTACGTTAATTTATCGTACATCCCTATAAGTAATGTCATAAAAAAACAGTAAATTAGATTTTTTTTGTTAGTATGATTGATTGTTAAGTTTATTATGTGAATCTACAAGCTACACTCTCACCAAAATACCCGCTTGCTAATGTTAAACCTATGAGATAGTTATTTTACAATTTCTCGTTTACCTGTCAATATTTTTAAATGATTTATCTAGGCCTTAGCTACCGAGGAGCAATTGGATCAAACTGCTCTAGGCACGGGAATCCTAAAGGCGCATAATTAGAAAGAGCGAAATGAAATATTGTAAAAATATTTACGTATTTTTTCATTACAAATCAGTTATTATAGACGAATCTTGTTGCAATCGGAATATTCTATGACTATTTTACCTTGTGTTTAAACTCAACTGTTTAGATTTAACCCTTAACTGCTGTTAGTGGTCTCAGACACCGTGGGTTATTCAAGTTTCACAGTTTAACTTGTAATTTTTAGTTTAACTATAGATACTGGTCAATTTTTTTTAGTTTGGAGTCTTATTACTACCTCTAAATACTTTTGAATAGCTGATTTTGATTTATGATATTCTTGTACATAAAGTTTAATACATAAATCGCATTCTGAGAATTTATGTAACATTTTATTCATCTTCAGATTAAATGGTCTGACAGACAGCTCACAGTAGTTATGTAACAATTTTTGTCAGAGCAGTTAAGGTTAAAATATGTTTTTGCGTCTATATACAGTTAAAATAAGCAATTAATTTTATTCGCGAAGTTTTAATTTGAACCTTTACACGGGATCTCGGACAGCATCTGGCCGGCTTTGCATATATTGTCGGATAGATGCTATCCGAACCCCTCCTGTAAAGGCTAATTCACACCATATTGCAGCCTCGCGTAACTTCTCTAATATTGTTTCAGTATACCTGATTTGTCTTTATTTGAGAGGGGGGGGGGTAATTTTTTCATTTAAGACAATTGAATACTTGCAAATCTTAAAGTAATCAAAACTTATTTACAGGTTTTTCATTATTAATATTTTCCTTATTAACCACCATTATTTGAAAAATAATCTTCATAATAAGATTAGATCGGGACGCGGTAGCACGGACAATCATTTAGTCTCATTTAAGTATAAAAATCATGGAAAAAACCTCGATTTGCAAATTAAAACGTTATTAGTCAGCCAAGTCTTACCTTGGTGGGAAATGCCTCAAAACCCGAATTTAGCGGTATCTTGGGTTTACCACTATGTTTTCTTACTCCCAATTCTTCATATTTTCATACGTTTGGTTTCATTTTCTTTCAAAAAGGTGAGAAAATGTTAGGGTATTGAATTTAATAAACCTTATGCTCTGATTATCGGCTATGCAGATTTACACCCATTTTTTTTTCGAAAGTATTCTTTCGCATTAAACTTTATTTAGTAGCAGAATTTTATGGTTGAATAAAATAAAATATTTTTTTTCCAATAATAGTAATTTAAGTTTGATTAGACCGTAATCAGTCCCCCCCCCCCTTTCACAATCATCAACATCATCCGATATGACAAATTTGTAGTCATGAACATTCAAATTATAAAAGGAAAACAATCTGTATTTACTCCACTGAACTTTCAGAATAGTTTACAGAAATAGTGTGTGTTCAAAAAATATAACAATGAATAAAAACTTATATCGTAATTTTACACAAATGTGAAAATTTTCCGCAGGTGATGATGATCTCGTGTTTTAAAGGCGATTTTTGCACTGTCATTTATAAATCTTAAACATTTTTCTAATGACATAATTTTTAACAATCTTTCATTCCACTCGTTCTGAAACAAGGCCAATAAACAGGGTTGGCTTTTTACCGGTAAAAACCTGGGGAGAACGTGGTAAAAACCTAAGGATATAAAATAAACTGTTAGCCCTTAAACTGTATTTTAATACTATTGATAAAAATTCTATTTTCGTGTAATTGGTGTATTAATATATAATATCTCTATTGGGGAGAGTGGGGTGGTATGGGACTTTTTTTACAAAAGTAAGAATTATATATATATATACAAAAAAAATTCAATTTATAGCATGCAAGGTAAAACACTTTTTATCTCACAGGCTATCATAGCCTGAGAGCTTATGTGCCCTTCCGTTCTGTATGTACGTTCGTGCGTAACGCGATAGCTCATGAAAAAAATATCCGATCCACTTGAAATTTTGTATGTAGGTATATCCTGACAAGGTGCTTCCCTGATTAGTTTTTGGAGTTAATTCGATATGTATAAGGGGGGAACGGGGGACTGATGCCCCTCCCCTTAGTTGATATAAATGGGATTTTCATGCAGAATTAAGTTTTTGTTCAAAATTTAGATTAGGATCATTCTGATGAGGCGATTCCGTGACTGTTATTAGGTGTTCATTGAATAAGTATAAATAGGGGAAACAGGGGTTCTAATGCCCCCCCCCCCTTTATTTATATAAATGGGTTTTTCAAGCAGAATTTTCAGATTTCGTTCAAATCTCTAAATAGTTTTGGAAGTTTAATGGTTAAGTATAAAAGAGGGGGATAACTCCTTTTAAATTATATAAATTCTAAATGGGTTTTTATTAAGAATTATTTCATTTGCTCTGAATTTTGGATATAGATTTTTTATATGATAAAGCATGTCTTTGATAGTATAGGAGGTTCAATGATTAAGTATAAAAAAAGAGGAAATGGGAGAGCTGTTTCCCCTTCTTAATTTTTTTCGAACGGAATTAACCCTTGAAAATATAAGGCTTTAATGTACAATTAGTATTTGTAGCCTGTAAGCTCAATGCCATCAGTTTAACTGGGCAGTATTCTTTATTTATTAATCCCCCTGAACAATATAGAAACATAACGTGCAAATACTATTTTATTTTAAAGAGAACGTAAGTTTCAAAATGTGTCTCATACCTCCTCATTAAGAGTTATGGGACAGCAATAATAAAAACAAGTTGGAAATTGCACGTGAAGCGTAGCAAATTAGGTGCGTTCGAACGATAACGAAGTTTTAAAAATATTACTTTCATATATCAATCTCATAACATTGTAAATAGTGAATTACAATTAAAACGCTCATCAAACAATGTTCTCCCTATACCATTATGTAATGGAATACTTTTGTGTGGCCTTGTAAATCAATAACAAATGTTCTTTGCACCACAAATTATGTAAGATGTATAGTATAATATGTACTTTATAGTTGCATATAAATTTTATTAAGTTCGCATGAGTGTAACACGATTAAAATGCATTTGAAACATTTTTTCCCATTGACCGTAATGTAATGGAATACTTTTGATTTTCCCTGTAATTGATCTATGCATCCGATTTTCATAAAATTTGAAATAACTCGAAAAAATTATGTAATAATTATGTGTTTTAAATTTCAAACGTATAGAATATATTTGAAACTTTTTCCCCATTGACCATAATGTAATTGAATACTTTTGATTGTCCCTGTAATTGATCTATGCACACGATTATCAAAAAATTTGAAATAACACGACAGAATTATGTAATAATTGCGTATTTTAAATTTCAAACGATTAAAATGCATTTGAAACTTTTTTCCCCATTGACCGTAATGTAATGGAATACTTTTGATCGTCCCTGTAATTGATCTATCCATCCGATTCTCATAAAATTTGAAATGACTCGACAAAATTATGTAATAATTATGTATTTTAAATTTCAAACGATTCGGTTGGGTAGTTTTTGCGTTGTTATATGCGGACAGACGGACGGACGGACGGACGGACAGACGGACGGACGGACAGACGGACGGACAGACGGACGGACTGAACGATCACTATAGGTGCTACGTATTATATAATTACGAACGCACCTAAAAAAGCTATAAGGCACAAAATAACCTATAGTGTCGGTAATATAAACAATCAAACAAAGGTTGTAAGTTGATAATGTATATGCCACAATATAAAATTCCAGTATCTTCATGACTGGAATGAAAATTCAGGATTCTCTGTCATAGGTGTCATTAAGGCCCCAAACTAGGCTCAGAATGTAAAGATGATAATGTAAAAGTGTGTAGGAGCGTTCTTTTGAAATACCTAACTCAAATTTTAATATTTTTACATGATTCTTTTGAGCAAGACAGCTGAGGATGATCCATAACCGGCCTAGTTTTTAATTTTTTCGATTTTGCTTTTATATTTTTTGTATAACGATAGTTTCAATTTCAGAACGGTTTAAACCAATTCCGTAAGTTAAAGTAATTTTTAAAAAAAATCTGAAACCAAAACTGAAAAAGTAAAAACTACGCCGGTTGCGGATCACCCTCAGCAATTTTGTGCAAAACAATCACGTAAAAATATTAAAATTTCGACGAAATATTTGAAAAGAACGCCCCCATAGACTTTGCATTATCATCCGGGTCTTTTTCTGTGCCTAGAGTTGCGCCTTAAATAATCATCAATTTATTTACATTTTGAAGTATGAATGCATATATTATCAATGTTACAATTAATATATTATCTTCTAAGAAATTTGCATGCTAGCAATTCGCATTATTATTAATTAAAAAAAAGGAACTGGGCGCGTCCCATTCATAACTTTTCTGGCATGTCCCATTCCTCGCCACTTCCTTGTTTGTGTTAAACTTCTTGTTCAAACAAAAATGCTGCTTTAGGGTTAGTTTAAATTATGGATAATATACAGTATAACAATGTTCCATAAATAGGGAAACTATTACATTTATAGATAAATAAGCCTTTAATATATTGAGTGCAAATAAATGTAATTTAAATTGGATTTTTGAAATAATTTTTTCTTTCATACATTTGCAAGTCTATGCATATCAATATTTTTTGTAAACTGAAGAATGGATTACCATTGCTTCATCTTGTATGCGATCGATGAAATGTTTAGAATAATACACAAAGAGAAAAATCTACAGTCCCATTCCACCCGACTTTCCCCCATATAGCAAAAGGGAAAATAAAGAATTAGCCAGTTCCTTAAAGCTCCTGATATGCACTATATGGCCAGAGATGACCGTCCACTTGCGATTTTAGACATTTTGTTAAATATCTAGAAAAATGTATGAGGAATTATCCGGAAAATCTTAGTGTATAAATATAATACACTACTTGGCCATTGATTATCGTCCACTTGCGATTTTAGACATTTTGCAAGATATCTAGAAAAATACATGAGGAATTATCCTGAAACTCTCAGTGTATAAACAATACAGTACAGGTCTTCTATTTCCGTGAAGATTTTTTCCAGTAACTTTATAGGGGACCGCCAACAAATTAAAAAATGTATGAATATCTTTTGGATAACCCTGTCAAAACTAATGCGTCAAAAGCGCTCAAACTGTAGATTGCGATTAAGTGGCTTATTGTTATAAACTGTGTTCATTTTTATGTCGGTAGCATGTATACTCGTAGAGAAATGAAGGTTTTTATAAAAATACTTCCAAATTTTTCCAAGATTTTTGCTTATAATTTGCAGAGTTCTTAATATAAAATAATATTTTCTGAAAATGTGACAAACAACATTGCACATAATATTGAGAACTAATATTAAGAACTAATTTTATATTAAGAACTCTGCAAATTATAAGCAAAAATCTTGGAAAAATGGGGAGTATTTTTATAAAAACCTTAATTTATCTACGAGTATACATGCTATCTGCTATACGTTGTATTTGGGGAATCGCTATCCAAGCAATATTTGGCAGCCAAAACTTGTGGAAACGAACAAGTCGGCCCAAAACAATAATATTACCGGTAAACAACTCCTCAAATACAACCAGCAGCGCGTGAACGTAAGTGCGACATTGCGTTGTGCCAAAAAAAGCACATGGAGAAAGGAAGACACTTATTTGCAGCAACTTAAGATTTATTAATTATAATGATGAATATATTTTACCGTGGCCACGTACTAACTTTGAAAGAAAAAAAATACATTATTGGATTTTGAGGTGCTGAATCATCATACAGTTCCGATAAGAGGAAAGTCTCTTGTCATGTAGATCGGGTAGACAGTCCAAATTATGTGCACTACGGGAACAGTTTAATCTATGAAGATTTTCGATGATCGAAGACGGCAAAGGCTTTTCCACAATAGCAGAACTCCACACTTCAAATTGGAGACTAAGAATCGCTGGTTCTCCTCACGATGACTCTCTACACATTACCGCCGGAAAGGATGAAGTACGTCGATCAAATTCCGCAGCAAGATCACGTTGACAGCTCTTGAAGTTCCCGGTATTTACGTAGCCTCAATTGGCTGGAGGGACTACTAGCACCGTCACACTGATAGACACTAACACTTTGGTAAATCCTGTTGTGTACATATGGAATTTACGATAACTAAAGTCTTTTACTGGAGTTGGAGGGAAACTGTATGCCAAAAATGCAATAAAAATACACAGTGCGGGGGCTTTTAAAAAGGATAATAACATTGCTGCAACATTCGCAATTAGAGATCTTATTCTCTCAAAACTTAACAAAAAAAGATCTATCTGTCAGATGCCCCTCAGCAAGGCGCTTGTTAGAATCATTCTTTTGTCGCGTAATCCTAAAAAAAGGAGACTCTTCTGTCCCGACGCTAACCCTCGAGAGGGCAGCGCCGGGCCACGGACGTCTTTCGCTAACGCTGCTCTCTCTCAAAGTGTCAAATAAATCAGAAAATCTTCCTCCCTCTCACGGCAGCGCGCGTGCGCTCAGCCAATCAGAATCTCGCATCACCCGACGCTAGGAATGATCTGGAACAAACATGCGTCATCAAGGGATGGACGCTGAGATTTCAGCGGAAAATTTGTACCAAAACGACGCTTCCGGAATGTCGTAGAACATTCTAAGCCCCGATGACTCATGTCCAGCATCTAGGAGGTATCAGTAAAGAAAATGGCGATGCTCAAAAAGGAAAAATTAGCGATCGTCACATAAAAAATACGGAAATTATCTTAAATTTTGAAATAGCATAAATTACGTATTATACGATTAAAAGACTGGGCAATTACATGATAATGATCTATATTTAAAACTAGGACTGATTAATATAATTTTAAGAATGAATAATTAATAATAAAATAATTTAGAAAAATATTATTTTGTATATTGCTATTATGTCAAATAGGGAAGCTGCGATGTATTAAATGAAAATACTGGATTTATAGGATATATTAATGAAATTATGGAAGATTAAAATTATTATTATTTTTTTTTGAAATGAGTATTAATTAATTAATTTTTCTTAAAATAATGATCTGAATTTTTTTTCTGAAAAAAAAAAATCTGAAAAATTTCCCTACATCCTAGCACTATCGACATAAAAATGAACACAGTTTATAACAATAAGCCACTTAATCACAATCTACAGTTTTAGCGCTTCTGCTGCATTAGTTTTGACAGGGTTATCCAAATGATATTCATTATTTTTTAATTTGTTGACGGTCTCTTATAAGGTTTCTGGAAAAAATCTTCACGGAAATATATGACCTGTACTATTATGTGTATACACTGAGAGTTTCAGGATAATTCCTCATGTATTTTTCTAGATATTTAACAAAATGTCTAAAATCGCAAGTGGACGATAATCAATGGCCAGATAGTGTAGTACAAGTCATATATTTCCCTGAAGGTTTTATTCAGAAACTCCAATAGGGGACCGTCAACAAATTAAAAAAGAATGAATACCTTTTGGATATCTTTTGGATAAATAACCTGTCAAAACTAATGTAGCAAAAGCGCCCAAACTGTAGATTATGATTAAGTGGCTTATTGTAATAAACTGCGATCATTTTTATGTCGATAGCATGTATACTCGTAGAAAAATTAAGGTTTTCTACGAATCCGAAAAACAGTCTAAAATTTACTTAAGATTTTTGCTTATAATTTGGAGAGTTCTTAATATAAAGTAACATTCTTTTCAGAAAATGTGACAAACAACATTGCACACAATACGTAATCAGAATTAAAAAATAATAAAAATTGTTCCAATATTGAGTAGGTTTACTAAATAATTTTTCACTGCGCATGCGTCAAAGATATCAAAATTTCATTTGCATATTATGTTAGCCAAATGTATAGAACAACTTTTGTGAAAGTCTCAAAATCACATCTTGAAAATTTTGAAAATAATCGTCAATAGAATACGTTGAAAATTCGTTATTCCCAAAATGAAGGAAAAACAGGAGGGGTTGTATCCATATATTCATTGATTAGTGTCAATATAGGATACATAATAGGGGCTAATAAATTATAACTAATAAATTTAAATAAAATTCCTCATTTTTTTTATTATTATTACTGGTATGGAATACCTGTACATGTTAGGGAAATTCGTTGCTAATCTGGAATAGACACTTTGTTGCAAGATATGTTTTGTAAATATGGTTAATAATGTAAATAGTTTGTAACTCTTAATGATAATACAGGAAAAGAATATCTGAATGACAAGTATGAGTTGGTCATGTAATTTTCTCGTTCTGTCCGAAAATAGGCAATAAAGAGGAAAGTGCCCAGTTAAACTGATGGCATTGAGCTCGCAGGCTATACATACAACTGTATATTATACTCTTATTTCAAAGAATATTGCCTTTCCAAAAATAAAATAAATCAACTGTAAGTTATATGACAGTGGATTAACTGCCATCCCTCTTTATACTTAACCAATGAGCCCCTAAAACTAATCAGGGAAGTGCCTTATCAGAGTGAACCTATTAACAAAATTTGAAGAAAATGTGATAATTCTGCATGATTTCTGCATATTTATATAAATTAAGGATGGTTTCACTCTCTTCTCCCCCCCTTCATATTTAACCAATGAACCTCCAATGCTAATCAGTGAAGAACCTTATCAGAATGAACCCACATATAAAATTTGAAGCAAATCTGATATTTATATAAAGAGTTATCACGTTACATACAGAACCTGCGGGCACATTAGCTGTCAGGCTTTGATAGCCTTGTGAGCTATAATTTAAATTTTATTTAAATTTTATTCTTTCTTTTTTTGTTCATCTATGATTTTTGCTGTACTTTGATGTTACATTTTAATTCGACTGTCTTGTTGTGTGTTTTCCTTAATGTGTTATTATTATTATTTCAGATAATGAACTTACATTTATAGTACTTACATTACCATGATTGATACAAGAAAAGTTTCCGACTCTTTATCATGAAGAAGGTGCAGAAATTTCTGTGTTTCAACCTGTTACTGTGCTCCGCAACTCAAGCAACTTGTTAAATTACTCATGCTATGTATTAATTTTATATAAACAGTTAATTACCAAAACTGATAATTTTATAAGCTTAGTTACTTTGTGGTATGCATTATTTTGGTTGTTTAACGTTAACTATAGCAAAAGCCAATTTAAATTTTTATCATTTTTATTAGATACTTATGTCTTCAAAATTTTCTCAGTGTCATCAGTTCCACATAATGTTACGTCTTTGTTTAATAATATTTAATATATTCTTGGTGTTTACAATAAAAAGATTATTTGAACTAAAAGGTTGTTTTTTTTTAATTCAGTGTTTTATTCCTTTCATTATAATTACTCTTTAGATTAAAATTTCAGATGCAATAAGTCAAAACACAAAAACAATTTGGCAGAAAGTTTTTTGATGTGGATACAGGACTAGAAATCAGCAGCCGTTAGCCGTCAAATGAAACTAAATTATAGAAAAATTATTCCTAGTCGTCAAATCTTGATAACTAGCTTTCTTTAACTTTAATTTTTGTTTAGCAAATGCTTTCATTTGTATTTTAGCATACATCCCCCTCCCTCTGCACCATGACATTAGCACATGTCTTAAGAATTTTGAACCTTTCAATAACCTCTAAGTTAACTTCAATTTCACCAATGACTGATAAAACTGGTCCTTGGATATTACACCCCTGTAAACAAGATTTTCTTTTATTATGAGATATTTCTGCATCCTTATATGTTCCTAAAATAAGAAACTGTATTAAAATCGTTTTAAAATTTTTGTATTCCCTTCCTCAAACAAACAAACAAAAAAAAGTGTGATTTGGAAATGTTTTAAATGCCACACCGTAATTGGCAACCAAAGATTCATTTATTTGCTAACTTTTTATTTTCTGATGTACTGTTAGTCTCGGATTTTTTAAAAATTAGCTTATCCCTAGTTATATCTAAAGCTCATATTTTCTCTCTGTGGACATATTTGCTTGATTATCTGTTTTGTACGCATATTAGCTTTATAAAAAGAATAAGTTTTTCCAGAATCCAAATATTGTAGTTTAATCAGGTTTCATACTTATGGAAAGTCAGTTTTTATTTTGTTTAGTAAGAAAAAGTGTTTAATATATAAAGTTTCCTCCCCACTTCCCTTCAATACATTAAAATTAAATATGCAATGCAATATTATTAGTATTAACATGGTTGTGAAAAGAAATAAGAAAATATGAAATGCAGTTGGCACATCAAAAAAAAATTGTAGGCATTATTTTGACACCTTACATACAGTTCTTAATTTCTAATCCTGTGTGGATATATGCTATAAAATATGGATTTGCATAAGTTCACTATAAATGTAAGTACTACATATATTGTAAAAATGATTTTTTTTTACTCTATTTCATCTGTGATTTTACCACAACTATAAAATGAACTTATTTTCTATAATTCATTTCATAGCTTGATGGCTAACTTTCTGGAAGAATTTTAAAGAATATGAAGTATTTTTACTAATTTAAAAGTTACACAGCATTTATTACATATTCTTTTCTAATTTGTGTTTTACATTTTTTTAATTAGATACAGCAGCGTAGCTGAAAAAATATCGGTGCGTTGTTTGACATTAATATTTCACAACTAAAATCTGAGAAACGCTTATTTTAAAATTTTGTAGCATTTCTTCTATTATATGAAAATCTTAATCCTCCGAAAAGTTCACGACCGTCAAAATGATCAGTAACTAATATGTTCAACGAAGTGTTCGCCTCATGGAAGCAAAATAATTTTAATGGAACTTCCAGCCGTATTGCGGCCTTCACATGGAGCAAAAACAACATTGATCTTCAACACCCATCTGCGTAGATATTTAATAACAGGTGTATTGCCTTCGAACAATCAGATCTTAACTCACTTGACTTCTGTAGAAAAGCTAGAAATAGAAACTCCCCAGTTTGCATTGTATGTGATGCGAAATTATCAAGGCATAGAATGATTTAAATCAGAATTATCTGCAGCGGACTGTCAATTCGGTGATTTTTCGTTTTCAAACTTGTGTAAAAAATAAATATCAAGCCAGTGAACAATTTGATAAAATATTGTTATTTCTTTTACTTTTTTATTATTAAATTATGGCATATATTTTACAGGATATAGCATTTTTCTGTGTCCCCATACTTTTCAGTTGCCCTGTATATAAAATAATGAAAATACATGTCAAGCAATATACTATGTGTCAAAAAAGATGGTTACGGATTACTTCTGAAAATATAAGAAAATTATAAAAATATTCATATGAAGATAGTAATTCAATTTGTACTTTCTCTTATTTTGGGAGTCAAAAAACATCAAATTTTTATAATGTTCCTGCATCTAAAAATGCCCAATCACAAAAATATTTACTGACCCTTTCTTAAACATACCCAAAAAGATTGATCCAAACATATGAGATAGAGACAGTCAAAAATCATTATTTATTTCATTTTACAAGAACTTCAAAACATAAAATTGAAAATCAGGCTTCAAATTGCATGACAAAGTCACAATATTTGACTCTAACTCAGTGATTTTTAGAGGCAGAAAATAGGTGTAGAGGTTGTGTAAATTTTGCGATTTATTCTAACAAAACCTTTTGGGTATGACTAACAATGCAATAGTGATGACTTATGATTGGTGATTTTGAAATGCAAAGACTGTATAAAAGTTAAAATTTTGAATTTTTCTTAAAATACTCTCCATGTAAATGAAAGTACAATTTGAATTCTCTGTCTTTCTATGATTATTTTTGTAGTTCATATTATCCCTCTCTGAGTTACAAAAATATGCTACAATTTTTCTTTGGACATCTGATAATGAGTTTAAAAATATAATATTCCATCAATCTAAAAGAAAAAAAAAGACTCAAAATATTGACTGATAATGATAATTTTCTCTGCAGAATTCAATCTAAAAATGGGTAAACACTTTGTATTTCATGATTCAAACCAATAAAATTTCTTGACAAGCAGGGTGGGGGGAGGGGGGTTGCAACTGTGGGCCATAGATTGTGAGTGCTATTGCTTGTAGGATGCCACAGGGCACACTGGATTATGTGTTTCATCCGTTCACCCTCTGGGGCACTCTGGATAAGTGGTATCATTATTCTCCCATGAGATGCCATTCTTTCACCCCTTAAGGTACCCTGGATGAGGGGTGCCATTACTCTCCCCTCAGATGCGATCCTTTCACCCTCTGGGGCACCCTGGATAAGGGGTGCCATTACTCTCCCCTGAGGCGCCATCTTTTCACCCCCTGGGGCACCCTGGTTAAGGGGTGCCATTACTCTCCCCTGAGATGCCATCATTTCACCTCTGGGGGCACCCTGGATAAAGGGTGAGATTATTCTCCCCTGTGGTGCCATCGTTTCACTCTATTGAACACTGTGGATAAGGGGTGCCATTATTCTTCTCTGAGGTGCCGTCCTTTCACCCCCTGAAACACCCTGGATTAGGGGTGCCATCCTTTCACCCTAGTTAAGGGTGCCATTTTAGCTCCTCTAGGGGTGTCACCAGTGAGACAAGCCTTTCACCCCTAAAAGGTGCAATGTGTCACCATTAGTTTTAACAGTGTACTATAATTATTAAGTATCGCCAGTTTATTCGGTGCTTATTCGTCATTACGATATTATTTCCTTGTTCCCTATGTGGATTTGCCATGTACCCCCAGGGTTACACGTATCCCACGTTGGGAACCGCTGCATTATACGAATACATAAAGTTTAGCTATCAAAGCGGTAAACGATTGTGCGTCTTCATTCTGAATGTGTTGGAATTGTTTCATAATCTATGGTTGATGCATGCTTTTTTCTTTCTTATATTAGTATGATAAGGAAACCATTTTCTATCTTTATCACGACTAAAATACAATGATAATGTAATTTAATATACCAGGCAATTCCTAACCATTTTAATTTAAAGCACCCTTTTCTAGTAATTTCTTTCTCCTGAATACCTCCATCCTTCATGAACATGATCTCTTTCCTCCCCTCCACGCAACTCAATAACACAAGCATGCTTTTATTCATTAAATCGCAACCATATAATATATCGATACAAATCACACAGTCATTTCTAACATTTTTGAGACTTTACTAACAATTTTACTGCCATTACCGATATTATAATAATAGACTTTGTAAAAACCACCATAAGATAAAAATAAAAACAGGACGCATTTCGAGCTATAAAAAATACAGCTCGTCATCAGCTGAAGGACACAAGAATGAGAAAATGAAATGAACTTCATTTTCAATCGAGGAAAAAAAAATCGAAATTTTCGAACCGATTTTTTGACCGAGTTCGAAATATCAGTTAATTTTTGAGCTCGTTTCCTTATGGGCACATATCTCTGGATGACGTGCTGTATTGTTTTTAGCTTGAAACGCGTCATGTTTTGTTTTTTACTTTATGGTGATTTTTACAAATTCTATTATTATAATTATCAAGTATCGCCAGTTTACTCTGTGCTTTTTCGCCATTACCAATATTATTTTTATGTTCCCTACGTAGATTTGACCCCTTCCTCCAGAGTTACACGTATTCCAGGTTGGAAATTGCTGTATTATACGAATACATAAAGTTTAGCTATCAAAGCGGTTAAATGATTGTGCGTCTTCAAAGCATTCAAACTGCCCAATAGAGGGAGTATGTTTATCAAATCTCGTAAACCCTAAGGAAATCTAGTCGGATATGACAATCCCAAAACTCTCTTCTATTTCATGCATTTTAATGCTTCAAATATCCCAACCACAGTGCCAAAACTAAATGGCAATCTATGCTCATCGAAAGGATTCTAAAAATATGAAATTCCATGCATTCGATCGATAGAGCTATATTGCATACATTCTGAAAAATGCAACATAAAATCGCCAGTAGTTGGACGATTTATACCAAAACATAAACAGCAATAATATTTATCAAACTATACCTGAATCTGAAGTTTGATGAAAAATTCGTGTATTAGTTCTTGAGGTAGAATTATTGCACAAATCGAGAAAATTCAGCATAGCAGCGCCATCTGCTGGGCAATTGACACTAAACCATAAACAGAACTAATTCATATCACAGATTTACTGAATCTCAAGATTAATGAAAATCCGTCATTTAAATCTTGCGATAGAACTATTTCGGAAATCGTGAAAAATGCAGCATATCAGTACCATCAGTAGAGCGGTTCACATCAAAAACTAGCAGCAATTTATATCAGGGATTACCTAAATTTTAAAATTTTATTAAATTCCTTGCATTATATAGAGTTCCCACAAAATTTATGTCACGTATATAAAGATTGAGATCCTGCAGACTCACAGACAGACATTTTGTAAAAACATGTTTCTTGGAATCTCTGACCCCTCAAATGTGTAAATCCGTAGAAAATCGGAATTCGGAGATTTTCATGAATCCAGTACTTTATTCTAATAAAAAATTAAGTAAATAACGAGACGCATCTTTGAGATAAATTTAGGGAATTATAGTGTTTTTTAAAGCAAGGTCTATTTAAGCGCATAAAAGATATTTTCTTCTTATAAGAAAAAACAAGTTGAAAATTGCACATAAAGCGTAGCAAATGAGGTGCGTTCGTTGATAACGAAGTTTTAAAATATTCAGATCTTGCTGATATAGTAGAGCGTATTTTGGATACAGTATAGTGGTCGAAATCGTTGTGTTCTTGTAAATATGCAGGGAGTAATTTTTATTATGCTTCATTAACGTATATCTTGTTCATAAAATGTGAAGTAGTTTAATATAATTAAAACAACCCCCAAACAATGTTTCCCTGTATCACATTATTTAGTGGAATACATTTGTGTGGCCCTGTAACTTAATAATAAATATTCTTTGCATCACAGATTGTACAAAATGTATTTTTAGTTCATATTTCATAGATTCATGTCAATTCTGTTATGTTCAAAGGAATGTACAGTGCGCGAAAAAATTATAAGGACACGCGAAAAATCGCCAAATCTAGAAGCCTTGTTATCAGAATCGTATGCAAATTTTTGCAGCAAAAATAGATGTAAAACTAAAATATTTCATGCGTAAAGTAATTAAAATTTTCCATTTTAAATCTTTTAAAATTTAAATTTTGATTTTTGAACTAAAATGAAAACGGAAAAAAGTATAAGGACATTGCTTTTTCTCCAGTAATTATTTAAAAATTTGCATATTTGAAAGCAACAAATGACATTTCCGAGTTAAAAGATTCCTTTGCGAAAAAAATTTCCTACTCGGCGACTTTCAGTGTAAATTTGTAACGATGCCCAAAGGAACTCAACTTTCTGACTCTGAAAAAGGAAAAATTGTTGCTTTTCGAGAATGTGGATTAAGTGGATGGGAAATTTCAAAAAGAATCAAGAGATCTAAAACGGTAGTTTATAATTTTCTAAAAAATCCTGGGATGTATGGTATGAAAAAGCGAACTGGGAGACCCGACATTCTCTCTCGTCGACAAAAAAGAATGATTGTAAGAAGAGCTTGCGAGAAAAAAGAAACCGCAAATGAAGTTAGACAATATTTGAGTTTACCATGCTCAACGAGGACTGTTCAAAATGTTTTGAGTAAACATCCTCAAGTTTCTTATGGGAAATTAGTGTCACGTCCCCCTCTTACAAATCATCATAAGAAAAGAAGAGTTGACTTTGCCAAAAAATACATTTCTCTTGGTCAAAAGTGGGCTGATGTAGTTTTTTCGGACGAAAAAAAGTTCAATCTTGATGGACCTGATGGTTTTCGTTATTTTTGGTATGATTTGCGAAAGACCAAGGAAGTGTTTTCCAGGCGTCAATTTGGTGGTGGCTCAGTTATGGTATGGGGCGGTTTTGCGGCAAATGGAACCACTCCAATTGTATTTATCAATCATAAAATGAATTCGGACAGGTATGTTGATATGTTAGGAGAAAATTTGTTACCTGAAGCGCCACTAATTACTTCAGGGGACTATATTTTTCAGCAAGATAATGCTTCGATACACGTTTCTAAGAGCACAAAACTTTGGTTTGAAGCTAATTCTGTAAAGTTACTTGATTGGCCGGCGAGAAGTCCCGATCTTAATCCAATCGAAAACTTATGGGGACTTCTAGCCCGAGAAGTTTATAAAAATGGCACACAGTATCAATGTAAACAAGATCTTGTCGTCGCTATCAAAGACGCTTGGGAAAAAATATCTGTGGACATTTTAAAAGATCTGTCAGGATCTCTGACCTCTCGGCTTATTCAAGTGATTGAAAAAAAAGGTAATTTTCTTGATTATTGAAATATTTTCAAAGTATTTTGGAACATGTCCTTATAATTTTTTCCGTATTTCCTTTAATGTTAAATTTTGTAAAATCAGTATTTTGAAGCTGTATTATGTTTTTTATCGGGTATAAATGTTATCACAAAATTATGTAGCAGAAGTAAGATGTATAAAAATTTCATTTAGGTGAAATGAAAATAAAGCATATTTTCATGCAATTAAATGTTGTCCTTATACTTTTTTCGCGCACTGTAACACCATTAAAATGCATTTGAAACTTTTTTCCCCATTGACCGTAATGTAACGGAATCCTTTTGATTGTCCCTGTAATTGATCTATCCATCCGATTTTCATAAAATTTGAAATGACTCGACAAAATTATGTAATAATTATGTATTTTAAATTTCAAACGATTCGGTTGGATAGTTTTTGCGTTGTTATATGCGGACGGACAGACAGACAGACGGACGGACTGAGCGACAACAATAGGTGCTGCGTATTTACATAATTAGGAACGCACCTAAAAAATGGTGTACTCCGAATTATACATGTTTCGCATAAATGAGTTTTATTTTTTCGTAGACATACAGAAAATTATTAAATAATACCATGTCATTTATTGAAAGAAACTCATCTAGCATGTTGGAATGTATGTAAATGACTTTAACCTGTCTTAACGTATATTCATACAATATTTTCGAATATCTTCTTTGTGGATGCAAAAAATATTTTGTATGTGTCATAGATTTTCAGATGTTCAAAAGAAATAAAATGCATAGGATGTTATCACTATGAACATTTAAAGATAGAAAACTGCATGTTTCAGAATATATCTGAACCTCCAAAAAAAAACTGTCACTGCTTTTTTTTTCTTAAAAAAAATTATTGAAATTTTAAGCAATTTGCTAATTACTTTAATATATATGTATATATAAACAAAAATATTTTAATACTTTACATATTGAAAGATAATTCCAAATGTTCCCATTTAATTTTTCTTTTGTCGTCTTACAACGCTACTATTTTTTATTTCTTTTATAAAATCCAATTGTATTTTCGTATCTTTGTTTCATTAGGTGCGTTCGTAATTATGTAAATACGTAGCACCTATTGTTGTCGCTCAGTCCGTCCGTCTGTCTGTCTGTCCGTCTGTCTGTCTGTCCGTCTGTCTGTCTGTCTGTCCGTCTGTCTGTCTGTCTGTCCGTCCGCATATAACAACGCAAAAACTACCCAACCGAATCGTTTGAAATTTAAAATACATAATTATTACATAATTTTGTCGAGTCATTTCAAATTTTATGAAAATCGGATGGATAGATCAAATACAGGGAGAATCAAAAGGATTCCGTAACATTACGGTCAATGGGGAAAAAAGTTTCAAATGCATTTTAATCGTTTGAAATTTAAAATACATAATTATTACCTAATTTTGTCGAGTTATTTCAAAATATTTGATAATCGGGTGCACAGATCAATTACAGGGGCAATCAAAAGTATTAAATTACATTATGGTCAATGGGGAAAAAGTTTCAAATGTATATTATACGTTTGAAATTTAAAATACATAATTATTATATAATTTTGTCGAGTTATTTCATATTTTATGAAAATCGGATGTATAGATCAATTACAGGGACAATCAAAAGTATTCCGTTACATTACGGTCAATGGGGAAAAAGTTTCAAATGTATTTTATACGTTTGAAATTTAAAATACATAATTCTTACATAATTTTGTCGCGTTATTTCAAATTTTATGAAAATCGGATGCATAGATCAATTACAGGGACAATCAAAAGTATTCCGTTACATTACGGTCAATGGGGAAAAATGTTTCAGATGCATTTTAATGGTGTTACACTCATTCGAACTTAATAAAATTTATATGCAACAATAAATAACATATTATACATTTTACATAATTTGTGGTGCAAAAAAAATTTGTTATTGATTTACTAGGCCACACAAAAGTATTCCATTACATAATGGTATAGGGAGAACACATTGTTTGATGAGCGTTTTAATTGTAATTCACTATTTAAAATTTTATGAGATTGATATATGAGAGTAATATTTTTTAAATTTCATTATCGTACGAACGCACCTCATTTGCTACGCTTCACGTGCAATTTCCAACTTGTTTTGTCTTTGCGCCGGTAAAATTTTCCCTTCAAAATATTTCTCTTTAATTTTCCTTTGCGAACTTGATTGTTATTTCCCAAATAATTTTTAAAAATATCATAAATCTAATAATGGTTTTTTTATTTTACTATATAATTAATTATATGTATAACTATATTATAAATATTGTGTTACAATTGTATTATTTCATTATATAATTAATGATTATTATATTACATTTTTATTAAATTTTATTTTTTACATTAAAAAATCAAAATAGATATAATCAATAATGTTCAAATGTATATATTTTTTATCAAATAATAATATAATATTAATAAAAATAATTATAATAATAAATAAATAAATAAATAAAATAAAATACTCTAGACTGTTTTTAAAAAAATTTTTAAACCACAATTGTCAAATCCCTGACAACAACTGTGAAATCCCAACCCATTTTCGACATTAATCCGAAACAATTAAAGTCATCTCGACATGAATCCGACGAAAATAAAAACAATCATGAATGACCTGACCTGACCTGACCAGAATCATGAGTCGGTTTAATTTTGGGTAAAATCGGGTTACTGAACCCGTTGCTGGTAGCTTGAATCTGTTATGATGCAGTTAAATGCGCTAGACTGACGTATGCAATACACAGGTTACAAAAAGCTAAAGTTAACTCCAGACATTATGAAATACAGAGTATTTAGCTTAAGAGGAAAGTAATTGACAAATGTAAAAATTATGGATGTTGATCAATCTAACACGCCCACGTAATTCTAAAATAAGATATTTTTTTATTTTAAAACACACATACATACATAAATAATGTCTGAATCAACTTTTTAAAGATATATAAATATTATACAGACATCCATATATAATAAATACAATAAACCCAACTGGAGGGAACGCCTTTACCTGTGTAAAATATACCTGGGGAAATTTTATCAAAAGTTTAAACTTAGCACGAAAGTTTTTATTAATTAAGTATGATATTAATATAATTCTTTTACTTCTTCATTCCCAGAGGTTATATATGTATTTTTTGTAATTTCAGTTACGAATTTATATCAACAAATTGATAAATAAAGAAGATTGAGCAGTCAAAAAAAAATAAAAAAAAATTTTTGTACATAAAATTGGATCATACTCAAAAATTACGTTTTTTGATAATTTATTTGTTTTTCTTTTATTTTCTTTTACATTTTTGTATTGCAAAAACATTGAAAATCTAAAATAAATGTATGTTTATTATTTTTTTATTACTAATAGACTCTACAAATGGTATCTTTACATACAATAAAATAATTCACGTTTTTATTTTTGTACATTTCATATATTTCTGATGCAAGCAATTTTTAAGAGGTAATTCACTATAACAAATTGCCATTTCGTTCAGTTCTGCTATCTTTTAGGCTCCATTTACACGAATCTATCTTTTTTCTAACATTATTTATATACGTGATATTGTAAATATGTGCATCATATAGGATACCTGAGATCTAGCGGTTAAAGTTTTCTTCATTCCATTAAATCCTATCCTATTTAATGAATTCAGCAATATTCCATGATAGGTCATGATTCAGGGCTGCAATGGTGATGACGTCTGATTTAAGATGGAGTCCTTTTATTTCCATATGTCTGTATTTAATATATAGAATCAATTTACTACCTATTTAATAAATATCTGTACTTAATATATCAATTTTGAACTCAGCATCTTTGCATAAATGTGAAACAGCTATTGCATCAAAGTCTGGATATTTACAAAATTACTTATTTCTACGAACGTACCTTACAGTTATACACCAGGATGCAGCAGCACATACATTTACCTCATCGAGTTCACAACTGAAATTTTAGAAGTATTCAAATCTCGATTTGCATATTAAAATGCAACGGGTCTATTAAATTATAGCTTGGTGGAAAACATCTAAAAACCCGATTTTAGCGGTTGATTCGTAAGTTTACACTCTTAAAACAAAAGAGCTGTTTTGGCTTCTCATGAAAGAGCTGTCGTTTTTTCGATCATAAAAGAGTTGTTTTTCAAACGATTAAATCTTCTTGATCTAAATTGGTTATTTAAATAGCTCAACTTCATTTAAATTGTTTAAAACTCGAGTTATTTCAACTCTTTTTTGAGAAGCTGCCTTTCAACATTGAGATGAGTGGATTTCAGCTCAACTTGAGCTATTTTGTGGCTGACTTTTTAAGAGTGTACTATTGTGTTTTCCTGCACCCAATATATAAAAACATGGAAGACTGATATCAGGATAACACAAAGGTAAATCTATGAGTCATCTGCTGAAATACGGTTTTGATGTGATTTCAACCATGATATGACATGGGACACCGATTGCGTTTTAATATGCGAATTGAGTTTTA
The DNA here is from genome assembly GCA_964019185.1 of Maratus speculifer. Lineage (NCBI taxonomy): Eukaryota > Metazoa > Arthropoda > Arachnida > Araneae > Salticidae > Maratus > Maratus speculifer. The sequence continues at coordinate 408,399,142 of OZ025294.1, forward strand.
ACTAATTCCGGAATTCCTGCCCCGAACACGATGAGGGGTTGCCTCCCGGTATATTACATTTAATGCACTATTTTAGACTTGTTTCATGTTATTGACAGCATAGAGATTAAAAACGTTCTTTTTAAAACTAGTAAATCTAACAAAAATATATTGATTAAAAAGCAAAAATAGAGATTATTTTTACCTAACATATAATGAAGGAAATACTTTTAAATTATTTCCTTTTGTGGTTTTGATTTTAATTTGGTTTTTGGAAAAAAAAATTATTAAGTCAAAAATCAATGAATTTTGCTAAGAAAAAAATCTTTACTTCAAAAAGAGTTAAATATGAAAGGGATATCATAAAAAGTAATCAGATATTAATTCGCATGGGTATTGTTAGAACGCTGAGCAAAAAAAAGTACATGAAAGTAAAATTATCAATAAAGAAATCTTGTGTATTTTAGAATTATGGGAATTGGGACATTTTTCGAAATAAAAGGTAGGCAAAAACTAAAGACAAAAAACACTTTTAGTAAAATAGGAATGTAGGAAAAAGGCTTTTATCCGTACTTATAAAAGTATTGCGTGATAATAAACCTCTCTCAAGCGAATTCTCAATACACTTTTATTAAAAAAAAACCGTTTTTATTGTAATAATAATTAGTTAGAAGATTCATACAGTTATATATTTTTAATGATGCCTTTTTCAGTACCACGAGTTTTGAATATTTGCATTTTAATTACAGCGATTTATGATGTTAATCTATGGTGGTAATTTTGCTTGTATTTAAGATAAACGAATATACATGAAAAATTATGAAATCATCTCTTTTTAGTAAATAGATCATGCAATAAACATAGATTATGAATCATTGAAGCAATAACGTAATGTTATTAATAATTTTTCTTTTTTAATGCAAAGAAATTAGACACATAAAGGAGGGATTTGTATAAAATCATTCATTAGAATGATTTTTTAAAACAATTTTATTGTATTAAAAAACTCTCTCTCTTTTTTAATGAAGTTTAAATTATGTTTCTATTTTAATTAGAAAAGTAAATATCGATTTTTTCGTCTTAGGTTGTTTTCTAAATCTAGATTTGAAGCAATTGTTGTCATGAGGATGGCTTTTTGTGAAAGTGCGTTTTTCTTCAGAATGGGATTTATCACAATTTCTCTGATTTAAATTGTTATAACTCAAGAAGAGTAAAAGCTAAATACTTGAAACATGTCTTTTTTGATTATTTTAATTTAATTTTGATTCAGTAATTTTGAAAAAAAAAAATATTTATTTTTGAAAATATGATTTTTTAAATAAAAGTTGTATCTTTTTTCAAACTTTTTTTTTAGATTTAAATTTTAAATATTTGTATTTTTTTAAATTAGTATTTTTAAAAATGGCGAATTAAAATTAAAATATAGATATTACTGTTTATTTAAATGTAAAAAAAAATAAATTCCATAAATAATATTTTGTGTTATAATGATTTTAAATTACCCCACTTTTTTATTATTTTTTATTTTTTTTTTGTAAATATTATGAGAAATTTTATTGTGTAATTTTGTTTACAAATAATATGATCAACCAACACAAAAAGCATTCAATAAATAAAAAGTACTTAAAAATGTGTTTGGTACCCACTTATGTGGTCTCATATTCTATAAAAACTTCTGTTGTCAAAAAAAATTACGTATTTTAAAGTTTTCATAATTTTCTAATTACTTATGGAAATTATACAAATCTCTGTAAATTATTAAAATCTACAAGTCTTTATAAAATGTAAAAAAATGACACTTATAATATAAATTAAAAAAATAGAATTCAGTTAATATTGAAAACATTTTTCACACGATATACTTCAATCTGCACGATAATTTAACTTATAAAAGATATGTAAATATAAAACTTATGTTAAAATAAGCTCCAACTTATATTTTTATAGAACGAACTAGTATCATATAGATAAGTAATTATTTTCATAATTTTTCATAATTAAATCTTTTTCAGTTTTTCCATGTTGAGGTGCGCTTGTAATTATGCATATACGTAGCAACTACAGTCGTCGTCCAATTCGTCCGTCCGTCTGTCCGCTTATAACGTAATAAAAAACTACCCAGCCGAATCGTTTGAAATTTAAAATATATTATAAAACATACTTTTTTCGAGTCATTTCAAATTTTATGAAAACTAAATGCACAGTTTGATTACAGGGACAATTAAAATTATTCCGTTACATTACGGTCAATGGGAAAAATAGTTTCAGATGTATTTTAAAGAGGTTTCAGTCTTTCGAACATAATACAATTCACATCATTCATTAAGATTGATACAAATACATATTAAAATATGCATTCTGTACAATCTGTGGTACAAAGAATATTTTTTATTAATATACAGGGCCACACAAAAGTATTCTGTTACATAATAGTATAGAGGGAAACATTATTTGTGGTGCGTCTTAATTCTATTAAACTATTTCCCATTTTATGACATTGATATACTTTTCCAAGGTTTACTACAAATTAATTCCTGTATAATGGAAAGTATTTAGTATTTACAGGAACACACAAAATATTTTGGAAAACTGCATTGTATCCTAATTTCTGTAAATTTTAAAAACTACATTATAGTACGAACGCACCTCATTTGCTAGGTCTGAGGTGAAATTTCCTATTTCTTCACTTTCAATTGGAATTTCAGTTTCTCTTGTATTTCGGGCCCATACATTTCTTAATGTCGTATGTTTAATTTCGCACCAAACTTTTGAATCACCCTGTATATACAGAGACATTAATATACACCACTCTTAAAACATATATTCTTCATTTTGATGTTTTATATGTCCGAATATCTTACTTACTACCATAACAGAAACATATAAAAGTCTAAAACACATAACATGCTTCAAATTCTATACAAAACATCGACACATATTTACATTTTCTTGTATATCTTGACAGTTATTTCTGTCAAGCAAATCTTCCCATGTTCATTTTTTACTTACCCTTCATACGTAGTAAAGGGTAAGTCTTGCAATCGTTTTGAAAATCGAAAAAAATTTTTTGACGGATTTACACGTTTTAGATAGAGGAGATTCCGAAAAACATATTTTTAGAAAAAAAAAATTTGCCGTCCGTCTGTCTGTCTGTCTGTCTGTAAACGCTCTATCTCCCGAACAAATTGAGATAGAGACTTGAAATTTTGTATGTAGTTAGTATGTAAGAATGGGACGAACCCATTTAATATCAGAAACCTCGATTATCCGGAACTATTTTTTTCGGTCTCTCGAAAAATTCGTTCTGATGAAAGGTACATAAAAATTTTCGAATTATTTTGTTCTAAGGACTGGACGTAAGAGGCAATAAAATAACACATATTTTGCATATAGAACGAAATCGATCGGATTATTAGTTGTCGAGATATTTGTAATCTTGTTTTCCACATTCTTCGATTTTTCATGACCCTGTATTTCATTCAAATTTCAATTCAGAGGTATATTTTAATTGGAAATGAGAAGCTTAATCCGACGTAGTTAATTGTTAGTTAATAGAATTATTATTTTTGGAGTTATAAGGATGTTTCTTTTACGCAGTTCGGTACTACTTGAGTAGTTTGGCGTTTTATATAATTTGTCGAAATTCGTACATCAGCAGTTCTTTAATATAGCATTACTATGTATATTAACAATATTTAAATTTTGTTTATGAATTGCAATGCATTGTATAAATAGTTTCACATGTTTTATTTTCATATACATATCCATGATGGGTATGTATTACGATGGCTCCCAACGACTAGTTTGTTTTGTTTAGAGTTGTGATATTTATGTCAATATCACACTTCAGTTACTTATAAAATTTCATGCACAGTCGTGCAAGAGCATTTCCATGCCAAAAACACTATTTATTATAAATGTTTCAAGAAAAATATTTCTTCGAATTGTCCAAAAAAAATAAAAGCAATAAATGAAATTATTGTAAATTTCTTATTTCCATTACAGATAACGTTATATTATTATGGCATTTGAGGTATTACTTTATACAAAGACTTGACTTCTCGTATACAGAATGTAAGTGGAAACCATTTTTTAACTATTTGGAAAAATAGTTGTTGTTCTCGGTAGAGAATTGGGAAATCTGAAGTATATCTGAATATTTTAATTGGTTGCATTCCGCAACTTATTTCATTTTATTCGTTTTCTGATTGGTCCATGCATAATGTTTAGAAATAAAATACTTCTGTTGTCACTATTACAAAAAAGAATTAAAAACTACAAAAAAATTAATAACTCAATAACAAATTTAGATACAGTTCTCAAACAAGTTACATTTAAAAGTAAATTTTTTTCTGTACACGACGGTCTAAAGATTAAAAATGTGCGATGGTTTAGAAGTTAAAAAATTTACAGTGCCGAAAATTGTTAAACTAAAATTTCATTTAATATTTGCTTATGATTGGTCCAGGAATATTAACGTGACTCTAAATGTCCAGGCATATTAATTTGACTCTATTATTACGTAAGCTATGTTTTCATAATCATTCTAATTATGTTATTATTGTTTTTATTAATATAGAAATCTTTTATAAGTCTATAGTCTTTGAAAATATTATTTTTCAAATAGTCGTTGCAATTTGTTAAATTACAATTTATTGTTACTATTTGTATTTCAAATAAAATGAGTAACAATTTCTTTTAATTTTATTTTCCAATGCGTATATTTTTATTTTCTAGTTGATATAGCCATTTTACTTCTTTAACCAAAAGAATTGGTATAATATTCATTTGAATGTTTCCATTACCATGGTAATTAATATATTTGATTTTTTTAAGTTGATAACTAACAGATTTTTACATTTAATATGTGTACTAGACTTTTTAGAATGTGCACTAGCAATATCAAAAATTATATTTATACGAAAAATAACAATAATGCAACCAAATAATTTTTTTTAATTTACTAAAGGCGATACTTTCGTATTGGAGCCGCGCCGAGACATAGCAGCCGAATATATCGCCTAATATCACTATTTACAATCAGATTTTAAATAAATACTATTACATGCATTAGATTTGTGTTTTATTTGTATTTTTTTTATTGATTAATGAATGTTTGAATTTCGTTATGGAATATTTGTCGGAAAGAAATGCTGAGCCATTTATATATTATATTTTAAATGCAAAAAGGATTTGTATTCCTTAGTCATCTGCGCACGATAGATATAGATTTTAAAAAAATGTAAATTATTTTAAAAACAATAAAAGTTGAGTAAATAAAAATACAGTTTTTAAACAAATTGCATTTTAAAGTACATTTTTTTCCTACTCAACTATACAGAAATAAGCAAGTCGGCAATTGCACGGCAAGCGTAGCAAATGAGGTGCGTTTATACTATCTCGAAGTTTTAAAAATATTTAGGTGTTGGTGTAATAGTATACAGTAGTTCGGATGCTGTATAGTGGCTAAATCTTTCGCGTCTCCCTGTAAATACTATCTACTTTCTATTATGCAGATAGTAATTTTTGGTAAACCAGTAACGTATATCAATTTCATGATATGTGAAATAGTTTAAAATAATTAAAACAACGTTTTCTTTATACCATTATGTAAGCGGATACTTTTGCGCGACTCTGTAAATAAATTACAAATGTTCTTTGCAACACAGATTGTGCAAAATGTATATTTTAGTATATACTTTACAGATGCATATCAATTTTATTATGTTCGAAAGAGTGTAACATCCTTAAAATTCATTTTTCTGCCTAATTCAACTAAAAACTATTTTTCCCATTCATCGTAATGTAATTGAATACTTTTGATTGTCTCTGTCATTGAACTATACATCCGATTTTCATAAAATTTTAAATGGCTCTTCAAAATCATGCAACAACTATATGTTTTCAATTTCAAACGATACGGTAGGATAATTTTTGCTATGTTAAATTCGGACACACGGACGGAGGAACAGAATGACGACTACAGGTACTACGTATTTACATAATTACGAACTCTGCTAATTACATACTTTACGCAAGAGTAGAAGGGCTAGAGTAGTAGTAGCTCAGGCTGCCGAAATTGAAGTGGTTCCTAAGCCAAAAATTAACATCATTTGCTGTGTGTTCATTTATTCTAAGTTATGTAATACAAGAAAAATAAAATGCGGAAGATGTTGAGTTTAACTTTTGTTATGATTTTATCCCAGTCTGCGTCTCAAGATTAGTCCCAGTTGCGTGGCAGACGCATTTTTATCGTATTTATTTTAAAGGTTTTTCTATATTATCAAATACAAAAATAACTTGCGTTGTAAAATAAAATTTAAATGATCTTACTACAAAGTTCGAAGGATGGCAGCATTCAATTCTTAGTAGACCGTCTGTAGAACAAGTTATAAATTTTGCGTTAAGGGTATATTCGAAAAAATGCTTTTGCACCTTCAACAGCTCAAAATTTTCTGATACAATTTCAGACTCATTTTTAAAAGTAGAATCATGAAACATGCGGAGGTGATTTTTGAAGAGATATATAAGGTGCCGTGTGATGTCATTTTGCGCTCAATTCATTAGAATTTGATTTGAAAAACAAGTACTTTCTCAGTATGACCCTTTTTTTCGTTCCCAGATCTCCCGCTTCAGAAAAATCGGCTCAAAAAGCCAAATTTGATTGCATTTTTTTTTTGTAATATTTTCTGCATTTATCAAAAAATCGATAATCAAGGCACCTTAATTACTTTCTAAATAAAACGATTTGCCAGTTTCACGCAGTTGAGAGAAAAAAAATAATTTAAAAATTAAATTGGAAAATATGATATTTGTACCGAAGTACACCCTTATTACTATTTTGGCTTCGGTTTCATAGAAGAAAACTGTTGAACCTAGAAGCATGAAAATTGAGGGTACCTTTTATGACACAAACCAGCATTAAGAAAGGTTTTTCGATAATCTTACCCCCACCAGTAAGGGTTTTCAAGGGTGCAAGATCGAAAATTTTAGAACATTTGGCCATATTTGTCAGTCGCTTTAGGTAGGAGCGTGAAATTCCAGAAAATAAATCTACTAAAAAAATAATTAAACACATATTTTAACATTTTTACGAAATTAAGGCTAAGGGAATTAAAAAGGGTGTCGACAATTTTAGAACATACGGCAAATATTTGACGTTTTATGTAGGAGCGTGAATTTCTAGAAAATAAAATCGAATAAAAAAATAGTGAAAAACGTATTTCAGGAATTTTAGAAATTTCCCATCTAAGGCGGTTAAAAGAGAAGGGGGAAGGTTGAAAATTTCATAATATTTGGCATATCGCAGCAACAAATTTAGTTCTTTTAATTTATCGATAAAAAATAATTATTCGATGAAAAAAACTCTCAAAATCAACGTATTTATAAAAAAATTTTCTATAATACCACAATTTTTAAATTTTTGTATGCTGTAGTTTTCTTAATATTAACAAGGAAAGACCCTTAAACACAAAAAAATCAATTACTGAGGCGGTGACAGCGTTAATTATCTTTTTTTTAGAATAGAGAGAAACGAAGAAGGGCTTAACCTTTTATTAATTGAGAATGACATTAAAATTTCAGTATCTGCAATATTAATTATTATTTTCCAATAATAAATTCAGCAAAAATTTGCAAAAAATTTTTCAATTTGCTGAAAAAATCGATCATTTCCATGAGTTATTCCTGTTTATTACGCTGATTATTTTGCACAAAATCTTTCTATTAATCTAAAATCATAGAAACTTAAAAATATACGATTCAGTATTAAACAGAAAAAATTGTTAAAATAAGACATATAAAATATATAATATATTCAAATATATAATACAAAAAGGTTTATAATTTAATTTTGGCACATATCTTGTAAAAATATATTTTACGGTCAATTTGATTAACAGATTAATATTATTAATAAACAAATGATATCCAAATAAACCGGTTTATAAGATAAATTTGTGAGAATTTATGTCAAATCAACAGGTTATTATTAATAATTACCAATCAGTGTTGGTAAATATATAAATATAATATAATAAATTTCAACTTGATATTTTTATTTCGTATATACTTTTTTTTTCTAAATATTCATTGTTAAAAATATGCATTTCAAAGCTGTATAATTTATTCACTTATTTTTTGAATATTTCTGTGTTAAATTTTTTAAATCTAATTTATTCAGTAATTATAATTTTAAACTGTTTAGTCTTTTGCATCTTATTAATAGAACACTTCTTTTAATTGAGTATTATTGTCTCTTAACAATTATTTTTGTTATTAGATTCAAACAGTTATGACAATACATATTTTTGTAAAGTATACAGGGTGTATCTAAACTACTGGCCGAAACTTTAAGGGGTGATAGTACACATAAAGACAAATAATATTAAATGGGAAACTAAGGGTCCCAAACGTCTTCCGAAGAAGATAGGCGCCATCAAAGTTTAGGGTCCAAAATTTGAAATGATTATAAAAAACGGAAAAATTGGTCGATTCGTTTGCGGTTTTCAGGAAAACTATTCTTTATGTTAGTATTGTCTTGAAAATAAATTATAAAGATAAATTTTAAAAAATGACGATAGAGGGCGCCTTAGACTATGGAGTAAAGAACAACTATTTTTTACCGTTATTTTTTGCATCTCATTAAATTTTTTTAGAAGTTTATGTCTAAACTTAAATTTTGAGTTCAAAATGTGTGGTTAAGTAGCGCAAACTGAACTGTGTTCAATGGGAGTGGGTAGGTTCAAATTTCAAATGATTATAAAAAACAGAATAATTGTCAATTGATTTGCGGTTTTCACTAAAACTATTCTTTGTGTCAGTATCGTCTTGAAAATAAATTACAAACATAAATTTCAAAAAAATGTCGATAGAGGGCGCTTTACACTTTGCAGTAACGTACAACTTATTTTTTACCGTTATTTTTTGCATCTCATTAAACTTTTTTGAAGCTTACACGTAAACATAAATTTTGTGCTGAAAATCTGAATAGTTGACAAGGGTTAAGTAGCACTAACTGAATTGTGTGCAATGGGGGTGGGAAGGTTAAAATTTCAAATGATTATAAAAAACGTAAAATTTGGTCGATTCGTTTGTGGTTTTTTCTAAAACCATTCTTTATATTATAATTTCCTTGAAAATAAATTTTAAAGATAAATATCAATAAATTCCGTTAGAGGGCGCCTTAAACTTTAGAATAACCAACAACAATTTTTAACTGTTATTTTTTGTATCTAATTAAATGCTTGCAAAAGCTTAGACTTAAATTTTGAGCTCAAATTCTGTATCGTCGGGAGGGGTTAAGAAGCGCAAACTGAACTGCGTTCAGGAGTTGAAATGCTACCCTGCCCACCCTACGAACACAGTTCAATTTTTCGCTACTTAATTACTCACAACGATTAAGATTTTGAGCACAAAATTTAAATCTAAGCTTTTAAAACATTTATTTAGGTGAAAAAAAAAATAACGGTTAAAAATAGTTGTTGGTTCCTCAAAGTTTAAGGATTTTATTGGAATTTTTTGAAATTTCTCTTTAAAATTTATTTTTTCAGGAAATACTGACATAAAGAAGGGTTTTAGAAAAAACCGCAAACGAATCGACCAATTTTTTAGTTTTTTATAATCATTTGAAATTTCAGCTTCTCCACCCCCATTGAACACAGTTCAGTTTGCACTACTTAACCACTCTCAACGATTCAGATTTTCAGCTCAAAATTAAGGTTTATGTCGAAGCTTTTAAAAATTTTTAATGCGATGCAAAAAATAACGGTGAAAATCAGTTGGACGTTACTCCAAAGTCTAAAGCGCCCTCTTTCGGCATTTTTTTGAATTTATGTGTATAATTTATTTTCAAGACATTGCTGACATACAGAATAATTTTATTGAAAACCGCAAATCAATTGACTAATTTTTCTGTTTTTTATAATCATTTGAAATTTGAGCCTCCCCACTCCCTTTGAACACAGTTCCGTTTGCGTTACTTAACCACAGATTTTGAGCTCAAAATTTACGTCTAAACTTCTAAAAAAATTTAATGAGATGCTAAAATAACGGAAAAAAGTAGTTGTTCGTTACTCCAAAGTCTAAAGCGACCTCTATCGGCATGTTTTGAAATTTATCTTTATAATTTATTTGCAAGACAATACTGACATAAAGAATAGTTTTCGTGAAAACTGCAAACGAATCGACCAACTGCAAACGAATTTTCCGTTTTTTATAATCATTTCAAATTTTGGACCCTAATTTTTGATGGCGCCTATCTCCTTCGGAACACGTTTGGGACCCTTAGTTTCCCATTTAATATCATTTGTCTTTATGTGTACTATCACCCCTTAATGTTTTGCCCAGTAGTTTGGGTACACCCTGTATATTCGTTACTAAGCCTAATTTATCAAAGTGACGGAACTTCGTCTATAATTAATAATAATAACTGGTAAATATGATTAAAATGCAACATTTATCATATTTTACAAAAGGCGTGGTTATTATTAATAATAACTGGTTATTATTAAAAATTACCGAATTTTTTAAATTAACGAATCGTGGTACAAAGGTACGATTTGTACCAACACGGATGGAAAAAAAACCGGGTTTTGTATAGCAATGAAAAAAAAAGTTCTTTTGGAATTTGTTGAAGTACCCTTGCAACATGCAGAGAAGAAGTCTGGTTTGGCTTCACTGCGGATTTCATAATTGGTCCATTTTTTTTCGAGGAAGTTACACAGACGGGTTTCACATTCTGTGACTTTTGGCTTTTTAAATTTTTGAAGTCAAACATATACCGTGACCAGCCGGCATCACCAGAAGCATTGGCAGATGTCATCCGCCAAAATGTATCTGCCATAACGCAAGAAATGTTACTAAATGCTGTTAACGGTGGGGTACCTCGTCCCACAGTTGTACTTCTGATTTATAGACATCATACTGAACATTTATTGCAGTCCTAATTAATTGTAATTAAGCTGACATTTTTTCATTTGTAAATCATCTTTTGCTGCAACAAAACACTATAGAGCCATCTGCTGGTCGCCCACAAAAAAAATTTTTTCGTTGCCACACAAAATCCGGTTCTTTTGCATCCGTTTGATACAAACCGTAAATTTGTATCTTGATTCGTTATCGAATTATTCATTTTACTTACCCATCATACGTAGTATAGGGTAAGTCTTGCAATCGTTTTGAAAATCGAAAAATTTTTTTGACGGATTTACACGTTTCGGACACTGGAGATTCTGAGAAACATATTTTTAGAAAAAAAATTGAAAAAAAGAATTTAGAATTTTTTTTTTTGTCCGTCTGTATGTCTGTAAACGCTCTATCTCCCGAACAAATAGAAATAGAGACTTGAAATTTTGTATGTAGTTAGTATGTAAGAATGGGACGAAGCCTATTTAATATCAGCAACCTCGATTATCCGGAAGTATATTTTTCGGACTCTCGAAAAATTCGTTCTGATGAAAGGTATATAAAAATTTTCGATTTTTTTTTCTAAGGAATGGACGTAAAAGGCAATAAAATGACATACATTTTGCATATAGAACGAAGTAGATCGGATTATTAGTTGCCGAGATATTTGTAATCCTGTTTTCTATATTCTTCGATTTTTCATGACCTTGTATTTCATTCACATTTCAATTCAGAGATATATTTTAATTGGAAATGAGACACTTAATCCGACGCAATTAATTGTTAGTTAATAGAATTATTATTTTTGGAGTTATAAGGATGTTTCTTTTACGCAGTTCAGTACTACTTGAGTAGTTTGGCGTTTTATATAATTTGTCCAAATTGGTACATCAGAAGTTCTTTAATATAGCATTAATATGTATATTAACAATATTTAAATTTTGTTTATGAATTGCAATGCATTGTATAAGTAGTTTTCACATGCTTTATTTTCATATCCATAACCATGATGGGTAAGTATTACGGTGGCCCCCAACGACTAGTTTAAATTTCGTCCAGTCTTTTGGATCACCCGGTATATGCATATAAACTGGACATATTTACTGAAATAAATAAATTCAATGAGTTAATCTTCATTATTCCTCTTAATATTTGCCACTAAATCTTTCTATTGTTCTCAAATGATTGAGACATACAAATAACAATGCATGCAAAACATACTCTGTACAATGTTAAATTAAATATAGATTTTTTCAGCAACTATTAAAACATAACTATATAAAATCTTGCTTCTATGAGGTCGTTATTTTGATAAGATTATTTAAAGTGTACTCCTTAAAGTTTAAAGGAGTTCTTTTGTGTATTTAACATAATTGGAAAAGACAGTTGTTCGGTTATTTAATTAAATCTCATTATAAAATCTTTTCAAAGCCCATGATAATCTTTTTCTTTCGATTATACTTATGGTGTCATTATTAATTTTTTTCTTAAATTCAGATATTTTGGAGTACAATGCGTTTCCTCAAATAATAGATTAAATAAATTGAAGCTAAGAATATGAAATTATTTCCCAGTACAATAAAAGTTTTTAAACAATTAATTAACTTTTTGCACTGGAGAGGTTATTCTCGCTGACCACTAGTGTCCCGCCTAAATGAGTGCTCCAAATGCTCTTATTAAGGGTGTACACTGTAAAAAAAAGTGTCGATCTACTGAAAAAACTTTAGTGATCCTTGTAATTACTAAAAAAATTTTTAGTAATCTTAGTCAGTTACAAGAAAATCTGTAAGAATTACTAGAAAAAAGTTAGCGACGAATAATAATAGTTAATAATTTTATATTTTTAATAGCTATTACTAAAACTTACTTGGCGTGGCCTTGATAGCATAGTGGTTATCGTAACGGACTCCAGACTAAAAGGTCCCGGGTTCGATACTGGCCACTGCCAAATACGCCCCGAATGTATGCAGTGTAAGTATTCGTTAATAAAGGGATTATGAATATCCTGACGGAGCAGTAGCAATGTTTGGTGCTGCCATCTATTGCGGTTTTGCCGAAAATCTTCCGCTCCAGAAGTCTGGATGCAGCTCGAAGGAAGCTCCTGCCCTTCGAGCCCCCGTAATGGTTATTAAAAATAATTTTGGAGCCATTACTAAAATTGGCTTGGTGGCTCATACTAAAAATTTTTAAGTTAGTTATACAAAAAATTCGTTTGTTCAGTTTACAAAAGGCCCCACCAGTGGCCGAGAGGTTCGGACCTCTCAACTGGTAGACGGCAGGTGCTGGGTTCGAACCCAATCGCGACTGTTGGCCTAACCGTTCGGAGTTTTCCGTGGTTTTCTTCGAACCTTGCGTAAATACGGGTTAGGTTCCCTTAGAAAGACCCCCACGGAGGGCACTCCCCTTGGTCCTATATCCCATTAGCGTAGATAATCGGACGAAAAAAATCAACCAACCAACCAAATCAGTTTACAAAAGAAATGCTTGTTTCGCTTGCAAAAAAAAGTTTCTAATGGTTACTAAAAAATTCTGTGGAATACAAATTTACTAAAATATTTTTAGTAACCTCTTGATTTTTTTTTTGCAGTGTACTTAACTGCTCCGCTCAACAAGCGAAAAACGTTTTGAAACATTTACAAACACGTTTTTTAACAGAAATATATAAAATTCGAATGACTGACTGGGGAAGCGATTTCGAATCTAACCTATTTTTCCATTTTATGATAATTAAATTACCTATCCAGTTCTAAGCTATTTCGATGACGCGATCACCCGTTTTTCTCCTGCTTTTCAGCTGTCGTCGGGAAATGGGCTCAAAATTCTCAACTTTGAAGGCTTGTTGTGAAAGGTCTATTGCGTTTTTTAAAAAACAGAAGAATGAGTGCCATTAGACTGTTTCTGCATAAAAGCACCTGCTATTTTCATGCATTTCTGAACAAAAAAAATTAAAGCATGTGTCACAAAGTTACCCTTTTTGATTTAAGAACACCCTTAAGGGATACCCGTAAGAAAAAACCCAAAAGTTTTATTATTGATTTTAAAGTAATGAATTTTGGTGTACTATTTAAGAATCTTTTTGTAAGAATAATTAGCAAAAAAAAAAAAATTCACTTATTATTAAAAAGTATATTTTTTATGTCGATTTTTAAGGGGTTTTTTTGTGGAAAAATACATTTTTTAAAATTACTACTCCTCATGCAATTTTCAATATTTTGGTATTACTAAAATTTCTTAAATTGTATTATATAGTATATGGAAACGACCAAGGAGAGATATTTTTAATTTTCTATTTTAATCAGCTAAAAAAAAAAGAAAGAAATTACGCATGGTAAATTTCCTTAAATTCGTTATAATTTTCATGTTTACCAATTTATGTAAAATTTTCAGAAATAGTTAAAAAAAAAATATCTTTCCTTACTTTTGTTGCAATTTTTTTTAAGATTCTAAAAACATAAACACTTTGTTTCTAAACCATTTTAACACTGAGCCTTATTACTTTGAGCTTAGGCAAAATATGGAAAAAGTCATTTTCAGGAAAACACATTTTAAATGGCCGCTAGTCCTTTAAACTCTACAGTGACTACAATTTAAAAAAAAGCTCATTTGTTACCTGTTCCAAGTGCCCCCGAGTTCTGAAATTTTGCATGGCTATTCGCAAATATGTATTTTATCGTTTTCTGAGATAATTTTTTTTTAACTTTTCGTGATTTTTGGCCAAAAATGGGGTTTGGGTCTTCCTTAAACTATTTCACATTTTATGAATATGACATACGTTGCTCAGGTGTAACAAAAGTTACATCTTGTATATTTATAGTAACACAAAAAAGATTTCGACCACTATACTGTATCTACTATAACAGCAAGATCTGAATATTTTTAAAACTTCGTTATCGTACGATCGAACCTCATTTGCTATGCTTCACGTGCAATTTCCAACCTTTTTACCCTATTCTCACTTTCTAACAAGTGAAAATTGTTAATAAATTTGATTTGTTTTTTCTTCTTCTTGGGGTAGTGATTATCCAATTGCTAATTTTTTTGGAGGGAGGGGGGCAACATGTTTTTACATAGAACAAGTTCTAATCTAAGATACGTGAGAAAAGCGGAAAACCTAGTATAATAAACAACAATAGCTACTAAGGATGAAGCACAATATTATCAGTTTTCGCCGGTGTTTAAAACCAGAGTTTACCGGTATTAAATGAATAACATTTTTGTACAGTATATAATTCAATTCTATCAAAAATCCAGTCAAAAATATATTTTAAATGATAATTTATCTGAGAAGATAAAATAATCTATTGTCAATTAATTGCAGATAAAATCCTGCGTTTTTAACACTTTGCAGCATAGTTAAAAATTGTTTTTAAATTCAGTTTGTTTGTCTGTCCGTGTTCTAACTCATATAAATATAATCGGAACGTCATGAAACTGGTATATGTTATTGATATTCACTATATCATATTCAGTATAAAACTGAAGCGTGCAATATTTTTAGTTTATGACATTTAAAAGGATTACATTACGTGAAGATATAGGGAGGGGGATTGTTTGGAGCGGTTTTTAATAATGTTTTTCAATTTATCATTCATTTAAATTTATATATATGAAGTACACAAATAGATTATTTCTATAGAATAGGATATGGTTATATTCATTGTTCATTTACAGGGACATGTAAAAGAATTCCATTAAATGATGGTCTATGGAGAAAAAAAAGTTTACGGTATATTATATTCTTGTTACACTATTTCAAACACATTAAAATTGATGTATACCTCCTAGGTGCACTCTAAGATATTTACTGTAGAATATGATGTGCATAGAATTCATAACTAATATACAGTGGTATACAAAATAATTTAGAATAATAATAGTTAACACACAATAATAGAATACTCTCAATGATCGGTAATTGATGGAAATTTGTTTTCTATAGTAGTACGGGTTCTAAAATCAAACTTTTGTTTTGCCTATTATTTAGTGTGTATAAATTCTACATATCATATACAGGATTGCACAAAACATTTGAAGAGCATCTCCGTTTGTTGATGGAAATTGCTCAATGAGGATTTTAACTCTGCAATACATTTTCTAAGAAAGTTAAATTTTAGAATACTATGTATTGTATGATAAATCTATAGTTGATATATTGGGCTACACAAAGTATTCATATTTGTTTTCGATTTTTGTTGGAATTTGATGAAATTGTATTTTAATTGTATTATGCATTTTACAATTTGTTTATTTCGACGTCTTTTATCATCCAGTTAAACACTGAAGTTGTATTGTTATATTCTGAATGCGTTAGATAGTGTTAAATAATCAATGCATTATGCATGCTTTTACGTTCTTTTTACTTAATTATTCCATAAATATAATAGAATATAACCTTTCAAAAATTAATAAATACGATCTCCTTACATTTATACCAGTTTTTATATTTTATATAATTTAATTATCTCCTAGAAAATCCTTTAAATATTTCCTCAATTCAAATTTCAACATCAGAAGGAGGGAAATTTTTTACAATTATAATTTATAAATTTCTGAACATTTTTGATGATCAGTTAAGATCAAAATTTATCTAAGTATTGATAAAGCTAATGATGATATTTGACTTAAAATACCCAGAAAAATATTGCAACCTTTGTTAATTAAAGAGCGTTTCAGCAATTAGAAGAATTCAACTACATAAACCTCGCTTCTATAAAATTGCTATTATGATAAGCCCATTCAAAGTGTACTTTTTAAATTCTAAGGACATGAATTGTGTATCTAATCCAATTAGACAAAAGTGCTTTTCACAAATAAAGTTGATTCTAATTTTAATTAAGTTAAGTCTCATTATAAAATCTCTTGAAAGGAGATGAATTTATTCTTCTTATAATGACTCTTCATACTGCATGATTGTAGTTTTTTTTTCATTAACGCATATTTTTCCATGTACAAAGAGTTTTCTTAAACAATAAACTAAATATTTCGCTTGTTAAGAAAAAAGTTATTGTTTACGCATCTGTGATATATTTCAGAGATTTGGGCATTTAAAATTTATGAAATTTGATTTTTTATGTGCTTACGTAATTATATAAATAGGAGGATCTAGAAAAGTTGTCTGGTGCGCCCGTCTGTCTGCATATTAGTCTGTTCGCATACAACAGCGTAAAAATCATTCAACAGAATGGTTTGAATTTTATTACATAGAATCGTTTCAGAATTTCGTCATTTCAAATTTTATGAAAATTGAAGCAAAACTTAAAAAGATATTAATAAAATCTTTCTTCGTTCTATTAAATCCTATCATACGTCATGAATTTCAAGACATGCCTCGATAAATAATGATTCTAGATTGCCAAGGTGATGACGTCCATTTAAAATGGAGTCGTATTATTTCTTTATCTCTGTATTTAATCCATAGAATCTCAATGATTTTTGTATTCATGCGTTTTGGAATATGAGTTCAATATCTATTGTTCTAAGATCTGAATAATTATAACACTAGTTATACCACGAACACACCTCATTTGCTTTATTTAAAGTGCAATTTACGACTTTTTTATTTTAGAATTAACTTTGTGTCGGTTTTCAGATGCAATCATAATATATGTTGTTTTAGTGACAAAATTATAGTTAAAAATTGCAGGTTATTACCGTTAAAGTAGTAAGGAATACAAATGCTATGACGGTGGCATCGATTAGTATGTATTTTATTGCACATGCATACACATCTAAATAACACTGAGGTAAAAATTTTACATCATAACATAAGCAAAAAAATTGTAAACTTTCATTTTTTTTCTTTTACTGCCAAATCTATTGATTAATGGAATAATTGGTACTTAAATAATTATTATTATAAATTGGACCAATTCAACAAGGGGAGCAAATTTAACTTTTCTGATCACGAATTCGTAGAAGGATAGCAAAAAAGAAAAAAAAATGTATATTTCGTTAAAAAATCCGCAAATTTCGTCAAAAGATTTCAGAAAAAAAGGCGAATATGTCGGATTTATAAAATATATATACGTATATGAATCGCGAAAACAAGCCAAATTTTGCCTAATATCGCGATAACAATGTAAATGATATCCCAGGATCGTGATAAAAACGTGAATTAAGTCAAAAAATTGCAGAAAAAACAATAAATTTGTTAAAAAATTACGGAAAAAATACGACATTTGTCAGAAATTCACGAAAAAACACGACATTCGTTAAAAATTACGGAAAAAACACGACATTTGTCAGAAATTCACGAAAAAATGCAAGTTTTGTTAAAGAACCAGCCAAAAAAACATGAACTTCATTAAACAATCGTGGAAAAATGCACATTTCTTCAAAAGGTTTACTAAAAAAACGAACTAATCAGCAAAAAATCGCGGGAAAATGGAATTTTTGTTATACAAGTGCAAAAAAACCCGCACGTACTCTCAAATATCGCGAAAAATCCGCAAATTTCGTCAAACATCGCGAAAAACTTCTCAAATTCCGACAAACATCGCGAAAACCCCGAGCAAATTTCGTCAAATATCCCGAAAAGACTCAAACTTTGTGAACAAATCGTGGAAAAATCCCGTGTAAGCGCCCCCTCTGACTACTTAACGATATTTCGTCACGTTTATTTTTATTTTTTTGCGGGGGGGGGGGAGAGGGTAGTGGTGAATGTTATTTTATGATACTACTCATGTTTCTTAAAATATTTAATATATTTGTATTCTAATTGCACTATATTGTTTCTACTTCATTTAGCAAATTTCTCTAAAATTTCCGTTAAATTTGGTTTAAAACTCTGCATGATATAAGCAGAAAACATGCAATTCTTTTTTCTAACTTTTCAAAAAAAATGCTGTATAATTTTCTTTTAAACATCAGTGGACATGACATATATCATACAGAAATGTATATTCTGCAGCTATAAATCATTTCAGGCATTTTAATGCGGTGATTTTAATTTGCTTCATCCTAAATAATATTATTTTTGTTTATTTTTTTTCTGCTCCTTAAATATCCATTTTATCAAATGGCTGTTGATAAGTATGAAGTCAAACACAATATTTATAATACTGAAGTTCCAAAAAATTACGGCAAGTATATTTTTAAGTATTTAATAACGTCTAAAATTGATAGTGTCTGGTCGTTAATGGCCATATAGTAAGTAATATTCAAATACCGTGTTTTATATTGAAAGTTATTTAGAACTTTATTCTAAAAATAGGCTCTACCAGACTGGAAAGCGTCAAATTTAATCTTGAAACAGTGTCTAGGTAAAAAAATCTCGTTACCCTACTCGATGCGATATCTAATGAAATAAAATCAGTTACGTGTGCCAACCCCAAATCTTTCTTCGATCTGATACCATCTTAATAATTCAGAAAGTAGTTACAAATGTTAATCCTTCAGTGTTATTACTTCAATACTACAACAACTTTGATTTTTATCTTTAATTTCAGCTTCAGTCAATTAATTGAAGTGAAACGGAGTTCATATTAATAATGTTATTTAGTTAAATCAATAGTCATTCGTTGTGAATAAGCTGCTTATGAATAGCTATCATACACACTGAAAAAAAATGAAGTACTAAAAAATGAGTAAATTGATGTACTCATATCGAATTATCACATTGCTTTCTCAATTTTGAAACAGCATATGTTAGCAAATCCAAACAAACAATAATTTTGTACCCTGTATTGGTTTATTTCATTCAGAGTGGCATAAAAGATGCTTAATACTGTAAGTATTAAATTATGTACAGTTTTTTTAATAGCGTAAAAGCGCTTGCAGATAATGCCCTTGACATAAAAATATTCGATTTGAGTATCTTGCTAAAAATTTTGCTATTTTTTTAATAAACTAGTCGTTGGGGGCAACCATAATACTTACCCATCATGGATATGTATATGAAAATAAAACAGGTGAAAACTATTTATACAATGCATTGCAATTCCAAAACAAAATTTAAATATTGTTAATATGCATAGTAATGCTCTATTAATGAATTGCTGATGTACCAATTTCGACAAATTATATAAAACGCAAAATTACTCAAGTAATACCGAACTGCGTAAAAGAAACATCCTTATAACTCCAAAAATAATTATAATATAAACTAACAGTTTACTGCGTTGGATTAAGCGTCTCATTTTCAATTAAAATATACCTCTGAATTGAAATTTGAATGAAATACAGGGTCATGAAAAATTGAAGAATGTGGAAAACAGGATTACAAATATCATAATACAAATAACTCAGCAACTAATAATCCGATCGACTTCATTCTATATGCAAAATGCGTGTTATTTTATTGCCTTTTACGTCCATTCCTTAGAACAAAAAACATTCAAAAATTTTTATATACCTTTCATCAGAAATAATTTTTCGAGAGTCCGAAAAAAATAGTTCCGGATAATCGAGGTTGCTGATATTAAATAGGCTTCGTTCCATTCTTACATACTAACTACATACAAAATTTCAAGTCTCTATCTCAATTTGTTCGGGAGATAGAGCGTTTACAGACAGACAGACAGCAAATTTTTTTTTTTCGAAAAATATGTTTTTCGTAATCTCCACTATCTAAAATGTGAAAATCCGTCAAAATTTTTCGATTTTCAAAACTATTGCAAGACTTACCCTATACTACATATGATGGGTAAGTAAAAATGAATTAAACGTTTATTGTTAATAATTTTTCAGCAAGAAATAAATGCCAGTATATTGCTGCTTTAATTTGAGAGTTCAGGGGGCAGTATATAGGGATTGATATTTGAACACAACCACGGACTCAAAAATGAGTACACGTGTTTCTCAGTTTTGAGTATATTTGGATCGGAGCTATTTTTTCCCGGGTTCGATTCCTGGCTAATTTTTCTCTCCAGCTGGGTTTATTGTATTTATTGTTTGTATCTCAGTATATTATTGGTATGTACCTGCATGGTTCGAATGCAATCGTTATTTTTATGTGTGTTTTAATTCATATGTTTAAGAAAACTGTGTAAGAACTTTAAGTTACAAGTGTAAGTTCTTTAGCTCTTCGAAAATTGTACTTTTTAGCTCAAAACTCGAAGTACTCGGATCATTTTAATTTAAAAAAAAAGTTTTGGTGGTAGAGTATAAATATAAGATCAGATGTGGTAGACAGTGTTAAAAAAATTTAACTAGTTTCTGGAAACAAATACGGAAATTTCTGAAAAATTGTTATTGTCTTAAAATAAAAATTTTAGTTGCAGAAAGAACTGTCTTTCATAATTCTTCAGCCTAATCCAGCAAATATGGATTCTGAATTTCTTCAAAATCGGTGTAGTAGTACCTGATGAAACGGTTCTCAACCAGTGGTGTAGTCGTAAAAAAATAGAGGATATATACTCTCAGTAGACAGTATATGTTTAAAGCAGAAGGTATACCCTAGAGTGTATATACTATACGTTTCTCCGTATACGGTGCTCCGTAAAAATAACCAGAAGTTATATGGCGTATACCCCCTCATATTCTCGACTAAATCCCTGGTCGGCAGCTATAAATAGATACAAGTTGATACTATGAAATGAGAATCAAAATACTTAAAACAACCCTGAGTCTAAGCATGAAATACCGATTTTTTTCATCTGTAATAAAAAAATCTCCTTTCAGCAATGAATTAAATTAAATAATTAAAAAAAATCAATTTTCCTATCATTTGAATACAATAATAGAAAATTGATTTTTCTCTATAGATGATTTATGAGTAGAATATCAAATTGAATAATTGAATATCATTTTTTCCTGAAATCTAGAGCATTATAAAATTTCATGAATAACAAGTATCTTTAATTTTCTTTCTTGTTATCATGTAGAGATTACCATATGTGCTGCATAAAATATGATTAAATCATTTGAATGAAATTGAATATTATGGTAAACCACCTTTGAACATTTTTAATATTTATTTTTCTGCAATAGATGTGTTTTTTATCAATGGAATAATATATAAAGGTAATGGAATTTTTAATTATAAAAATGACCCACCAATTTTTTTTTCGATTTTAAAACAGCATTTGTAACATGATTTGTTACATAAAAAAACATGAAAGTTTTTTTTATATGGATCTTTAGACATGGTAAGATTTAATAACATTTTGTGTCATGAATGATATAAATTATTTTTCCCTTTTAAAAAATTATATGTAAAAAGGTCTTTGTAATTGAAATAAATGTAGAAAATCCAAAGCTAAGTATAAAAATTAAAAAATTTAAAGCAAGTCGAAAATTACCAATCAAGCGTAGCAAAAGTGGTGCCATCGTATTATAACGAAGTTTTTAAAATCTACAGTACTTCAGATACGATACAGTATCCGAAATCTTTTGTGTGTTCCCTGTAAATACTATCTGCTTTATATTATACAGGAAGTAGCTTATACTAAACTTCAGCAACGTACAGTCGACTCTCGTTAATTCGAAATCGGATAATTCGAATCTTCGCTTAATTCGAACTAAACGCGAAGTCCCGAAATTTTCAATAGCAGAATAACGTTAAAAATTTTCATTAATTCGAACTCATTTTCTCATGACTTCGTTTAATTCGAACTAACGAGAATTCCGATTTTTCATTTTTCTTTTCTTTCTCACCGATTTCAGATCATTCGAATAACTTCCTTTCTTTGATACTTGTGAAAATTGTTCCGAACGAGTATACATATAATCCAATGCATTTGATATCCACTTTCTTAGAGCCTCGTCTGTCCATCAGTGACGCTTTAAATTTTTCTGTTATCGGGCTTGTTTCTAATCTTTTAATTAGTATATGTATTTATACTTTCTAATTTAATATTAAGTCATATTCTAATGGTAATAGACGAAATTAGTTTAAAAAACACTATAACATTAATTCCTTTGTAATACACTGAGAAAAAAAATATGCCGCCTTCAACTAGAATGAATAGTTAGTCACTTTCTGAATCTCTAAATTAGAAATATAGATGTCGAAACTATGCGAGTAGGGTAAACAACTAAGCTGAATAGGCGAAATAACTTGACATTTCTAGTCTCATGTTTTCCAGGAGACGAAACGACATTGAACCGTTTCAGTAGCGAGAAATTATCGCTTGATTTTAGGAATGGTTTCTTAAGCTATAATTCTAGTTACTAAATCACATCTATTGTGTTCGCATCTATTTGAAGAGATTTTTAGATAAATTTGACAACAAAAATATAGGAAAACGCACTTGAATTCTAGTAAGAGACTCTGGAACTCTCTAAGAAATGGAACTAAAATTTATAGGGATGACATGGAACTATTTTTTCTATAGCCATTACTTAGATTCTATATGCCAGAACCATATTTTTTTCTCAGTGTAGTATCATATTAAACATGCTTTCCATAATTCGAACTTCGGATAATTCGAACATTTCTTGCGGTCCCAACGAGTTCGAATTAACGAGAGTCGACTGTATATCAATTTCACAAAATATGAAATACTTTAATACAATTAAAACCTACCCCAAACAATGCTCTCCACCAATACCATTATGTAATAGAACACTTTTGTATGGCCCTGTATGTCAATGAAAAATATTCTTTGCACCACACATTGTACAGAATGTATATTTTAATATATATTTCATAGATGCATATGAATTATATTATGTCGAAAGAGTGTAACATCATGAAAATGCACTTAAAACTATTTTTTCTACCATTGCCCGTCATGTAACGGAATACCTTTGATGGTCCATGTACTATTAATTAAACAATACATCCGATTTTTATAAAATTTGAAATGACACGACAAAATTATGCATCAATTATGTATTTTAAATTTCAAACGATTCAGTTGGGTAATATTTGCACCGTTATATGCGGACAGACAGACGGACAACTAAAGGTACCTCGTATTTACATAACTACAAACGCACCTAAAAATGTCAAAATGATTCTTTTTCAAGGGTTTCTGCAAATAACTAAGTCAATTATCTCGGGTTACTAAGTTAATTATCTCGTAATAAATAAAAAAATATCAAGTTTTGTTAAGAAAAACCTAATAAACTACTGTCTTGAAACTTTGTGTAACATAAAGGACATTTTCTTGATATTATATTTACAGAAGTCACATTTGTATATCTATTTTCCCATTCCCATACATTTGGAATTTGCCCATCCACCATATAGACCGGAAGACATCGATTTCACGGTTGAAATTTCAGAATTAGTTGAAAATCGATTCGGATTTTAAAACGCAGTGAAGTCATATCTTGTTGTATTATAGGTTTGGCATTAGAGAAGTTTTCTAATCTTTTTATTTAGTTGCTATTGATTGCCATGCCATAAAGCCAGTCTTACAAGGAAGGCCTTCTTACTGGGCATACTCAGAATACGTTGAAAAAAAATGGTGCTTGTACAATTTGCGTATGTCATAAAGCATCAGTTAAATTTACCATCGGTATTTCAGTAGAAAGTCTATAAAAAAAATAAAATGTTATCGAATATTTGGCACGAAAATATAAAAGCGACACGATATTTCGCAAGCAGGATCTTTCCTCGCCAAAAGCAAACTATTCTAATGCAACTGAAAATTACTTGTAAATTGTCGCTTAGAATTCTTCATTATTACCACCAGTTATTTTTTATTGTAAAGTTTACCTTATTTGATCAGAGCATTTTCGTGATTCACTTACAAATATTTTCCTGTAAAAAAAAACTGGTGATAAAAGAATAAAAATTAAGCAATGGACTCTCGTCATGAAGAAGTTAAAGAGTATTCGACATAAAACAGGGTTCGCACACTCCTTATATTTTTTAATGACTCTGGCACCACTATTAATGAAAAGAAAATTTGTATTTAATTTTTAAGAATAAGAATTTGCAACCACCGCCTCGACTCGAAAATTTCGCAATATTTTTCTACAATGAAATACATTGAAAATATTGTAAAAATTTAGTGGTACAGTTGTGCGAATCGTGTAAAAATGTATTTTTTTTTTTTTTTTTTAATTCTGTTTCACCGCCAATCGGTGATAAATCGCCAAATAAACGAAATGTTCAATATTTTTTTACGGACGCTTCCCTGTTAGATGTCAACATTCCCAGGAACGTGAACGATCAACTGCAGTTTTGTTTTGACAACAGAGCCCACAATATTTAGAATATATTGTAACAATGTGTTTCCTATGACGCAAGACTTTTGCCTCAATCTTCATTAAAATTTGTGCAAGTGGTTTTCGATCCCTGGAGCTTATTCTTACAAGGAAAGTGCCCATACTCGGCCTACTCAGAATATTAAAAGAAAATATAGTAATTAAACTACTCATATATTTATTAAAAAATCAGTCAAAATAAGCGAAACAATTACGTTAGAAACCCTGTAAAGAAAATAAAATACTTTCGAATATTTGGCGTAAAAAGACAAAAGCGTCACGCAATTTGAAGAGCAGCACTTTTCATAGCCAAAAGCAAGCGATTTTAGGAAACAAAAAATTGTTTGTTAGTAGATTTTTAGAATGCGTGTAAATGGTATTTAAAATATTCAAAGTCAAAATAAGAGAGTGATATATATATATATATATTATTGTATTACATATATATATTACTTGTTTCTGCAGTAATTTAATTTATCATTAAAAAAATCATATATATATGAGTGATTCTCAAAATAGGGGACTATTTCAAAAATGAAATCTTAAAAAAATTACTGTTAGCAAAATTTCTGAAAAAAATAGGTGTTGTTAATATAGTATTAGGTATACTTTCCATGTAGTCAGCAGAGCTAAAAATTTAAAAATTAACTTTAAAAAAAATAAGTAGTATTTTTTGAGCCATGCTAATGACAAAACAAATTGCATGGAATAAATATATTATGAAATTTTTATTTTCTTCCTGTTTAAATATTTTTTTCTATATTTATTAGCCTTCCTTTTCAGCAAATGGTTTCCAGTTTTACATATATACATATAAGGAGAATAAAAACATTACGAAAGAGCAAATTTTGTTACATGGAGCAACATTCTGACACTAACAATGTAAGAAGCTGTCTTAGTGATTTTCCTACAGATTTAATGCATATTTTAGGGATAATAAATGTAATACCTAAATTTATACGTAAAATTAAACTTTATAAAGGATACAATAAAAGCACTGGTTACATTTATGCACATAGGAGTCTTTAGCATGGACAGAAAAACCATGCTAATGACACTGATATCTGTCCATGCTAATGACAAATTTTAATTTAAATAAGAT
The DNA here is from genome assembly GCA_964019185.1 of Maratus speculifer. Taxonomy (NCBI): domain Eukaryota; kingdom Metazoa; phylum Arthropoda; class Arachnida; order Araneae; family Salticidae; genus Maratus; species Maratus speculifer. The sequence continues at coordinate 408,425,228 of OZ025294.1, forward strand.
TATGAGCCATAATATAATCACAATGCAATAGTCCTTTCTAGGGCTTTTTAAAACACAAAAGTTCTATGCAAATAAATAAAATAAAAATTTTAACTATAAAATAAACATGAAAATTATTATCCATTCTAATTACATACAATTGATGTACTCCCCTAACATTCAACTTCTATTCTTAAAATACAATACATGCTTCTATTTTCTGGCTGGGATATAATGGCTACTTGTTGCCATGGAGAAACTTTATATTTTCAAACTATTGTCATATGTGAAAATGAAATTTTGATTAATAACTAGCTGTTTTAGTATGATCTTGTTTTGAAAATCGAATATGGAGGACAAACTTTAATTCTTCTTTTATATACTATAATTTTATTTTTAAAAAGAAATTTATTGGATAAATCCTCTCCTTGATTAATATAAAGAAAGAATAACATTTGTTTATTTTATAAACATGATATTAACTCTTGAAAAATGCTAGTATACACAAGCCACAGTTGCTGTGGACATCCATGCTAATGACATTTTGAATCTTTATTCTGTTATTTTAAGGTGTTTTTAACTAAAAAGTGAGTAATTCTTGAGTGCAAATAATGAATAATATTAAGAAAAACATATCTAAATATAAAAACATGACAGAAAACCTCTCAATTTTTTTTGTATGGCGAAAGACATAAATTGTCCCCTATTTTGAGAATCACCCATATACACTGTAAAAAAAAAAAATCTGTGAAGGTACTAAACATTCACTAGGAAACTGGGATTCTAAGAACTTTTCATGTAACGATAACAGGAAAAATTCATGTAATCGATTCGGAAACTTGAATTTTTGCTGTTATCGTTACAGGAAAAGTTCTTGGAATCCCAGTTTCCTAGAAAAGGTTTAGTACCTTTGCAGATTTTTTTTTACAGTGTATAAAAATTCATTCTGAAATTTTTTTATGCATTTAAGTCTTTCCATCATAACAAATTTGAACTGATAATGCTCAATTAAATTGATTTTAAGCTTGAAACAATTTTACTTAATTTAAATTTTGAATGTTGTTTCAAATTGTAATTTCTGCTTGTTAAAAAATATCTACAAAAAACATAAAACTGTAAAAAAAAATCTGCAATGGTACTACACCTTTTCTAGGAAACTGGAATTCCAAGAACTTTTCCTGTAATGGTAACAGCAAAAATTCAAGTTTCAGAATCGATTACATGAACTTTTTCTGTTATCGTTACATGAAAAGTTCTTGGAATCCCAGTTTCCTAGAAAATGTTTAGTAGATTCACAGATTTTTTTTTTTTTTACAGTGAACGCATATAAATATCGATATGACAAATTTATGGTTAAATCAAACTAAAAGTGGCAAAACGAAAGTTATTGATATTAAATTCATTTAAACAATTTCAGCATGAAACAGTTTTTCGTTGAAGTGCATTGCATTTTTGGGAAAAAAAATATTTATTTTAATTGTATTCTGTCTTGAACCGATAAAAAATCGCCAAAAAACGATTTTTTTTTTTTTTTTTTTTTTTGCAATTGCTCTATCGAGGTTCGTTGAAATTTTTCTATAAACATATACCGGGTGTCCAGTAAATGACTGACCCATTTTGAATGTAAATAACAAAAAAACTGTTTGAGATAAAAATGCGCGGCTTGCTGTATTGTTATTAGAATATAAATAAATTTTAAACTATGCGCTTTGTTAATGTAATATAATAATATTTAAAATAATATCTCAGTCTCAAGACTGAAGAGGGGAAATATAATACAGATGGTTCAATCACAAATATTATTTTAAATCACTTTCCAACCAACGTACCCTATTTTTGAAGCTGATTCGAGAGTCGATTCAACATATAGATTCAGATTCGACAACATATAGATTCAGGTTCAGCCGAAAATCTCACATTTATGGAAATTAGAGTCATGTCTGTATTCAAACAGCCTGTTACCGCCAGCGCGATATTTTTTTCTGAAATCTGAACTATATTAACAAAGTACATGTTTAAAAATTTATTAATTTTCTAATAACAATACCGCAAACCGCGCATTATTATCTCAAACCGTTTATTTGTTATTTAAGTTCAAAATGGGTCAGTTATTTACTGGAAACCCGGTATATCCTCATGAGAAGGACATTCTGTAATTTTTGCAGATTTTTCAGATTATGCCCATATGGAGACCTTCCTTGTTAGTGAAAAACAAGTTGGAAATTGCACGTGAACGTAGCAAATGAGGTGCGTTCGTATGATAATGAAGTTTTAAAAATATTCAGATCGTGCTGCTATAGTAGAGCATAAACTCGGATACAGTATCGTAGTCGAAATCTTTATGTTTCTGTAAATATGCAGGAAATAATTTTTATTTCACCTCAGTAACGTATATCTTATTCATAAAATGTGAAATAGTTGAATATAATTAAAACACGCCCCAAACAATGTTTCCTCATATAGCATTATGTAGTGGAATACTTTTGTGTGGCCCTGTAATTTAATAATAAAATATTTTTGCATAACAGATAGTACAGAATGCATATTTCAGTATATATTTCATAGATTCATGCCAATTCTATTATGTTCGAATGAGTGTAACATCATTAAAATGCATTTGAAACTTTTTTCCCATTGACCGTAATGTAATGGAATACTTTTGATTGTCCCTGTAAATGATCTATGCATCCGACTTTCATAACATTTGAAATGACTCGACAAAATTACGTAATAATTATATGTTTTAAATTTCAAACGATTAAAATGCATTTGAAACTTTTTCCCCCCATTGACCGTAATGTAACGGAATCCTTTTGATTGTCCCTGTAATTGATCTATGCATCCGATTTTCATAAAATTTGAAATGACTCGACAAAATTATGTTATAATTATGTATTTTAAATTTCAAACGATTCGGTTCTGTAGTTTTTGCGTTGTTATATGCGGACGGACAGACAGACAGACAGACAGACGGACAGACAGACAGACAGACGGACAGACAGACAGACGGACAGACAGACAGACGGACGGACTGAGCGACAACAATAGGTGCTACGTATTTACATAATTACGAACGCACCTAAAAACGGTTTATCTGTAATCAAGATTACAGATTAACATGACATTGGATGACTTATTGGTCATAGTACACTGTAAAAAAAATTCTGTAAGGTTACTAAGAATTTTCTAGGAAACTGGGATGCCTAAAACATTTTATGTAACCGCAACAAAACGAAAACGTGTAAAATTACTAAAGTTGCTTTTGTAACTGTTACTAAATATTGTTTAGGAAACACACTAACGATTTTTTAGCGAGTTTCCCAAAACATAGTCTGTAAATTTACTAAATATTATTTAGTAACCTTACTAATGATTGTTCAGGGAGTTTAGTAAGGAATTTTTAGTAAATTTACCAATGATTATATTAAAAATGCAATAATGATTTGTTAGGGAGTTTTCTAAAGAGCTTTATGTAAACTTTCTAAAGATTATTTGGTATATTTACTAATGATTTTTAAGAAAGCTCCTCATATTAGTTTTCATAAATGTACTAAATATAGTTTTGTAAGCTTACTAGCGCTATTTTTGGGTGATTACTAAATATATTTTGGTAAATTTTCCGAGAATTATTTAGCACACGTACTAACGATTTTTCAAGGAGTTTTCTAAACAATATTTTGCGAGTTTTCTATTCATTTTTAGCATTCTTATAAAGGATTTTGTAGTAAATTTATTGAGAATTTTGTTGTACATTTGCAAGGAACTTTATGGCACATTTACTTAAAGTTTTTTTAAAACTGCGCCCTAAAATTTTTATGTTCTTCGCAAAAAATGGAAATTTATTAAGGTATCGTCAGAAAAATTAGTAATTTTTTTTTAGTTTTGTATTCTCGTCAGAAAGTTCTTTGCAACAGTACAACAGTTAATACATTAAAAATGCTAAGGATTTTTTAGTATTGCATTTAAAACATTTTATTTGCACTTACCAAAATATATTTGTAACTGTAAAATATTATTACAGTTGTATTACCAGTGGTTTACCAATAATATTCAGAAAAGATTTTACGTGTGTGTATATATATATATAGTGTACTAATACTTCTATTGATTTGAATTGTTACAGAATTCTTTCAATATGAAGTTGATTCTTTACAGTTTTAAATATCCAGAGTGGCGTTTTCATCATGTATCAAAATACATCGAAGCAAAATAAACAATACGGTCTGACATGGGTTTCAGTATTACCACAGCAATTGACATAAATATTTGTATGTTACGCACTAAAGTTTCACTGTAGATATTTAAATAGGTACAAAATCACATTTTATATTAAATGAGCATTATAACAAAATCACTAAATGAACAGATAAGCTGAAGCAAATCTTACGGTTTTTAGTCAATAAAAACAAAGTACGGTATCATAATTGAGTTTTAAAATATGCCTAAAAATGTTGATAGTATTCCACTATATAATGCTATACGGGGAAACATGTTTTGGTACGTGTTTTAATTATATTCAACAATTTCACATTTTATGAATAAAATATACGTTGCTGAGGTGTAATAAAATTTACTTCCTGCATATTTACAGAAACGTAAAGATTTCGACTACTATACTGTATCCGGAGTACGCTCTACTATATCAGCAAGATCTGAATATTTTTAAAACTTCGTTATTGTACGAACGCACCTCATTTGCTACGTTCACGTGCAATTTCCAACTTGTTCTTTATTTGTAAACACAGCTTCTTTTCAAGTACCCTTTTCATACGGTTTCTCGAACTGTGATTATATACATACACATATGAAGAAAAATAGGAATCTTAAACTTTCCAATATAAGTATTTTATAATAATTCATTTGTTTTAACTTTGCATTTTTATAAAAAATAATAACAGGCTAAAAATAAGAGCCCCCCCCCCCCCGAAATGATAACGTTATATTTATTTGCCTCAGAGATTTGCTCTTAAAACATAAAGAGTTCTTTTTTACGGCTAATTTTACATAAAAATAAAACTTCCTTTATAAATAATTAAATCAACAGACATGCAACTAAATTACTTGCATAAAGCTCTGAAATTATCTGAATATAAAAGATATTAAGGGAGAGTGGGGAGAAATGGGACTACTTTCAAATATGAGAAAATCAACTGTGACACAAAAACCAAAATTCTGATTTATAGAATACAAAATGAAACATTTTAATGCCCTTGAACAATATAGAAACATAATTTTCAGAAACAATTTTATAATTATAACGAAATTGTTACTAGAAGAAAAAAAAGTAAAGAAATTGGACTTGTCCCATTTCTTCGTTTGCTGGAATGTCCCATTCCTCCCTATACTTTACGTTAAACTTCTTGTATAGACAGATGTTGCTTTTAGACATAGTTTAAATTATGGATGATATATAGGATAATGCTCTATAAATAGGGAAACAATTACATATTTACATAAACAGGTCATTAATATACTGAAAGCATATAAAATTATAAAGCAAATTTACATTTGGTTTTTGAAATAATCTTTTTCTGTTTACAATTGCATAGTTTCTGTTTACAGTTGCATCTGTTTACAATTGCATTAGTTGTGCATATCAGCTACTTTATTCAACTGCACATTGGGGATGCTTTTCCTTAATCTAATACGTGGCTGATGAAATATTTATAAATGAAACATAAGGAGAAAAATCTTCTGTCCCATTCCACCCCACTCTCTCTTAATAAGTAATAAAATCTTAGGTTAAGAGACTTAGAGAAGATTTCAGATGGTTAATTGCTGTCATAATAAAGTAACAAATACAGCACGAAAAAAATAGACATTTAAAGATTTATAATTTTAAAAGTAAGCATGGAGACAAAGATAACCATATTTTCTTTTTTTTATTGAAGGAGGGAAGGGTGGGATTTCCAAACGGTTGATAATATAACTTATTGGATACTTACAAAATGCGCAAAGAATGAAAAATAATCAGTGTAAAAGACTAAACTTTGTATCCGTTTAAGGAGAGAGGAGAAGAGATAACGTCATTTTCGGTGAGAGGAAGGGTAAAGCTATATGATCTATTACTTATTGTTACAATAAAGTAACATATTAGGATTTTTTTAAGGAATAACTTTTAAGGTTTTAAACTTAAAAATAAGCTTTTTTTTTAGAAAGGGGGGGGGGGTATTAGATGACTTATTTACATTAGTTAAAAATTATAAATAAGTAAAATACTAATAGCCCAGTAATTAGTTGGTAGAGTTCGTTATTAGAGGAAAGTAGGAAATTGTTTTAATCCCTTCAGCTTAGATCTACAATGAATATATTTCATTTTTCTCCTCGTATTAGGTGAGCGTTAGAAAAAATATAGATGTAATAGTAAAAATGTTTTTTTAATACCATAAAAATATCTCAAAAGAATTAATTTTAAATAACATTGTCAATACAGATGTTGTAAAACTTAAAATTCTGAGTAAAACGAACACATTTTGCTGAACATTAATGCCACAATTCTCTTTCAAAGTTTAACCGCAGTGGTCTGTAGGTTTAACTCAAAATTAATGAGAGGAAACTGGAAATTGTTTTAATCTCTCCAGTTTAAATCTATTATTAAAATAGAGCCTCACTCCCCCCCCCCCCCACGTTCTAAATGAACGTTTGAAAAAAATTATTTTTTTAATTATCTTAATATCTCATAACAAGTAATACTATAAAAACCATCACAATTCAAAAGTCTTAGAGTTTGAAATTTGAAATAAAATGAATACCCATAGTCATAATTTTGTCGCAATTCTATTTGAAAATCTTGCCTTAACCGCTAATCCAAAGTTTGAAACAAAGAGACACCAAGTTATCCATCCATCCTGTATCCATTTGTTACATACGCGTATGTATATTTTTAAATTCTTAAGGCCTTCAAAATGTTTTTGTAATTATGTTAGGAATTTATTTTGTCTATTTTGCGAACTATAATTTAGTAGTTATCGAGAAAGTGATGCATAAATGATAGCAATTTCGCATTTCATTTCGAAACGAACACCGCCAACCTTAAACCATATTTTAAAATAAAAGATTTTTTACGTAAAAATTAATACTTTTTTTCAATGTTTCTAAGGTTTGAAACTTTTATGAATTTAACTGTAGATTCTTGTATACTTGTGAGAAAATAATTTATTTGTACCATCTTTGTCCTTTACGCAAAATATAGAAATTTATAATCGTGCTATTATTTTACCTTTAATTTGTCTAGAAAAAAGTCTTATGTAAAACCATTTGTTCGTTCTACCCCCCTTCCCCCTATCCTTGCTTTTTATTTTCACTAAATTCATCATATTAAGTGGTACACACATTTTAAATACAATATCGGAAATAATAAACAACATTTCCCATCATTTACGAGTCATTTTTGAGATATTCTAAAAATTATGAAAATATGCACTTTAAGTTAATTTGTTTGAAGCGACTAAAGCTCACCTGCAAAAGGAGGAAACTTGGTTCATTCATTTTTAATCTATGTCGATAGGGATTAAAACAATATCCAGATTTTCTGTAATTAAACCAGACTTTTGGCCTTTCTTGTATAGCCCAGCACTGGGCTATAATTCGTAATGAAGAGGTTAAGCCGTAAATCTCAAAAATACCCATTCTAAATAATGTATCAATAATTTAAAAAATTACATGTACATAATAACAAGCACTTTAAACTGTTAACCTCGTCTGTTCGTGTTTCATGTTCTTGATTAGCGATTTAGCCAATACTTTGAAGTAAAATTGTGAAAATTCAACGAAAATGTTAAATATCGTTTATCATTTTATTTATAATTTTAAGTTCTACTACATTTGCATTGACAATATTTTTCATGAGGATTTTTTTATGGTAATTAATAAAATTGTGTTTGTTACTTATAAATTAGTGCATATTTCTTAACACACACAAAGTCAGAAATGAAAAGTCTTAATACATTCGTTCTTAATTAAATAAATTTAAATAATTTCCAGCTTTCCATTAACTAATTCCGATTTCAGCTTTTTCCTCTCCTACCACTCTTGTATAAAGAGTTTTAGACTTTCTATATGTAATTCTATGCGTTCTTTTAGTTGAAGAAGGTGCGGAGGAAAAACAAGAAAGATTTAATTGATAATTTATTACGACAATAAATTAACACATAGAACACAGATTGTACTTTTTTTTGCTATTTTAGACTAAGCAGTTTTAAAGAGTTTTTGGAGGAAATTCGGAAGCAAAATTTTAAGTGCGAAATTCATGTGAAGTTTTAATGAAATAAATGAGAATGTAAGAATGATTAATTAAATTTATTCACTAGGAAAGAAACAAATTGAGCAATATATATATATATATTATTTTTTTAAGCGCGTTTTAAACACTTTAAATTTTGGTATTGTGGAGAAGGGGGCAAGAAAGGGAAGTGAAATTTCAGAAAAAGAGCTGGTGAATTTGATTTATTACATAAAACATTAGAAATTTCACATGTATTAAACACAAACGTAAAGAATAGTTATCTCAACGAAAGATAAATACGTAATAAACAGATTATAATTGGAAGATTAGATTGCAAATAACTAGAAATCAAATAGTCGTTTCTGAGTTTTTGATTTTTACTTACTACGAATCAAGCAAAAAAGAAACATAATAAAATTTAACTCAAACAAAATAAAAAATTACTTACTCAGTAACTAGAAATTTTTATCAACACCGGATTCAAGATGGATGCATTTCAAGCTTCTGTGGCTACGTAGTGATTACGTCACTACTGAAACTCTTTCTGATTGGCTGACAGCTGAAACTAAGATATTTCTTGTATTTCTACTATGCGAGTGGTAAATATTATATCTGGTTGCAGATAAAATTTTAGTAAGCATGCAGATTTCTGTAGCTTTACAAAAACTAGTTTTGTAGATCTGCAGATTTTTTTTTTGCAGTGTAGTACTTAACTTTGAATTCTACCTTTGCCTGTACAATGTAAAAAAAAAAAAAATCTGTAATCCTGCAGATGTAAAATTACCAAAATCTGTATGCATACTAATATTTTATCTGTACACTTTACAAAAAATAAATAAATAAATAAATAAATCTACAAAACTAATTTTTGCAAAGCTACAGAAATCTGCAACTTTACAAACAAATCTACTAAATTTACAGTTATCTTACTAAAATTTTATCGGTAACATCGGCTGCCTCTACATAAAAGATTTTAGGAATCCCAGTTTCCTAAAAAGTTCTTAGTAACCTTACAATTTTTTTTTTATTTTCAGTGCAAATCTGTATCTGTTACAGGAATTTTTGTTTCAAAAATATGCATTAAAGTATTTAATTGCTATAAAGGACGTTAAATACTAATAAAAACATTAAAAGATCTTAATAATTTTACATGTTTCGATTGAATTTACTCAATCATCATCAGAAAAAAAGAAAATACAAATAAACACAAAGATGGAAAATGACAATAAACTATTACAAATGAAATTTAAAAATTTCAAATCCCAAATATTTGGATTGAATTGTTAAATAATTTAAAAATTAAACAACGTGATACATAATTAAAATATAACGCGAGTGATTTTTAAAAAAATTTTAAATTTCATTTGTAATAGTTTATTGTCATTTTCCATCTTTGTGTTTATTTGTATTTTCTTTTTTCTGATGATGATTGAGTAAATTCAATCGAAACATGTAAAATTATTAAGATCATTTAATGTTTTTATTAGTATTTAACGTCCTTTATAGCAATTAAATACTTTAATGCATATTTTTGAAATGTTTTTAATGGACGTATATGAAAACTTCTACTTATAATTAATGGAATTTTTGTTGTTACCATTACATAAATAGTTCTAGGAATACCACTTTCCTAGAAAACTTTTAGTAACTTTACAGAATTTTTTTTAAGTGTAGGCCAAGCCAGTAGGATTTTTTTTTATCCTGTACTCTCTTTTAATTTATTTATTAGACAGGTTTTACATGTGTGTGAAATTTAATATTTCCAAACTGAATTTGTTCTCGTTTAAATGTCACTGATTTGTTCCTGCTCTTAACATTGATGAAAAACTTAGAAGGAACTCGTATCACTTGGTATTAGAGTATTGCGATGTAGACCGGGAGGTGGCAGCACAGACGATCACCCTTCGAGTTTACGGATGAAATTCTACGATTAGGTAAATCTTGATTTACATATTAAAACACAATCGGTCTGCCAAATCATATCTTGGTGGAAAACACCTGAAAATCCGATTTTGTCGGTTTACTCGTAGGATTACTATTATGTTTTCCTGCTCTCTGTTCTCCATGCATTTATACGTTTAGGTGGATGAACGTACAATGCTAAACCTACACCGTTCAAAATCTTGTCCTAGTTTGAATCAAACTTTGGTACTCAGTAGCTGCCACCATTAGATGATGAACTCTTGAACCAACATTTGGAGTTTCCTATTTCAACCTCGTTCCAACTATTGGAGCTATGCTTCCACAGGAGCTCCAAATATTGGTTAAAGTTTTCACGATCTTACAATAGCAGCTATTGAGCACTAAATCTTAGTTCAAACTCTGACAAGATTTTTAACAGTTTATGAGTCAATTCCTAAAATCAGGTGTTTAGGTGTTTTCTAATAAGTTATGACTCGGCAGATCGATTGCGTTTAATTATGCAATTCGAGATTTTTACCAGTTCTAAAATTTCACCCGTGAATTTGATAAAATGATTGTCTGTGCTGCCGCATCATGATCTGTTAGTCAAAGAATACAAATGTACGCACACCCGAATGCACCGGTATCAGTCCGAGAGAATCGATAATATTGTTTCTGTTGAAAAATTATTCAGTACCTTTCCTGGAGAAACTGCAGAAATCTGGTTTTCATATGTTTTATGCAGATTTTTTTTTTTTTTTTTTTTTACGTTTATTTAGATTTACTTCAAAAAATGGCAAAGTTTATTTAAAGTATTCTTGAAAAAGAGTTTCAGAAATCTATGTTTGATGCATGATTCTTGTTCCACAGTAAAAAGAAAAAAGTCTAGTGAGATGTGGCAATCTCAAAACTTTCTTCTTCTTATGCATAATGCTTCTTGAAAAACACAGCATAGCAGCGTCACAAATTAGGTGGATCATTGGGATTTCGAGTCAAAGAGTTTCGGGTTTTATTTGACTTTAAATTGAATTTGAATCATGGCGGATGTAACTCGATGACCGCATAATTTATGTTTTGAGATCCATCATCATGGGAGCTGTTTTCCATTAGGCCTTAATTACATTTAGAGATTCAATCTTTTGTATTCAAAATATCGAAAATAAAAAAAAAGCTTTTTCCTAGTTTTTGATAAATTCCATCCGAAAAGAATTCGCTATTTTTCGGTATTTTCTTCTAAAAGACGTTTAATATTTATAAAAAAGTTTATATTGCTTTCGTTCCAATAAACAACAAAATTTTCTTTATACAGTCTTAAGATAAACTTTAGCTAGCGCCACGAAAGTGACCGAGGAAAATTTCCAAAAGAAAGCTTTTTGATAGTGCTTCGAGAACTACTAGCCTATACTATAGGAGCATAAAGCTTCAAATATAGAAGTTTAAAACTACAAATTATGATGCAGCGTCCAAACTGTAAGTTTTAATTTATATTGAGATTAAGTTGCTCCTTCTTCTCCTGCCAGTTTGAAAATTCCTTTCAATTTCTGCATGCCACTTTTTTCGCCAGGTTTCACAAAACTATCGTAAACTTTAGCGACATTCTTCCATGTGGCGCCAAGCATGTATTGAGAAAATTCTATGTACTTCAATTGGTTTGATTCTGTTTTCGAGAACCTTCTATGGTCTTTGATTGGTTGAAATATTTTTCTGAACTCTTATTAGGAATTTGTAAAAAAAATTCTTTCTGATTAAAAACACCAAATCTTTCGCTAAATTTTACCAAAATCTTGCTTTTAACCTCATTATTTCATTGTTTGCTAAGTGTGTGTTTTGGCAGTCGAAATCTTAAATCTCGATTTTCCTGCCCAAATTTTACTAATGTCGCCAAATTTTGTAGAGTGTTGTAAATGAAGTGTTGTAAACTTTGCGACTTTGTTTACTGCCAACTGCTCAACAACTTTATAAATGTTTCAACCTCATTTTTCCATTGAAATGCATTAAACATACTGTCCTCAGAATAAAACATTAATCGAATTTTTTTCGAATATTTCACCTAATTCAATGGTATTTTCGTACTCCAAAAGGTTTGGATACAAAATTTAGCTAAAACCATTACAAAGCATTTTTAGATAAAATTAAGACATGCACGCACACACACACAAGATTTGCTCGTGTTATATAAAATTATATTTGCTTTAACATGTACATTTTGGTTATATTAAAATATTTATACATAGATATTTCAAAAGAAATTTACTGTTCAAACAAATTGATAGCTTATTCAAATTTAAAATGTAAAAGAGTTATTTTTAATTAGTTTAGTTGAAAGTTTCTGCGACTAGACTATTTAAAAAGTAATCCCGGAAAGAAAATAAATTAACTTAAACTTTTAAAATTGAAAATTTGAGGTTAATAGCTATTTACTTACATTGTATTTCAAACTCTTTCTCCTCAAATTTCCATATTTTTGTCATTTGCGTCTTTCAAAGTTCTTTTGTAGTTTTCTTTAAAGATTCCACAAACTTATCAAATATTCATATTTTATTGATTGACTATTAACTCCCCATTTGCATAGAAAATGCAATTTATCATTTTGTGGTTTTTTTTTTATATAATGTAAATTTTGTTTATTGCATGATATTTCTGAATATTACAGTTTGTTGATTTAAAAATCGTGATAAAGGTGGTGGGTTAAAAATCACCCCATCCCTCCTTTTCCTTCATTAACGGCAATTATTTTTTTTTCTATTTTACACATTTTTTATTTACTTAACTTCATTTGGTTCATGAATGTAAACATTTAATTTTTTAAACAATTTTTATCTTTTTAGAACTTGATTATAAATTAATAAATTGTGGCATTTTTCCTTTATTCGAGCGCAAATGATAAATCACAAATATTTTTATAGACCAGGATACGGCAGCACGGACAATCACCACATTGAGTTCATGGGTAAAAATCTAGGATTAGCTAAATCTCGATTCGCATATTAAAGCGCAATCCGTCTGCCAAGTCATATCTTAATGGAAAACACCTAAAAACCATATTTTAACGGTCGACTTTTAGGCTTACAATTATGCTTTCCTGCATCCTAAAATATCGAAAACATTGAAGATTGGGAGTAGGACAACATAATGGTAAACCTATGAGCAGAGTTCTCGCTGTCGCTCGCCATTGCGCCAAACTGCGACTACATTCTTCATTTGGCGAGTAAATAAGCGATTAGATTCGCCAAATTGCTAGTGCTCAATTTTTTCTATTTCTTTCTTTTCTTTTCCGTTTTTCATACACATGCATATTTTCAATAAATACATATTTTTTTAACATATTTGTTGCGGATAGTTGAAATTTTATTAATAACAATCGTTGACGCAGTTATAAAAACCTAGGTTATTTTAGAAGATATTTAAAAAAAAAGCGGGGGGGGGGTACATTAAAGGATTAAAGATTTTTTTTTTGTGTTACACGGCGAATCTATTTTGCTAATACTTTTTTCATTTGGTGAATGTTTTTTATTTTTAATTAGCCAAATTACTAACATTGGTCAAAAGTCAGCGAGAACACTACATATGAGTCAACAGCTAAAATCGGGTTTTGTAAATGTTTTCCACCAAGATGTAGCGTAGCAGATGGATTGCGTTTTAATATGCAAATCGAGATTTAACTAATCCTAGATTTTCACCCATGTACTCGATGAGATGGGTGTGTGTGCTGCCGCCTCCATGTCTTATGATTACAATTGAAATCTGGGTCACTATATTGTTTTTAAATAAAACAGTTACTACTTTACCATGTCACACTCGCTAAATTGAGACAGTAAAATATTTTTTAATTTAAAAGATAGAAAATAAAGTATAAATAGAAAATAAGGAATACATTTTTTTATAAAATGGTTATCAATTTTGCCAAGGTTGGCCAATTTTGCCAAAATATACAAATCGCCAAACTAATAGCCAAATTATACATATTGATTTAATTTTTATTTTAAATAACGAAAAAACAAATAATTAGCCGAATATAAAAAAAAATCGAAATAAAAACCACTTATTGACGTTTTAAACACGCGTATCGCATTTAATGTCACTGATTGTGACATTCACGATTACCCATTATAGACATTTAATCTTACATTTTGGCGATAAATTTTCGATCGACGGGATAACCAAGTAGTATCAATAATATTTTATTCAAAATTGTTTATTCATTTATTTTTATTATTTAACATAGGATGTATGCATTTTCTACCTTTGTACTTGATTTGGTACGATTGGGCAAACGTGTAAAAAAAATCCAGAAAAATTCTTATATAGTAAATCTTAATGTGTTATAATTATATCAATTATTTTTTTTTTCCAATTTGAAACAGGCATATCACAATCACAAATGTTTTATATTTTTTACTTTGAACAATTAGATTAATTAAAAAATTTTTTAGTCTTTATATTTATTTTAACTAATTTTAACACAAAAATCGTAATTTCTTTTTTTATATATAAAACGCGATTTTTAATATCTAATTCTAAAAGTCTCACACAGCAATATTATAAGATGAAAAGTCCATACATTTTTTAATCAAAATTCCATAAGCTGTGATCGTGGTCTAAATTTCAGCACATTTGTAAAACTAGTGGAGCATTAACCACATACAGCAGGTTTTTTTTTTTTTTTTTTTTTTTTTTTATTTAATCCAGTTGAATATATATTTAATAATAATAAATAATCTCATTTACTTTTACAGTGGAATATTTTATTTACTAAATAAGCATAAATACTGACCATGTTTTCTATTTAAAAATGTAAATACTTAACATAAGATTGAAGATTAATTTTAATATTTTATTATATTTAAATAGTTGAATATTTGTAATTCAATTATCAGTTATTTATTTTCCTAAAGTTCTGGTTCAGAAAATTTTAAGAAATTTTTAAATTATTCAGAAATTTAAAAATAAAAGAAAAATTAAAAGCTATTTCTTTAAGTGTTCTTTTAATTTGCATAGTCTGCAGTACAGCGCCGATTATACGGATTGTCCAATTATGGGATCAATCAAGGATCAATCAATTTTTTTCTCAAATTTAATAAACTTTTTTGAAGAGAAACTTATTTGAGAGCGGTAGGTTAAATTTTGCCAGATGTTTCGAAAGTTACCATTAAATGGCCATTTATTATATCTAAAACAATGAAATCGCCAAGAAAACCAAAAAGAAAAATACACAGAATCAACTGTTTTTAAAACCAATAAAGTTTCAATTATAACACACAAGAGTCCCGCATATAAATGTAAAGTGCCCTATCATCGTTCCCTAGTTGCTTTTAGGACCCTGGAAATTTTAATTTTCAGTGAAAATCTACCAAATTTCGATGTTGTATAGACTAATAATTCACACATATAGAAGCATGAGCTAATGTTGTGCAAAAAAGCTTTAACAATACGAAAAATTGTTTTGTTGAAAAGTATTTCAATATGAAAAAAAATGTCCCAAATTCGCCCCCCTGAAAAAAATCCAAAAAACCATGGATTAATTTATAACTAAATGAAAATTTATTTCTAAATAAATATTCAACTTAATTTACCTTAATTTAAGGTACAAGGAAATGTACTATTATTCCTAATAGTAAATGATAGCATCAATAATACCATAAAGGAAATTATCCATCCAAGCATGATAACATGTAAATAGACTTCTGAGCATGATTTGTGTGACCGTGTGCAGGACTGGAATCACTGAACCCATTGTTCCCCATGTTTATGATGAGAATAACGCTTTAAGCAAGTAGGACACTCTGCATCATTATCGTCATCATCGCTTAAATTAAAATTATGAAGAATTTTAACAGAAGAATCCCTTTGGTCATCAATGATGCTAGGTAGGTCATAATTGGACTTTTACACGGTGGATATTTTTCCACCCCCTTGAAAGTTGCAGTTATCAGAAGGTTTGTTTTTCAACTGAGCGATTTTTCTTTGCCTGGAGATTTTTCACTTTGTTTTTATGCAGTTATTCAGTGATCAATGTTGCTGAACCTCCTCGGGTTGAAGTTGCTGGTGTGATCAGTAACACTTCCCTGATCCCTTATCAAAATGAACTTATTTACAAAATTTAAAGCAAATCCTCAAGATGAAATCTATATATACCTACATACAAAATTGCAGGCACATTATTTATCAGGATTTACAGCGCTAAAAAGCGTTCCCATTTTCGTCGCCGATACGAAAATAAAAACTGAAATGGGGACGAAATTGGAACAAAGCTACTTCCCAATATAGCGATGCTTCAGTTCTTGTAAAATAAACTGAACATTGTTAAACTCATTTTATGATACTGTTAACATCTTACCTAAGTAGGATACATGCAATGAATAAAAAATAAATACTTACGATAAAGTAAATATCTTTCAACAAATGACGTAGCAAGAACTTAGATCTTCTAAAAATAGGAAATCCGATGCAAATAATACACGGATTCATCTTGGCGAGTGAAAATTTCACTTCAGAATCCTTTTATCTTCCGTTCGTTTTGCCTTGCATGACCTGTGGCGCCACTTTCAGAGAAGCGGAGAAATGAATGTGGACGAAATTAGGAAAGGGGACAAAATATGGGTACTTCACCTTATGTATGTGATGTCATGGTAAATCTGAAAGTAATCATTCATTCGATGCGTAAATTCTTGGAATGTTACAAGTATTTGAACTAACGAAGTTTTGAAGTAAGTATTCAATGGAATGCATGGTAATTCCATTTTAATCATGCGTTAGCTCATTTCCATAAATACCGACAAATTTGCCAGGCGTTGTTACAGGTCACAGAATGGCTAAAACATTAGAATACATTCAAAGATTTGAAGTTTCTCCATGGAATAAGAAGACATCTCGTCACCTGAGAATAAGAAATATCTATCTGTGTTTTTGAAAAAAATTACTTATCGATATAGAAATGTTCTATTTGTATCAATGAAGGCATTTCTGGATTAAAAAATTGTCATAACATAATCGTTATACCATATGTCAATTATAAATAACATCATTTTGATACAAAAATGCCTTCATAGATAGAAATAGATCCTACCTATATTGATAAGCCAGTTTTTTTTCAAAAACACAGATAGAACCTTATTATTCTCAGCTGATGATCTGTTTAGCTTTAATCTTTTATTGACAACACATTATTTGAAACTGTTCCCGCTTATATACTGAAACTCAATCTTATTCATAGTGGATGTTTAAAGAAATTTAGAAGTTAAAAAACTAACTTCATAAGAGATCTACTGGCAGCGGAGATGCCAACAAATTGAAAAATCGTACAAAATCTCTAAACTCTGCATTTTCGCCAATGCTCTTTCATTTTGATCAACTCGCAAGGTTACAATTCATGACGTCGCGCATTTTTGATTTGTAAAAGAACAAGAACGTCACGCTAAAAGGGCCAATGAAGATAATTTTGCAAAGAGTCCTGTCAGAAATGCGAAAGAGCTAAAAAGTGAGGAGTAAACAAGTAATTCCTAGGCGGGAAAAATTTTGCAATAAAAATAAGTAAAAAAGAATAAAAAAAGAAATGGCTCTTTTAAAAACATTCGAATTGACAATAAATAATAAAATTCGGACAAAAACGAGGGAACAATTTAAGAATAAATTGAAAGCATTATATTTAAGTAAAATAATGATTAAGGAGAATTTAATAGAATTAATGATATTATTAAAAAATAGGAAATTAGTGAACATGCCGGTAATTTAGAGTAATAAAAAGAAAATAAAAGAAGATATCGCGAAAGAAAAGTGAATAATATAACATACATATGATACGAAAATCCTATTATCATAGATGGACAGATGATGAAGAGACGAAACGAAAATGATGATACGAATGATGACGATTGATGATAAGAAAATTATTTATCACAGATGAACGAATGATTTCCCCATAGATTTCGTGGCCGGAGAGATACGGCAAATGGACATGAAATAATAGGCAATTTCTCCAATTAAAACAAGGGATAAAGCCATTAGTACTTTATTGTTGTATAAGTTCACAAAATTACTCCACATCGCAACCAGATCTTAATAAGTCCGCCACTCATGAACAACTAAATGATCAAACTTCACATCTTGAAAACAAAATAGCAAAAACGTTCTATTTAACTACTTCTTTTGACAAGTTCCTTTTGGCAGTTGAAAAATCAGAAAAAATCAGAAAACTAAAATGATGATACGAATGATGATAATTGATGATATGAAAATTATTTATCACAGATGAACGAATGATTTCCCCATAGATTTCGTGGCCGGAGAGATACGGCAAATGGATATGAAATAATAGGCAATTTCTCCAATTAAAACAAGGGATAAAGCCATTAGTACTTTATTGTTGTATAAGTTCACAAAACTACTCCACATCGCAACCAAATCTTAATAAGTCTGCCACTCATGAACAATTAAATGATCAAACTTCACATCTTGAAAACAAAATAGCAAAAACGTTCTATTTAACTACTTCTTTTGACAAGTTCCTTTTGGCAGTTGAAAAATCAGACAAATTTTGAACTTTGAGCCAGTGTCAGCCCGTTTTAAGGGGCGAAAATACACGGAGCATTACAGCCTTAGTGCCGAACACCAATGACCGTGCGTCTGTGGACGGGAATAGGGTGTATCCAATTACGTTATTGGCTACAAAGTAGGACATCACGTTCGAACTATATTCATGACGCGAAAGCCTGCCATATTGAAAAGATGTATGCTGGCTAAAAGATGGAAATGAATTATGGGATTGCAGACGATATTTAATAAAATATTAAAAATAAAACTTCCGAAAGAATATTTTTCATTCTAAAAAGGAGAAATGAAATAATAAAATAGATTAAGTTCTAAATAAAAGATTGACATTTTAATAATACAACTGTGTTGTTTTAAGAAAATAAATAGTAGATTACGCCGAATTAAGGAAAAGGGGAATTCAGATGATAATTAAAATTTAGAATATTACTGAAATATAAGTAAAAGTAGAGTTTTATAAGAATTCGGAACAAAATCGAAACGGGAAAATGGCGTAAAATTTTTATTATTACACATATATATTTTTTTCTCCCAGGAAATCCTTTTATCTTCATCATTTCTCTGAAGAGGGTAAAAAAATTGCTTCTTTTATTTTAAAAAACTAACTCTATCTCTGCTCGTGTTTGTTCGTACAGTATATATATATACATTTACTAATTTGTAAGTGCACCTCTATGTATAAATTTGCACGAATTTTATAGAAAATAAAAATTAAAAAAATTGTACTTCAAATTCTCTTCGAAATACATCATTTGTCATATTCTAAAATGTACACTAGTGGAATTAACAATCTTAAGCCTAGAAATAATATTAAAGAAGTTACCTAAAAAACATTGAACCATTTGTTTAAGTTGTAGAATTATCCGGATTGGCCTCGATTCCCACCGGCCCAGAAAATCGACGCTCTACTGTATATGCATAAGTAACTCTCTTATTAACTCCTATGAGATAGATTAGAAGGGCTTTAAATATCCCTAATTAAGGTAAATTTTACCGCTACATTTCGACATTCTGTAATGCATTAGATGTATTTTATTAAATCCACCAATTTAGGATATTTGTACATTACATCTGAACAAAATGACATGATTAATTAAAAAATTTTATGGTCAGACAATACAAAAACACTTTTTAAAATATATTAAAAACAATTAAAATAAGCTTTGTAGACGTTTTGAACCAAAAACTGATTCCCCTTTTCAGAAATTTTTACTTTTACTTTTTTAAATGTCATCTTTCATAACTATAGCGTTTTTTTTTTTTTTTTTTTTTTTTTTTTTTTTTTTGTACTGAAGAGAAACAAAATTTAAGTCCGAAAAATCTAGATATGTATTTTAATTTTTTTAAATGTATTTTTAAATTGTCTGACTATAATTTTTTAATTAAATCTACCAGTGTTTAATATGTATTCTAATTGCATTAGTTTACTATCAACAAATTTTATTTTTTGTTATGAATATCGTAATAGGCATTTTCGACTAGTTATGTATACACTTATGTGCTTGTGTATGTATATTTACGCACGAATGCATGTAATGCATCCTATCCCTTTTTCTTTTTCACACTCGCAGAAAATTTCATTTGTACGTGCGTGTACGTATGATACATATAAGAGAAAATTGTGTATAGTAATGTACAAAAATAAATTTTTCTAAAATAGGGTTGAAAACTTGTTTTCCGTCTTAAATATGTTAATGCGCAATATATAATCTAACTGTATTTATTTACTACAAAAAACCTTATATATGCTCTAAATCGCAATATACATTTTGTATTATATATATATGCACTGATTTGTATAGAAATATTTGCATATATGAGAATTATTGCGTTTTATCTCTACTTCCATAATTTTAATGATATCATTTTTATTTTTGAGCCTCGCGCAGACGATACTTTTTTTTTTGTTGACAAATGGATTTGCTTTAGAATGTTTCTATTGAACAGAAAACGTAGCTACGAAATGTTATTGAGGTTAAGTTTTAAGAAAATAGTGTGATGCGCGCAAAATAATACATATTTTACTGTGATCGTTACTACATAAGATTTTTTTTCGGGCGTTTAACATATGTTGCGTAAGTTCTACAAAATATTATGAACATTCATATCGAAGATACAGAAACAGCTTAAGATATCATTTGATCTTCCGAAAGATGAACATACTAAGCTTGATTAATACATTCGTGTGCTCTAATATTACGATATTTTTAGTTTTGAAATGAATACTGATAATTTAACTAAGAAATATACATAATATTGAAGGCAAAGTCTTATAGTAAGATTCATTACGTATGTAAGCATAAATAAGCACGAATGCATGTGCTGAATTTAGGCTAATCCTTCATAATCTTCACAAACAATGAGAACATGTATGCGTACATGTACACACACACATACAGAAAAAAGTTGCAAGAATTAATTATGCTTTTTTTTTTAATGTAGCGTTTAAAATGTATTTCACATTCGAAGTAGCGTTATATATACATCTCGTATTAAGTGAAAAATATAACACCAATAAATAAAATAAAAATCACTTTTAAGCTTTACGTATTAAAATTAATGGTACAGCAGTTAAACATTTGCCTATACGAAAATTTAATCCCAAACACAATTACTTCACTTGTCTAGTTAGGCATTTAAAATGAATGGCGTATGAGAACGTGATATAATAAAAGAAACGGAAATTCTGTTAATGTTTATTTACTCTAATAATTATATTTCAATCCAAAAAACTGCTACTTCTACTTTCAGCTCAAATAATTATTGGCACTTACATTTCAAATCGAAGCGACTTATTTGCATAAATGAACAACAGTTAGTTATCAAAATATTCTCTCATGATGTGTTCGGGAAATACAACCCGAAAGTATTAAAAAGTTTTAAATTAAATATATATTTTTAATTTATAACGTCTTGTTTATTATTATAGTCTTCTATTAAGTAAACCAGTGAGCTATTTAAAGTTCACATTACATATTTTATCTCGCCCATTAAAAGTTAAACTCAACACATAGAGATGGAGACAAGAATTGCCAATATAAAAAATTTCTTTTCTACTCTACATCAGCTTTTAAGAATGAACAGAGTAATCTAGGTATTTCAATTTTTACAATGGTATATTGAGCATAAAGCTTTCCAGGGAGCAAGTACCCTTGAAAGTGGCCTGTCACAAAGCATCAGCTTCGTCATTTTGCTTTATAAATTTCTTTTTGTCCAACACTATTTCGAAGGTAAGTCTCGCTAAAATCTTTCACCCGCGCGTTTTTTTGTCACCCCCTATTTGAAAAGAAAAGTCGAACGAAATCATTTTAAAATTTTATGTTCCCCATTCCTGCGATTTTATGTCGCAGACCTTTTCTTCGGTCCATATATTTTTCCAGAATGAAAAAGTAAGAAAAGTGTCTACCTTTACTCATATCTCGCTCAGCATATTTAAGATTCTTTATATTTTCGATGAATATAGGAAAAAAAAAGTTAAATGTGTCAGATATTTCTTTCTAAATTTTACTGTAAAATGCTACGTGAAATATCTCAACGCAACATCGAAGCGATTTTTTTTTTTGGATTTAAAGTATCGAACTTTACCTAAAGAGTCCACATTTATGAAAAATCTTTCATAAAAAGTTTATTAAATAAATTAGATTTTGAAATTATAAGATTTTAAAAACTTCACCTTCTATATAAACATTTTAATGAATAATTTATATTCCTTGAGAAAGGTGTTACCAAAAATTAAAAACAAATAACATTCACATGTTTCGGTCCTAATCTCGCAAGAACCTTAATCAAAATAAACATAAAAATACAACTCATCTTACGATCAATACAAATGACGCGACAATGAGATGCAAACAAAAACCACACAAAATATTGTAAACAAGTTGAAAATTGCACGTGAAGCGTAGCAATTTAGGTGCGTTCGTACGATAACGAAGTTTTAAAAATATTACTTTCATATATCAATCTCATAAAATTGTAAACAGTGAATTACAATTAAAATGCTCATCAAACAATGTTCTCCCTATACCATTACGTAATGGAATACTTTTGTGTGGCCTTGTAAATCAATAACAAATGTTCTTTGCGCCACAAATTATGTAAGATGTATATTATAATATGTACTTTATAGTTGCATATAAATTTTATTAAGTTCGCATGAGTGTAACACGATTAAAATGCATTTGAAACATTTTTTCCCACTGACCGTAATGTAACGGAATACTTTTGATTGTCCCTGTAATTGATCTATGCATCCGAGTTTCATAAAATTTGAAATGACTCCACAAAATTATGTAATAATTATGTATTTTAAATTTCAAACGATTCGGTTGGGTAGTTTTTGCGTTGTTATATGCGGACAGACAGACAGACGGACAGACGGACGGACTGAACGACCACTATAGGTGCTACGTATTACATAATTACGAACGCACCTAAAAAATGAATTAAAGAAAGACCATGATTTAAAATAATTTTAAAAGTTTGTTCATACCCTTTAAGCTTTCAAGAAGAATTTACTTATAAACTCTAACCATAACTTACGAATAATAAAAGAAACAGTATCATTGCAAACAACCTTTTTACGCATAAAAATTCAATGGACTTACGAGAACAACTTGATACGAAACGCAATTTGCTTGCATTAAGCAGAATTTTTATTCTCCCCCCCATTTGAATATAATCTAAATAAATCAGTGTTAGGACGACTAAATTTAATGTCATATTCCTGTTCACCTTTTCTAATTTCAAGCTTTCTCCTCAGTCATGGCTATCTATTTAATAATTTAAGTCACATTTATCTGTAATATAAATTGTTTATTCAAAAATCAAAATTTCTTTTCTACTCTGCACCAGCTTTTAAAAGAATCAACAGAGTAATCTAGGTATTTCACTTTTTACTGTCTTATATTTAGCATGAAGCTTTCCCTGGGCCAAGTACACCGTGGAATTGGCCTGTCACAAAGCATCAGCTTCGTCATTTTGCTTTATATATTTCTTTTTATCCAACACTATTTTCGAGGTAAGCCTAGCTAAAATCTTTCACCCTCGCGTTTTTTTCTCACCCCCTACACTGTAAAAAAAAAACCTGTAAAGGTTCTAAACATTTTCTAGGAAACTGGGATTCCAAGAACTTTTCATGTAACGATAACAGGAAAAATCCATGTAACCGATTCTAAAACTTGAGTTTTTGTTGTTACCGTTACAGGAAAAGTTCTTGGAATCCCAGTTTCCTAGATAAAGTGTAGTGCCTTTACAGATTTTTTTTTTTTTTTTACAGTGTATTTGAATAAAAAAGTCGCAAGAAATCACTTCAAATCTTTATGTTCCACATTCCTGCTATTTTATGTCGCAGACTTTTTCTCCGGTTCATATATTTTTTCCCGAATGAAAAAGTAAGAAATGTGTCTACCTTTACTTATATCTCGCTCACCATTTTTAAGATTTTTTATATTTTTGGTGAATAAAAGAAAAAAAAAATTAAATGTCTTACATGGGTTTTTTTTCTAAATTTTACTGTAAAATGTTATGTGAAAAATTACAACGCAACATCGAAGTGAAAAAAAAAGTTTTTTGTTGAATTTTAAATGTTGAACTTTCTTTAAAAAGCTCAAATTTATTAAAAATCTTTCATTAAATGTGAAGGGTGAGTTCTAATTCAGTTAAATGATATTTCAATAAAAATACATAAATTTATGCCTACCTTGCTAAGCGTCTTCTTTAAGGATGATAATTTTCTTATTTGGTTAGGGCAATTTTCAATGTGGCTGGAAGAATAGTAAATTATTATTATATTCGATGTGTTCTTTAAAACAAATAAGATGTACACTTCCGTTTTGGATAGACAGATTCTTTAATTACATAGATTTATGATAAATGAGGCACATTTTACGTTAATCCACAGACGAGAACAAGAGTTTTAAATCTTGAATTTTAGAGTTCTTTAAAAAAAGAAATATTATCGGAGCTGAAAAGTTTTGCTTCCGATTTAACAGTTTCAGGAAAATGTCAACATCATCCGCTGAGAATCATTTCGGGAGGGGGAAAAAATACAGCTCTGCAGAAAATGTGACGTCAGTGTAAAAAAATGTTTTTGATTAATTTCTTTCGTTTCAGGACAAGAGTTTCATAGTGCTGCCATCTGGCGTAGCGCTTTGGAAACAAATAAGTTTTTTAATGAAGAAAAGTCTTTTTCCATCAAAATGTTTATTAAACCTATTCGATTTTGAAAACACAAGATTTTAAGAACTTCAACTTTAATATAAACACGCGTTTTGGTCTTAATATCATAAGAGCCTTAATCATAAAAAAAGTAAAAATACAAATCGTTTGACGGTCAATACAAGTAACACGCGACAATGAGATGTAGACAAAAACCACGCAATCTATTTAAAAAAATGAATTAAAGAAAAACCGTCATTTAAAATTATTTTCCAAATTTCTTCATCCTATTCAAGCTTTCACAAGGAATTTACTCATAAAATCGAAACATAACTTACGAATAATAAAAAAAAAAAATATTGTCATTGCAAACAAACTTTTTACGCATATAAATTTCAATGGACTTACGAGAACAATTTGATTCGAAACATAATTTGCTTTAATTAAACATAAATTTTATCCCCCCATCTGAATATAATCTAGATAAAACAGTGTTAGTACGACCAAATTTAATTTCAGATTCATGTTCACCTTTTCTAATACCAAGATTTCTCCCCAATCATGTCTGAATCACCATTATCTGCAATATAAATTGTTTATTCAAAAATCAAAATTTATTTTCTGCTCTGCACTAGCTTTTAAGTATGATGAGAGTAATCTAGATACTTCACTTTTTACTGCCGTATATTAAGCATGAAGCTTTCTCTGAACCAAGTAGACCGTGGAATTGGCCTGTTTATAAAGCATCAGGTTCGTCATTTTGCTTTGTAAATTTCTTTTTATCCAATACTATTTTGGAGATAAGCCTCGCTAAAATCTTTCACTCTCGCGTTTTTTGTCACCCCCTATTTGAACAAAAAAGTCGAAAGAAACCATTTTAAATTTTTATGTTTCCCATTCCTGCGATTTTATGTCACAGGCCTTTTCTCCGGTTCATATATTTTTCCAGAATGAAAAAGTAAGAAAGGTGTCTACTTTTACTCAAATCTCACTCACCATTTTTAAGATTTTTATATTTTCGGTGAATATAAGAAAAAAAGTCAAATATGTTAGATATTTCTTTGTGAATTTTACTGTGAAATATCACAGAGCAAAATCGAAGCTAAAATTAAATGTTTTTTGTTGAATTTCAAATATTGAACTTTACCTAAATATTTCCCCATTATTGAAAATCTTTCATAAAACCTTTATTATATCCATTAGATTTTGAAATCACAAGTTTTTAAGAGCTTTGCTTTTTATATAAAAATATTAATAAACAATTTATATTCCTTGAGACAGGTGTTACCAGAAATTAAAAACAAATAATATTCACATGTTTCGAATATAATCTGATAAGAACTATAATTATAATACATATAAAAATACAAATAGTTTTACGTTCAATACAAATGGCGCGCGGCAATTAGATGTGAACAGATACCACACGCTCTATTGTAAAAACAATGAAATTAAAAATAAATCATGATTTAAAATTATTTTCCAACTTTGTTCATCCTATTCAAGCTTTCACGAGGAATTTATTCATAAACTCTAACCAAAACTTAGGAATAATAAAAGAAACAGTATCATTGCAAACAAGCTTTGGTACTTCTAGGTTATCCCGTCGACCAAAAAATTATCGCAAACTATAAGATTAAATGCCAATAATGGATGATCATGAATGTCACATTCAATGACATTAAATAATATTCACGTGCTTAAAATGTCATTAAGTGATTTTAATTTCGTTTTTTTATTTAAATTGTTATTATTATTCCACTAATTATTTGTTTTTTCGTTATTTAAAATAAAAATTATGTCAATATGTATAAATTGGCGAAATTGGTCGACGGGATAATAGCGAAGTACCCAAAATTTTTACGCGTATAAATTTCAATGGACATACGAGAAAAATTTGATACGGAACATAATTTGCTTGCATTAAGCAGAATTTTTATCCCCCCATTTGAATATCATATATATTATAAAGCAGAAGTTCTGAAACTTCCAAACGAGTGTTTTCAAAAACTACCCGATGGATTTTTTTGCGGATTGTATCAAATATTTTTCCGAAGGTTTATGATTCAAATTTACAGGGATAACTCTGATTTTTCGTCGTAAATTTCGTATTTTTCGGTTATTTTTGACAAAAGGGTTGCCAGTAGCTGTTTTTGGCGAAAATTATAATTGCTAAAAGAATTAAAATGGCTATATCTATTAGAAATATTACAAATATCTTACAAATAATAGCAGAAAATAACTACTGATATTATTAATAATAATAAAGAAAGACCGCTTAAATGAGGCGTAATATTATAAAAATATATTTATCTTGAAAATGAAAAAAATATTTATAATGCTTAAAAAATAACGCGAAATATAACAATTGGTTCAACTTTTGGCGACTTATCTCTGGTGTTAGAATAAAAACATGAATTTCAAAAATTGATTAAATGAATTTTGAATGATAGTTATTTCCCTTTTTATTATTTTCTTTCTCTTTTTTATCGAATTTCCGTATAATATAAGTTACAGCAGAAAAAAGCAGATCTGATTGTAAAAGACGCTGTAAGTTGTGAGTTACATATTCGTTTCTATACGATTTTCATCTTGCTTTTGTCGCCAAAGAATGTGTTTTTACGCCGAAAATGCACTACCTACTTAATGCCTGACATAGGTTCTTAATGTTCGCTATGATGTTTTTTTTTCAAGTGAAGATAATTTTTAGAGTATATTTTAATATTTAATCGTAAATTATATAGATATGAGTATAACTCTTTTATTTCTTTTTGCGAATGTTTTTATTGTTAATTTAATTTTTCTTGCGCCACTTCTTCAATTTCACTTACAGGAAAAATTACAGTTTTAAAATTTAGAAACTGAAGAAGGAAAGATTATCCTGTCGATTAAAAATCTACCGCCAAATTCCAAGATTAAATGTCAATAATGAATGATCATAAATGTAACATTCACTTGACATTAAGCATAATATAAATATTAATTATGTCATCAAATGATTTTTAATTCGACATTTTATTTCTACTTTTATATATGCTCTGCTAATTTGTTTTTCGTTATTTAAATGAAAATTTATGCTAATCTATATAATCTGGCTAATAGTTTGGCGATTTGTATAATTTGTCGAAATTGGTCGACGGTATAACCAAGTAGTACTGAAGAAATTTTGCAATTCAAAGGAAATTTATGCAATTATGCGTTATTACTATAGCTAAATTCAACATTTTGAAATAAAAAATTCCCGCTGAATAAAATTTACAAGTCTTTTTTAACTAACCATTTCCTCTTCAATATTTCTTCTATCAATATTTTGCTATTCTCTTTCGCGCAGGCTAAAAAAAATGTATTTTAAATATTTTATTAGATAAAACGTAAATAACATTTTTCTATTTTTTAAAAATATTTTTTAAATCTAATTCTACCATTATGTGTCTTACAGGACAAAGTAGCAGAATTACTTTTAAAATGGTTTTATCTGTTAATTGCATATTATTTGTTTATTTGGGTGTTTGAATTTACTTTTGTCATCAAACAATGCGATTTTATACCAAGAAGGCATAAGCCGGAGCGATGTTCGCAATTACTAAATTATCTTACTCTCTTTTAAATGTGTGAGAGCATTTTTAGGATATTTTTTTATGTTGATTGTAAATATATAAATAGCAGTTATAGAAAAAAAAATGCGTATAATGCTTAAATTTTAGTATAAATGTCTTCCTCATCCAAACTGTAAAATAATTTAATTGCAACTTTTTGAAGCTTTGGCGCAGATGTCATATACGCATCATTTTCGCACGATTGCAACAAAATAGCGATTTTATGCCTCACATGGTAAACTGACTATGGTTGTTTATTTATTAATAAACTATTTATTAACTTTCATTTTGTTTTTTAAAATAATATAAATCATTTTGTTCTATAGCTATTAATTAAACTTTTTTATTTATTAATTTTTTTCAAATAATAAAAAATAATTAAAAAATATTTATGAAATTGGTAATTAAAAACCAAGTTTTCTCCAAATTGGCGCCAGAAAAAAATTGCGCCAATGTGGTGCATACATGACATCTGTGTCAAAGTTTTTTTTCACTATACATAAGTAGGGAAAATGCAGTATAAATACCGATTACAGTTTTTTCCAAATATGGAAATTTTGTCACAGATTTGGTCATATACTCATCGACTTATCTCACTGGCGCAAAAATGGCATTATTTGCCTTATATGGTAACCCAGCTATAGTTGTTTATCTGATGATAAGTTGTTTATTTACTTTAATTTTCTTTTTTGAAATGATATTTGTTGTTTTGTTCTGCAGTTACTTTTTTATTTATTGTTAATTGCTGTTTAAAATGATAGAAAATAATAAAGTACATATAAATTTATTTGGTATTCTAAAACGAGGATTTTGCAACATTTTAGTTGCAAGAAAATCATGTTAAACCTATTGCGTATATGATGTATGTGTAGGAATCTTTTGTGAAATATGAAAAGTGTAAATTGGCTACTACTTGATTATCACGTCAACCAATTTCGCCAAATCGTTCGCCAAATTATACAAATTTACATATTTTATCTTAAATAACAAAGAGAAAATACTTAAATAGGAAAGAGCAAACAATTTTGTTTTCATTTTTCAGGAGGAAATTTTGCAATAATAAAGTAATTGCTGTAGTGAGAATTTTAATATGTGGTTTTTTTTTATCATTGGCAACTTTCTGTAACGAAAAATGTTTATTTTTGTCCTGCCATTGTTTTGTAAGAGCTGGTTTTGTCAAAGCCATGTTAAGGTGGTATTCAAAATTTTGAACCCTTCCCAATTACCACCCCCTTGGGGCGATTTTGCTCATCTGCAATTCCCACTGAGCTATTAACCATCTCAATGTACCTGACGAGTTTGAAGATGAGTCTTTCATAATTGTACCTTTTATCGCGCGGACAAAATTTAATACGTATATATATAAAGTTTATATATATATTAAATGGGAGTAGCTTTGGGTTCCTGGCTTATTACATAATGAAAAGTTGTGAAAAAAAAATTCAGAAGTTGTACCGTGGTAACGACTGTAATAATTAATATTTCTTCAGATAAGGGGAAACTTTAAATCCTGTTGCCATAATGGTCTCATTTCGCTTAAAAATGTGTACTGTTAGTAATAAACTAAAATAGTTACTTCTAAATAGCTGGTTTTTGTCCAACGTTTAAGATAATTTAATATCACAATGGTGTATAAATCGTTTTCAGCAATGAGCAAGGTGCTGCTGGAGGTCCAAATTATTTAAAATGCAAATTTAAATTCACCAGTTCGTTTCATCAACGGTTGATTTTGAAATATTAACCAGCGCAGCGGGCATAGCCTGCTAGTAATCTAAATAAATCAGTATTAGTACGACTAAACTTAATGTCATATTCATGTTCACCTTTTCTAATTTCAAGCTTTCTCCTCAATCATGGCTATCTATGTAATAATTTAAGTCACCTTTATCTGTAATATAAATTGTTTATTCAAAAATCAAAATTTCTTTTCTACTCTACACCAGCTTTTAAGAATGAACAGAGTAATCTAGGTATTTCATTTTCTACTATCGTATATTGAGCATGAAGCTTTCCCTGGACCAAGCAGACCGTGGAATTGGCCTGTCACAAAACATCAGCTTCGTCATTTTGCTTTATATACAGTAAAACCTCCATAACGGACACTCCCGAATAGCGGACACCTCTATTTAACGGACAGTTTTCAAATCCCCACTCCCAAAACTTAAATTTTTGTATGTTTAACCTCGGAATAACGGACATTCCGAATAGCGGACAGTAATTTTGGCAAAAAAGAATGAAAAATTATTTTTTAACGAGGAAAAAAAATAAAAATCCTTTAAATTTATCAGGGCAATGTGTCACAAATATTGTGATCACAGATAAATGTGGGGATGAGATGGAGTAAATCCCCTTTTCCCCTATATTTATCTGTGATCACAACCTCCCCCTCCTCGGATGATATGAAATTGTATGCTTTTCAAAAGCAGAAAAATACAGTAAACAGTTATACATTTTTTTTTTTTACGAAAAAAAAAAAAATATTCAAACTTCGCATTGAAAAATAAATTACATGTAATCGCAAGTAAAAGCAAACTTTTGTAACAATTTTTTTTTTTTTTTTTTTTGTAAGAATGTAATAAACAAAGGATAAAAATTATTCACAATTTTATTTCAGTGTTATTGCTTTAAAAATTATTTTAATTTCTGGTTAATCATATAATAGAGGTTTTAGGACATTTTAAAATCGATTAATGAAACATTAAGCATTCATTAGCAATTTTTCTATGTCTGAGATTTTCCCAAAAGCGGACACCTCCGAATAGCGGACATTTTCTGCGATCCCAAGGTGTCCGTAATTTAGAGGTTTTACTTTATTTCTTTTTATTCAACACTATTTTGGAGGTAAGACTTGCTAAAATCTTTTACCCTCGCGTTTTTTGACGCCCTCGATTTGAACAAAAAGGTCGCAAGAAATCATTTTAAAATGTTATGTTCCCCCATTCCTGCGATTTTATGCCGCAGACCTTTTCTCCGGTTCATATATTTCTTTTGGAATGAAAAAGTAAGAAACCTTTACTCGTATCTCGCTCAATATTTATAAGAATTTTTATATTCTCAGTGAATATAAGAAGGGAAAAGTTATATGCGTTAGATATTTCTTTCTGAATTTTACTATGAAATGTCACGTGAAAAATCACAACGCAATATTCAAGCGAAAAGTAATTTTTTTTGTTGTTGAATTTAAAATATTGAATTATACCTAAATAGTTCACATTTATTAAAAATTTTTCATAAAAAGTTTATCAAATAAAATAGATTTTGAGGAGATTGAGATGTGTTACCAAAAATTAAAAACAAATAACATTCACATATTTCGGTCCTACGTCAATCATAATAAAAATAAAAATACAAATTGTTTCACAGTGAATACAAAGGAGGCGACAATAAGATGTAAACAAAAACCACGCAATCTATTGTAAAAAAAAAAAGAATTAAAGAAAGACCATTATTTAAAATTATTTTCAAAGTTTGTTCATCCCATTCAAGCTTTCACGAGGAATTTACTTATAAACTTTAACTTACGAATAATAAAAGAAACAGTATCATTGAAAACAAACTTTTTACGCATATAAATATCAATGGACTTACGAGAACAATTTGATACGAAACATAAACATCATTAAACAGAATTTTTATGGCCCCATTAGGATATAATTTAAATATACCAGTGTTACTAAGATTAAATTTAATGTCATGTTCATGTCCAGCTTTTCTAATTCCAAGCTTTCTCCTCAGTCATGCCTATGTAATAATTTAAGTCACCTTTATCGTAATATAAATTGTTTATTCAAAAATCAAAAATTCTTTTCTACTCTGCAACAGCTTTTAAGAATGAAAAGAGTAAACTTGGTATATCACTTTTTAGTATCGTATATTGAGCCTGAAGCTTTCCATGGACCAAGCAGAAGAATTGACCTGTCACAAAGCATCAACTTCGTCATTTTGCTTTATATATTTCTTTTTATCCGACATCATTTTCGAGGTCAGCCTAGCTAAAATCTTTCACCCTCGCGTTTTTTTTGTCACCCCCTATTTGAACAGAAAAGTCGCAAGAAATCATTTTAAATTTTTATTTTCCACATTCCTGCGATTTTACGTCGCAGACCTTTTCTTCGGTTCATATA
The DNA here is from genome assembly GCA_964019185.1 of Maratus speculifer. Taxonomy (NCBI): domain Eukaryota; kingdom Metazoa; phylum Arthropoda; class Arachnida; order Araneae; family Salticidae; genus Maratus; species Maratus speculifer. The sequence continues at coordinate 408,457,759 of OZ025294.1, forward strand.
TTTTTTTACAGAATGAAAAAGTAAGAAACCTTTACTCGTATCTCGCTCACCATTTATAAGAATTTTATATTCTCAGTGAATATAAGAAGGGAAAAGTTATATGCGTTAGATATTTCTTTCTGAATTTTACTATGAAATGTAACGTGAAAAATCCCAATGCAATATCGAAGAAAAAAGTAATTATTATTATTATTATTATTATTATTATTATTATTTTTTTTTGCTGTTGAATTTAAAATATTGAACTTTACCTAAATAGTTCACATTTATTAAAAATCTTTTATAAAAAGTTTATTAAATAAATTAGATTTTGAAATCACAAGATTTTAAAAACAATAATTAACTTTTTAATAAACAATTAACTTTTTAATAAACAATTTATTTTCCTTGAGAGAGGTGTTACCAAAAATTAAAAACACAAGATGAATGTAGATTCTACCATTGCAGAATTCAGTTTCGCCTCCGATTAGAAAAAAAATATCGATAGAAGTTTTTTAGAAGGGCGACCCCGTTTCGATTGCAATGAACTAACTTCATTTTTCTTGTGTTTATCAATATAATAGCAAACAGAACGGCGTGAAATACCCAATTGAATAGCAATTTCTCTCTGAGACATTGGAATTGCGGAATAATAAAGAGATACTATTTGACGTGCTACTTCTTCATTGAATAGATTCATCAAAAACGGATTTTTTCTTTAGTTTAAACGCTTTTTTATAGACGCTGAGTTAAAGGAAATGCAATTTAACAATAAAACGAATGGAATCCCATCGAATTCGACGAATGAAATGTTTAAAAGACCCGATCGATTTGGTTTTAAAAAAAAGCAAAAGTAATTACATTATTGAATCAATATATAATAAATATATTTACAAAGTAAATGTCAAATTTGCCAGTTACAATTTTGCATGCAAATATTCGCACAAGTACAGTTAAAATTGTAATATGAGTGCCGGCGAAATCCAGAAATTTTATTTTATATGCACTCACAGAAAAATAGCTTTATTTAAAAAAAAAGTAATATCGGGTACTACTAGGTTATCCCATCGACCAAAAAATTATCGCCAAACTATAAGATTAAATGCCAATAATGGATGATCGTGAATGTCACATTCAATGGCATTAAATACAATTCATGTGTTTAAAATGTCATTAAGTGATTTTTATTTCGACTTTTTATTAATATTTTTATTAATATTCTACTGATTATTTATTTTTTCGTTATTTAAAATAAAAATTATGTCAATATGTATAATTTGGCTATTAATTTGGCGAAATTGGTCGACGGGATAACAGAGTAGTACCTAATATCGTTATGAGTAAAAATACGATGTTTTAAATAGTGACGTCATTTTCTCTTCAAATGTTCTTTAAAAGTTACTCTTTATGAAAAAGACATCCATAATAATATTGTAATTCCCATTTATCTGGTTGCTGAATGACATAATTTTCCTCGTTTGAAATTTCTCTTATTTTGATTTAGACATTAATTTTTATCATATATTATTTTCTGTTATTTTATTTACATTATTAATATTATTTCTCAGTAAATATATTTTTTTTAACTCAATTAGTGCATAATTATACGCAATCATTTTAGAAAATAAATTTTTATTATCGAGAGAAAAGCTAAACTGTGTTGCCACCATTTTGAAGAAATGTCATGAAAAAGCTTTTAAAATTAAAAATAAAATATAAAAATGGAAATAAATTAAAAAATAATTAAAATGGGCACAACTACAAATAAATAGCTTTCATTTAAAAAAATAATTATCAAAATCGGTTGACTAGAAAATTCAGGGCTGATGACACGACATTTTTAGCTTGTCTGAAAGAAATAGCCTCGGAGGCTAAAATAACATTCACAATTTTCAGTTTTAGTCTCACAAGAACCTTAATCAAAATAAAAATAAAAATACAAATTATTTTGCAGTGAATACAAATGACGCGACAATGAGATGTATGCAAAAACCACGCAATCTATTTTTTAAAAAATTAAATTAAAAATATATCATGATTTAAAATTATTTTCCAACTTGATTCATCCCCTTCAAGCTTTTACGAGGAATTTACTTATAAACTCTAACCATAATTTACGAATAATAAAAGAAACAGTATCATTCCAAACAAACTTTTTTTACACATATAAATTTCAATGGACTTATGAGAACAATTTGATACGAATCATAATTTGCTTTCATTAAGCAGAACTTTTATCTGCCCATCTGTATATAATCTAGATAAAGCAGTGTTAGTATGACCAAATTTAATGTCAAATTCATGTTCACTACCTTTTAAGTATAAACAGAGTAATCAAGGTCTTTCACTTTTTACTGTCGTATATTGAGTTTGAAGCTTTCCCTAAAACAAGTAGACCATGGAATTGGCCTGTCACAAAGCAACAGCTTCGTAATTTTGCTTTATAAATTTCTTTTTATCCAAAGTTATTTTGGAGGTAAGCCTCGTTAAAATCTTTCACCCTCGCGGTTTTTTTTTTTTTTTTTTTTTTTTTTTAGGTAGCTTTCATTACAAAAAGTAAAAAGCTACCTATTGCAGCCGTCCGGAGGAAAGCACTTCCGGAAAATTTTGGTATATTTTCACGGATCATGACCCCCAGACCCCAAAACCATCCTCCGTTCAAATGTTGACATATATATATATATATATATATATATAACCATATATATATATATATATATCTGATTTTTGTCATGCGATAACTAACGTATTTATGAACCGATTTGAATGAAACTTGGTATGTACATAGTACATAAAAATGTCTCGACCGAGTTCGATGGGCAGCATCATCCGCCATTTTGTTTCAAAATGGCGGCCATTTTAAATTTTTTAAAAAATTTAAAATTTAAAATTCAATGCGAAAAAATTAAAAGTTGAAAAATATTTTTCTTTTACGTGTTAGAACTTAAAACAACGATTCCAGAACACTTTTTATTTTGTCTATATCTTAAAAAATGATTGAGTTATAGCACTTTGAATTTTTCTTATGGCTGACATTTTGAAACGATCTGATTTTTGTCACGTGATAACACGCGTATTTATGAATCGATTTGGATGTAACTTCGTGTGTACATAGTATATACTGAGGACTGAATCGAGTTCGATACTCAGTTCTATCCGCCATTTTATTTCAAAATGGCGGCCATTTAAAATTTTTTATAAATTTTAAAATTGTAAATTAAATACAAGAAAGTGAGAAATTGAAAAAGATTTTTCTTTTATGCATTTGACCTTGATACAAAGATTCAGAGCATTTTTTGTTTCGTCTGTATCTTACAAAATGGCGGAGTTATCGCATATATATATTAATCGATTTCAATATGAGTGTGCATGTGCTCCTGAATTAAGATTTCGACCAAGCTCATGATCAAGTTCTACTAATATAACTTAATTTAAAATAAATATATAAGCATATGAAAGCTACCTCTTCCTCCCGGCACTGCCGAAAGGACTATTTTTTTTTTTTTTTTTTTTTTTTTTTTTTTTTTTTTTTGTCACCCGTTATTTAAACTTAAAAGTCACAAAAAATCATTTTAAAATTTTATCTTCCCCATTTCTCCGATTTTATGTCGCAGACCTTTTCTCCGGTTCATATATTTTTTCCCGAATGAAAAAGTAAGAAAGGTGTCCACCTTTACTCATATCTCGCTCACCATTTTTAAGATTTTTTATATTATGAATATTGTGAATATAAGAAAAAAAAGTTAAATGTGTTAGATATTTCTTTTTAAATTTTATTGTGAAATGTTACGTGAAAAATCTCAACGCAACATCGAAGCGAAATTTTTCTCTTGGATTTAAAATATTGAACTTTATCTAAATGTTTCACATTAATTAGAGATCTTTTATTTTCCTCTACAACCGCTACATGCTGTTTAAATTAATATATGAAATTTTACAATTTTCGACAAAAATTCACAGTAATTATTAAATTTAAATTATTTTTAAATGAAGTTTCACACTTAGAATCCAAAAATGTCTTTTTTATGTATATGTAATAAGAACGGATGTCTTAAAAAAAAACCTGGTTTAAACCAAAAGAACCGGGTTTTTTTTTTTTTCGAAAAAATAACCTGGCTTTTTGCCAACCCTGTTTAAAGTTCATATTGCATATTTTGTGTCGCACATTAACAGTTTTTAACTCACAGGCTATCATAGCCTGAGAGCTTATGTACCCGTCCGTTCTGTATGTACGTTCGTACGTGCGTAACGCGATAACTCATGATAAAAATATTGGATCCACTTGAAATTATGTATATAGGTGTATCCTGATAAGGCGCTTCCCTGATTAGTTTTTGGAGTTCATTCGATATGTATAAGAAGGGGAACGGGGGGCTAATGCCCCTCCCCTATTGACAGAAACGGGATTTTCAAGCAGAATTAACAGTTTTCGTTCAAAATTTAGATATAGGATCATTCTGATGAGGCGATACCGTGGCTGTTATTAGGTGTTCATTGAATAAGTATAAACAGAGAGAACAGGAATCTCATGTCCCTCCCCTTAATTGATATAAACGGGATTTTCATGCAGAATTAACAGTTTTCGTTCAAAATCTAGATATAGGATCATTCTGATGAGGCGAGTCCGTGGCTGGTATTAGGTGTTCATTGAATAAGTATAAAGAGGGGGAACGGGGGTTCTAATGCCCCTACCCTTAACTTGTATAAATAGATTTTTCAAGCAGAATTGTCAGATTTCGTTCAAATCTCTGAATAGTTTTGGAAGTTTAACGGTTAAGTATAAAAGTGGGGAATAACTCCTCTTAAATTATTTAAATGCTAAATGGGTTTTTATTAAAAATTATCCGATTTGCTCTGAATTTTGGATATAGATTTTTTATATGATAAAGCATGTCCTTGATAATTTAGGAGGTTCAATGATTAAGTATAAAAAATGAGAAAGGGGAGAACTGTTTCCCCTTCTTAATTTTTATTCGAACGGAATTAACGAAAATACAAGGCTGTAATGTAAAATTAGTATGCGTAGCCTGTGAGCTCAATGCCATCAGTTTAATTGAGCAATATTCTTTTTATTAAAAGTTAAATTCAACACTAAAAGATGGCGACATGAATTTTCAAATTCAATTTCTTTTCCACTCCACACCAGTTTTTCCGAATGAACAATTATTCTAGATATTTCCCTTTTTACTGTCGTAAAATCAGCATGAAGCTTTTCATGAACAAAGGAGATCGGGGAATTAGCCTGTCACAAAGCATCAGCTTCGTCGTTTTGCTTTATAAATTTCTTTTTATCCAATACCATTTTGGAGATAAGCCTCGGTAAAATCTTTTAACCTGGCGATATTTTTTGTCAACCCCCTACATGAACAATGAATTTTGAACAAAGAAATATGTTAGATATTTCTTTGTGAATTTTACTGTGAAATGTCATGTAAAAAAAATCTCAACGCAACATCGGAGAGATTCTTTTTTTTTTGGATTCAAAATGTAGAACTTTACCTAAATGTTTCATATTTATTAAAGATCTTTTATTTTCCTTTACAACAGCTATATGCTGTTAAAATTAACGTATGAAAATTTACAACTTTCAACATAAATTCAAGCTAATTATTTAATTTAAATTATTTTACAATGGACTTACACTCTTATAATCCAACAATGTCTATTTTTATCAATAAATATGCATGTATTTGTAATAAGAAAATATGTCTTAAAAAAACCTGGTTACACCAAACGAACCGTTTTTTTTCTTGTTTTTTGTTTTTTTAGATAAAAACAGGTTTTTTTTGCTAATCCTGTTTAAAGTTCATATTGCATATTTTGTGTCACATATTAACAGTTTTTAAAAGTTAAATTCATACTAAAAGATGGGAACAGGAATTTTCAATATTAAAATTTATTTTCTACTCCACACCAGCTTTTAAGAATAAATAGAGTAATCTAGGTACCTCACTTTTTACTGTCGTATATTGAGCATGAAATTTTCCATGAACCAAGCAGACTGTAGAATTGGCCTGTCACAAAGCATCAGCTTTTTGCTTAATAAATCTCTTTTTATCCAACACTATTTTGAAGGTTAGCCCGCTAAATTCTTTTACTTTCTTTTTTTTTTTTTTTTTTTTTTTTTTTTTTTTTTTTTTGTCACCGCCTATTTGAACAAAAAAGTCGCAAGAAATCACTTTGAATTTTTACTTTCCCTATTCTTTACGATTTTATATCGAAGACCTTTTCGCCGGTTCATATATTTTTTCCAGAATGGAAAAGTAAGAAAGGTGTCTACTTTACTCATATTTCACTCAAAGTTTTATATTTTCGATAAATATAAGAATAATAAATTAAATGTGTTAGATATTTTTTTGTTACTTTTACTGTGAAATGTTACAAGAAAAATTACAACGCAAGATCGAAGTGAAAAAAAAGTTTTTTTTTTTTTTTTAAATTGAAAATAGTGAGCTTTAACTAAATAAATATATATAGGACAGTTTCACCATAAAATTTAACTAATAATAACACATTGCTCAATGGTGCACAAAACAGGAATTTTAATATACATTTGTACATACTAAAATAAAATATAACTTTCAACGTTTCAAAATATATAACATAAAACTTGTCGCCATTCCTCCTCCATATCTCATTGACCTCGTTACAGATAAGATCGACAAAATTCCAATAGATCAAAAATCTGGTATTTATGAAATCCCCATCACTTTATCTAATAATCTTTAAAAAGTCTACATCGGCATGACAACGCGTAAACTTTTAATTAGAATTAAAGAGCATCGCAGGGATATAGAACAATATAAACAGAATACTGCCCTTGCTCGCTTCTACTTGGCGAACAAGGGTTGCCATATTAATTTTGAGGAAGCCAAAATCATAGTTCCATGTAATAACCCAGTTCAAGGTAAAATAAGAGAATCCATCGAAATCATAGTACGAGAAAATAAACCATGTAATGATAATTTATCCTACAATATACCAAAAATATGGCATCACATCATAAAATCTTAAAATTTTTATTTCCTTGCAATATTTTACTTTTTACTCACGTGTAAATGGCAACATTTTTTAAAATTTTAATTCATTTAGATTTTAATTTAGTAGTAATATTATCTCTCGTTCAAGATGCAAACGTAGTCCTTCCATTATCATATTTTCCTGAAGACGCCCGCAGAAGACGGCGCGAAACGTTGAAAGTTTTATTTTATTTTATTACATACAAATGTATATTAAAATTCTTGTTTTGTGCACCACTGAGCAATGTGTTATTATTAGTTTAACTAAATAGTTTACATTTATTAAAATCTTTCATACAAAGTTTATTAGATCCATTAGATTTTGAAATCACAAGATTTAAAAAACTTCACCATTTATATAAACATTTTAATAAAAAATTTATATTTCTTCAGAGAGATGTTATCGAAAATCAAAAACAAATAACATTCACATGTTTCGGATACAATCTGATAAGAACTATAATCATAATAAAAATAAAAATACTAATCGTTATGCGGTCAAAATACAGATGGCACGCGGCAATGAGATGTAAACAAAAACCACATGTAAAAAAAAAATTAACTAAAAATAGACCATAATTTAAAATTATTTTCCAACTTGCTTCAACCTATTCAAACTTTCACAAGGAAAATTCATTCATAAACTCTAACCGTAATTTAAGAATAATAAAAAAACAGTATCATTGCAGATAAACTTTTTACGCGTATAAATTTCAATGGACTTATAAGAACAATTTGATACGAAGCACAATCTTCTCTCATTAAACAGAATTTTTATCCCCCATCTGAACATAATCTAGATAAAATAGTGTTAGTACGGCAAAATTTAATGTCAGATTAATGTTCACCTTTGCTAGATCCAAGCTTTCTTCTGAATCATGTCTATGTATTATTTTAAGTCCCATTTATCTGGAATACAAATTGTTTATTCAAAAGCAAAAAATTCTCTACTCTGCACTAGCTTTTTAAGAATGAACAGAGTAATCTAGGTATTTCACTTTTTATTGCCGTATATTGAGCATGAAGCTTTTCCTGAACCAAGCATACCGTGGAATTGGCCTGTCACAAAGGATCAGCTTCGTCATTTTGGTTTATAAATTTCTTTTTATATAACACTATTCTGAAGGTCAGCCGCGCTAAAGTCTTTTTACGGTCGCGTTTTTTTTTCACCCCCATTTGAATAAAAAAAGAAGTCGCAAGAAATCATTTGAAAATTTTATGTTTCCCTTTCCTTGTGATTTTATATCGCAGACCTTTCCTCCGGTTCATATATTTTTTCCAGAATGAAAAAGTAAGAAAGTTGTCTACCTTTACTCATATTTCGCTCACCTTTTTAAGATTTTTATATTTTCAGTGAATATAAGAAAAAAAATGTTAAATGTGTTACATATTTCTTTCTGAATTTTACCGTGAAATGTCACGTGAAAAATCACAACGCAACATTGAAGCAAAAAAAAAAAAAAAAAAAGGTTTTTTGTTGAATTTAAAATATTGAACTTAAAATATAAAATATTGAACCTAAATGTTTTCATATTTATTAATTTTTTTTTTATTTTCCTTTGTAACCACTATATGCTGTTTAAAATATTTGGTCTAGGAATTAATTCGTGCGGTTTTACAAGAGATGACGTAACTAGCTTATTGTCTCACAGTTTCGTTTGTTCAAACATGCATTTAAAACTGCTGTTATTGCGCATCCAGTTTAATATGTGCCATTTGGTTTAAGCGTAAACAACAACGATTTTTATCCAACTGAAGATGTCAAATTTTGTGCCTGACAAAGTGCTTTTGCGGGAGGTTCTTCTTCATTATTTTAACATGAAGAAAAGTGCTACCGGAAGCCATCGTATTTTGGTGAAATATTATGGTGACCATACTCTAGCTGAACGAACATATGAGAAGTGGTTTGCACGGTTTAAAAGTGGTGATTATGGCTTAGAAGACCAAAAACGACCTGGACATCCAAACAAATTCGAAGATAAAAGAATTGACAGCATTGCTCGATCAGGATTCATATCAAATGCAAAAAGAATTTGCAAAATCATTAGAGGTTTATCAAACAACAGTTTCCAAACGCCTCAAAGCAATGGGAATCATTCAAAAGATGTCACATTGGTTTCCACAGGAATTGAAAGAAAGAGACGTTGAAAGAAGAAAAACCGTTTGAGAAATGCTACTTCAAAAACAGAAAAATAAGAAATTTTTGCATCGGATTGTTACTGGTGATGAGAAATGGATTTATTACGAGAATCCTAAGCCTGGGTAATGCCAGGTGAATCAGGACCATCAGAACCGAAACGAAATATTCACTGTGCAAAGGTTATGCTGTGTATATGGTGGAATATGAAAGGTGTGGTTACAATGAGCTTCTGAATCCTGGTGAAACTATTAATGGAGAACGTCATCGACTTCAGATGATGCGTTTGAAAAAAGCTCTGGCCAGAAAACGACCAGAATGAGATAATAGACACAATAAACTTATTTTTCAACATGATGACGCCCGACCACATGTCGCAAAACCTGTCAAAACATATTTGAAGAATGACGAATGGGAAGTATTAACTCCACCCGCCGTATTCCCCAGACATTGCTCCTTCAGACTACTACTTGATTGATGGCATGAATAACGATTTGATTGGACAGTGGTTCACTTCTTCAAAAAATATAGAACAAGTTGGAAATTGCACGTGAAAATGGCAAATGAGGTGCGTTCGTACGATAACGAAGTTTTAAAAATATTCAGATCTTGCTGATATAGTAGAGCGTACTCCGGATACAGTATAGTAATCGAAATCTTTACGTTTCTGTAAATATGCAGGAAGTAATTTTTATTACACCTCAGCAACGTATATCTTATTCATAAAATGTGAAATAGTTGAATATAATTAAAACACATACCAAACCATGTTTCCCCGTATAGCATTATATAGTGGAATACTTTTGTGTGGCCCTGTAATTTAATAATAAAAATTCTTTGCATCACAGATTGTACAGAATGCATATTTTAGTATATATTTCATAGATTCATGCCAATTCTATTATGTTCGAATGAGTGTAACATCATTAAAATGCATTTGGAACTTTTTCCTCCTTGACCGTAATGTAACGGAATCCTTTTGATTGTCCCTGTAATTGATCTATACATCCGATTTTCATAACATTTGAAATGACTCGACAAAATTACCCAATAATTATATGTTTTAAATTTCAAACGATTAAAATGCATTTAAAACATTTTTCCCTATTGACCGTAATGTAACGGAATCTTTTTGAATGTCCCTGTAATTGATTTATCCATCCGATTTTCATAAAATTTGAAATGACTCGACAAAATTATGTTATAATTATGTATTTTAAATTTCAAACGATTCGGTTGGGTAGTTTTTGCGTTGTTATATGCGGACAGACGGACAGACAGACAGACGGACGGACGGACTGAGCGACAACAATAGGTGCTACGTATTTACATAATTAAGAACGCACCTAAAAATGGATATCTGATTGGATCGCTTCAAAAAATAAGAAACTCTTTCGACACGGAATTCGTAAATTACCTGAACGATGGGAAAAGTAGTGGGTAGCAATGGGCAATATTTTTGTTAACGTATTTATGTATTTTGCTTTTGAAATAGAGCTTTAATTATTTATTAAAAACCGCACGAATTAATTCCTAGACTAAATAATATATGAATTTTTGCAATTTTCTACATAAATTCACTGTAATTATTTAATTTAAATTATTTTAAAATGAAGTTACACTATATTATAATCTAACAATGTATATTTTGTCAATAAATATGCAGGTATATGTAATAAGAAAGGATGTCTTTTTAAAAAAACCTAGTTTAAACAAAAAGAAAGCTTTTTTTTTTTTTTTTTTTTTTTTTTTTTTTCAAAGAAAACAGGTTTTTTTCTGATTTTCTCGAAAACAAAAAGAAAACAAAAAAACAGATTTGTTGCCAACCCTGGTTTAAAGCTCGTATTGCATATTTTATGTCGCACATTAACAGTTTTAAAAAATTAAATTGAACACTGGGAGATGAGGACAGAAATTTTCAATGTAAAAATTTCTTTTCTACTCCACACTAACTTTTAAGAATGAACAGAATAATCTAGGTACTATCGTATATTGAGTATGAAGCTTACCATGGACCAAGCAGACCGTGGAATTGACATGTCACAAAGCACCAGCTTTGTCATTTTGCTTTAAATATTTCTTTTTATCCAACACTATTTTGACGCTGTCACAAAGCACCAGCTTTGTCATTTTGCTTTAAATATTTCTTTTTATCCAACACTATTTTGACGGTAAGCCACACTGTAAAAAAAGGGTCGATCTACTAAAAAAACTTAGTGATCCTTGTAATTACTAAAAAATTTTTAGTAATCTTAGTCGGTTACAAGAAAATCTGTAAGAATTACTAGAAAAAAGTTAGCAACGAAGAGAGTTAATAGTTTTATATTTTTAATAACTATTACTAAAACTCAATTGGTGTGGCCTTGATACCATAGTGGTTATAGTAACGGACTCCAGACTAAAAGGTCCCGGGTTCGAAACTGGCCACCGCCAGATACGCCCCGAATGTATGTAGTGTAAGTACTCGTTAGTAAAGGGATTATAAAAATCCTGTCGGAGCAGTTAGCAATGTTTGGTGCTGCCATCTTTTGCAGTTTTGCGGAAAAACGTCCGCTTCAGAAGTCTGGATGCAGCTCGAAGGAACCTCCTGCCCTTCGGGCGCACGTAATGGTTATTAAAAGTAATTTTGGAGCTATTACTAAAATTTGCTTGGTGGCTCATACTAAAAATTTTTAAGTTAGTTATACAAAAAATTCTTTTGTTCAGTTTACAAAATAAATGCTTGTTTCACTTGCAAAAAATAAGTTTGTAATGGTTACTAAAAAATTCTGTGGAATACAAATTTACTAAAAAATTTTTAGTAACCTCTTGAATTTTTTTTTTTTTTTTTTTTTTTTTTTTTTTTACAGTGCATGCTAAAATTTTTTACCGTCGTGTTTTTTTGTCGCACCCTGTTTGAACAAAATTGTCGCAAGATATCAATTTAAATTTTTATGTTCCCCATCCGTGCGATTTTATGTCGCAGACCTTTTCTCCGGTTCATATATTTTCCCAAAATGAAAAAATAAGAAAAGTGTCTACCTTTACTCATATCTCGCTCATCATTTTTAAGATTTTCAATATTTTCCGTGAAAATAAGAAAAAAAAGTTAAATTTGTTAGATATTTCTTTCTAAGTTTTACTAAAATGTCATGTGAAAAATTATAACGCAACATCGAATAGGAAAAAAAAAGTTTTTGTTGAATTTAAAATAGTGAACATTACCTAAATGTTTCACATTATTTAAAAATCTTTTATTTTCACTTCATATTTTATAACCTCTATGTTTTATTTAAATTAGTATAAGAATTTTTACAGTTTTCTACATAAATTCAATGTAATTATTTAATTTAAATTATTTTAAAATGAAGTTTGACTCTAAGTTGAAGAGCTGTTTTTTGTGCGCACAAAAGAGTCCGTTTCTTGCGATACACGTACGGTTCCAACGCTCTTTAGGGTTTTCGCATGCGGTGATCATTTTTCGACGGAAAAATGGCCGTTGCCATTGGAAAATTTTGAGTTTCTGTACCTATAACTGTAACCATGAGCACCACTTTGTTGCTGTTCACAGAATCCCGAGCTCGTACCTCATTATATCTCTATGTGAAGTCTCACCTCGATCGTTTGATCAGACCAGCCGCTAGAGCTCCATATATCGGCAAAGTTTGTTTTATGACCACCCTGTATTTCTTTGTATCCAACACTATTTTGAAGGTAAGCCTCGCTAATATCTTTTACCCTCGCGATTTTTTTTTTTTTTTTTCCTTTTCCTTTTTTTTTTTTTTTTTTTTTTTTTTTTGGTCACCTTCTGTTTAAATAAAAAAGTCGCAAGAAATCATTTTAAATTATTATGTTCCTCATTCCTGCGATTTTATGTCGCCAACCTTTTCTCTGGTTCATATATTTTCCGAAACTGAAAAAAGCAAGAAAGGTGTCTACTTTTACTCATATCTCGTTCAACATTTTTAAGATTTTTATATTTTCAGTGGATAGTTAAATGTACTACATATTTCTTTTCAAATTTTACTATAAAATGTCACGTGAAAAATCACAACATATCATTGAATCGAAAAAAAAAAAGTTTTTTGTTGTATTTAAAATAGTGAATTTTACCTAAATGTTACACATTTATTAAACATCTTTCATTTTCTTTTATAATCACTAAACTTGGTTCTAACTTGGTTAACTATACAACTTATTTAAGTTACTAAAAATGTCTTAAACGTGTTAATTTGGTACTACTTGAGTAGCCCGTCGTCCAAAAAACTACTGAAAATTTATAAGATTAAACGTCAATAATGGATATCACATTCATTTGACAATACACAATGCATGTGTTTTTTACATCATCAAGTAAATTTTAATTCGAATTTTTTAGTATTTTACATTTAGTATTTTAATTTATTTGATATTTCGTTATTTAAATAAAAATTATGTAAATTTGTATAATTTGGCAAATAGTTTTGGTGATTTGTACAACTTGGCTGAATTGATCGACGAAATAATCAAGTAGTATTGTTAATTTTATCATTTTTTCTGAAAGTTATTTTTTTCTTTTTTTTCTAGTTCTTTAGTGGCATAACTGCCTTGCTAAAAATTTGGACAAGAGTAAGAAAAGTTAATTTTGCAGTGAATACTCGGTACGATCGTATTTTTTTTTTTTTTTTTTTTTTTTTTTTTGCTAGCCGACTTCTGTGATTTATAGTCCGTTCTGTAATTTCAAGTTCCATTCATTTTACTTTTTAATAAATTAGTTATGTTATTTCTTGACTATAAAGGTGAAAAAAAATCAGTGAATCTTTGAGACAATTTAATTTATGTGTATCTTTTCTCTTGAAAAAAATGTTTAGAGTTACATTCAGGTGTATCAAAGTAATTATTTTTCGTTTTAGACTGTGAAAATATCTATATCAGGGCTGTCCAACGCGGCGCCCGCGGGCGCCATGGCGCTCTTTGCACGTTTTCTTGGCGCCCTCTTGAAGATCTCGTGTTTGTAAATATTTTAGAAGTAAAACTCCATTATACAGAATGCTTTCTTTAAAACCATTAATATTTTATCAGCGATATTTTTAAAATTTGAAACTGTTTTCTGAAGTTGAGAGCAGTTTAATTCGAAGGATATAAAGGCTTGATTTTTCTTTCTTGACTTTTGAAATTTTAGAATTTTTTTCCTTTCTTTCTTTCTTTCTTTATATTTATTTTTATTTTTATTTATTTATTTATTTTTTTTTTTTTTTGGTGAATGAAGATTCACATTTTGCAGAATGATTCCCATCTATCAAAGTATTTCCAGATTATCCCTCTGAACCACCTACATGGTTGCTCACTATCATATTTGTCTGCTTTTGTACTTTTCATAAAACTAATCCACGCCTTCAAAGTAAAGCAAATTGTGTTTTCACATCCTAAAGAAACCTGTATCTCTGTTATATCTCTGATTTTCATATATATTTATCTATTGTTATATTTATTACAGACACGATTAAAGTTTCTGGCTCCTTACCCTACAAACATTTTTGCTATAGTCTTCTCATAAATAAATGTATAATTTGAAATTTAATACGCTCAATTCCATAGCTGTAGGGTCTTTTGTTTACTGCTGTACGATTCATTTGCATTATGTGAAGACGTCCGTGTATACTAACACTATGCGATAATATTGCCACATGTTTTTAGTCCGTAAATATTGGCGCTCTTCATTGAGTGCCAAGAGCCAAGATGCGCCCCTGGTTACTGAAAGGTTGGACAGGCCTGATCTATATTATAAAGGCCAAACGTATATGTGCGTAAAGCATAGGTCACTTTGCGAATGGCAAAATTTTCCCATACAATTTTAGTTTTGCAATTTTTTCTATTGAAAATTTACTCTTCTAAACATAGCATATTTTCAATTTATACACCATTGTATAGAAAAAAAAATTTACTTTTAAATGCAATTTGTTTGAAAGTTGTATCTTAATTTATTTTTGATACATTATGATTTTTTACAGTTTTTATTACTAATTTCATGATTGTGGCAAAGGAGGTACTCCATTTTCCTCGAGGGAAAATGTGAATAGTAAAATTTGAAATGAAATTTTGATTTTGCAATTTTTAAGATAACTAAAATGTAAGATGTATAAGATGCATTTTTTTCTGTAACTAATTTTGTAGGTTTTATTAAATCAATGAAACAGTTCCTTCTTAAACATTTCTTTCGTCGAAATTCGACGAGTTTTTACCTTGTTTATTTAAAAGGCAAAAGTTCACAGTTACAGTCTTCTGTTTTCTGTGATGTGGTCAAAAGAAGCAAAAATAAATTATGAGTTTCTTCCATCTTTACATGAAGAAAGTAATGGATTCGTGAAATTTTTCGAATTCCGATTTTCGACGGACTTACACGTTTTAGGGGTCAGACATTCCAAAAAACATGTTTTTACAAAATATCTGTTTGTGAGTCTGTTTTTTGTCGTTTGTATATAAGTGACATAAATTTTGTGGGCGCAAAATCTAAAGAATAATGCACAGATTTCATAAAATTTTAGAACTTGTTATAAACTGGATCTGATTAGTTTTTGATGTATATCCCCCAACAGATGACGATGTTCTGCTGTGTTTTTTACGATTTTCATAATAGCTATATTTCAAGAACTAATGGTCCGATTTTCATAAAACTTGAGATTCAGTTAATCATTATATATAATACGATTCTGATTACATTTTGGTGTAAATCGCACCACAGGTGGCACTATTATGCGACATTATTCATGATTATCGCAAAAGGTCTGTATTAAGAACTAATGTACGAATTTCTATCATTCTTCAGATTCAGTTAGTCCCTGATATCAATGAATGTTCTTTAGTTTTTGGAGTAAATAGTGGAACAGGTGCGCAGTATGCCGCATTATTCATGATTATTGCAATACCTCTATTTCATGATCTAATTCACTAATTTTCATCAAACTTCAGATTCCGTTAGTCCCTGATACAAATGAATATTCTTTAGTTTATGGATAAATTACGGAACAGGTGGCGCTGCTATGGGGCATTATTCATGATTATCGCAACAGGTCTACCTCGTGATCAAATGCACGAATTTCAGCTCTATTTCATGATTTAATGCACGAATCTGGTATAAATAAGCATTCTTTAGTTTGTAGAATAAATCATTCTGAAAATGCTATTCTGTCCTTTTTTTTTTTTTTTTTTTTTTTTTTTTTTTTTTACGATTTTTGCGATTATTTTATTTCAAGTACTAATACACGTACTTTCATCAAATTTCATATTCCATTAGAAATTGAAATATGTTATTGCAAATTAGATTTTCGTAAGATTACCTAAGCGGTGACGCTGCTATATTTCATTTAAGTGGAAGTATTAACGTGTAAAAAAGAATTTTTTGGGATTGCTAAGTCCGACTAGTTCTTTTAAATTTCAAATTTTTTTTAAAAAATTTGAGTTCTATGTGCAGATGCATAAAATTACTTTTCTAAAAATATATTCAGTGTTTACTTCAAAATTTCCTTAGTGATTTAGTTTCTGAGCTGAATTTTATATATCAAAGTCTTATTAGTCCAAAGCCGACCGCACAAAACCTTAAATCATCGAGCACAAGAAAAAATCCTTTATTTTATGGAAGTGTAGTCATAGAGGAAGCTAATGATCCATGTCTCTCGGAAGCGTAATGGTGCATAAGCCAAAAGTTGATACCACTAGTGGTTGACTCGTAGACTGTTTTCCTGCACCCAGTTTTCCATGTTTTCATACTTTTGGTTGTGCGGCAAACACAATGTTAAAGCTACGGGCAAACCACTTGTGGTATCAATTTTTGGCTTACGCACCAGTTCGCTTCCGACCGACACGGATCTATTACTAATCTTCCGTAAAATAAATGTAGTAAAAGTTATGAAGTGTTTTGGAACGGTGTCTAGGGGATAAAGAAATAGTCTAGGCGATTTTTTAACGAAAATCTTGGCTTTTAATATTTAAACTTTCTTGACTAAATGCAGACAAATATACTGCAGCACACTTATATACATATTTTCAGGATGTCGTTGAAATAGTCTGATATATAAGGAGAGACCGTCTAACCCTCAAGTTTTTCAATCCGGTAAAACTACCGAAGCGTCTTGGGCGAGTCCGTCTGACCCTAGTTCTGAGATGCGGGCGGCTTTTTAGACGCACCTTCTGCAAGGGAACTCCCGCGAGCATCTGTCCTCTTCCCTGAAAAAAACTACTTACATCATCACAATTTACCGTTAGTCGCGATGCTAGGGTTCTCATCACGAGCCTCCAGATGCTTACTCAGCAATAAAAGTTTCATTGCCGTAGCTGTTGCTAAGTGCCTTGTGAATGGATCCTACATAAATTATTATTATTATTATTATTTTTTTTTTTGTGATATATGACTTAGGATTTTATGTGGTCGACTGTTGGACTATATAGTATACTGCTCAAACTATAGAAACGAAAACAGAGCATTTTTACTATAAGAACTACTATAGTTATTTCATCTCATCAAACAAACATATTTTAAAAACACTATTTAAATGACATTCTAAGTGGGTGGATGAATTAAAATTTATACATTTTGTCTAAAATTTCAATGAGGGGCTGTGCAAATATAACGTTAACATTTTAGGTGCAAGAGGGGGGGGGGTTCTGTCAGATGATATCGTAAGTTATCTCTAAGGGGAGAGGAACTGTCTTTTGATATCCATATCATTTTTCATCCAACCAAATTATTTTTTTTTATTTGTAACACGATCTTTGATTCAAAATATATGTTGTCTTAATTTAGTCTGTTATCTATTTTTATGTAAATGTAAAGTTGTTTTTAAAATCACTATATTATTATAACATTATATAATTCTGGAATATTGAACACCTCAACGTTTGGCATTACTATTCTGCTGTCGTATGTGTATGCATCTACACTGTTAAAACTAATGGTGACACATTGCATCTTTTAGGGGTGAAAGGCTTGTCTCACTGGTGACGCCCTAAAGGAGCTAGAATGACACCTTTAATTAGGGTGAAAAGATGGCACCCTTAATCCATAGTGTCCAATAATAAAAAATTTAAATATATACAAACTGACTTTTAGCCGTCAAAGGATTCGAACTCACAACGTCTGATTACAAGCTCAGCGTTCTAACCGCTCGGCCATCGAGCTCACCTTCATTCACTCATAGCCATAGATTTTACTTGCCGTCACAGAAAACAGAAAGACACACGTCACAGCGCATGCACATGGTTCCAGTCACCCGATAAGGTGCCACATTGTTGCCAATACGAAGTGTATGACACCTTATTTAGCTCCAATCACCCAGTAAGAGACCTGTCGATACTGCAACCAATTATCCAAGCCCCTATGGCACCCTAGGGTTCCAAATGCCCCGGGTTCCAGTGGACCCTAGGGCTTTTCACCTCCGGGACCCAAATGGCACCGGTTTGTCACCTTCACTTTTAGCAGTGTATAATCACTATTCGAGAAACTATGCGTTATTATTTGTAATTATATTAGTACTGAAACTTGTGTTTACTAATAAATAAAATAGAAAGAGTATGGATGTTGTTCACTTATTTTGTTAATAAGCATTTCACCCCCCCCCCCCCTCCCTTCTCCGTTCAGTGCAAGTGCAAGAAGACGGTATTACTGCTGAATGCATTACGTAACAAAAGGCTGTTGTGAAATACCTTTAAACAGTAAGTTTTATACAGTATTATTTGATATAAAGCGATGTTTTATTGATTTCTCGTCATTTGAATCAACAAAGTATGCTTAAAACAAATAAAACCCGTTTTGTTCATCCCTCCAGGAAAAAAAAAAAAAAAAAAAACAGAAAAAAATTTTAAAATAAAAAAAAATTTCGGCATTCGTAAGGATATCATTACTGGAAGGGGGGGGGGGGGGGTCGGGTTCAGGGATGATGACAACGTATGTTATCGTAAGGGGGGGGGGGGTCGGGTCCAAAATGATCAAAAAATTGATCACGTTTTATATGGACAGCCCCTAAATGCTGTTTTACTCTATTATTTACAAATTAATTTAAAAATCTTTACTGCAAAAATAGTAATAAATTTTTATTAATCAAGATTTTAGAAGAATAATCCTAAGACAGCAACAATGAACAGCAATTAACTGCTCGTATACCGAGGGTAAATTTGAGATATTTGATTATAAGGAGGACCTATCTCTTTTATTTATTATAAATAAATAATTATCTTGTAAATGCGAGATGATAGTATTTTATAATAATTTTATATTAGGTAATATTTTTTTCAGACACTTTTGGTGAAAATGAAAAAATAAAATGGAATTATGAAGTTCCTAACGTAAAAAGCAAGCTTTCAGTTTGCTCGTTGTACACTTCTTTGGTTGGTGCAAAGAAAGTCAAAGAAAATATTTTTGCTTTCGAAACTAATTTACGTAACGATCATGAAAATAACATGATTTATTAGAAATTAATATAGCTACTTATATGTGTCTTTATACATTTTTTTTTTAAAAAAAGGATGTCTGATTAGGTAAATATCGTGATTTTTATCTAATTAATAAAACACATTTCAATAATTAGACTTTACTATTTTGAATAAATAAAAATTACTTTAATAATTCAAATTTATTTAAATATATCATAACTTATCTCAATAATTACTAGAATATTTTATAAAATTTGCATTTTTAAAATAAATACTATAATGCAATCTTTCATTTGAAACGGAATCTGAAAATACTTATTAATAATTAATATGATGTATGCGTATAAATGCAAAAGAAAATACATTATAATTCAAAACAAATTCACATGCTTCAAGGTTTCACAAGGAAACTTTCTTTAATAAAATATAAAAGTCAGTATATAAATATATTTATATACTAGCTTTTGCCCGCGGCTTCGCTCGCGTTAAATACAACAGGCTATGTAATCGACCTTTTAAAAACTCATAGAATTATTGAGGGATAAGTGGAAAATAAATTATACTTATTATTTTTATATATACTTACTTTATACCAAAAACAACAAAACCAATTCACGAAGCAAAACTAAATACAAAACCAAAGCGACCGTCTTATTCCTTAAAAATCCAGGAATATTATAAATCTAAATTTAACAAATTAATCCAATCCGAAAAACAACATCGGTGAAACCGAGTTTGTTTTCGGAAATCGGAAAACCAAACCAAGACAACAATACAAAATCGCGAAGCTTAACACGAATAACAAAAAATTGAAAGCAATTAAATCAATGAGAATCAATCGTCAAATAACAGAGTGTATGTACCGCACTTAAGTACATATAAAGAGCACACTACGTTATCTTGTTTCAGAAACCTATCAGCGCCATCTATCGGAATCCATAAGTAACACGTTAGCTTTCTACCTCGAAGTTGCGGAATACTTCCCCCTCCATTTTAGGGAAGTGGGGGGGAGGGTTAGAAAGAGATAAAAAGTAGTCTATGTCACTCTCCATTTCTTCAAATATCTCCACTTAAATAATCACGTCAATTCGTTGCTTCGTTTTGCCGTGAAAGATTGACAAACGAACAGACACACACATACACTTTCCCATTCATTGGATTTTTGAATGTTTCGAAGCTTCCAACATTTCTTTGGAAACTCTTTTTCTTAACATAGTATTAACTCGTAAAACTCGTATAACTCATAATTTATATCATTGCAGCCTCGTAAAAATATTTACTGAAACTTAAAAAGATTCTGTGATAAGGTTAAGAAAAAAATAGACGATAATATCTATTTCCTTATGAATATTTGTAAACCTTAGTAGAAAAATAAAAAATAATAAAGAGAAATTTCTGTCCTCTTAAAAGCTTTTATAAGAAGCTTGTTTCTAAAAAAATGCTATCGTATAAATACAAATATTTTGATTTGAACAGAACGCTTTTATTGAATCTCAAAAACCATATGAAAGCTTTTAAGAATTTCTGTTTTTATGTCAATGCTCTGCTTTTTTTTCTTGTAAATAACAAAACTTTTATCAATTCCTTGAAGTTTTATAGCTAAATTTGAATTTCTTTTTCTTCTGTAAGAAAATATGATTGATCTTATGACTCTCGTGAATTTAAAATTGTGAACAAGCATTAAATAGACCGGAAGTTCATGTACAAGTTGGACGAAAGGCAGAAAACACTACAACAAGCAACTTTGGTGCAGAAAAAAAGATGTCAGAAACCATTTTTTCAGTAACAAAAAACAAGATATGTCTCACCAAAACGGGACTATATATTTGTTCATAGCATTAACAAAAATAAAGTTATTTTTACAAGATTTGCAGCTGATATATCTTTGTCAAAACTCTATTTGTCTACTCACTGAGAAACATTTGTGGAAACGTTACTCCGTAAAATTGGTGGCAGCATTGCTGCCTCCAGTTTTATGGAGTATTTTAATCGTTAAAACCGGTGTAACATTGTCATGTTACACCAGTAATATATGTTTAAATTACATTATTGCATATGTGAAAACAATTACTCCATGAAATTGGAGGCAGCATTTGCCACCATTTTTACACCAATTGTATGGAGTAACGTTTCCACAAATGTTTACAGTGCTCTTTTTCAAGTACTTTACTCATACAAATACTTTATTTTTATTCTTTATTTTTTTAAAAAAATAAAGGATATGAAATATACTTCTTCCTCCCAGAACAGGCCACAATGTCTTCTTTACTTCTACCTCTGACTTACTAAAGTATGTAAGCTTCGTATTTTATATGAAATAAAATTTTAATATTTTTTATTGTGTTAGAAAATACGACTTGTTATACACTCTCGTCAAATAAAAATTGTAATCAAGCATTATATGTCGAAATACATAATTTTTAAGTGTAGAATAACATGGAATTTAAAATCTCAATAAACCATAACGCTATGATTAAAGAAAGCATAAACTAACTAGTCGGATGTGACAATCCGAAATCTTTCTTCTATCTAATATACTTTAATAATTCCGGAAAAATGAAGCATAGAAGTATTATCGGTAAGGTAATTTATATCAAAATCTACTCTTCAACAACTTATTTCAAGTTATAACTCAATCTGAAATTTAATCCGTATATTAGTATTTTACATGAAATTATTGCAAAAATCGTAAAAAAAAATAATAATAATAATAATAATAAATAAAAATAAAAAACTGGATAGAAGCGCAATTTGTTGAGTCCTTTACTCCAAAAACTAAAGTTTACTCATTTTTATCAAGGACTAACGGAAGCTGAAGTTTGATGAAAATTCGTGCATTAGAGATCAGCTATTGCGAGATACAGCTGAGATAGAGATATTACGGTAATCATGAATAATACCGCATAGTATCACTACCTGTCGTGCGATTTACACTAAAACGTAATCAGAACCATATTATATCAAGGACTAGATCAGATCACTCTACCAGGAAGCCAACCAAGAAATGGCAAAGGCATGAACCCCTGAAAGAAAATCCCTCTCCGCCATCCATCGACACACCCATAAGCAAACAGAGACAGAAAAGCAACGACAATTATTCGAAAATAAATAAATAAAATAAATAAATAAACAAATAAATAATAAAAAAGAATAACTTATATCAAGGACTAACGGAATCTGAAGTTTTATGAAAATCCGTCCATTAGTTCTTGAGATATAGTTAATGTGAAAATCACGAAAAAGGAGCTTTGAAGCGCCACCTGTTCGGCTATATTCATCAAAAAATTAATCAGATCCAGTTTATATCAAGGTCTAACTGAATCTAAAGTTTTATGAAAATCCGTCCATTAATTCTTGAGATATAGTTATTGCGAAAATCATGGAAAAGGAGCATAGAAGCGCCACCTGTAGGGCTATATTCACCAAAAAAACTAATCAGATCCAGTTTTTTTCAAGATCTAACTGAATCTAAAGTTTTATGAAAATCCGTCCATTAGTTCTTGAGATACAGTTATTGTGATAATCATGAAAAAGGAGCATAGAAGCGCCACCTGTTGGGTTATATACACCAAAAAACTAATCAAATCTAGTTTATATCAAGGTCTAACTGAATCTAAAGTTTTGTGAAATCCCTAGCATTATTTCTGCCAAATAGAGCGCCAACAAAATTTATGTCATTTATAGACAAACAGACAAACTCACAGATTCGCAGACAGACATTTTGTAAAAACATGTTTTTTGGAATCTCTAACCCCTAAACTGTGTCAATCCGTCGAAAACTGGGATTCGAAAATTTTCACGAATCCAATACTTTCTTTTTGGAAAGATAGAAGAAATTAAAAAAAAAAAAAGGATTGTTTAACATAAATCAATCTTGAACTAAAAATACTGAAATGACATTCTTTTTAATGTTTTATTTTTATTTATCAAAAGATCTTCAATTAAGCATAATGTTCTTTTGTGTAGAACCTACATTTTAAGTTGATTCATTTTACCTTATATTAAACTTTGTTCATTCTCATGTAAAGAACTACACTGTAAAAAAAATCTGTAAAGTTACTAAACATTTTCTAGGAAACTGGGATTCCAAGAACTTTTCATGCAACGATAACAGGAAAAATCCATGTAACCCATTCTAAAACTTGAGTTTTTGTTGTTACCGTTACAGGAAAAGTTCTTGGAATCCCAGTTTCCTAGATAAAGTATAGTACCTTTACAGATTTTTTTTACAGTGTACTAATAGCAAAAAATACCGATAAATTATTATATATATATATATATATTCAAGTTTCAGAAAATTTTAGATAACTACAATCACAAGTATAATGCCTTCATATATAATTTAAAAAAATACCAATTATAGGCATTAGTTTTTGATCTTTTGATAAAACCCGAAGATAATTTTATATATAATAAAATTCATTGTCACTATCACAATAAAAGTGTAGTAAACAAAGAAGTTTGTATAATCCGAAAGTTAAAACTGATAACGTTTTCGTCCCTTCTAGGACATCTTCAGTCAGCGTAAGTGAAAATCATTTCCTCTTGAGCTTTATATTTAATTTTCGAACTGTTTTCCCTCTTTTTCTCTGATGTTCTCTCTCGAAATCCTTACTTCAAAAGAAAAACCATGTAATGATATGACACATGCAGCCATTGACCCCAGATGGGTAAAGATGCTTGGCGAAAAAGAAGGGAAAAACAGAGAAAAAGAGGGAAAATCTGGGGATTTGCACAGTTCGAAAATTAAATATAAAGCTCAAGAGGAAATGATTTTCACACGCTGACTAAAAATGTCCTAGAAGGGACGAAAACGTTATCAGTTTTAACTTTCGAATAATACAAACTTCTTTGTTTACTACACTTTTATTGTGATAGCGACAATGTATTTTATGATATATAAAATTATTTTCGGGTTTTTTCAAAAGATCTAAAACTAATGCCTATAATTGGCATTTTTAGTAAAGAAAATTATTCAAATTTCAATTCATTCTTTTTAAGTTGTTCTACATTGAAATTACAACACTTAATTGGTATGCATTACAAAATATGCATTCAGCTTTCTAGACAGTCCTTTTTATAATTCCTTTATATGCATTTTCATTAGTCTATGAAAAATCACCATTATGTACCAGCGCTGCTAAATGTAATGATTTATCTCCTGTTACATATTAAGTTGATGACAATTTAAAATAAATAAATAAATAAATAAATAAATAAATAAATCGCGTAATTACTATTTATGGTATCAAAAAATATAAAGCGAAAGAGAAAAACACAGAACTACATTTTTTCCCCCTCATACTTACAAAGGCGATATTTAATTGGGCAGTGGTTCTTTTTTTTTTTTCAACATTTTAGCTGAAATTACTATTAAAAAAGAATTGAAATGCAATAGAAAAAGTATCTATTGTTAAGTGTTACCTTTTTAAGTGCATTATTTTCGCAATCATAATTTTTAAAAGGCATCGTTGCTCTCTTTTGTTAATTATATCAATAACCTATGCAGAAAAAATTGTAAATTATGTCATTTTTTAAAATAAAAAAATGTGAAAAATGAGTTAATTCTGTTTATGATTACTGAATGGCTGAAAAAAGGATGTTTTGTTCATTATTCATATTTAAAACACTTTTTACGCGTATCATAATTTCATTGAAAAAAAGCCTTTATAATTCTGACAAAGTCAATAAACTT
Organism: Maratus speculifer; assembly: GCA_964019185.1. Classification (NCBI taxonomy): domain Eukaryota; kingdom Metazoa; phylum Arthropoda; class Arachnida; order Araneae; family Salticidae; genus Maratus; species Maratus speculifer. The sequence goes on from OZ025294.1 coordinate 408,482,972, forward strand.
TCTCCAACCTTCCTAATAAAAAGTAATATATAAATATTCATTTTTCCCTTTAGAAAACATTAGTAATTAAATCGCGTTTTGCTGCAGAATTCTGGAAGCATTTATAGCATTCTTTCTTTAATTTTTATCGGAATATTTTCATACAGATTCATTTTTTCTTGTTTTAATATATATTTCATATCTTTTGCCGATTAAAAATGTAAAGAAAATGTAGTCTTAATTGCATTTTTTAACACGATCGAACTGATTGGTAAAGTTGTCATACAAATTAAATATTTCCAACTGAGCGAAAAATTGCCCTGGCCGGGAATCAAAGCAAGGTACTTGGCTTACAAGGCCAATACTTTACCGTTTAAGCAAACTGGGCACGACAAAAGAGAGACATTTTAGACAGCTGAGCTGTCTAAATGACAGACCAGATGTTATGACCTATAAAGTTATTTGGGAGAAAAATGCTCACCGATTGTCGTGCTCAGTTAGCTTAAAAGATAAAGCTTTGTCCTTCTAACCCAAGTATCTGGGTTCGATTCCCGGCCTGGCAATTTTTTGCTCAGTTGGAAATATTTAAATCGTAGTTTTAACTGTTGTGTAGCTATATGCAATAATAAGTGATATATAATATATATACAGCTATATCGAAAAATAATTATAAGATTCCTACATTTTAAAATAAACATAGAGAGAGCCTATATATTGAATTAATTTTTAAAATAACACGCACTGCTTAACTGATTTAGCTGTAATTTTAGATTCGCAACTTCTTGATATCTGAAATTTCTAGAAATCGGCTTATGTTAAAATAAAACTTATCGGGTTAAAACTCATATATTTTTTTAAATATTAGTTTTAAATAATGGATATTTGAAAAATTTGGAAATGCATGTTAAATTATCTCTTTCTCGTGGGACAATTTCACACAGCAATGCAAACTTTCATTTCGGAACATATTTTATTGTTGCGCAGTATAGTCGAGCACTAGAAATCCTCTACACTGTAAAAAAAAAAAAAAAAAAAAAAATCTGTAACGTTACTAAACTTTTTCTAGAAAACTGGGATTCCAAAAACTTTTCCTGTATCGGTAACAGCAAAAATTCAAGTTTCAGAATCGGTTATATGAACTTTTCCTGTTACCGTTACAAGAAAAGTTCTTGGAATCCTAGTTTCCCCTGAAAAAAATTAGTAACTTTACAGATTTTTTTTACAGCGTACATTTCATAAAATATTTTGTTACAACGTTGAAAAGAGGCTCAGAAAATTCAAAGCCATTGACAAGTGTTTAATGTGTATGAATGGAAATAAGCCTTTTTAATATCAATAACCTCGATTATTCGGAATTATTTTTTTCGGACTCTCGAAACATCTGTTCTGATGAAAAGTATATAAAAATCTACGATTTTTTTTATTTTAAGGAGTGTATGTAAAAGACAATAAAAAAAACATAAATTTTGCAATAAGAATAAAGTCGATCGGAAAATGAGTTGCCGAAATATTTTACATTTTAATCCTATTTATCGCATTCTTCGATTTTTCATAGCTCTGTATTTCATTTAAATTTCAAATCAAAAATATAATTTAAGTGGAAACGAGGCGCTTAATTCAACGAATTAAACTGTTAACTAACATAATTATCATTTTTGGAGTTATAAGGATGCTTTTTTAACGTAATTCGGTAGTACTTGATTAACTCGTCGATCAAAAAACTGTCGCGAAACTGTAACTAATAATGGCTTATCATTAATGTCACATTCATTTGACTTTAAACACGTTACATGTGTGTGTTACGTCGTCAAGGGTTTTTTAATTCGACGTTTTATATGTAGTTTTAATATTTTACTAATTTATTTGTTATTTCGTTATTTAAAATAAAAATTACGCCAATTTGTATAATTTACTAATAGTTTGGCAATTTATAATATATACCGAAATGGGGCGAAGGGATAGTCAATTAGTACACGGAATTCCGTAATAGAACATTTCCACCCTTATAGCATGCATGGTCACTGTGACGTCACTGTGAGTCACTTTGGTCACATAACATCTGTGACCAAAATGCCACCACTCAGTGACGTCACATTGTAACTGAGATGTGACTTAATTAAAATTTTTTAGAAAATTACAAATATTCTTCAAAACATGTTATTTACTTTTAAAAATGTTTCTGGATATTTAAATATCGTTGCTTTTGTCACAGTTTCGTCACAATGTTAATGTCAAATTAGTCACAAATGACACATTTTTCACAAATTTGTCACATTGTCACCATTTTGTGAAACGTCACGAACGAGCTCTAAAACAGCCATAACGACTTCACATTTTAGTCATTGTGACTTCACATCGACAATCGACGGTCACAAAGTCACAATGTGACTTCACAACGAAGTCGCAGTGACGTCACCATGCCTTACGGGTATGTATTAAATTTAATTAATTATACGTTTAAATTTTGTTTTGGAATTGCGATGCATTTTAGAAACAATTTTCACATTTTTATTTCATATTTTATATTATGCGTATCCATGATGGGTAAATATTACGATGAACCCACCAACTAGTTTTCGTTAGCGATTATAGTTAATTTTAGTAGTTTAAGGGGGTCGGGTACATGAAATATTTTTTTTATTATTATTATTGAGTTAATTTTTTAAAATTTTTTGTGATGATTAACCATATTATTAGTAAACAGAATCACATGATAAAATATCTCAGATTTTTTCTAGTTTAAAATTTAAAAGATCTTTAAAAAGTGAATAATAACAATAATAAATTTCTCTCTCAGTCTCATAATCATTGCTAGAAATATCTTAAATTGATTATAAAATGCGGGTTGTTTCTAAATGAATATCGGGGTTTTAACGTTTGGTATTTAGTATTTATTACATAACGCTTAAAATTATAATTTATGCATAAAATGGAAGAGCAACTCCAGTTTCACCTACAAGTTTACAAGTATTCAATGTGAGCACCTTTTGTCACACAGCACACATCAAATCGATAGCTCAAATCTTCCCAGATGTCGATTAGCAAAGAAAAAAAAAATTCTATTAAGACGCCCACCCTATCTGACTCCACGTGATTTCTGCCTGGGGAGGTTCATAAAGTATCCCGTGTTTGTGCTTCTACTACAAAGATGACCATTGCAGTTGTTGCGAGTATAACTTCCAAAAACACTGAATAACGTTTGAGAAGAACTGAGCTATCGACTTGATCAATTTTGTTTTACAAAATTCGAAAACAATCTTCCCATAAGTTTATTAGCAACAGGTATTTTCAAGCAACAGAAAAACACTCTTAGTTGCAACCGCGGATTGTATCTTTTTGGTGTAACTTTTGATATTAACTTTCCCTTTATTGATAATGTACTTTTTCTTTAACACTATTTATTTATGAGACAATTTTTTGAATGAATTTTTTACTTTTTTGTCCAAGTCGGATTATCGTACACCAATTACAATATTTTTTCCTTTTTTGAAATTTAATATGTGCAATGGCTTTTTCTACCACTCTATATTTTGATACAACTGTTTTTTATTTTTATTCAATTTTTCAATTAATTGCCGAAACGTCAGTGAAGGCTTACTTTGGAGACACGAAATTTTTTTGTGTCTGTCTGTCTCAATCTGTCAGTCTGTCAGTTTGTCAGTCTGTTTGATCCGCGATAACTACCGCAAAAAAACATCCGATTGGCTTGAAATTAAGTGGGTATGTTAGTGAGGCACTGGGATTAGGCTGTATAGTTTTTTGTAAGATTTGATTCATTCGTTCAGAAAATATAGAATATTTTATTTTGCGCAATAATGCTTTTCTATGGCAAATCCAATGATTTTTTTTTTCCTTGAGAGAAAATGTCACATTTCATTAATGGAATTCAATGATAAATGGATACTGAAATTTACCAGTTAAATTATTCTTATTGTTTTGAAATTTTGTCTACACATTTGTCAGATTTTTTAAATTATTACTGTAAATTTTGGAGATTTTTTTATAAATGTGTTCCAATAATATAAACTAATTTGTTTTAGAGATTTACTTATTTCAAATGTATTTATTAAATTTTCTTTATTTTCTCTTAATGGTTGCTAAGCAACCACTCATCATAATCCTTATTTTTATAATGTTATAAATTTGAATGTGTGTACGAAAATTTAAATGAAGTCAGCGTCAAAACTGATGAATTAACTAATGTCTTTGTATCTTTGCGTATAAATATAATATAACACAGAAAAGAACATAGGCTATGTTTTATTAATTTTTATTCACATATTTCCCTTAATAATTCAAAATTTCCTTCTTTTTCATGCAGAATCAATAGCGATTTTTTATAGATAAAATTTAACCAATTTCCTTTATCATTGCCAAAAAAAAAATCAAAATATGGAATAATTTTTCAACGACAATAAGTTTCAATTGAGCAATTTGCATTCGAAAAATTAAACTAAGAAAAACTAAATATGACGTCAGAATAAAAATAAAAATATAGTACATTGTTAAATATTAATCACGGAAATTTGTTTCGTTTATAAGAATTTTTCTGGCAAAAATGGGGGCATAATTAGAAGTAAAAGAAATGAAAAATAATTATATTTTTAACAATTATTTCACCTGATAAAATTTGACGTCATAATTGAAATAAAACAGGCATATTAGAGTAGTCGTAAAAAATATTAGAAACATGGATAGCAATAACTCATGAATAATGACGTCATTGCCGAAACTTCAATGAAGGCTTATTTTGGCGACACAAAATTTATTGTTTTCCGCCTGTCAGTCTGTCTGTCCGCGATAACTGCCACAAAATGCAATCAAAACATCTTTTTTTCGGAAACAAAATTGTAAAATCCTAGATTACTGAGTTTACACTTTCAAAAGTTCCTGATACATCAGATTAAGTGTTTGTGGTGGGCAGGTATGTAGCAGTATGAGTATAATGTAAAATGCTTATTAAAACTGTTACTTATCCTTATAAATCAAAATGTATAAAGAAATACAAGATATAGGATAACCATTAGCAAATTAATAGAAAGTTACAATTTTAAATTTAATGAGATTAGAGGGGTTCAGGGGGGGGGCGGAGCCCCCCTGAAGAAATCTACTATGTTATAATAAAAAAAAACAAAAATTATAGATCATAAAAATTTCTAATTATCCTAACATAACTAAATCTTTAATTTAACACTTTTGATGGCTGAAAACTTCTTATTCTTATTTTATTCTTATAAATAATTACGTAATTTGAAAATTTTAAATTACAGTTTCCAGGAAGCTAAATATTACCTAAAGTGTTTTTTTTTTTTTTTTTTTTTTTTTTTTTTTTTTTTTTTTTTTAATGATGTGCAAGGCTGACGTTGAGGCTCCTGATCTGCAGACTTACTAGTTTTCAGCAGTTAAATTACAATTGAAATGATTGAAAATTTAACACGTGATTTATTACATTGCTAGCTAAGAATAAAACCAACAGAGTGTCCAAGTTGAGGATCGAACCTGAAACCCTAAAATAGCGCCCCAAGTTATCTATCATTTCAACTACGAGGACAATGTCCAGTTTGGCATCTCTAACTCATATATATTGGAAATGCCTGAACGAATGAGATACATGTGACGTGTCCAGCTGGTGTTCGCACCTGGTTTAGATTACTGCAATATGGATTGGCTTTTTGTCAAGGCCTGGCAATTTTCGATACGCCAATGGTCGCCACAGGCTTTCGGCCACGAGCGGGCATCGACTGAAGCTTGGGACTCTGTTGCTCTGCACACAAGTGGGAGTTCTCAACAAGAGGGAGAGGCTTAAGAGCCCACAATAGTCACAGAAAAATTACTCAAAAAGACCCGGATGACCATGTAAAGTCTATGGGAGCGTTCTTTTCGAATACCTCGCTCAAATTTTAATATTTTTGCATGATTCTTTTGCACAAGATAGCTGAGGGCAATCCACAACCGGGCTAGTCTTTACTTTTTCGATTTTGGTTATATATTTTTTATATTACGATAGTTTCAGTTTCAGAACCGGTTTAAACCGGTTTCGAAAGTTAAAGCATTTTTTAAAGAAAATCTGAAATAAAAATTTAAAAAGTAAAAACTAGCCCGGTTGTGGATCGCCCTCAGCTATCTTGTGCAAAAAAATCATGCAAAAATATTAAAATTGGAGCGAGATATTCGAAAAGAACGCTCCCATAGACTTTACATGGTCATCCGGATCTTTTTAAGTAATTTTTCTGTGACTATTGTGGGCTCTTAATGCTCCAACCAGAGGGGAAAGAGCTCCAATTGCTCTTCGATATCACAGTTCTGTTCGATGTCTTTTTGAAAGTCTATCAACGAAGTGATGATTTTCAATCTTTAGGAAGTCATTCCCTAATAGCATGCATGGTCACAGTGACGTCACTGTGAGTCACTTTGGTCACATCACATCTGTGACCAAAATGCCACCACTCAGTGACGTCACATTGTGACTGAGATGTGACTTTCTTAAAAATCTTTAGAAATTTATAAATGTCCTTCAAAACATGTTATTTACTTTTAAAAACATGCTTCTGGCAATTTAAATATCGTCGCTTTTGTCACAGTTTCGTCACAGTGTTAATGTCAAATTAGTCACAAATGACACGTTTTTCACAAATTTGTCACATTGTGACCACTTTGTGAAACGTCACAAAAGAACTCTAAAACGGTCATAACGACTTCACATTTTAGTCACTGTGACTTCACATCGACAATCGATTGTCACAAATTCACAATGTGACTTCACAACGACGTTGCAGTGAGGTCACCATGCTTTACGGGTTGCGCCACTAAGGGTACATTTACCCTGGTGCTCCAACTTGGGAATGTATCAGCGCCACTAGGGGTTTACCCTGGTGTTCGCATGAGAATGAATATTCTTCATCCGAGTTTCCAAATTTCTAAAATTTTTAGAGCTTCGTAAACGTATCTATATGTTTTCGTTCGCTTTTGTTGGAGATTAAACTGGGGTTGCAACCCACTGTATGTACTCCTGAAGCACCTGCGTTGTCTCGACTTGACTATATTGGAAAGGCTACTATGAAACTATATTGTGTAAATAAAATATAAAGAAGTCTGCAGTGGAATTAGTAAATCTTTATTTCAGTTCAAACTTATGCACTGAAAAACGTGATAGAAATTAGGACCTTTATTAGAATTTAAGTTATCCAAGCAAAAGCGTACTAACTGTATTATATTTCAAGAATTTAAATAAAGTTTGTAATAAAATGGGGGACAGAATGAAAAGTTTCTTTGGAATTAATATATTATTTTAATTAAATTCCAATGGATGAAACTAATTGTTTGTCCGATTTACAATCTGAAGAAGAGAAATTAAGATATAATTTTATTAAAACACAGAGTTTTTCTTTATTCTTTGTTTAAATAGAATTTCGATAAAGAAGTACAAACTTTTAAAAATAGACTTATGAAATAATGAAATCTTTATTGGAATGAGAAAAATGTATTGCAATTACACGTTTTAAATAGACACTGGTGATAAAAATAAGAACATTTTACACGGAAGTAGAAATCTTTATTTGAAGGAAAAAAAAATCTTTATTATGAATAAAAACTTTTTTGGAAGTAAAAATAAATTTTTGAATTGAAGTTATAAAATTAAAAAACTACAGGCTGCATTATATTTCCAGAATTTAAATAAAGTTTCCATTAAAATGATAAAATAATAAGAACTTCCTTTGAGAGTATTATAGGTGCAGATTCACGGCCGTCAGTCGCTATGTGGTGACTAAATATTTTGACTTGGCGACTAATTTCCGGTGTCATAGTCGCCATCCTTTGGCGAGTATTGCGTTTTTTCTCGTGATCATTTGACGAAAATCGCGTTTATACACAATCCTCTGATTAAAATCCTACGGGTTTTTTTTTTCGATTCCTGACGAAATTATTGTGTTTTTAGCGATTCTCTAACCAAAATCGCGCTTTTTCCGCGATAATTTGACGAAAATCGCGTTTTTCAGAGAAATTAAGTCACATGGTGGCGACTTGAATTTTGGATTTAGGAGTACTGCCCACTTAAAAATTTTTGGAATATGCACTTATATTTAAGAGTAAACTAACATTTTATTTAGGTACCAATGTTTGTGTAAATTTAGACGGAGAGGCGGCAACGCCTCTTATCATTAGCATATGCAGGTATTTTCCTCCAAAATATGACTTAAGAAACCAGTGTCATTTCAATGTGCGAATCGAGGTTTAACTAATCCTAGATTTTCAGCAGTCAACTTGATAAGGCGATAGTTTGTGCAGCTGACTCCCGGTCTGCTTGTAATCAGAAAGAGATAATACAAAAGATAGTTCTACAAATAGACACAAATGGTGGTTCATTCGTATCTCATGTTACGCAGCAAGTTTGTGTGTTCATATTGTGTAAATTTCAGAGTAGCCGAAATAAAGATTTACTAATTCCACTGCAGACTTCTTTATATTTTATTTGGTATGTCTGTGTAAAAATTTAGTACTTTTTTTAATAGATATTTTAATTAAACAATTATGCAAGAGAAAATAATATGATTTATAATTTAATGTATCTACTTTAAATAGCAAATCGGACAAACAACTAATTTTATCTATTGGTACACATTTAAAATAATGAACTCATTTTTTTTTCACAATTTAAGCCAAACGTTTTTTAAATTATTGGAATATAATCTAGCCAATGAGTTTTTGCTTGGATGACTTAAATTCTAATAAAGGTCTCTTAATTTTTATTACGTTTTTCAGTGTATAAGTTTTAACTGAAATAAAGCTTTATTAATTCCAATACAAATTTCTTTATCTTTTATTCGGTATATCTGTGTAAAAAAATTAGTACTTTTTAATAGATATTTTAATTAAACAAAGATGTAAGACGAATTAATGTGATTTATAATTTAATTTATCTATTTTAAGTAACAAATAGGACAAACAACTAATTTCATCTATTGGTACACATTTAAAATGTTGAATACATGTTTTTTTTTTTTTTTTTTCAAAATTTAGTCCAAATTTTATTTAAATTATTGAAATATAATACAGCCTATGAATTTTCGCATGGGTGACTTAAATTCTAATAAGGATTTTCTTATCTTTATCACGTGTGTCAGTGTATGAGTTTTAACACATTCGCTGCCGATAACTCCGCCCACTCTGTTAAATGAATGGGAACTTCACGCACTAGCGCGTGCGCGGCAGCGAATGTGTTAATTAAAATAAATATTTACTAAATACAGTGAAGATTTTCTTATCTTTTATTCTATATAGCTATGTATAAATTTAATACTTTGTTAGCATAGATTTTTATTAGAAAAATATACAGGGTTTGTAATAAATATCGAAACAATAGGCTATCTCCTCAAATATTGCCCCTAGACCCATACTTCCAATTGCAAAAATTCATTAAAAAAGGTGAAATTCCTGATAAGATAAGTTGCAACTCCATGGGGGGTCTATTTGAAAAAATACGAAAATTAAATTTTTATACGGCCCCCGTAGGTCAAAATTCCCAGTTAGGAAATTATTCCTTATCCATTCCTAAATTGAATAAAACAAATTTCATCTCCGTATCTAAAAATCCCACAGAGATATTAAATCCGAAAATCCTCAAAAATTCCTCACTTACACCACTTTTCCCTGCCTCTAAACTGTGATTTCTTCTCTGTGATTCAACGCTTGTTAGGGAACATTCACAAATTGCAAATTGATAAAAATCGGTTTAAGATAGCGCTTTTTCTTTGGTTATAAAATAGCAGCGTATACTTTTTACGTTAAATTGGTATACCAGACGTCTGCCCGGGTCAAAATATCTACGTCAAGTCTCAAACCGACCCATAGGGGAAAAAGTTCGGCGTGGCCTGAAAAAATGTCAACATCATAACCCGGACCGGTCTGGAAAATAGCTTAAATAATAGCCCGGTTCAGTCGCAAGTTTCTACATATTTTTTTTTAATTCGGCGTGAGAAAAAAAATGTTTCATATGGAGGAGTTCTGACCAAAAAATTCTTTTATAGCTTTTCGTTTTTTATATTTATACTTTTTATTATTAAAGAAGCGCCAAAAGCTGTAATATATTTATTTTATCAATGAATCTCTATTTATATGTAAATGTTTCACTTATATTTTAATATCGTTAATCCATACCCCATGCATTGGAGACTCTGAAAAATGTTATACACTAAAACTTTTTAAGACTGAATCACATAGGAAAGAAAAAATACGTTATAGACAGATGCTCTCCCTAGAAGATGTAATTGGAGCTTATTTTCTTTTCAGGTACTATTGCATTTATTTTGCATGGATCAACATATTTTCCGTTTAAGACAGAATTTCGCCATAGGCAGATTTTTTTTTCACTGGTTTTATTGTATTTAAATTTTTTAGCCTTTGAATAATCTATTTAAAAAAATAAATTTTAAAGTTTTTTTTTTTTTTTTTTTTTTTTTTTTTTTTTTTTTTTGTAAAATAAAAGTTTTAAAATCTATATGTTTTTCGTAAAAAAATTCGATTGAGCCGAATTTTATTTATTTTATGTACGTATTGAATCAGTCAGAGACAGTGAATTTAATACGGGTTTTGTCGAGACCGGGTTTGAAAATTTCATCCAGAGTGCACCTAAGTTGAAGGAAGTAGTCCCCTCCTTTATGAAAAGTACGCTAGGCCCGGCCTGGGGGGTCTTCCGAAAAAAGTAACATCTCGGTCCTGACTCTACCTGGACCCAGAATACAGATTTTTTAACATCCTCTGGAGGACGATGAAAAGCCTGAAGTTGTCAGAAAAAAATTAAAAAAATAATAATAAAAAAAATAAAAAACAATCTGCATCTTAGAAAAATTATTTTTTAAAATAACTGACGGACATTTAAACAATACACTTCGTTTTTCTGCATAATGAATTTTTTATCCTCTATTTCTTGTCTTTAAATTGTTAAATGTTAAGAATTTTTAAAAGAAAAAAGAACTTGAAACACCCATTTGATTTTTTTTACATTAGTTTTGTTTCGGCAAATTTGAAAAAATGTTTACTTCTGAAAAAATGTTTGTTTTTGAAAATATGATTTTTTTTAAGTTATATTATTTTTTCAATAAATATTTTTAATAGTTTTAAAACTAATATAAAAAAAATCTTGGAAGAAAACTAAAATCAGATTTTCATCTTTAATTAAATAGAAAGAAATTGAAATCCGATAAATAATGTTACGAGTTATAACAATTTTTGATTGTTCCATTTAAACCAGTACTAACCACATGAAACTTTTATAAATTGCATGAGAAATTTTAGAATGTGATTTTCTTAGCAAATTATAATGCTAACCATCACAAAAAAAAAGAAAAAAATCAAAATTGTAACTCAAGAAATATATTTTTTACGCGTTTTCTAGAACTGTTAAATTAACATTGTTTTTTGAATTGCGCGCTTTTCAATTTGTGTCTAATCCCTTAAAACCTGATGAATTTTTTAACCGGCTATAACTTTGCGAATTTTGGAGATATGAAGATGCAACTTTTTGTGTCTTATTCAGGACTGAATAAGGAAAGTTTTCCTAATTGGAATTTTTGTCCTACGGGGGTTGTATAAATATTTAATTTTCGTAACTTTTCAACTAGACCCGCCATGGAGTCGCAATTTATCTTATCAAAAATTTCACATTTTTTATGAATTTTTGCAATTGGAAGTATGGGTCTAAGGGCAATATTTAAGGAGATAGCCTATTGTTTCGATATTTAAGACTCACCCTGTATAAGAGAAATTAATATCATTTCTAATTTAATTTCTGCTCTTTAAATATCAAATCTGAAAAACAATTTGTTTCATTAGATGGTACGTATGTAAAATGATGGATCAGTCCCAAGGAGACTTTTTATTATTTTCTCATGAAAAAAAATATATATATATATAAATTCTTGCGATGTAAAGCCGCCTGTGAATTTTCAATTTGATGATTTAAATTCACCATTTTTAATCACTTGCGTCAGTTTATAAGTTTTAATTAAAATAAAAAATTACTAATTTTTAGAACAGATTCCTTTATTTTTTAGTCCATTTGTCCAATTTTTTATAGAGATTTTAATTAAACAAAGATATAATGTAAATTAATATGATTTATATTTTAATTTATCTACTTCATATAGCAAATAGGATAAACAGGTAACTTGACCCATTGGCACGTATTTGAAATGATAGCTCAATTCCAAAGAAGCTTTTTATTTTTTTTATTTTTTTCAATTTTCAGACAACTTTATTTATATTTATTTATGTTTTCTCGAAGTACGAAAACTATTTGTTTAAATATGGCGAAAGAATTAGTGCATAAAGAGGAATATTTCTGACGGTGAAGACGTAAGAGGATTTCTAATATATTTTAAAAGAACTATCTTTTAATTTATCTGTCCTTGATTACAAATCGGGTAAACAATGAATTCCTTCCATTGGTACTTAATTAAAATGATAGATTCATTCCAAAAGAAATTTTTCATTATGTTTTATTTTAATCCAATCTTTATTTAAATTCTTGAAACATAATGCCGCCTGCGAGTTTTCGCTTCAACTATTTAAATTCCAATAAAGATTCCTTTTCCCAAAAGAATAAGTCTGTAAACTTTTTTCAATATTACTCTGATCAGTGTAAAGGAAAAGGATTTATTTGGGGAAACTCCGGATCGATAATGAAGAACCAATTTCAGTCATTAAATTCCTTTCTTTTTGTTTCAAAATTTGAAATAAAATCAATCATCGAAATTACCCAATGAATGGTTTTAATTGAATCCGAGTTAGAAGAATTAAAATGAGTCTTTATTTAATGTTTTTGCAAATTTGCTTTTTAAAAAACGCTATTGATTGCCGGAACTAAAGACTTTAAACAAATTTTATATCACATTTTAATTTTTACTCCCAAATTAATTATTTCACTATAAATCCGATACTTAAAGTTATACAGACCACTTCTACGAATAGTTTTTAAAAACATTATTCAAAATGAAACGTTATTCAAAATTGCAGAAAAAGATACATTTTAAAGTTTACTTAATTTTTTCAAAAAATTTAAATTTCGAATTTTGAAAGAGAATTGAACAATTTCTTGATAGAATCATTTTCCTTCAAGGAGTCCTTTATAATTACTTCAAAAATGTAATGTAACTATTTGAGTTACACTTCATTTGTAACCTAGAACTCCCCTCTACAAACTTACAATTGATACTATTAGAATTTTAGTACCACCCTGTATCCTAATCATCCTGCATTTTAATTTCTTTGCACCTGATTACAAATCGGGCAAACAGCTAATTTCATCATTGGTACTTAATTAAAATGATAGACGGATTCCAAAAGAAACTTTTCATTATTTTACATTTTAATCCAAATTTTATTTAAATTCTTGAAATATAATACCGCCTGTGAGTTTTTGCTCCGATCACTTAAATTTTAAAAAAAAGATTCCTTTTTCCGAAAGAATATGTCTGTAAACTTTTTATCCTATTACTCTGATCTGTGTAAACGAACAATGGGATTTATTTGGGAAAACTACGGATCGATGATGAAGAACCAATTTCAGTCACATTAAATTCTTCTTTTTTTTTGTTTCAAAATTGAGAATAAAATCAATCATCGCAAATTTCTCAAATGAATGGTTTTAATTTAATCCTAGTTAGAAGAATGAAAAAAAGCCTTTTTTTTAAATATTTTTATAAATTAGTTTTTTAAAAGACACTATTGTTTATCGGAATTGAAGAGTTTAAAGAATTTTAATGAGAGTATAAATTTCAATGTAAACTAAACTTCTTTAGTTGTGAATTTGTTTATAATCTTCTGTTTTTTTTTTTTTTAAGGATTTATTCTATATTGTTAACAGATTTTTAATAAGAGATATTGATAACTAACCAAAAGTTTTCTTTTTCATGTAGAAGGTTCTAAATTAAAGATATTGAAAATGTTTTTATAATAGAAAACAAAGGTGTGTGCCCCAGTTTCAATGAAACATGAGATTAATTTAGACTTTATGAAATAATAATAATAGATCAAATTGAAGGTAAACTAATCTAGTTTTTCTTACAACTGTTTAATATGCGTACCAATAATTATACGGTTTATATTCAGTCTAATGTAAAATTCTTCTCACACTACAGTTAAGAAGTCTAAATAAGTCTTCGAATAACTAGCTTCCTAAATTCTGTGTCTGATTTTTGGCAAATAATTTGGAAGCGGCGGAATATAGACACGATCTTTTATAATGCTGTAAAGGAAACATTGCATTACTCTATCGGCTTTTATAGTTTCAGCACAGCAAGAATTTTTTACGCTCTGGAATTGCGATTTAACTTAATGTGGCACCGCAAGAAAGTCAAAAACAAAGCTATATTGCCGCATGTTCTTTACTATATCTATTTGAGTTACACCTCAATGTGACCTAGTACACACGCTCAACAAACTTATAGTTGAAACTACACTCTTAAAACGAAAGAGTGGATTTGGCGTCTCAGGAAAGAGCTGTAATTTATTGGATCGTGAATGAGTTGTCTGTCAAACGTTTTACTCGTCTTGATTTAAATAGCTTTTTTAAAATTACTCATCTTGACTTAAATTGCTTACAAACAACTCGCTACTCGAGTTGTTTCAACTCTTTTTGAGAAGTTACCTTTCTGAAGGCAAAATGAGCTAAATTCGGCTCAACTTGAGTTATTTTGTGGCTGCGGTTTTAAGAGAGTATCAGAATTTCTGATCGAAACATTATTTAGAATCACTCACAAGGAAGGTCTCCATACGGGCATACTCAGAAAAATCTGAAAAAATTACAGAATGTTCTTCTCATATAGTTATACATGTTTATAAAAAACATTTCGGCGGAATCTCCTTATAACGTCCGTAAAAAAATAATAAAAATTTCGTTTATTTGGCGATTTATCTCCGGTTGGCGAAAAAACGAAATTTTGAAAAATACGCTTTTACGCTTCGAATACTTTTTAAAGAAAAAACTTTCTATGTTCAATTTATTTAAATAAGTTTAGTTTAAGTAATTTTAGTTTTGCATTTTTACTTTACTTTAAGTGTAATTTTGTCACATACGTTTATACGTACTTAAACAAAATGAAATTAATATATTTTATCATTTAAAACACAATTTAAATTGATTAAAATTGTTCCAAATTGAAAAATACACTGTTAAAAATCTGCTGCATTTTGTTGCAACGCACTCCCTTGATTATATAGTAAACGGTTACTTGGCCGTGAAATGGAGCTTTCTCATTGGTTGGAATAGAGATATTATATACAAGCGGAAAAGTGCGTTGCAACAAAATGCAGCAGATTTTTAACAGTGTATGACACGGCCAATTCACGGTGCTATGGAGCATTCTCATTGGTCAGAAGAGAGATATTCTTTAAAAGTAGTGGAGTGACGTTGCAGTAAATGCTGCAGATTTTTAACAGTGAAGTCAATTGAAATCAATTTTCAGATTCGTTAAAATCGTCTGCTTTTGGCGAGGAAATGCACTGTACGCCAAATCCCGCGTCGCTTTCAGCTTTTCACGCCAATTATTCCAAACTATTTTATTTTTTTACATATCTAATAATGTAATTCCGCCGCTAATTTTCACTGATCCTTTATTACCTACATGAGTAGTTTAATTCGTATTTTTTTCAAAAAATTCTGAGTATGCCCCCAATGGAGACCTTCCTTGTCAGTATCTTAATAACCCTGTATTTTAATTTCCTCGCGTCTAATTACACATCATTCAAACAAGAAATTTCATCCATTGGAACTTAATTAAAATCATAAATTGATTCCCAAAAGAAACTTTTCATTACTTTCCCATTTTAATCCAAACTTTATTTAAATTCTTGAAGTATAATGTCGCCTGTGAGTTTTCACTTCGATGACTTCAATTGCAATAAAGATTTTCCCTTTCCTCAAAAGAATGCGTCTGTAAACTTTTTTCATATTACTCTGATCCAGTGTTCTCGCTGTCGCTCGCCAATGCGCCAAATTGCTACTAAATTCTTCATTTGGCGAGTAATTAAGCGATTAGATTCGCCAAATTGCTAGTGCACAATTTTTCCTTTTTCTTTTTCGTTTTTCATACATATATTGGTAATCTGCCTTCTATTTCAATTCAAATTTCAAATGATTTTAATAGGATGATTGTAAAAATACTAGTTTCATTGGTTTATTGTATGGTTATATCTGAATTACTTTGGTTATATTTATAAAAGTACGTATATATATAATATACTTATTTTTTAACATTTGTAGCGGATAGTTGAAATTAGATTAATAACAATTGCTGTCACAGTTGTAGAAACTTAGGTTATTTTAGAACATATTGGAAAAAAAGGGGGTACATTAAAGGATTAAAGAAAATTTTTTGTGTTACACGGTGAATCTATTTTGCTAATACTTTTTTCATTTGGCGAATGTTTTTTTTATTTTTAATTAGCCAAATTACTAACGTTGATCAAATGTCAGCGAGAACTTTGCTCTGATCAGTGTAAACGAACAAAGGGATTTATTTGGGAAAACTCCAGATCGACGTGTAAGAACCTATTTCAGTCACATTATTTTTTATTTAACTTTTTATTTTTATTATTTTTTTTTTGTTTCAAATTTGAGAATAATATCAATCACGCAAATTTCTCAAATGAGTGATTTTTATTTAATCCCAGTTAGAAGAATGAAAAAGACTTTCGTTTTTTTTAAATATTTTTGTAAATTTAATTTTTAAAAGACGCTGTTAATTGTCGAAACTGAAGACTTTAAAAAGTTTTTATAAGAAAAATAAATGTCAATGTAAACTAAATTTCTTTAATGGTTGATTTGCTTTAAACTTCTGTTTAAAAAAAGAGTTTATGATATATCGTTAACAGTTTTTTTTTTAAAGAGAGATATTAATAACTAACCATCAATTTTCTTTTTTATGTAGAAGTTTCTAAATTAGTGTGTGTAAAAAAGAGTTAAATGAGGGTAAAAAAGAGTTAAGTGTTAAAAAGTATGTTGAAACTATTTTTTTGACGAAAATAAAAGGTGGGCATAAAAAATGTCTCAGATGTCCAATTCATACCACACTTCGGTTAACAAATCTAAAATCATCAAAGAGCCAGCTTCCTAAATTACGTATTTCAATTTTGGCAAATGATTGGCTTGCGGCGGAATATAGGCACGATCTTTTATGAAGCTCAAAAGGGAAAAATGGCACGACTGTAACGGCTTTTAAATCTTCAGCACATCAATAACGATTTAAACTCGGAATATGTGATTTTTCGTAATGTGGAACTAAAAGCGACTCAATAACAAAGCAATGAGTTATTCTTCATTTGTGACCTAGAACACAGACTGTACAAACTTCTAGTTGATAATATGTGATTTTGCGTAATGTGGAACTGAAAGCGGGTCAATAACAAAGCAATGCTAATGCACGCGCTTTACTTGCGCTATTTGAGTTATTCTTCATTTGTGACCTAGAACACAGGCTGTACAAACTTCTAGTTGATAATATGTGATTTTGCGTAATGTGGACCTGAAAGCGGGTCAATAACAAAACAATGCTAATGCACGCGCTTTACTTGCGCTATTTGAGTTATTCTTCATTTGTGACCTAGAACACAGGCTGTACAAACTTCTAGTTGATAATATGTGATTTTGCGTAATGAGGAACTGAAAGCGGGTCAATAACAAAGCAATGCTAATGCACGCGCTTTACTTGCGCTATTTGAGTTATTCTTCATTTGTGACGTAGAACACAGGCTGTACAAACTTCTACTTGATAATATGTGATTTTGCGTAATGTGGAACTGAAAGCGGGTCAATAACAAAGCAATGCTAATGCACGCGCTTTACTTGCGCTATTTGAGTTATTCTTCATTTGTGACCTAGAACACAGACTGTACAAACTTCTAGTTGATAATATGTGATTTTGCGTAATGTGGAACTGAAAGCGACTCAATAACAAAGCAATGCTAACGCACGCGCTTTACTTGTGCTATTTGAGTTATTCTTCATTTGTGACCTAGAACACAGGCTGTACAAACTTCTAGTTGATAATATGTGATTTTGCGTAATGTGGAACTGAAAGCGACTCAATAAAAAAGCAATGCTAATGCACGCGCTTTACTTGCGCTATTTAAGTTATTCTTCATTTGTGACCTAGAACACAGACTGTACAAACTTCTAGTTGATAATATGTGATTTTGCGTAATGTGGAACTGAAAGCGGGTCAATAACAAAGCAATGCTAATGCACGCGCTTTACTTGCGCTATTTGAGTTATTCTTCATTTGTGACCTAGAACACAGGCTGTACAAACTTCTAGTTGATAATATGTGATTTTGCGTAATGTGGAACTGAAAGCGGGTCAATAACAAAGCAATGCTAATGCACGTGCTTTACTTGCGCTATTTGAGTTATTCTTCATTTGTGACCTAGAACACAGGCTGTACAAACTTCTAGTTGATAATATGTGATTTTGCGTAATGAGGAACTGAAAGCGGGTCAATAACAAAGCAATGCTAATGCACGCGCTTTACTTGCGCTATTTGAGTTATTCTTCATTTGTGACCTAAAACACAGGCTGTACAAACTTCTAGTTGATAATATGTGATTTTGCGTAATGTGGAACTGAAAGCGAGTCAATAACAAAACAATGCTAATGCACGCGCTTTACTTGCGCTATTTGAGTTATTCTTCATTTGTGACCTAGAACACAGGCTGTACAAACTTCTAGTTGATAATATGTGATTTTGCGTAATGTGGAACTGAAAGCGGGTCAATAACAAAGCAATGCTAATGCACGCGCTTTACTTGCGCTATTTGAGTTATTCTTCATTTGTGACCTAGAACACTGGCTGTACAAACTTCTAGTTGATAATATGTGATTTTGCGTAATGTGGAACTGAAAGCGGGTCAATAACAAAGCAATGCTAATGCACGCGCTTTACTTGCGCTATTTGAGTTATTCTTCATTTGTGACCTAGAACACAGACTGTACAAACTTCTAGTTGATAATATGTGATTTTGCGTAATGTGGAACTGAAAGCGGGTCAATAACAAAGCAATGCTAATGCACGCGCTTTACTTGCGCTATTTGAGTTATTCTTCACTTGTGACCTAGAACACAGGCTGTACAAACTTCTAGTTGATAATATGTGATTTTGCGTAATGAGGAACTGAAAGCGGGTCAATAACAAAGCAATGCTAATGCACGCGCTTTACTTGCACTATTTGAGTTATTCTTCATTTGTGACCTAGAACACAGGCTGTACAAACTTCTAGTTGATAATATGTGATTTTGCGTAATGTGGAACTGAAAGCGACTCAATAACAAAGCAATGCTAATGCACGCGCTTTACTTGCGGTATTTGAGTTATTCTTCGTTTGTGACCTAGAACACAGACTGTACAAACTTCTAGTTGATTATATGTGATTTTGCGTAATGTGGAACTGAAAGCGACTCAATAACAAAGCAATGCTAACGCACGCGCTTTACTTGCGCTATTTGAGTTATTCTTCATTTGTAACCTAGAACACAGACTGTACAAACTTCTAGTTGATAATATGTGATTTTGTGTAATGTGGAACTGAAAGCGGGTCAATAACAAAGCAATGCTAATGCACGCGCTTTACTTGCGCTATTTGAGTTATTCTTCATTTGTGACCTAGAACACAGGCTGTACAAACTTCTAGTTGATAATATGTGATTTTGCGTAATGTGGAACTGAAAGCGGGTCAATTACAAAGCAATGCTAATGCACGCGCTTTACTTGCGCTATTTGAGTTATTCTTCATTTGTGACCTAGAACACAGACTGTACAAACTTCTAGTTGATAATATGCGATTTTGCGTAATGTGGAACTGAAAGCGGGTCAATAACAAAGCAATGCTACACTCTCAAAAAAACTTCCGTCTTTTCACAGAAAATGCACTGGCAGCACTGCTGCCAGAAATTGTCTGTATATTGACGATTTTCTGTTTATTTTTTTCTCTGTCAAAAGAGGAAAAATATCCGTCACTTGAAAAAAATCAATGCGGAAGAGGCGGGGATCGAACCAAGGACCCCAGGATTACCAGACCAACGCTAATCCACGGCGCTACGGCTGCTCATGATGATTGTGCGTTAAAATAGAAGTGTTCATTTCATATGGTGTGGGTTGGTGTATTTCGTTAAAAAGCTTTTAATTATGCAGTTAATCTCGGAAAGATTTCATCTTTAATGAAACTGTGGCTGGGTTTTTTTTACGTTTAGTATTAATATAGTATAAAAATGTGAATTTTAAATATATTACGTAGAATGTTAGAGAAAAAACATGGATGTTCTATTTGTGAGAATTTTTGAACGAATAAAGAAAGTAATTGTTATTTATTTTTAAATTCGAAAACATTTTTGTCTTTTAAAACTAAATTAGACATTTTAATCAATAGAATATTTTTGTTTTTCATTTTAAAAATAAATTCGAACTTATTACTAACAGACCCAATGCGCATGCGTGCTGGATAGAAACGGAAACTTTTCCTTATTTTTCGACGCTCGGAATGAACTCACAGAACAAATACGTTTTCTGGGAGAACAGAAATTATTTGTGAAAAAATAACGATAACTTAGTGTATATTGACGAATTTTTCTGACAGTGTAATGCACGCGCTTTACTTGCGCTATTTGAGTTATTCTTCACTTGTGACCTAGAACACAGGCTGTACAAACTTCTAGTTGATAATATGTGATTTTGCGTAATGAGGAACTGAAAGCGGGTCAATAACAAAGCAATGCTAATGCACGCGCTTTACTTGCGCTATTTGAGTTATTCTTCATTTGTGACCTAGAACACAGGCTGTACAAACTTCTAGTTGATAATATGTGATTTTGCGTAATGTGGAACTGAAAGCGACTCAATAACAAAGCAATGCTACACTGTAAAAAAAATCTACGTAAAATTACGGACAAAAGCCGGCAGCAGAGATTCCGGACAATATCCGTAAAAAAATATTTTGACCGTAAATCTAAAAATCACCCGTAATTTTACATTTTAGCAAATGCATAACTAGCCCGTAAAAAAAGTAGTATTGTCCGTAAAAATAAAATGCCAAGTTGCCCGTGAAAAAAAGGGCATTGCCTGTAAAACTACAATGCCAGGATGCCCGTGAAAAAAAGGACGTTGCCCGCAAAACTATAATGCCAGGATGCCCGTGAAAAAAGGGACATTGGCCGTAAAACTATAATGCCAAGATGCCCGTAAAAAAAGGCGCATTGACCATAAAAATACAATACCAAGATATCTCTGAGAAAAGGGACATTGCCTGTAAAATAATACAAATTCTGGCCATGAAAAAAAAGGGTGTTGTCCATAAAATAACAAAACACATACATTAGGATACCTCATTAAAGAAAAAGCATTGTTTGTAAAATTAAAAAAAGGATCATTCAGTGAAATTAATATAAATTTCCATACTCCAGTATTACCCCATTCTCTTTTGGACTCAGGGGGGGAAAAAAGGGGCCACAAATCATAAAATATGGGGTTTTTTAAATAAAATCTTTAATGGGGATCACCATATATACCAACTGAAAATCCATAATAGATTTTAAAGAGGAATATAGATAATTCACAACACAAACAACAAAAATTTTCACAGGAGTACTTATGTTTTCGCAATATTTGAATAAAACATTCATAACTTATGCATATTATAAAACTTGTATATTCAAAGCCTAATTTTCCAAGGTTTTCAGGTACTCTTAGCAGGCAGTTTTTTTTTTTTTTTTTTTTTTTTTTTTTTTTTTTTTTTTTTTAATAAAAGTTTAATTCTATTAAAGGAGAGCATTCTCACTCATTTCCTATAGTAAATTGTATTTTTATTCAGTTACGAGGTTCTCACTTTTGGTATTATTGCATTAATAACTTATGTTAAAATACAATTTTTAGCTTTCCAAAATTTACCATCACACACTTTAATAGTGAGAGAGTGGTGAAGCATTTAAAAACTGGTAAGATAACAAACCCTCATGTGTTTAGATAAAAGTCTGATATGTAAAATGAAAATAGAAAACTAGTTAATATTAAATTACAGGGGTTGATCCAGGCAAAATTTGGGGTTCACAAAAAACTATTTAATAAAATAGGTTTCTTCACAAAAATAACTTTAATAAAACAGACCCTTTCACAAAATTCTTTTATGCCATTTTCATACTGTTTTAAAATCTAATTTGTACACAAAAACATGTCATAATTTTCAAAAACTTAGCAAAGGAGTTTTTTAAAATATATATATTTAGTTTTTAAATTCCTTGTTCAAATAACAAAGTCAACTTCCATTAAAAAATGTTATTTTCACAAATATAACTTTTCTTTTTCACAAAATGAGCCCCAGAATAAAAACCTGCATCGACTCCTGAATTGATCAGAAAAATTATGATTAGTAATATCAGTTTATTAGCTGTACTGCTATTGCTCCCTCTTTTCCCTTCCAAGCCGCTTAATAATAGAGAGCAGCTTTTTTATGATACACAAATGCTAATTTATTATTTCGATTTTTATGTATCACATATTTACTAAATACTACATGAAACAAAAGTAGTCCATTTTTGATTTAACAATGATTCATAATCCTACACACATCGGTGCAAGAAATCCATCTAAGTCAAGACTGAAATATTTTCTGAGCATTAGAAATAACTAAATGCAAAAGGGTTAGAAGATTTCTAAGTCTTGTTTTATACCTAAAAATTGGTCTCTAACAATAAAAGAAAGTGATTAAATGTTCTTGATGGT
The DNA here is from genome assembly GCA_964019185.1 of Maratus speculifer. Classification (NCBI taxonomy): domain Eukaryota; kingdom Metazoa; phylum Arthropoda; class Arachnida; order Araneae; family Salticidae; genus Maratus; species Maratus speculifer. The sequence continues at coordinate 408,505,711 of OZ025294.1, forward strand.
AGAACCACTATTATTTAAGTAAGTCAAAAATCTCTTCAACACTGAAATCAGTCCTGAGACTGAAGATCTTGCACCCATGTCCCACGGTTCTTGATCTTGTGTACACAGATAATATATACTATATTGTTTACGAGATTTCAGTGAAAATTGATTAAACTTGGGAATGTTTGAAGATGAAATTATTACAATGGTTCTGTTTTATAAATTATCATTCAATAAATAAAAAGAAAACATGAATTTTTACAAATTTATTTAATATACTTCAACACAGTATTCTTAGAAGTAACAAATTTAAATAACAAATTAAGAAACAACAAATAAAAAATTCATTTTTTCACACAGATTTGTAGTAACACAATTTATCGCCAAGGTTGTTTGGATCTTGCAGATAGTTTTTTCGATTTTGTGTCTTTTTCCAGATTAATAGCCAAGCATGTCCTATTTAGAAAAAAGGTAAGATAAATATTACATAAAAGTATACACAATAAACAGAAATTGAGTATAATAACAATCTCAATTATTCCAGATGAACAGAAAATACAGCAGTTATGTTTAATAGATAATTGTTATGAGCATCCTATTAAAACAAGTAACAAAAAAAGTAAGGAATAATTAGAATTCATTCCAGTTTAACCCAAAATTAATTTCAATTATTGTAAAATAATTCATTTGTTGTAATGTTACAGTTAGTAATTTATTTTACTGAACCTTTTGTACATGAATAAAACTTGCACTTGACCTTTTATTTCTATGTAAAATATTTTTAAATGAGTAGATTAAATTTGAAGCAATTTTAAAATGACAAAATTCTTTTAAGCTCTGATATAAAACTTTGGGCCCAAAAACAAAAAGGCCTGAACATCTCTGATAGACATTAATGTTAATTTATATCAAAGTAAGATGCCTTTATAGCACCTTGAACCGTTTATATATACCACTTATAGCCGTTTGAACCAATTATAGTTGGTTTTAATCACTTTTGAATTGTTTGTCTGTTTTGCAGCCAATGTGTATTGCATTTCTTAGATCTCTTCTTCATTGCTAACTGTAATTGAGAGTGCATGTTTTTTCATATGTTTTTATGTTCTATCTTTACAAGAAAATACTGAATTCAAAGAAAATATGGTATTCTGACTTTCGGTGGATTTGTACGTATTGGAAGGCAAGGAATGAAATTTAAAAGTTTTTAGAAAATGTCTATCAGTCAACTCCGTAAGTTTTTAATTAAAAAAAAAAAAAAAAAAAAAAAAAAAAAAAAAAAATGTGGCTGCTTTGTTTTAAGAAATAATTCATGACATTTCAAAAAACTTTACATTTAATTAGAGCATTGATATAAACTGAAGCTGGTTAGTTTTTGGGGTATATCTCTTAACAGGTGGCGCTGATATGATGCATTATTCAGTTTCCATAATATCTTTAACTCAAGAACTAATGCACAGGTTATTATAAAACTCTGTTAGTTCCTGATTTAAAAATTGCTTCAATTCATATAGGGAACAATTTTTTACTACCATTTCAAAAATATATCGACATCAACTTCTTTTGTATCAAGCAATAAATCAACAGTTACATTGAGAATTTTGGAGAATAGTAAAATAATATTTTTTTCTTTCAAATAGAGCATTTTCCAATGTTCTCTTAGTAACTAATTTTCTGTTTAAGGGTGTTCTTAAATCAAAAAGAGAAACTTTGTGACACATGCACAGGGTTGGAAAAAAACATGTTTTTTATAAAAAAAAAAAAAAACATGTTTTTTTTGTTTAAAACATGTTTTAAACGTTTAAAACGTTTTTATTTTCACACAGCACAATTTTGATTAAAGTGAACAAAAATTATTAAATATAAAGAATGGAAATATTTTCAAACGGCAGTAAGGAAGAAAAAAATTATATAACAAATACCAAACATTAATTACAAATTTTATTTTTATTCTAAACTAAAACATTTAATTGTTCAGTTCTTTAAAAATGGTAACAAGTTTGTCAATACCCTTACAACAGCCTTATCAACACCCAAACGATTTCTGGTTTTGCTTTGCACAAAACCAAAAGTAGGGAAAACTCTTTCTATTCTAATCCAGCAGTAGAACATACAGTTGTGTGTAACTGTTTTATGATATTCATGGCATTTTTATCAATATATATGTGTTTTTCAAAGCTTAACCTGTGTTATTTCCACTTTATTTGATTCTCCAATGTCAAATTTATGATTGGCAACTGCATCAAACATATAATCAGAGAATGGAACTGACTTAGCTTATAATTTATAATTATTGGAATTAGTTCAGGACATAATTTGGCAGCAAGGTTCATGCCTTTTTCAGTCTCATCAATTGCAAGTGATTCTCCTTTAAAGCGTAATGAAATATGTAAAAAATATGTAATAAATGTGTAAAAAAATATGAAGTACGTAAAAAATTAGTTAAGAAATAAATATTTTTTAAACATGTCCATTTTTTATTATTAAATTATTATTATTATTTTGAGAACATATTCAAACTGAAAATCAAAGTAGATAGATCGGTTGGTAGGTAGCATACTTTTATAACTCTGAGGACAAATTTAAACAATTAGAATTTAAAACGAACTGAAAGTAGATAAGTTTTTTTTTTTTCATTTCAGTTTATTTTCATAAATGAATTATTAAAAAGGAAATACTATTAAAAGAAATTTAAATTAATGTTGAATTTTTTTTTATATATGAATATTTTAAACTGAAGCCATTATAATTTTAATAAAGAAAGAGAAAAAAAACAATAAAAAATCTTTTTTGACTACTAAACAAATATCTATAAAGTATTATAGCATTATCTATTGATGGGAGAAAGTATTATTTATAGTATATTAAGAAGGCATTTAGCCCAGATTTTTTACTCAATATTATGTTCTCTGTGCACCAACTGCCGAATTTATTCACTAAAAAGGAGAAATAGATCTCTCAAAATATACAAATAAATACTTAAAAAGTGTTGTAAAAATAGATATTATTTAATTATTATTTACCTTAGATCTTTTGGATGCCCTCGCATCCATTTTCAAAGGAGTATAAAAGAAGATAATTCATTAGAAATGGAAAATGTAAAAACAAAACAAAAACAGTCTGCTTGTACAAACAAAGTCACAATGAATTCATCAAAACACCAAGGATATTGTACCGAAGTGTCGAATATTATAGGAAATGACGTCATTACAAACAGTATCATTGTTAAGCAAAATTTCGAGGGATTCACGGATAGTTGAAGAGTAGTGATTTGATGTTGAAAAGATTATTTTAGCTTTGTAGAAATTTATCAAAATATTTTCTTTTCGTTGCATTCTAGATAAGGCTGTACTAGGCTTGTTGTATTGTATATCCGAAAAATGCTCTTTCAGTCTTACTTTTAATCTTCGAAAATTAATATATTATAGAACTTTGATATTATATAAAAAATCATAATTGAGATATTATTTAAAAAAATAAATTATATATTTCCAATTTTAGAGGAAATAAATTTAATTTAAATACTTAATTAAAATTAAATAACCAATTTATAAATTTAATAAAATTTGAATGTATTTTAGTGCATACAGCTAATTAGAAATTTTTAATACAATTTTATTTCGTAAATTTTAATTTGTGACATTATTAGCACTATTAATGTTTTAAACATTGTTTTAAATGTAATGTTTTAAACGCGTTTTAAACAGCTGTTTTAAACAAAATGTTTTAAACATAACAACCCTGCACATGCATTAATTTATTTTTGTTCCGAAATGCATGAAAATAGCAGGTGTTGTTATTCAGAAACTGTCTAATTGCACTCATTCTTTTGTTTTTAAAAAACACAATAGATTTTTCATAACAAGCCTTCAAAGTTGACACTTTTGAGCATATTTCCTGACGAAAGCAGAAAAACCGGTTGAAAAGGAGGAGAAAAACAGGTGATTGCGTCATCGAAATAGCTTATAACTCGATAAGTAATTTAATTATCATAAAATGGAAAAATAAGTTCAATTCGAAATCGCTTTCATAGTCAGGCATTAAAATTTTATAACTTTCTGTTAAAAAATGAATTTGTAAATGTGTCAAAACGTCTTTCGCTTGTTCAGCGGATCAGTTAAGAACATTCTTAATGCCATAAATAAATATTTTTGTTTATCGAAAAACTTTTTTTTCCGTAAGTGATGGAAATATTTTACACATACACACACGTTGCCATAATTAACACTACAACAGCACAAACAATAGATTTATATAATACATTCCATCTTGCAGACTTTTTAATAATATAATTATTGATGCAGACACTTGAAGATAGTTCTGTCACTGCACTCTCAACTAAATTTGTATGTTTTACAAGATCTCTCAACTAGATTCACACTCTTTTCAAGATCGACTAAATTGGCACTTTTTCTGAGATATCTCGAATAAATTGGTGCTCTTTTCGAGATATCTAGACTAAATTTGCTCTTTTTCTCAAGATTTCGACTAAATTCGCACTTTTCCCCCCAGGATCTGGACTCAATTTGCACGTTTTCCTGAGATCTCAATGAAATTAACACTTTTTCTCGAGATCTCGACTAATTAATGCGCTTTTTTTTTCAGATCTCGACTAATTTTGCACGTTTTCTGGAGATCTCAACTAATTTGCATGTTTTAACAAGATCGCGACTAAAGTTGCATCTTTTATTGAGATCAAGACTAAATAATGCATTTTTTTTTCATCTCGACTAAATAATGCATTTTCTCGAGATCACGGCTAAATTTGCACTCCCTCCCAGGATCTTAACTAAATTTGCACCCCGCCCCCTGAAATCTTGACTAAATTCACACTTTTTCCGAAGATGTCAACTAAAGTCACACTTTTTCAGATTATTTAATGATATTCATATCACCCCCTCCCTCTCTGCAGAATCATAATTCCCATTTTTCTATCATGATTCTAAGTTGAAATCTGCATTTTGTAAGTATGATGAAATTAGCATTTTTTACCAAGATTCTTTGACGAAACTTCATTTTTTTAATGCGATTGTTCTATTTAAGGGATTTGCTATTTCTTTCTGTGATATTTTGGCAGAATGTGCATTTTTACCATGACCCTTTGACAAAATTTATTTCTTCTGCAACTAATTGACTTTTTTATACGTAGTTATATAGTTTATCATGACTGATCGCCAAAATTCTCAACAGTTTTGCACAACCGATTGGCTCACTTTGCAGAAAAAAATATGTAGAAGAATTTACAGGGGGAAATACAGTACAGAATTTTAATGTGTAGGTCTTTCTTTTTCTGTATGTAAATCACACAATTCTGCACATGATTTCAAACCCTACCCCTCAAAGACAACCCATCCCCCAAGAAACTCTTAAAATGGCACCATAAGCAGCCAATTTATTTATTTTATGTGCTTGGCGGCTCTTTTAAACTCTTTTGATGCACACAATGGTTTTTTTTTAAGCATTTCCATGGCAGCCTGTGGAAATTCAATTGATCTTTGAAAATTATAGCAAATATTTTTGGTATACAAAGAACAAGCATACCCCCCCTTTTTTTAATAGCTCTTTTTGAAAAAATGTACTCTTTTTTTAAATTAGTGGTTTCTCTTCGAAAAGTTCAACCTGGTGCCCCCCCCCTTTTTTTTTTCCTTTCTAGAATCTAGAGTATTTCAGATACGACAAAAAATCATCTCTGCTAGTAAAATTGTATTATCGTAGTGAGCATTAAAATCATTCAAAATACAATTTAACTGCAATAGTTGGCAGATCTGTAGTGGTATTTGTAATTGATTTTAATTTTTGAGAAATTAAAAACAAACATGCCTCTTCTAAAAAATACTATACAGTAGAGTATCTAATTTGCTGACCTGTAATTCACAGTCAATTTTTTAAAGTTAACAAAAACGTATTTAGATTAATAATATTGCAGACTGTGCCACCCCCTTAATGGTGAGTATATATATTTTTTTTTGGGGGGGGGAGAAGAAGGCTGGAAATAAAACTTCACGCGAACAAATTGATGCTGTGATGACTTGTCGCTACAATGATTTCAATGCAACACCTAATATTTCAAATTATAACTAACTGAGTGAAAATGCCTTAAAATTAATAATTATTTGTAACAATATTAAAATGCTATATCGTCATTAGAAACATTTTTCTGCATAATTTCTTATTTTAACATATTAGGAAGCAGGTAAAAAATTTTTTGCAACATTACATATCTACATATGAAAAAAAAAAAAAAAAAAAAAAAAAAAAAAAAAAAAAACAGATTGTTGTGAATTAAATATAAATGAAAAAAAAAAAAAAAAGCATGTTTTCATTATTGTAACATTTACAAAAATATACATTTTTTGAAAATGCATTAAAAGATAGAAAATTTCACCAAATTAACCAGCTAAGTTGGTTTTATATATGGCAATTTATTTTGTTGCCAAATTTAGTTGTATATGACCAAATTGGTCAAAATTTAGTTCTATGGTAGTAATACTGCTATTACTATTTTTTTTTTTTTTTTTTTTTTTTTTTTTACAATTACCCATTGTTTAAGCTAATACAGATTTCTTCATATGAAAACAACCATTATACCTACGGCAGCCCACTGACCACCTTAGGGAGTGAATTAAAGAGAAAAAAAAAATCAGCCTAATGTGTGTATTGCCTTTGAATACATGAAGGAGAGACTGGAGCACATGTGAATAATTCACATAAAGATAGCTTTTTTTATTACTGGTTAATTTCTGAAAACAAAAAATACTGAATACAGTAAACAGAACCCTTTTTTTAAACAAGGTAATTTTTTATAAAATCATCTTTATAGTTAGCTTTTCTTTTTTTTTAATAACTTTATAAATTCAATGAATTGCTCACAAGTGCCCCAACAGCAGGGTAGTTGCGAACACAAGAAAAAATATTTGATATGCTTTACATTCTGTTTTTTATTTGTTGTCATGATCATTAGTTACACTATGTGTTAAATTTACTATAAACAAAATTCTAGTTCCGCAGTGATAGATTTAAGCACAAGATTATAAGACGGAAATAAGTAGACTGTGAAAAAGGAGGATTATATGACTAATTAAATATTGTCGGAATAAAATAAAAATTAAGATGTACATTTGAAAAAAATAAAGCCTTTAAATTTTGCTTAGGGGAATTTAGATAATATTTATCAAAAATCTGCCAAAGTACAAAAGATTCTTATCCTTGTATTTCCCTTCTAGTATCCTTGTATAGGATATATATACCTTGTATGTGTATACTTGTATCCTTTGAGTATCTTTGTATTTCCCTTCTATTTTAAAATAATGATAAAGGATTTTAAAATGATTAAAAAAAAATAAACTCAATTACAAGCACACACCCAAATTTAACTTCTTTTACTTTTGAAAGAGGAAGGGGGGAAGCTCACAATATTTTATAGTATCAGTTTAAAAATTTTAATTTCAGGCAATTCTAATATCTATCTCCATTCAAAGCATCATACACATACACATTTTAGAGGTGAAAGTGGGCCATCATTCCAAGTTTGGAAGAAACGAAACTGTTTAGCAAAATATTGCAAAAAACTATTGCATCTTAGAAAATTTTACATGGATTTAAATTATAATTGGATATAAATAAGCTTATAGCTCTTTACATACTTGCTAACGGATGCTCTTGTGAAAAGTTCAATACAAAATCAAATATATGACAAAAAGTCTCCTATTTCAAGACAATATTAGATATGACATTATTTCACATGAAGTGAACTGAAAGAAACAGAATCATAGAATGATTATTGAGACACTTATGAACTATTCAAATCTGCCTCAACTATTCTGTTAACAAATGACCCACGTGGTGACTAAAGTTAAATTGACAAATCATTAACATTTATCAATTTTAGAATTCTTTTTTTTAAATCAAAAATACTTATTATTTATAGTATATGTTAGAACACTAAAATTAAATCAAATAAATAAAGTTATTCATTTAAAAATTTAAAAGTGAGATTTTACTTTTGAGACGCACACTTTATGCCTCCATTTCTTTCTCTTCTCGATGACACTACCAGTGATAGAAGCATCTCCATCATATTCTGGAGCTGTCCATTTGAAATAGGTAATTAGTAACCTTTTAACCAGTAGCTTGTAGTCGGCCAGGCTTACTTGGTTCATCTGCAAAAAAATGCAGTATTATACAGGGTGTTTACAAAAATGTATTAGTTACCATTAAAAGTAATTATGTTATTTCATAAAATACCTAATTATTTCATGAAATCACTGAGTATGTTAAAGTGTGTAAAGTCAATGCATTTTAAGATGTAACAAATTATTTTATAGAACAGTTGTCTAATTGTTAAAGTATTAAAACTTTCGGCAATAGCCATTTGAACCAATTATAGCCAGGATTGCAAAAAAGCCTTGCCGGTGGCTTTTATTTGTTTTAACCAGCTTTTATTGACCAAAATTGGTGTTTTTTAGTTAGTTTTAAAGACTTAATTGAGGTAGAATTCAATATAACCCAATTTCTCCAAAATGAACACATTAATATTGGAATAATACGTATTGATTTGCAGTCAAAATTATAAATATATCAGCTAACTTTTAAAAGACCATACAAAATGCTTTCTCTAGTTTATACTGACTTTACCCCCCCCCCCCAAACACACACATACAGTTTTTTTTCTTTTTTACTACTTTATATAATTAAAAAGGACAATAGTTGTATAGTTAGTATCATAATTTATTACTTAACTAATTTTAAAGGATATTAATATACAAGTCTTATTTTATTGCTCATAAATTTTTATTTGGAGCCACACATAAAGTCATTTGATAAAAAGAGCAATTCTTTTTAATAAAACAGCATTACGAATAACTTTGCATTAGTTTATGTATGAGTATGCATTCTTTAAAATAACAATGAGCTTTTCAAAATTTTAATTCAACAAGTTTTATTACAACAAGATGATTTCAATTATTAAATACACATAAGCTATTGTCAATTTCAAAAGTAAATAGAAGTATGTAAGGAAAATTCCATTTTTATATGTAACATTTAGTTATTGTTTCATATAATCTTTAAAATGTTTGGTATTATATAGAGCTATGCAACAACGAATTCCAAACCACAACATTACAGTCTAATTTAATTTATTCTTATGAATATTTATAATTTCAATTTCAGACATAATGCCTTCACAGATGCATCAGCAGTTATAAAGACTCATTTATTTGATAAAATTTAGTAGAAATGTACATTTTTTAATAGAAAATATTTATAAGTGTATTACAAATAAATTAATTCAAATTTAATATGAAATATCTGTAAACTAGGGATGCACAACCTGTGGCCTGCGAATTTCGTCAATTTACAACTGGGAAAAATTGAAATTTTTGTACATATGTCACACAAAAAAAATCCTAAATTTCGTCAATTTACTGCGGGAAAATATAAAATTTCGTCATTTAAGAATCACAAATGTCATTTATCGACACGGAAAAATCACGAATTCTACTGATCAAATGCGAAAAAGTCAAATTTTATCGATGAGGATCGGAAAAATCATCAGTTTTGCTCATCAGAGAGGGCAAAATCGCGAATTTTGCTCATGAGACTCGGGGAAAAAAGTAGCAAATTTTCCCGATTGGGTACGAAAACATCGCAAGTTTTTTCGACCAGGGATGGAAAAATCGCAGATTTTGTCAGATGGACGCGAAAACTCGCACATTTCGTTGATCAAGCAAGAAAAAAATCATAAATGTTGTTGTTCCTCGAAAATATTGCAAATTATCATCGGATGGAAAAATAGCATATTTTCTCGGTTTATCGCATTAAAAAAAAAGCGAATTTTGTCGATAAGGCACAAAAAATCGCAAACTTTGTCGATCAGACACAAAAAAAAAAAAAAAAAAATTTTGTTGATAAGACATGGGAAAATTGCGAATTAAGTGATGATGCGTGGAAATATTACAAATTTCGTTGATCAGCTGCGGAAAAATCGTGTTTTTGTCAATTTATCAAGAAAAAAAAATCACGAGTTCTATCTTGCCGCATAAAAAAAATGCAGATTTTGTCAATGCTAATACAAAAATCACAAATATTGATACTCGGTTGAAGAAAAATGTGTATTTTGTCAATTTACAGCAAAAAAAAGCGCACATTTCGTCGATCAAAGACCGAACAATTGCGAGTTTTATTGATCGCATTTCGAAAAATAGCAAATTTCTTTGGTCGGAGATGGGAATTTTGCAAATTTTGTTGGTCACACATAGAAAAATTGCTAACTACGTTGATCAGACTAGAATAAAATCGAGAATTTCATCGATCATGCAGAGTAATTTCGCGATTTTCATTGATTGGCTTTGCAAAGATCACGAATTTCGCCGACAGGGTCATTCCATGTCAAATCACCCAGATTTTTCCAAAAATGACACCCACCATCACCAATTTAGATAAAATTCTGTAGATTTGTAGAATTTCTAATGCTGATTCCAAAACTATCAATTATATTGAAATTGATCAAACGGTTTATGAGTTATGAGCTTTTAAATAGCTCCCAAGATGGCTGATTTGCCGCCATTTTGAATAGCACATGTGAAAACAAAATAGTCCATAACTTCTTTCAGGTTTAAGCTAGAGCTTTCAAATTTTTTTTGTTTTGTTCAGAATAAAGTAAACTTTCATTTAAACAGATTTTTGTGAACCTCATTTTATAAAAGTGCTGTCAAAAAATGACTTTTTGTCATTTTTTTAAGTAAAAAAAGGGGCAACTTCAATGGCTGATTTCCCCCAATGTACCCCCTTCAATTTTCATCTAATTGCATAAATAAGCAACTCAAAGTGTGTTTTGATGACTAAGAAAAAAAACTTAATGGACGGTTCACAGGTTTTTATTTAAAAAAATAAATTCAAATTTACTGACTTTTCACAATAACAGAAAACACAAGATAATATTGATATTTCTTTTATTACCAGAAATATCATACATATTTACATCTAAAAGTTTGATAAGGTTTAATGTTACATAAATATATGTATTTAATGTGCCTAAAAAATGGGAATCCCATAGGAATAAATAGGAATACCAATAATGGATTCTTACAATCGGACAAATTGAAATCTATTGCAGTCTCAGTAAATTATGAATAAAAAGGAAATGATGGAAAAAGTTCTACAAATAGTTGAATTTTATGACAAAATCATACTTTTGTTATACAAAATACAATAAAATTGCAACTCTTAAATAAATATTACGGTACTTTAAATTAATGCAAAATAACATATCACATACACAATAAACACATGCTATTAAAAATATATCTTCATCAATAATAATTTAAAGTAAAGGTAATTTTTAAAAATTCCTGCCAACATGCAGATGTAAATTTTGAAGTTAAATACAGTAGACTCCCTCAAATCCGCACAGCTTGGAACCAGAAGTTTTGTGGATTTTAGAATTTTGGCGATTTCCGGTCATTACTTTGTTTACTTTTTTTTAAACAAGAATTTGAATGCAATTAATAATGCAATCAAAACTAAAATGAATGCTTTACAATATAATAAATATTAAAATAAGTAATAAATTAAAATAATAAAAATGTAGATAATTTTCAAAGTGATTAAAATATTAAAAGTAAGGATCAAGTTAATAATCAATAATATATGATTAAATATTCATTATAAACATGAAATATATCTTTCCTAAATTATTCAATGTAGTTACTAATGTACCTCATAAAGATACATTACTAATTCTCAACAAAATCATAAAATAAAGAAGTTTTTTTTTTCAGGTTCAGCCAGATTTAGATTTAATAACCAAAAAAGCTTGATTAATACATAAATATATTTGATAAGAAGATTGTGATTACCAATGATATATAAGAAAAATCTGAATTTTTTCAGAATATATTTCTTTTCCTTCTTGGGGAAAAAAAAAACATGAATTCAGTACTATTAACAAAAGTTACAAATTAAAATAAAATGGAATTGATATAAAATTATAAAAGTCAAATTTTGTCCCTATATCTGAACTGAATGTTTCATTATTTACATCCGTAAATTATATGCAGATTTTTTAGAGTTGTGGATTTTGGGGTTTCGGATTTGAGATAGTTTACTGTACTTGTTTCAGTAACAAAAACCAAAAACTAAATCAAATTTAGATATAAACCTAGTTTAACAATTTTATCTGGCTGTTTTTAAAATTTAAATTTTCTGTAAGAACTGGTTTTGTCAGAATCATATTAAGGCAGTGCATATAAAAAAATATTTTCGTACCCTCAACAACTCAAAATTTTCTAACACATTTTCAGATTCATTTTTAAAAGTAAAAACATTATACTTGTTGATGTGATTTTTTTTTTTTTTTTTCAGAGATTTATAAGCGACCTCAGGGCTGCTACTGGCAACTATTTTTATATTCTGTGTGCACTAGTATTTTTCTAATATAAAATTTGAAGTATATTTTACTTGCAAATGTTATCAAAGCATCTATTATGGATTTCATTTTTAAGAAAGTGGTTGGTGCCAGTTTGAATTAAAAAATAGTTGTCTGTGGCAGCCTTACAACCTGTGTTTTTATTTTTTGTTCAATGAATTAGATCTTGATTTACAACAATTATTTTCTCAGTATGGCCATTTTTTCCATTTCCAGTACTATAGCTTAAATTCAATTCAAAATGCCCACTTTGAGAGCATTTTTTTTTAATATAGTATGCCTTATATATATATATACAGTAGAAGATCTATATAACGCAACCTAAAAACGCAAGGTTGTGTGTTATATAGAATTTTGCGTTATATGGATCACATATCACACGTCATCAAATTTACCTCATAAATATAGACAAATATGTCTGAAACACATCAAAATACATAAGAATTACCTTTATACTGCATTCCTTATCCAGATTATAAATTTTTCTATTATTGCGATCATTCAACATTTTGTTAAATATACGTTTTAAAAATGGTCCAGATAGACCTGGACCCAATTTATTCATTATATTGCTCATTTTCAAAAACATTTATTGTAATAATAATTTTTTTCCTTTAAAAGTTCTAAATTAAGGAGGTAAAATTGTACTAATGCATTAAATTTAGTTTTCAGACAGTAGCAGTTTTTTACAGTCTTAAAATTCAGGTGCTCCTTCATGGCAAAATTCATTGTTTACATCTGAAAGTTTGTGCGTTATATGGAGAATTGCGTTATATGGAATTGCGTTATAAAGATCTTCTACTGTATATATATATATATATATATATATATATATATATATATATATATATATATATATATATATATAGAACCTGCCATTTGAATTTAAATTGTGTTTGTGAGCAAAAATGGATTTAAAAATGAATCAGAAAATCCAATGATTTTGCTTTGCCGAACTGTCCCGTTCACATAGAAAGCAAGGCATTTTTGTATACACAGCTTTTTGTGCCAATAATATTAATGTACATATGAAGTCACTGTTAAACCATTTGTCTATCTCATGCTAAATACAATCAGATTGTATTCTAAAAGTCGTTAGATAAGTTCGCAAACACCCACAACAAGTATACATTTACATTATCTGTGACGATTACATGATGCTTGTTCTCGGCAATGAATCTTAGAAATCACTTCTGGTTGATCGCAAACAAACTATACGTGATAGAAGAAAACTAAGAACAGTTGTGAAATTAGCATAGAAAAATACTTTAAAGGGGTGCATTGGTTCTTAACATCTGATATGTAGACTAGTGTAACTTTTACTTACTGTATTTTTTATTTAAGAGTTTTAATTTTATCACATTTTTTATTATATACAAGTATGATTTTGTTATATAATGTACCTATTTGTAGAGTTTTTTCTATCATTTCTTTTTTACTTATAATTTATTGAAACTCTGCTGTAGATTTCAATTTGTCAGGAAATAATTTATTGAAACTCTGCTGTAGATTTCAATTTGTCAGGAAAGTACTTCTATGTCTTGCAAAAATCCATTATTGGCATTCCTATTAATTTCCTTTTTTATAGGGGATTCCCCTATTTTAGCCACATTAAACATACATATTTAAGTAACATAAAACCTTATCAAACTTTTGGATGCATAAATATTTCTGGTAATAAAAGAAATGTCAACACATTATCTTGCGTTTTCTGTTATTGAGGAAAGTCAGTAAAATTGAATTTATTTTTTTAAATAAAAACCTGTGAACTGCCCATTAAGTTTTTTTTATTAGTCATCAAAACACACTTTGAGTTGCTTATTTATGCAATTAGATGAAAATTGAAGGGGGTACATTGGGGAAATCAGCCATTGAAGTTGCCCCTTTTTTTACTTAAAAAAATGACAAAAAGTCATTTTTGACAGCACTTTTATAAAATGAGGTTCACAAAAATCTGTTTAAATGAAAGTTTACTTTATTCTGAACAAAACAAAAAAAATTTGAAAGCTCTAGCTTAAACCTGAAAGAAGTTATGGACTTTTTTGTTGTCACATGTGCTATTCAAAATGGCGGCAAGTCAGCCATCTTGGGAGCTATTTAAAAGCTCATAACTCGCAAACCGTTTGATCAATTTCAATATAATTGATGTTTTTGGAATCAGCATTAGAAATTCTACAAATTCACTGAATTTTATCAAAATTGGTGATGGTGGGTGCCATGGTCTGGGTGATCTGACATGGAATGACCCCGACAGGCTTTGAAAAAAATCACAAATTTGATTGATCGGCTTCGTAAAAATCCTGAATTTTGTCGATTAGCTTCGGAAAAATCGTGAATTTTGCCGATCCGAATTGGAAAAGCGTGAATTTTGTCGATTAGGTGCAGAAAAATCACGAATTTCGTCAATCAGGTGCGGAAAAATTGCGAATTTTGTTATTCAGTCGCATTAAAATCGCGTGTTTTGTCAATCAGGTTCGGATAAATCGCCAATTTCGTCAATCATGCGAAGGAAAATTGTGAATTTCGTCTATCAGCTTTGCAAAAATCATGAATTTCATCTATCAACTTTTTAAAAATCGCGAACTGCGTCTATTGACTTTGTAAAAATCATGAATTTTGTCGATCGCCTTCATGAACATCATGAATTTTGTCTATCGCCTTTGTAAAAATTGCAAATTTCGTACCCCCCCCCCCAATCATACACATACACTCTCCTCTGAAACCACATATTTTTTTTTTTCAGATTGTAGGCTACAGATCACCTTCTCTAACTCGAATTCTCTCCATGTTATTGATGTGGCCCGCAACCACCCAGATATATTTGAAAGTGGCCCTTCTCTTCAAAAAATTGTGCACCCCTAATGTAAACCATCTTTAACAAATAAATAAAAGCTGGCGTTTTTCAATTAAAACAGGCTTTTTTAAAGTGTTTTACAAAAAAAAAAAAAAAAAAAAAAAAAAAAAAAAAAAAAGGCCAGATGACATATTTGGTTTGGCTAAAAGCTTCTAACTCTGCTAATATAATTAATTTTAGTAAGTTTTGAATCATTTATGGCTGGTTTCACATGCTTATTTATTAGACCTTTTCATTGTTATTAACTGTCATTACGGGCACATGTTTTGTCGATATGTGTATTAAATTTGCACAAATTTGTAAGCAAGCAGCTAATTTTTGTTAGCATTTTCACAGGGTTCATTGCTGCCTCCAGTTTTATCGAGTATTTTAACCGTTAAAACCAGTGTAACATTGTCATGTTACATCAGTAATATATGTTTAAATTACACCATTGCATATGTGAAAACAATTACTCCATGAAACTGGAGGCAGCATTTGCCACCATTTTTACACCAATTGTATGGAGTAACGTTTCCAGAAATGTTTTACAGTGAAGAGTGATTTCATAGTCATTTTTCGGTAATCAACCATTTTCGTGAGAGACTATGTGATTTCATTTGTGAAATGCAATTTTTTTTGACCCATGAAATTTCATTAGGAGTTAAACAAGATAAATTTCACACAATGCTATACATTATTAGACTTTTTTTAATGATTTTTACATCACTATGCAAATGAAGTTCCTTATTTCTTGTTTAAGAAAAATAACACCACTTTGTTTCGCAGATTGTAGCTCGGTTAAGATTTTTAAAGAATTTATCCCAGCGAACAAGAGTCTATTTTAGCAACAAAATTCACATAATACTTTTGAATTCAAGGCAAGGAAGTTCAGAAACTGTTACATGTTTCATTTCACTCTCCTTAAGAAATTTGTTATTTAATTAGCATGATTGAATCAACTTTGTTAAATCAATTACAACAAATGGCAGATATTTTTTCATGTAAGGCTGTACCAACAATAAACCGACGAAGGAAAATGAAAATTAAGAATAAATTTAACTTTTAAAAAAAGATACAATAGAATCATACATGTGATAATTGGGATTGGGAATCTTTTTTTTTTCTTTCTTTTTCAACACAACAGATAAACAACTACAAATATTCCTAGATTTCAATTGCTCTTTTTACAGCTGCTAGACTGTAAAGCCAGCTATGTATCTTAAAGACAGTATTGCCAATTAACAATATTTCCTAATAATCTTGAACACACTATGTGCTGTTTTTATAACAATTTCATTCCACCTGACATTTAATGATTTTTGTGTCGAATTTAATTACTCATTTATCATAGCGAAAAGCTCAATAAAAAATTCATAAAACCAATTTTGAAGAATTTTAGGTTTAGCATCATAAATTTTTACTTACACAAACCAATTATTTTTCGCTACCACCAACACCATTTACTGAAAATAAAGTATACTTAATATAAAATGAAAATATTAAACAAATTTTATATCAAAAAAGTAAGTTTATATACAATTTTTTCACATATTTTTAATAAAAGGGGGGGACAGGGACAAGAGGACTAGTTATCATATTGAGCAAGAAAAAATGAATGTAAATGCTTAAAACTGAAATTGTTAAAAATAAAAAGCTAATTTCTATTTATTATTAATAACAATAAAAATAAAGTTCATTTTGAAAGATTTCTTTCATAAAATTTGAAAACATGCAAATTTTATCGAGGCCTAAACAATGTTGGAGAGAACACAAGGAAATGCACTACCAAAATCCGTGAGGTCATCAATCATAGGTTTGTTTTTGAAGAATTTTCTTTTTTAAATGTAAAATTACACTAATTCAATCAAGATGCAGGCACTGTCATATGGGCCAGACAGTAATAAAGATAATAATCAATTCGCTACATGGACAGCATGAAAACTAAATTTAGGTATAGGATACTTGTGCTTTTTTTTTTTTGGTGGAAGATATAGGTCAAAATTAACATTTTTAGCCAATGGTCATTGGCCAGTACACTAATTTTTCTAACTGGCTATTTTTTTCAACTACTGGCCAGTAACAAAGTTACAAATGCTCCATACAAAATTGTGTTTTTTCAAGCTAAGAACAATGTTATTTACTATTTCTGTTACTTACCATTCAATAGGATTGTACATCACAGGTGATTCTGAAGGAAAAAAAAAAAAAAACTGAAGTTAGGGATGCACCGAATAGTCATTTTGGTCGAATACCGAACATTCAGCCATCCAAATAGTAACTATTCGGCCAAATACCGAATATTTGGCTTTTCAAATACAGTCGAGTCTCTATATAACGAAATCAACCGTTCCAGTAAAAAATTTTTCATATAGAGAAATTAATCTTTTGAATTAAGTATTTGAAATATTTAAAAGTAAATATTAACCTAACATTTTATTTCTTAATTATTTAAGTTGTTTCAAAAAAGAGAACAGACATTTATTTAAAAACTTAATGAAAATCAAATGAGGAAGACTTGCATTAATTTCAGATGAAGAAATCTGTAATTTTTTGTTGTTTTTGATTTTAAAATTGTTACGCTCTCCAATAAAAAAAACTTTTAGCAAGGAATGAAAAATTGTCGTTAACATTTTCCTCCATTTGAAGGCCTTCCTTATGTGCTTTTCATAGATTCCTCTCTTACGTGTATCAATCCAATTGACTCTGTTTCGAGAAGGATGTGGAAAGGTGTGTGGTAGGTGGGAATTTGTTGCATTTAAAGAACAAGGAGAGAAGTAATATAAAAAAAAAAAACTCAGCACTGACGATAAATCAAAAGTAAGTGATGGAAAATTGATACCATACGAAGCTTTTTAAAACTGAATAAATTAAGATCAATTTATGAAAAAATTCGTTATACGGAGATAGATATTTCGCTAAAGACTGTTTTTAATGTAATCATGCGAAAAGGGGACCGTTCCAACTAAAAATTCGTTATATAGAGAAATTCGATGTATGGAGTTTCATTATACAGAGACTCGACTGTACTTTTTATGTTTCAAAGTTTAAAGGTATTAAAATGTTACTTTTTAAAACAATTTTACATAATGTTTAATAAGAGAAACTTACATTTTGATAAACAAGAGTTTTTTATAAAAACATTCAGTATTAAAAAAATATGCCTTTTTTTAATTAAGAAGCATAATTATTAGGGATGGGACGAATAGTGATTTGGCCGAATACCGAATATTCGGCCAAAATTTAGGCCGAATACCAACTTTTTTTTCAATAAAGGAAATAAATTTTGATTACATATAATTTTAAAAATAGGAGCTCATTAATAATTATTACTCTTAATTGGGCTTTTAGATGTATTTTTAAACTTGTAAAACTCATTTTAACTCAAATGCTAATGTACCTCAAATTGATTTTCAGCAAGTCAGGATGGTAAGGTATTTCCTTTAAAATATGAGGAATGTAGTTCAGTTTTATTATCAAATGATACTTTTATCCTTTCTTCCATCCAAAATTAATAATATTCTTAATCTCTTTCTCTCAGAACTCACAAGGAGATATTTTCTGAAATAACCTTTAATGAAGTAAATTTGATCATTTAGAGTTTGCGTCCCTAATGATAAGCAAATTTCTAAGAATGAGACTGTTCTGAAATCAGTTGCCAAGCTATAAATTACAAATTATGTTAAAGCAAAAGGTTATGCTTAAAGTAGAATGCATATGTTAACAAAATCTTTGACATTTGAATCGGTGCATACAATATTCAACTTCAATAGTTCACTTATTCAACAAGCATTAAAAGGATAAACAGAAATTGATAACAACATAAATGAAGGGAGATGTAAATTAAAGATATATACATAATAATGTTACATATTTAAGTCAGTAATCAGGCAAATAATTATTTAAAAGGGGAAACTACAGAATAAAAAAAAATACTTTGTTCAGTATTTAGAATTTATGTTTAAATATTTATAAAATCATCTTCATAAAACAAGTTGTGTCATCTAAGCATATCTTGTTTGACATCAGTTCTGTTTTCAGATGTACCGCTGTATTTGGAATAGTGATATTTGATGTTTAATTTAAAAAATAAATCTTCGTTAATACATCTAGTGAATGAATTTTTTTATTTCCTACTTTATAGAAAATAAGTTATGAAATTCATAAAAGCCTTTATATATGTGCATGGAATTTGCAGACATTAATAAATATTAGAGTGTTTTAGAATAAGGCAGTGTTTTTTTTTTTCTATAAGTGCTTTTATATCTTGAATTGTAATGTATCATTCTCTAATGAAGACATTTCCTGTATAATTAAATCTCCAACTTAGGCTGCATTTTCTAAAATATCACTAACTTTTATAGGAAATACAGAAAGGCTGTATATTTTTTAGTATCTGAATAACTGTATATTTTCTAAGTAAGAATAAGAATGACTTCATGAATGAAGTAGCCAATTTGGATTAGAGAAAAAAAGTTGCAAGAAATGAAATTCTTTAAATCCTAAATTTATTTGGCAAGATATCTTTCACTATTCGGCGAGATTTTAGCAATATTCGGCTAATGGTATTCGGCCGAAGTATTCGATGAACAAGCCTTCAATATTCGGCCAACCGAATATTCGGCAAAAGGGCCGAATACCGAATAGTGGCCGAATATTCGTCCCACCCCTAATAATTATGAGACTTTTTCAATTAGTAAAATTTTAAAATTCATTTCTTCTACGAATTGAAACAAACATTTTGAAATCAAAGAGAAATAATGAAAAAATAGTTGAAGAAAAACTGTACAGTCTCATTTGTTCTTTTTAAATAACTCAAGGCAGATTTTTTTTCAATATAAAGTATACAGTGGCGGTCAAAAGTTTCCGGCCAGCAAAACTTTTTCAATTAATTTGTAAATATACCCATATGAAGAGAAATCTCAAAGTGATATTTTTACATTTTATTGACATAATAGTTAGGAACTTACTTATAGAAGAACATGTAAATATCAATAAATTTAACTGACAAAATTAAGTATAAAGGAAAATGAATGTTCTCAAAAGTTTCCGGCCACCTTCACAAGTTTGTAAAAAAATGGTATTGTAATAGAAAATTACAGTGATCAACAACATTTACGATCACCTTATTAGTATTTTATCGCACTACTATTTTATTATAGCTTTAGCAATAAGTACTGCGGCGCAGCAACGTGACATTCATACAATCAACGGTTAAAGATCGTCTATGGTAAGTTTTTCCTACATTTCTTGCAATTTTGGTGAAATTTTGGATGAGTTGGAATATTTATAGTTCCGCAGACTTTTGTCATCTTCTTTTCAAAGATTTTCTATTGGATTCATGCTGGGCGCTTGGGCTGATCATTTCAAAAACGAAATTTTTTGTGCGAAAACCATTGCTTATCAAGGATTGCAAACATTATTTACGTCGTTATCATTTTAAGAAAAATAGATGCGATCAAATTTTTTATCTAATAAGGCAGAAAATAGGCTAGCAAGATATCCTTATACATTGTATAATTCACCTGGCTGTGGATTTCAAATAACGGACTGTCACTTTTTGAAGGAAATACTCCCCACGGCATAACGTGTCCTCCGCCATGCTTCATTGTACGAATAACATAGGTTGAATCATATCTTTTGCTGTTAGGTCATCGGACGTTGTGTCTGTCATCACTTCCAAAACTGTTTCAAATTCGATTGATGGAAAAATAGAACTTTTTTCTAGTTTTCACTTGACTAGACTTTGTGTTCCTTGGAAAATGAAAGTAGGGTACGTCAGTATTTTTTTTTACTTATGAAAATTTTTTAACACAGACTATTCCATAAAGTTCTGTATCACATCAGCATCATTACATGGTAGACTAACTTATTTTAGCAATATTTTCATTCCGTAAATCACAATATATTGCAACGGAATTTTCATGCAGATTATCAATGGTTTTTCTCCTGGTAATTCTGTCTGCAGGAATAGCAATTTTTCGGGGTCTCCCGGACCTCTGAAAGCCATAACCATCTTTATTTAATTTTGTAAATATTGTTTACAGTCGATTTTAGCAATCGATAACTTAGCCGCAATATCTCGAGAAGATTGTTCTTTTAGCGACAAACTAAGATCACTCATTTATGAATAATAGGTAATTGTTGAACTTTTCAAATTTGAATTCAAACTATGCTATATATGTTGATTCATTCATAAACACAACCAAAAAACACTTTATGCATAGAAAAAAACTAAAGAATGATAAGTGGCTGGAAACTTTTGAGAACATGCGTTTTCTTTTATATTTAATTTTGTCAATAAAATTTATTGATATCTATTCTTCTATAAGTAAGTTCCTAACTAATATGTCAATATAATGTATAAGTATTACTTTGAGATTCCTCTTCATATGGGTATATTTACAAATTAACTGAAAATTTTTTGCTGGCCTGAAACTTTTAATTGCCACTGTAAATACTTTCAACTTAATTCTGAATAAAGGAATGTCTAGTTCATAGTCCTTTTCTTATGAATAGTGGCATTTTCCATCCTTCCCATCATATCATATTTTACAGAAATCAAAGCATGTGAGTATGTGAGTTGAAAATATGGTATCTTATTTATTGTTAATGCAGCAAACGAAAACACAAGTTTGACCTAGAGTGAGATGAAATATAATGCATTTATGATTCAATAAGTTGATTACGATTATGGTTTCATAAACAAAAAATTGTCTACCTTGATAGCAATTACTAATCTCAAAAGTTTTCCTTTCCTGTTTAAGGAAGGTCTTTTGGGAAAAGCAAGAAACAGATTATTTACTAAATAGAATTTAGGAACTTGCATCTGCACTCGCATCATTTATTCCTAGGAAGAATCCTAATAAATCATAATTTTAATCCTTCTCATGGTTAATTTTCTTAAGTTAGACTTTACAAACAGCAAATAAATAATGTAAAAACATTTTATATTATTTAAATATGTTTTTATTTCTAATTATCTTAAATATATTAATAAATTGAAAGTAGAAATTGTGAAAAGTTTTTTAAAATGCGTTTTAAAAGGCTTTATTAAGTATTGGATTCGGCCGAATACTTTGATATTCGGCCAAACCGAATAGTTTGATATTCAGCCTAACCGAAAGGTAACCGAATATTCGGTAATATGGCCGTGTAGGCCGAAAACCGAATATTCAGTACATCCCTATCTGAAATTAACAACAAATTTTTGAAAAGTGATAGAAGTAGGGGGAAATCCATTTCGGGCACTGTCTATGGGGAACAGATGCAGTATCTTCCCGCGAGCCGCCATTTTGTTTCCCTATCATTTCTCACAAATTGCTATTATTATCATTATTTTGCATTTATTTTTTTTTTTTTGAAGAAACATAAAATAAATATTTTTAAAGCTTATGCATACTAAAAAATTTATTTTCACTTTACTTGAATGTTTTACATAATAAATGAATATGTAAATCAAGCGATTTTTACTATCAAAAATTTGATCTTTCAATCTTTGAATTTCCAAAGTAAATTGTCTTGTTTAATTTCGTATCATTTTTTGAAATGTATGATTCAATCGTTAAATAATCATTTCAGTTGCATTTTGTAGTTTTAGATAAAATAATAATGTATGAGAAATAACAGGGAGACAAAATGGCGGCTCGCGGGAAGATACTGCATCTAAGCCAATAATAATTTGATTAATCAAAAACAGATGGTTTATAATCAAAGGTAGATGAAAAACTGTTTGTTGTAAAAAAACTAGTTGGATGTATGAAAATGATAATACACATTTAAAGAATATACTTCAAACGTTTGTAAGCCAATGTAACATTGTCAATGTATCATAAACGCAATTCGAACAGAAAATACATGCTACACAAGAATATAAATAACTTAAACAGAAAGCAATACTTCAAAATCAATTTAGAATATAAATTATAAAAGCGCTTACCTGTTTTAAATGAGAATTAACGTAAGACAGGTGCTTCAAACAAACAGACGAGAGACGTTGTTCCACGCGACAGACTGCCATGTTTTGTTCTGGGTTGAAATGTTGAAAAGGATGCTTGTCTCTGATTGGTTGAATATTTGTCTGCCCGATTGCACAGAAAACCGCACTTTGGATTTATCGAAGAAAACTCTTAGCTGGGATTAAGTATTTTAATTAATAAAAATACTCTTTTTTTTTCCCCTTAGTATAGAACAAGATTCTTTTATATAACTTTAGGAACTTGTTATATTACTTTAAGATGAATTTAATAACTTCAGCTAAATATTCTAACATAAAAATGAGAGTTTACCAAGTTACTTTCTTTAGTTTAGCATCTTTTTAAGTTGTACTACACATATTGATTATTTTCAATCACTAAAATTTTGATATGATTTAAGTTCATCGTTAATACGATATATTACAATAAAAATATTATTTCGTTTTTAATAGTGGTTGAAATTAGCTTTGCGAAAGCATTGAGCTCTGTGAGTTCAAAATGAAATTTGTTTTTCAGAAAGTTAGGCAAATTTTTTAAAAATTAAATTTGTATTTTGTATTTGAAAATTTTCAGAGTTGGAATTGGGGGAAATGATAAATATTTGGGAAATTAATATATGGAGAGGGCCCCTTGAAGTCCAGGGCTCATAGGCAAAGTCCCGATTTGGCCATGCAATAAAAAAGACCTCTTCCCAAAAAAGTATATATAATTAAAAAAATTTAAATTCTTAAGTTTCCATAAGTTTCAATATTTCAGATCCAGCATTGGTCAACATCGACCAATATTGACCAATATCGGTAAAATAAAATCGGTCTTTGCCAATAGAGGCCAAGATTGGCTAATATTGGAATTGGTCATGGCCGATATAGACCGATATTGAGAAATAGACTTTTTCTACGTAAATTTACAGAATTTAAGATGTTATAAAAATGTATTCCTACCTTCCATTTTTCCAAAAATGTACAACACATAAATTAAAATTTTAAATATTAAAAATTCCACAAGTTTTTATATTTTAGATCCAATATCGCCGAACATCGATCAATATTGGCTAATGTCGGTAAAAGGCAGTGGTGTAATGGCAAAAAATCCAGAGAGTATACGCTCAAAATATAGGGTATGGTATACCCTAAAATGTATATACTATAGTTTTCTTGAGAAGCAGAGAGTATATGGTGTTCCTTAAAAAAGTCCAGAGGGTATACGGCGTATACCCCCGTATACCCTCCACTAACATCCCTGGTAAAAGGTAACCTGTCTTTGCCGATGCACGCCAAAGTTGTCCGATATTGGGCAATATCGAGTCGATACTGCTGTGCTACAATGCTTACCTGGGATGATGCATTTTTCACGATTTCGCAATAGCTATATCGCAAGAAATAATACATGAATTTTTATCAAACTTCAGATTCAGTTTTAACCCCTTATTAAAATTAGTCCTGATTAGTTTTTTGTGTATATCACCCTGCAAGTGGCACTATTATGCAGAACTTATTTCAGATTCAGTAATAGCGCTATCTCAGAAACTAATGCACGGATTTTCAGCAAACTTCAGATGCAGTTAGGAGTTCACGTAAGTTGTTAATGATTAGATTTTGGTGTAAATCACATAACCGGTGGCGCTGTTATACTGCACTTTTCAGGAAGTATTTACATATATGAGATAAGAAAATTTTTGGAGTGCCACCACCGATTAATTTTTCGATAAATTTACCAAAACAATAGCATATTAAAACCAGACGATAATTTTATGCGTTAATTTAACCAGACAATAATTTAATTAAATAATAATAATATTTTCAACAAACAAAATAAAACGTTCTGTTATGACGTCATCGAAAGACCTTTATTCAAAGGTATTTGTCCGTAAAAAAAATGGCTAGGCAGCAGATTTGAACATCCTGCATAAAAAAACGGGCGTTGCCCGTAAAAACATATTAGTACTCCGAATTTATGTTTCCGCAACGTAAATTTACGGAAGTGTACCGTTAAGCTTCAAAAACGGACAACTACCGTCAAATATTACGGTAAATGCCCGTAAATTTACATTTTTGTTTACAGTGTAATGCACGCGCTTTACTTGCGCTATTTGAGTTATTCTTCATTTGTGACCTAGAACACAGGCTGTACAAACTTCTAGTTGATAATATGTGATTTTGCGTAATGTGGAACTGAAAGCGACTCAATAACAAAGCAATGCTAATGCACGCGCTTTACTTGCGCTATTTGAGTTATTCTTCATTTGTGACCTAGAACACAGGCTATACAAACTTCTAGTTGATAATATGTGATTTTGCGTAATGTGGAACTGAAAGCGACTCAATAACAAAGCAATGCTAATGCACGCGCTTTACTTGCGCTATTTGAGTTATTCTTCATTTGTGACCTAGAACACAGACTGTACAAACTTCTAGTTGATTATATGTGATTTTGCGTAATGTGGAACTGAAAGCGACTCAATAACAAAGCAATGCTAACGCACGCGCTTTACTTGCGCTATTTGAGTTATTCTTCATTTGTGACCTAGAACACAGGCTGTACAAACTTCTAGTTGATAATATGTGATTTTGCGTAATGTGGAACTGAAAGCGGGTCAAAAACAAAGCAATGCTAATGCACGCGCTTTACTTGCGCTATTTGAGTTATTCTTCATTTGTGACCTAGAACACAGGCTGTACAAATTTCTAGTTGATAATATGTGATTTTGCGTAATGTGGAACTGAAAGCGGGTCAATAACAAAACAATGTTAATGCACGCGCTTTACTTGCGCTATTTGAGTTATTCTTCATTTGTGACCTAGAATACAGACTGTACAAACTTCTAGTTGATAATATGTGATTTTGCGTAATGTGGAACTGAAAGCGGGTCAATAACAAAGCAATGCTAACGCACGCGCTTTACTTGCGCTATTTGAGTTATTCTTCATTTGTGACCTAACAGGCTGTACAAACTTCTAGTTGATAATATGTGATTTTGCGTAATGTGGAACTGAAAGCGGGTCAATAACAAAGCAATGCTAACGCACGCGCTTTACTTGCGCTATTTGAGTTATTCTTCATTTGTGACCTAACAGGCTGTACAAACTTCTAGTTGATAATATGTGATTTTGCGTAATGTGGAACTGAAAGCGGGTCAATAACAAAGCAATGCTAACGCACGCGCTTTATTTGCGCTATTTGAGTTATTCTTCATTTGTGACCTAACAGGCTGTACAAACTTCTAGTTGATAATATGTGATTTTGCGTAATGTGGAACTGAAAGCGGGTCAATAACAAAGCAATGCTAACGCACGCGCTTTACTTGCGCTATTTGAGTTATTCTTCATTTGTGACCTAACAGGCTGTACAAACTTCTAGTTGATAATATGTGATTTTGCGTAATGTGGAACTGAAAGCGGGTCAATAACAAAGCAATGCTAACGCACGCGCTTTACTTGCGCTATTTGAGTTATTCTTCATTTGTGACCTAGAACACAGACTGTACAAACTTCTAGTTGATAATATGTGATTTTGCGTAATGTGGAACTGAAAGCGGGTCAATAACAAAGCAATGCTAACGCACGCGCTTTACTTGTGCTATTTGAGTTATTCTTCATTTGTGACCTAGAACACAGACTGTACAAACTTCTAGTTGATAATAATAAAAATTTTTTATGGGGACATTCTTTAGAACCACCCTGTATCTTAATTACCATGTATTTTTATTTCTCTGCCTCTGACTACTAATCAGACAAACAACTACTTTCATCGATTGGTATTTAATTAAAATGATAGATTGTTTCAAAAAGGAACTTTTCATTATTTTCCCGCCCCACCAGTGGCCGAGAGGTTCTGACCTCAAACTGGTAGACGGTAGGTGCTGGGTTCGAACCCAATCGCGACCGTCGGCCTAACCGTTCGGAGTTTTCCGTGGTTTTCTTCGAACCTTGCGTAAATACGGGTTAGGTTCCCTTAGAAAGATCCCCACGGAGGGTATCCCACCCCTCAGGGCCTATATCCCATAGTGTAGATAATTGGCCTACATACATACAACAACAACAACAACAACAACAACATTATTTTCCCATTTTAATCCAAACTTTATATAAATTCTTGAAATATAATTTCGCCAGTGTGTTTCCATTTCGATGACTTAAATTCCAATAAAGATTCCCTTTCCCGAAGGAATGCGTCAGTAAACTTTTTTTTCATATTACTCTGATCAGTGTAAACGAAAAATGGGATTTATTCGGGAAAATTCCGGATCGATGATAAAGAACCAATTTCAGTCGCTTTAAATTTTTCCTTTTTTTTTCTAAATTGAGAATAAAATCAATCATCGCAAATTTCTCAAATGAGTGGTTTTAATTTAATCCCAGTCAGAAGAATGAAAAAGAATCTTTTTTTTTTTTTTTAAGTTTTTGTAAATTTGCTTTTTGAAAGATGTTATTGAATGTAGAAACTGGAGATTTTAAAGAGTTTTTATAAAAACATAAATTTCAATGTAAACTGAACTTTTTTAATCGTTCATTTCTTTATAATCTTCTGTTAAAAAAAGGGTCATTTCTGCATTGTTGATAGTTGTTTTTAAACAGAGATATTAATGACCAGCCATACAATATTTTTTCGTAAAAATGTTTCTAAATTAAGGGTGGTGTAAACGTTTTTGTAACAGAAAATGTTTTTGTGCATAAAAAATATCCCAGTTTCAATAAAATATGAGATTAATTTAGATTATTTACAAACAAATATATAAATCAAATGTAAGATAAACTTCTCTAGTTTTTTTGACAACTGTTTAAAATGTGCACTTTTAATTAAACGGCACATATCCAATCTAAAGTCCAACTCTTACCTCACTTCAGTTAACAAGGCTAAAGCCATGAAAGAACTAGCCTTCAATTTTCACAAATAGTTTGGCTGCGGCGGAATATAGACATGATCTTTTATAAAGCTACAAAGGAAAAAATCGCATGACTGTAACGGCTTTTAAATTATCAGCACAGCAATAAAATGTTAAGCTCGGAAATTACAATTTTGCATAATCTGGCACTGCAAGCCAGTCAATAGCAAGGCAATACTAGCGCATGCGCTTTACTAAAGCTATTTGAGTTACTCTACATTTGTGACCTAGGATTCACACTCTACAAACTTACAGTTGATGTATTAGAATTTATATTTTTACACATTCTTTAGAACTACCCTGTATCTTAATCACCCTGTATATTTTAATTTCTTTGCTTCTATGTACAAATCGGGCAAACAACTAACTTCGTCCATTGGTACTTAATTAAAATGATAGACTGATTTCAAAAGCAACTTTTCATTATTTCCCATTTTAACCCAAACTTTATTTAATTTCTTGAAATATAATGCCGCCTGTGAGTATTCGCTTTGGTGGCTTAAGCTCCAATAAATATTCCCTTTTCCGAAAGAATGCGTCTGTAAATTTTTTTTCATATTATTCTGATCAGTGTAAACGAACAAAAGGATTTATTTGAGCAAACTTCGGATCGATGATGAAGAACCAATTTCAGTCACATTAAATTCTTTCTTTTTTTTATGTTTGTTTGTTTGTTTGTTTCAAAATTAACAATAAAATCAATCATCGCAAATTTCTCAAATGAATGGCTTTAATTTAATCCGAGTTAGAAGAATGAAAAAGATACTTTTTAAAAATGTTTTTGCAAATTTGCTTTATAAAACACACTATTGACAGGTTTTCATTAAAGAACATAAGACTTTAAAAAGTTTTAAAAGAATATAAATTTTATTGTAGACAAAATTTCTGTAATTGTTAATTGCTTATAAACTTTTGTTTTTAAAAGAGGTTTTATCTTACAACGTTAATAGTTTTTTAAATAGAGATATTGATAACTAACCATAAATTTTCTTTTTCTTGTAAAATATTCTAAATTAAATGTTTTTACAGTCGAAAATAGAAGGTGGGCATAAAAAATTCCCCAGTTCGAATGAAATATGAGATCAATTTAGACTATTTACAAAAAATGATAAAATTGAAGGTAAACTAATCTAGTTTTTCTTACAACTGTTTAATATGTGCACATTTAATTAAACGGCATATACCCAATCTCATGTCCAGTTCTTATCAATATTCGGTTAACTAATTCTCAAGATATCGAAAAGCTTGCTTCATAAATTCTGTGTTTCAATTTTGACAAATGGGTAACGGCGGAATTTAGAGTGGATCTTTTACAAAGCTCTAAAGGAAAAAATCGCATAACACTAACGGCTTTTAAGACTGCGAACGAACAGCACTAGTTTTTATCAAACTAAAAGAGCAATCAATCAGTCTTTGTTTCCGAACGGAACAAGGGTGAAACCTATTTTAATGATTTTTGAGGGACTGACCTTACCAAATTGACAGAGGAAGGGGAACTTTTATCTACCCAATCTTCAGTCGTAAAGCTGTCAACTGATTTCGCGTTAGATTCCTCTTTTGAAGTTCAGATTCAGTGCACTAAAAAAGCAGTTTTAGATGAAAGCGCCGAAATGAAAGATCAAAGATAGCGCAAGAAGTTAGTGCTATGTGCGTGGAACTTAAATCTTCAGCACAGAATAAAGTTTTACGGTCAGGAATCGCTGCGTAATCTGCACTGCAAGCAAGTCAATAACAAAGCAGTACTATCGCATGCGTTTTACTAAAACTATTTGCGTTACTCTTCATTTGTGACCTAGAACCCACACTCTACAACGCTTACAATTGATAATATTAAAATTTGTAACTGGGACAATCTTTAGAACCTCCCTGTATCTTAAACAACCCGTATTTTAATTTTTTCACCTCTGATTACAAATCTGACAAGCGTCTGATTGCATCCATCGGTACTTAATTAAAATGATAGATTGATTCCAAAAGAAACTTTTTCTCATTTTCTCATTTTAGTCCAAACTTTATTTAAATTCTTGAAATATAATGCCGTCTGTGAGTTTTCGCTCCGATGATTTAAATTCCAATAAAGATTTCCTTTTCTCGAAAGAATGCGTCTGTAAACTTTTTTTTTATAAATCTGATCAGTGTAAACGAGCAATGGAATTTATTTGGGGAAACTCTGGATCGATGATGAAGAACCAATTTCAGTCACATTAAATTCTTCTTTTTATTTGTTTTAAAATTGATAATAAAATCAACTATCGCAAATTTCTCAAATGAATGGTTTTAATTTAATCCCAGTTAGAAGAATGAAAAAGAATCTTTTTTTCAAGGTTTTTGTAAATCTGCTTTTTAAAAAAAACGCTATTGATTTTCGGAACTGAAGACTTTTAAAGAGTTTTTATAAGAATAGAAATTTCAAAGAAAACTAAAATGATTTAATTGATAATTGGTTTATAAACTTCTGTTTTTAGAAAAGTGTTTATTCTGTATTGTTGACAGTTTTTTTAATAGAGATATTGATAATTAACCGTACAATTTTTTTTCATATAAATGCTTCTAAATTACGGATGTTGAATTTTTTTGTAACAGAAAATAAAAGGTGTGCATACAAAATGTCCAAGTTTCAATGAAACATGAGATTAATTTAGACTACATGAAAAAAAAAATAATATATTAAACTGAAGGTAAACTAATGTAGTTTTTCTTACAACTGTTTAATATGTTTACCTTTATTTATACGGTTTATATTCAGTGTAAAGTCCAATTTTTCTCACACTACGATTAACAAACCTGAAATCATCGAAGAACTGGCTTCCTAAATTCTGTGTCTGAATTTTGTCAAATAATTTAGCAGGGGCGGAGTATAGACATAATCTTTACAAAGCTGTAAAAGGAAAAAATCGCATGTCTAGAACGGCTATTAAATCTTCAGCACTGAAATAACGTTTTACGCACAGGAATCGCAATTTTGCGTAATGTGGTACTGCAAGCGAGTCAATAACATAGCAATACTAGAGCATGCGCTTTGCTAAATCTATTTCAGTTATTCTTCATTTGTGATCTAGAACCCACACTCTACAAACTTAGAGTTGGCACTATTAGAATATATATAACAGGGACATATTCTTTAGGAACACCCTATATTTTAATCTCCCTGTATTTTAATTTCTTTGCCTCTACTTACAAACTAGACAAACAACTAATTACATCCATTGGTACTTAATTAAAATGATAGATTGATTTCAAAAGAATCTTTTTATCATTTTCTCATTTTAGTCCAAATTTTATTTAAATTCTTGAAATATAATGCCGCCTGTGAGTTTTCGCTCCGATGACTTAAATTCCAATAAAGATTCCCTTTCCCGAAAGAGTGCGTCTGTATACTTTTTTCCATATGACTCTAATCAGTATAAATGAACAATGGGATTTATTTGGGAAAACTCCGGATCGATGATGAAGAACCAATTTCAGTCACATTAAATTAAAGCTATTTGAGTTACTCTTCATTTGTTACGTAGAACTTACACTCAACAAACTTGCAGTTGATTATATTGAATTTGTAATGGAGACATTCGTTAGAATCAGGCTGTATTTTAACCATCCTGTATTTTTTTATATATTTGCTTCTGATTACATATCTGACAAGCAATTAATTTCATCCATTATTACTTAATTAAAGTGATAGATTGATTCCAAAAGAAACTCTTCATTATTTTCCCACTTTAATCAAACCTTTATTTAAATTCTTGAAATATAATGCCGCCTGTGAGTTTCCGCTTCGACGACTTAAATTCCAATAGAGATTCCCTTTTCCCGAAAGAATGCATCTGTAAACTTTTTTCATATTACTCTGATGCGTGTAAACGAACAAAAGGATTTATTTGAGAAAACTGTGGATCGATGATGAAGGACCAATTTCAGTCACATTAATATCTTCTTTTTTTGTTTCAAAATTGAAAATAAAATCAATCATCGCAAATTTCTCAAATGAATGGTTTTAATTTAATCCCAGGAAGAAGAGTGAAAAAGTGTCCCTTTTTTAAAAAATATTTTTGTAAATTTTCTTTTAAAAAGATGTTGTTGATTGTCGGAAGTGAAGACTTTTAAAGAGTTTTTATGAGAATATAAATTTCAATGTAAATTAAATAATTTTATTGTTAATTTTTTTATAAACTTCTTTTAATGTCTTGTCTTTACATAAGAGTTAATTCTATGTTGTTAACAGGTTTTTTTAAATAGAGATATTGAAAATTAACGATACTTTTTTTTCCAGGTAAAAGGTCCTACTCTTAAAATGTTTTTGTAACAGAAAATGAAAGATGTTCATTAAAAATTGTCCAAGTTTCAATGAAATCTTATAAGATTTTAATTTAGACTATTTACAAAAAAATCATATTTGAAAATGAAGTAAAGTAATCTAGTTTTTATTTCACCCGTTTAATATTTGCTTCTTTAATTATACGGCACATATCGTATCTAATGTCGAACTCTTAGTACAACTTGTTTAGACATGATTTTTTTAAAAAGCTCTAAAAAAATCGCATAACTAGAACGGCTCAGCGATAACGTTTTATCTCCAGGAATCGCGATTTTGCTAAATGTGACAATGCAAGCCAGTAAAAAAAAAAAAAAAAAAAAAAAAAAAAAAAAAAAAAAAAAAGCAATACTATCGCATGCGCTTTGTTAATCTATTTCAATTACTCTCCATTTGTAACCTAGAAACCACAAATTGCAAACTGTCAGTTGATACTATTGGAATATGTAACGGGTACACTCTTTAGGAAAATTCTGTATCTTAATCAACCTGTATTTTACTTTATTTGCTTATGATTACAAATCGAACGAACAACTAATTACATCCATTGGTACTTAATTAAAATGATAGATGCATTCCAAAAGAAGCTTTTCATTATTTTTCTAT
The DNA here is from genome assembly GCA_964019185.1 of Maratus speculifer. NCBI lineage: Eukaryota > Metazoa > Arthropoda > Arachnida > Araneae > Salticidae > Maratus > Maratus speculifer. The sequence continues at coordinate 408,538,723 of OZ025294.1, forward strand.
TTTAATTCGAAATTTATTTAAATTCTTGAAATATAATGACGCCTGTGAGTTTTCGCTTCGATGACTTAAATTCCAATAAAGATTCCCTTTCCCAAAAGAATGCGTCTGTAAACTTTTTATTATATTACTCTGATCAGTCCTCAGTTGCCAAACAATATTGAGCCCATATTGGCTACACCTTGAAGCAATATTGGCACACTGGGGCAATACTGGCATGAAATATTGCTCCAATATTGGGGTGTTTACATTTTCCCTTTATTTAGCGAATATTTGCAGCCAATATTATGCCAATATTTGGATTTCATTGGAAATATTGCCAATAAAACGCCAATATTGGTTAATTATTTGGGTTTCATTGGAAATATTTCCAACGTAAGGCCAACATATGTAGAGTATTGGAAATTCATTGGAAATGTTTAAAATGTAATGACAAAATTTGTAGAATATCGGGAATTTATTGGAAATATTTCCAATGAAACGCCAATATATAATCAATATTGGCGTTTTATTAGCAATATTTCTAATAAGTGATATATTGGCGCAACGTTGGACCAATATTTGCTTGCTAATAAGGGTGTAAACGAACAATGGAATTTATTTGGGAAAACTCCGGATCGATGATGAAGAACCAATTTCAATCACATTAAATTCCTTTTTTTGTTTCAAATGGAGAAGAAAATCAATCATCGCAAATTTCTCAAATGAATGGTTTTAAATTAATCCTAGTTTAAAAAAATGAATAAGAGACCTTTTTTTAAATGTTTTTGCAAATTTGCCTTATATAAGACGCTATTGATTGTCGAAACTGAGGACATTAAAGAATTTTTATAAGAATATAAATTTCAATATAAACTAAATTTCTTTAATTGTTAATTTGTTTATAAACTTCTGTTTTTTAAAAAACAGTATTTTAAACAGAGGTATTGATAACTAACCATAAATTTTCTTTTTCATGTAAAAGGTTCAAAATTAAGTTTGTTAAAAATGTTTTTGTGGTCGAAAACAAAAGATGTGCATAAAAAATGCCTCAGTTTGATAGAAATATGAGATTAGTTTAGCCTATTAAAAAAAAAGAAAAAAAGAAAGAAAGAAAAGAAAAAAAAAGATCAAATTGAAAGTAAACTATTCTAGTTTTTCTCAAGTTTAATATGCACATCTTCAATTAAACGACATATATCTAATCTAATGTCCATTTCTGCCAACACTTCTGTTATCAAGTCTAAAGTTATCGAAGAACTATTTTTTTTAATTTCTGTGGCTGAATTTCCGCAAATTAATTAGCAGTGGTGGAATATAGACACGATCTTTAAAAAAGTCCCAAAGGAAAAAGAAATAGCATGATTCTAACAGCTTTTAAATCTTCAGCACAGCAATATCGTTTAACTCTCAGGAATGGTGATTTTGCGTTAAGTGGCAATGCAAGGGAGTGAACAAATAAGTACTAGCGCATTCGCTTTAATAAAACTATTTGAATTACTCTTCATTTTTTACCTAGAACCCACTTTCTAGAAACTTAAAGTTGATACTATTAAAATTTACAATGGGAACATTCTGTATAATCACTCTGTATCTCCATCACTTTGAAATTTAATTTATCTGTCTCCTATTACAAATTTGACAAGCAACTAATTTCATCCATCGGTACTTAGTTGAAATGATAGATTGATTAAAAAAAACTTTTCATTATTTTCTTACTTTTAATCCAAACTTTATTTAAATTGTTGAAATATAATGCTTCGACTTTTTGTTTTGACTACATAAATTCCAATAAAGATCCCCCTTTACCCAAAAGAATGCGTCTGTAAACTTTGTTTATATTACTAAGATCAGTGTAAACGAACAAAAGGATTTATTTGGGAAAACTCCGGATCGATGATGAAGAACCAATTTCGGTCACATTAGATTCCCTTCTTTGTTTCAAAATTGAGAAAAAAATAAATCATTGCAAAAATTTCTCAAATGAATGGTTTTAATTTACTTCCAGTTAGAAAAAAGAAAAAAGGTTTTTTTTTTTTTTTTTTTTTTAATGCTTTTGTAAATTTCCTTTTTAAAATACGCTATTGATTTTCGAAACTGAAGATTTTAAACAGTTTTTATTTGAGTATAAATTTCAGTGTAAATTAAACTACTTTAATTGTTAATTTGTTTATAAGATTATTTTAATGTCTTGCTTTTATAAAATAGTTTATTCTAAATAGTTTTATTATAGAGATATTGGTAATTCACGATACATTTTTTCCATGCAAAAGGTTCTAAATTTAGGGTGCTGAAAATATATTTGTAACAGAAAATGAAAGGTGTTCGTTAAAAATTGTCCTAATTTCAATTAAATATTATAAGAATTTAATTTAATCTATTTACAAAAAAAAAAAAAAAAAAAAAAAAAAAAAAAAAAAAAAAAAAAAAAAAAATCATAAATCAAATTGAAGTATACTAATCTAGTTTTTCTTTCAAATGTTTGACATTTGCACCTTTAATTATACAGCATATATCCAATCTAATGTCCAGTTCTTAGTAAACTTCGATTAACAAGTCTAAAATCATCGAAGAACTAGCTTCCTAAATTCTGTGTCTCAATTTTGGCAAGGGATTCATTAGCGGCGGAATGTAGCGACAATCTTTTATAACGTTCAGAAAGAAAAATCTTATGACTGAAGCGGCTTTTAAATGTTCAGTACAACAATAATGTTTTACACTCAGGAGTCGTGATTTTGCGTAATGTGGCATCGCAAGGAACCCAAGAAAGCAGTATTAGCACATACGCTTTACTAAAGCTATTTGAGTTACTCTTCATTTGTTATCTAGAACTGACACTCAGCAAACTCAGTTGATTCCATTAGAATTTATAATGGAGATATTCATTAGAATCAATTAGATTACTGTATTTCAATCATCCTGTTTATATATATATATATATATATATATATATTCACCTCTGATTGCATATCTGACAAGCAACTAATTTCATCCATTAGTAGTTAATTAAAATGATAGAATAATTCTAAAAGAAACTTTTCACTGTTTTCCCATTTTAATCCAAACTTTATTTAAATTCTTGAAATATAATGCCGCCTGTGAGTTTTCGCTTCGATATTTTATATTCCAATAAAGATTCGTTTGTCCAAAAGAATGCGTCAGTATCTTTTTTCATATTACTCTCATCAGTATAAAAGGACAAACGGATTTATTTGGAAAGACTCCGGATGGATGATGAGGAACCAATTTCATTCACATTAAATTCCTTTTTTTTTGTTTAAAAGAAAGAGAATATATTCAATAATCGCAAATTTTTCAAATGAATTGTTTTAGTTTAATCCCAGTTAGAAGAATGAAAAAGAGCCTTTAAAAAAAAAAATGTTTTTTCTAAATTCGCTTTTTAAAAGATGCTATTGATTGTCGGAACTGAAGAGTTTTAACAGTTTTTAAAAGAATATAAATTTCAATATAATTTTCAAAATAAACTTCTTTAATTGTAAATTTCTTTATATTCTTCTGTTTTTTTTAAATGGTTTATTCTACATTGGTAACAGTTTTTTTAATTAGAGAAATTGATAGCTAACCAAAAATTTTCTTTTTTATGTAGAAATTTCTAAATTAAAGATGTTGAAAATTGTTTTTATAATATAAAATAAAAGATGTATGTCCCAGTTTCAATGAATCATGAGATTGATTCAGACTATATGAAGAAATAATAATAGATTAAAATGAAGGTAAACTAATGTATTTTTATCATAAAACTGTTTAATATATATACCTTTAATTATACAATTTATATTCAGTCTAATGTCGAATACATCTCACACTACGGTTAACAAGTTTAAAGTCATCGAAGAACTTGTTTTTGAAATTATGTGTCTGAATTTTGGCAAATAGTTTGGCAGCGGCAAAATGTAAATAAAATCTTTTATAAAGTTGTAAAGGTAAAAAATCGCATGACTCTTATTGCTTTTATATCTTAAGCACAGCAATAACTTTTTACGCTCAGGAGACATTTTTTTGCGTAATGTGGCACTTCAAGAGAGTCTGTAACAAAGCAATACTAGCGCATGTGCTTTACTAAATCTATTTGAGTTCATTTGTGACCTAGAACCCACATTCTACAAATTTACAGTTCAAACTATCAGAATTTATATCGATGATGATCGATCATTCAAAAAGTTGCACCGACAAACCGCAACGTTGCCATTTATTTTTTAAAACAGTTCTTAAATAAATTCCCTTTTTTGATGACCGCATGCTTCCTGAATATTCAATATGATATCTATTTTCGTAAAGTTACAGAAACAGAAGAACGATTTAGAATGGAAATTTTGAATTGATGAAAGTATGCAGATTTGGTTTGGGAATTATATGCACATTGATGCGAAAACGAGCATTTTACAGGCAAAGGATTTTTTTAAACAGGTATCACTGTTTTTTTTTTTTTTTTTTTTTTTTTTTGTTTTTGTTGCAGGTAAGGGAAAACGCCTGTGAAACGCGGCATTCATTTTACTTTAAAATTTTTACGATTATAATGTTTATTTTATATTTTATGTTGATATTTTGTTTTTTAAGAGTTTAAATATATATTTTAATTTATTGTTTTGTGTTGATTAAGAAATTTAATTTTTGTTTTTAGTTTGTTTTCTCCTTATATTTGTCTTTAAAATATTATTTTTGAATGCAGGTTTGGCAGGTGTTCAGAAATTTCCAACCATTTTAACTTTTGAAAAAAAAAGGATGGGGGTAGACTTAGCTGTCCTCCGTCTGATGAAGAACAGACTGCCTATTTTGTCTGTATCTTGTTTTTGTTTATTTGATTTTTTCATAGTTAATTGTTTAACATATAGATATGCACTCTGTTCCTTGAATTTCTATATTTGCATATATATATATATATATATATATATATATATATATATATATATATATATATATATATATATATATATATATATATATATATATATATATATATAAACTTCGAAATCAATAAAACAAAATAATAATATCTTTATATAAATTCTTTTTACACTTATCTTTAAATATGTACACATTTATTTATTTTAAATTTAGAAGAAAATAAAAAGTTAAAGATATAATATATCAAAAGGCACTGTAAGGAACATTAAACGCCCAAGTTTAACTTTGTTCTTCAGATAATTAATACACTATAAAATAATCTCTGTCGCCCAGTTTTACTCTACTTTGAATCATTAAGGAATATTTTTATATATTTAAAATTATATTATAGTACTAAATTTAATTTCACTAGATTCTAATTCCTGAAAATTAAAATCATCTGAGAATGCCACATGTATGGTAAGACAAATCTGTAACAAGTGCAAACTAATAAAGTATATTATTGCAAATGATAGCGTTTCTTCTTGAATTCAAGAAGAAAAAAAAATTCAATAGTTTATTTTGCAAATAAATAATCTATTCTTATTTCAAATTTTGTTATTTTATTTTTAGTCGCTTAAAATTTAATTTTTTTTTTCGAATTTCATCTGAAGGATTATTATTAAATATATAACATAATATGCTAATTTTAATTGTTAAAATATGTGAATTAAAACTGAAAAGAACAATAAAAATAGATTTATTCGACTGTTTACATACTTCGAACTATTCGAGGCATTTTTCAAAGTTTTGAAAGACAATATAAAAGCATAACGTGTATAATATTACATAAAAAATGGGACAAATGTCGTTCCACACACCATACAATTTTAGAATTTTTTTTTATTTATTTGTTTTGGAAATGACTTAATTAGAGTCGAAACATGCAAATACTTTTACTAACCTACACTGTAAAATAAAAATCCGTTAAATTTATAACAAAAACTGTTGGCAGCAATTTTTGCCGTAAAAATTGCAGTAAAATTAGATGTAAACGGATTATTCTACATTAAACGGATTATTCTACAGTGTTATTTGACAATTTTTAATTTAAACCTTTTTTGGAATTAAAATTAGTATAAGATTAGTATTAAATTAAAAAATATATATATATTGTAAATAGACTGTTTATTTTAATTTATTTCTTTGATTTCATATAAAATTAAAATGTCAGCATTCGGGTTCTGAAAATAACCGGATAAAAGAAAAACACTATGAAAAATTTTAAAAAAAAAGTTCCTGAATATTTTTATGCTTATTTATTTATTTATTTATTGTGTGTAGACAATGAATTTGTTTCGTGCAATTAGCTGAAAACGCAAAACAAAATCAACTAATAAAGTGACTATTTTATAGGGAGATGGTACTTGAAATACATTTTATTAATAATGTAGTTTTTTTTTATACACTAGTAAAAAAATGCTTTATAAAAGACATTCATTTAAATAAAAATCATTTCTAAAAAACTCTTCGTAAATAACTTGTTTTTAATTTGATGACATTATAAAAAAATTAAATATGTTTAATTATATTTAGAGAATTGAATCATGAGAAAAAAATCATTGATTCATTGAAAGTTTTTTTCAATCCTTTTTTTATTTTTCATAATTTTATTCAACGTTCTTTATCAGAATTAATCGATTTACAACGCAATAACGCATGCTTGCTTAGTTCAGCTATTTTTTGCAATATGGATTATTATTTTTTAAAATACTGGTCGCCCTTGGCGACCATTTTGGTCTCCCTTGAATGTATACTAAGCATTAAATCATATTTCTTTCATTCATAATTTGTTTTAATTGGTCAATTTTTTGCCAAATTAGAAGATTCTGCTTGAGAAATAGGCACAAAGTCAATGACACGATTGCAACAAAATGGCTATTATATGTGCGTCACATGGTAATCTGGCTATTGTTATTTATCTATTAATAAAATGTTTGTTTAATTTTATTTTCTTTTATTAATGATATAAATTGTTTTATTCTATAATTATTAACTAAACTATTTTTCATTATTATTTCCTTTTTAAAATAATAGAAATTACTTTAAAAAATATGTATGTAACTGATATTTTAAAGCGAAGTTTTCGCCAAATTAGCGTCAGAAATATAACTTGCCAATGAGGTGCATATATGGAATGTGTTGATAAATCAAGAACTCACTATTTTTATGCTAGTCTGGCGCAGATAATAAATCGCCAAATATTGTACTCGTGGCATTTTTTTTTATTTAATTAATTACTAAAAGTATAATAATATAATCATTTCACTAATATTATTTACAATACATAACTTTAATTTGAAACTGATAAGTTTAAAATTCATGACTTTTATTTATTTATTTTTACTAAAAAGAACAGAAAGAAATATAAACGATATTTTGAAGCTCCATAATTGTAGCGAAGAAGCAAAACATAAATAAATCCAATTTTCCATAGCCTAAATCTTACCAAAAAACTTTTGAATAGTATCACTTGGACGTTTCCATTAAAAAATTAACAAATAATCGTGATTTTTGTGCCACATATGTTACCGTAATATATAAATATATATATATGTATATGTATATATATATATATATATATATATATATATATATATATATATATATATATTCACCTCTGATGATATGACAAGCAACTAATTTCATCCATTAGTAGTTAATTAAAATGATAGATTAATTCCAAAAGAAACTTTTCACTATTTTCCCATTTTAATCCAAACTTTATTTAAATTCTTCAAATATAATGCCGCCTGTGAGTTTTCGCTTCGATATTTTAAATTCCAATAAAGATTCGTTTGTCCAAAAGAATGCGTCAGTATCTTTTTTCATATTACTCCCATCAGTATAAAAGGACAAACGGATTTATTTGGAAAGACTCCGAATGGATGATGAAGAACCAATTTCATTCACATTAAATTCCTTTTTTTTTTTTATTTAAAAGAAAGAGAATATATTCAATAATCGCAAATTTCTCAAATGAATTGTTTTAACTTAATCCCAGTTAGAAGAATGAAAAAGAGCCTTTAAAAAAAATGTTTTTCTAAATTCGCTTTTTAAAAGATGCTATTGATTGTCGGAACTGAAGAGTTTTAACAGTTTTTAAAAGAATATAAACTTCAATATAATTTTCAAACTAAACTTCTTTAATTGTAAATTTCTTTATATTCTTCTGTTTTTTTAAAATGGTTTATTCTATATTAATAACAGTTTTTTTAAATAGAGAAATTGATAGCTAACCAAAAATTTTCTTTTTCATGTAGAAATTTCTAAATTAAAGATGTTGAAAATTGTTTTTATAATAGAAAATAAAAGATGTATGTCCCAGTTTCAATGAATCATGAGATTGATTCAGACTATATGAAGAAATAATAATAATAATAGATTACAATGAAGGTAAACTAATGTATTTTTATCTTATAACTGTTTAATATATATACCTTTAATTATACAGTTTATATTCAGTCTAATGTCGAATACATCTCACACTACGGATAACAAGTTTAAAGTCATCGAAGAACTTGTTTTTGAAATTATGTGTCTGAATTTTGGCAAATAGTTTGGCAGCGGCAAAATGTAAATACAATCTTTTATAAAGTTGTAAAGGAAAAAAATCGCATGACACTTATTGCTTTTATATCTTAAGCACAGCAATAACTTTTTACGCTCAGGAGTCGTTTTTTTTTGCGTAATGTGGCACTTCAAGAGAGTCTGTAACAAAGCAATACTAGCGCATGTGCTTTACTAAATCTATTTGCGTTACTCTTCATTTGTGATGTAAGAATCCACACTCTACAAATTTACAGTTCAAACTATCAGAATTTATATAGGTGATGATCGATCATTAAAAAAGTTGCACCGACAAACCGCAACGTTGCCATTTATTTTTTAAAACAGTTCTTAAATAAATTCCCTTTTTTGATGACCGCATGCTTCCTGAATATTCAATATAATATCTATTTTCGTAAAATTTAAGAAACAGAATTCGTAAGATTCATATTCGTAAGAAACAGAAGAACGATTTAGAATGGAAATTTTGAATTGATGAAAGTATGCAGATTTGGTTTGGGAATTATATGCAAATTGATGCGAAAACGAGCATTTTACAGGCAAAGGATTTTTTTTAAAACAGGTATTACTGTTCTTATTTTTTTTTTTTTTGTTGTTGTTGTAGGTAAATTAAAACGCCTGTGAAACGCTGCATTCATTTTACTTTAAAATTTTTACTATTATAAAGTTTATTTTATATTTTATGTTGATATATTTTTTTAAGAGTTTAAATATATTTTTTAATTTATTGTTTTGTGTTGATTAAGAAATTTAATTTTTGTTTTTAGTTTGTTTTCTCCTTATATTTGGCATCTCCTTAAATTTGTCTTTAAAATATTATTTTTGAATGCAGGTTTGGCAGGTGTTCAGAAATTTCCAACCATTTTAACTTTTGAAAAAAAAAGGGGGGGGGTAGACTTAGCTGTCCTCCGTCTGATGAAGAACAGACTGCCTATTTTCTCTGTATCTTGTTTTTGTTTATTTGATTTTTTTCATAGTTAATTGTTTAACATACAGATATGCACTCTGTTCCTTGAATTTCTATATTTGCATATATATATATATATATATTGTATATAAACTTCAAAATCTATAAAACAAAATAATAATATCTTTATATAAATTCTTTTTACACTTTTCTTTAAATATATACACATTTGTTTATTTTAAATTTAGAATAAAATAAAAAGTTAAAGATATAAAATATCAAAAGGTACGGTAAGGAACATTAAACTCCCAAGTTTAACTTTGTTCTTCAGATAATTAATACACTATAAAATAATCTCTTTCGCCCAGTTTTACTCTACTTTGAATCATTAAGGAATATTTTTATATATTTAAAATTATATTATAGTACTAAATTTAATTTCACTAGATTCTAATTCCTGAAAATTAAAATCATCTGAGAATGCTACATGTATGGTAAGACAAATCTGTAACAAGTGCAAACTAATAAAGTATATTATTGCAAATGATAGCGTTTTTTCTTGAATTCAAGAAGGGAAAAAATTCAAAAGTTTATTTTGCAAATAAATAAACTATTCTTATTTCAAACTTTGTTATTTTATTTTTAGTCGCTTAAAATTTATTTATTTTTCGAATTTCATCTGAATGATTATTATTAAATATATAACATAATATGATAATTTTAATTGTTAAAATATGTGAATTAAAACTGAAAAGAACAATAAAAATAGATTTATTCGACTGTTTACATACTTCGAACTATTCGAGGCATTTTTCAAAGTTTTGAAAGACAATATAAAAGCATAACGTGTATAATATTACATAAAAAATGGGACAAATGTCGTTCCATACACCATACAATTTTAGAATTTTTTTTTATTTATTTGTTTTGGAAATGACTTAATTAGAGTCGAAACATGCAAATACTTTTACAAACCTACACTGTAAAATAAAAATCCGTTAAATTTATAACAAAAACTGTTGGCAGCAATTTTTGCCGTAAAAATTGCAGTAAAATTAGATGTAAACGGATTATTCTACATTAAACGGATTATTCTACAGTGTTATTTGACAATTTTTAATTTAAACCTTTTTTGGAATTAGAATTAGTATAAGATTAGTATTAAATTAAAAAATATATATATATTGTAAATAGACTGTTTATTTTAATTTATTTCTTTGATTTCATATAAAATTAAAATGTCAGCATTCGGGTTCTGAAAATAACCGGATAAAAGAAAAACACTATGAAAAATTTTTAAAAAAAAAGTTCCTGAATATTTTTATGCTTATTTATTTATTTATTTATTGTGTGTAGACAATGAATTTGTTTCGTGCAATTAGCTGAAAACGCAAAACAAAATCAACTAATAAAGTGACTATTTTATACGGGAGATGGTACTTGAAATACATTTTATTAATAATGTAGTTTTTTTTATACACTAGTAAAAAAATGCTTTATAAAAGACATTCATTTAAATAAAAATCATTTCTAAAAAACTCTTCGTAAATAACTTGTTTTTAATTTGATGACATTATAAAAAAATTAAATATGTTTAATTATATTTAGAGAATTGAATCATGAGAAAAAAATCATTGATTCATTGAAAGTTTTTTTCAATCCTTTTTTTATTTTTCATAATTTTATTCAACGTTCTTTATCAGAATTAATCGATTTACAACGCAATAACGCATGCTTGCTTAGTTCAGCTATTTTTTGCAATATGGATTATTATTTTTTAAAATACTGGTCGCCCTTGGCGACCATTTTGGTCTCCCTTGAATGTATACTAAGCATTAAATCATATTTCTTTCATTCATAATTTGTTTTAATTGGTCAATTTTTTGCCAAATTAGAAGATTCTGCTTGAGAAATAGGCACAAAGTCAATGACACGATTGCAACAAAATGACTATTATATGTGCGTCACATGGTAATCTGGCTATTGTTATTTATCTATTAATAAAATGTTTGTTTAATTTTATTTTCTTTTATTAATGATATAAATTGTTTTATTCTATAATTATTAACTAAACTATTTTTTATTATTATTTCCTTTTTAAAATAATAGAAATTACTTTAAAAAAATATGTATGTAACTGATATTTTAAAGCGAAGTTTTCGCCAAATTAGCGTCAGAAATATAACTTGCCAATAAGGTGCATATATGGCATTTGTGTTGATAAATCAAGAACTCACTATTTTTATGCTAGTCTGGCGCAGATAATAAATCGCCAAATATTGTACTCGTGGCATTTTTTCGTATTTAATTAATTATTAAAAATGTAATAATATAATCCTTTCACTCATTTCATTTACAGTACATAACTTTAATTTGAAATTGAGAAGTTTAAAATTCATGACTTTTATTTATTTATTTTTAGTAAAAAGAACAGAAAGAAATATAAATGATATTTTGAGGTTCCATAATTGTAGCAAAGGAAGAAAACATAAATAAATCCAATTTTCCATAGTCTAAATCTTATCAAAGCACTTTTGAATAGTATCATTTGGACATTGCCATTAAAAAATTAACAAATGTTTCGTCATATGTACGAAATTCTAAAAAAGCGATAGGAGTATCCATTATTCGCGCCAGATGTCTGCTGTGGATGCTTCTCATTTTGGACTGCGATGACCAATCCAAACGATATCATCTATTGCGTGTGCACCGTGTTATTCCAGAACTTTTCGTGATTTTATATTATTTCACAAGGAACAATGTATATATCGTTGAATTTTTATTGCAGTGTTTTTAGTTTTCTTAAAAGTACTATCGTCAACGCAAGTTTAATTAGGATGAAACTCCCTGTAATATATGTCACTGAATAAGTGGTTTGTGATCTACGGCAATTTTTCATCCTCTTGATACCTACTATCAACCCTTCTGATTTGTTAATCGAATTCGGCAGCTTTCGGAATAGTTTATGCTTGTATTATATTCCCTGTAGGGAAAATTGGCTTTTCAAGAACGAACATCGTTTTTCCAGTTTTCTTTGTTGGTCCACTCCGCCGCCCTTATTTTAGGTTAGTAACTAGGATAACGAATGGAAAATGAAAATAGAATGTTTCTCCTTAAAAAGCAAATTTTCTCTACAGGGAATATAGTAACATATTACAGTTACTTATATAGATAGAAATATACTTATATGTATAAAAAATTCTTACATGCATAATATATATAATATAGTACAAAAAGTACTTCCCGAAAAACGAAAATATAGTATAGTCACGATTAAAAATTCCATAACCGTATGTTTTAGGGGAAAAATCGCTAGAATTTGATTTTAATGATGATACACTATTTCAATTATATTGATTACTACACATGACACTACAGTGTACTAAAAATTTATTACTGTAGAATGTGGTGTATCCTTCAGTAATTATCCTTCATTTATATGGAACATACAATATATTTAAGTTATAGTGCTATTTATGAGTAATTATTATTGGAAGTTTTTTTTTACAATTGTGGCATGCGTTTTTACATTTAACTTGTTTTTGCATATTATTTGGTGTGTATTAATTCTATAAATCATATACAAGGCATCACAAAAGGATTTGTGTACATGCACACTACAAAAAGATGTCTCTTAAATTGGGAGAAAAAAACTGTCAATTTTGGCTCCAGTGGAAAATTATTTAATTTACACAAAATAACTGTAATTTTACATTAAAACAATTTTTTTTCTATAAAAATATACATTTTTTCCCCGTAAAAATTATGAATTTTTCCCAGTTAAAACCTCATTTTTTAAACAGTTTTTTTTTTTTTTTTTTTTTTTTTTTTGCAAGAAAATATTTTTTTTTCTATGAAAATTACTGATTTTTTACATTTTTTGTTTATTGACAAAATTTTCTGAAGGTGATTTTTTAAACTGTGTTATGTGTTTCTTATTAAATATTTAACTTGAACTTTAGTACTTTCTGCTTCTCATCATAAATCAACAATCAAAATATTAATAGTCTGGCCTACCTTGGTTGATTCATAAGTTATCCGAACGGCGTTATCCTACTTGATAAAAATTCACAGCACACACATAATAATCCAATATCACGGGAAAAGGTCCTTTGAAAATCTATATTTCTTGGATCACTACATTTAATAAAATTTAAACAAAAATATTAGTAAAAAAAATTACATTTAAAATTGCAGTAACATTAGTTTTGTTGTTGAGCTAACAGAGAAAAAATAGAAGACTGACAAATAAAATGCACTTTCACCCTGATGTCACATCGATTGCATCATTAAGCTGAAATACATAATTATTGGGGAATAAACAGTCATTATTATTTAGAAATAAACGTGATTACATATTGAAAGTGAAAGTACTTTGATTAAATGAAATAAGATATATGTTTATAGTTTCAGTAAATCATTATATGTCTATCATTTCTTAAAAATCGTTTTACTTGCTATCTAGCTTACATACAAATCATACGCAAAGAAGCACAACAGAACTCGGATATTTATCTCTATTGGGATGGTAATTGTTGTTAACTCTTCACTGTATCACGTGTCGTTCCTGGTACATGCCTAGAAACAATTTAATTTTCATTATGTGCCCCGAATTTGACTAATATGATCACTGCGCTTGATCAGGAACAATCCAAATGATGGAAAAATTCTTTTTTTTTTTTTTCATTTCAGATGGCTGCCCTAGAATATATACACTGTTAAAAATCTTGTTCTAGTTTTAACCAAAAAAGTTTGTTTTTTTTTGGTGCTCAATAGCTGCCACCATAAGATGGTGAAATCTCGTACCAACATTTGGAGTTTCCTATTTCTACCTCGTTCCAACTAATGGAACTATGCTTCAAGAGGAACTCTGAAAAACAAACAAACTTGAAAAACAAACTTTTTTGGTTCAAACTAGAACAAGATTTTTAACAGTGTATATAAAAAAATAGAATTTGTTCTTTGGAAACAAAATAAATTTTGATAAATCTATTAAGGTAAGACTTACTATTACAGATTAACTTATACTATTTTTACTGAATACTTATATATATATATATATATATATATATTAAACTGAAGAATCTTAAGATAAAATAAATAATTTAAGCTCAGTTAGATACAAAATATAGAAAATAAATATCAAATTTTCGATGAAAATTTGAAATTACTTTTCTTTTAGTATTTTTCCCATTATAATACCGATAAAAATAGAAAGAATGGTTCACTAAAGGGATAAGCTAAATTATCCGTTTCTCAAAGTGATTATTTACACATCACCTTTCGCATTAAAAAAAAATGTAGCACAAATCAGAATGTAATAAAAATCTATAAACAAAGCTTGATATCCGATTTTTCTTCCGTGTTTAATTTAATTTATAGCATATTTTAAAAAGAAAGATTTATGACTGGAGTAAAATTTAGGAAAAGAAAATGTTTTTCAGATGTTCCTAAAGTAAGAACTTAAAAATTGATTCCCAGACCGGGCACTGCACTGTAAAAAAAAATTCAAGAGGATACTAAAAAATTTTTAGTAAATTTGTATTCCACAGAAATTTTTAGTAACCATTACAAACTTCTTTTTGCAAATGAAACAAGCATTTCTTTTGTAACTGAACAAAAGAATTTTTTGTATAACTAACTTAAAAAGTTTTAGTATGAGCCACCATGTATGAGCAAGCAACTTTTACTAATAGCTCCAAAATTATTTTTAATAACCATTTCGTGCGCCCGAAGGGTAGGAGCTTCCTTCGAGCTTTATCCAGACTTCTGAAGAGGAAGATTTTCGGCAAAACCGCAGCAGATGGCAGCACCAAACATTCCTATCGGCTCCGACAGGATTTTCATAATCCCTTTATTAACGAGTACTTACACTACATACATTCGGGGCGTATTTGGCAGTAGCCAGTATCGAACCCGGGACCTTTTAGTCTGGAGTCCGTTACTATAACCACTATGCTATCAAGGCCACATGAAGTGAGTTTTAGTAATAGCTATTAAAAGTATAAAACTGTTAACTCTATTCGTTGCTAACTTTTTTCTAGTAATTCTTACAGATTTTCTTGTAACCGACTAAGATTACTAAAAATTTTTTTAGTAATTACAAGGATCACTAAAGTTTTTTTAGTAGATCGACCCTTTTTTTTACAGTGTGGTACTGACCGGATCACTGGTATCTTTCTCCTGCATTAATAACAATTATGATTTCTTTTTCCCGTCTAAATTGAATTTTAAAATGGTGCATCACATATCCTGCTTTTGATACATTCGAAGAATTTTGGAACCTGTAGCAAAACAGATAGTTAGTATTGTAATACACTTTACTGTATTTTACCGATTAACATTAATTGTATTAACATTTCTTTTTCTAAAACTTTTTTAAGATGTTTTCGTAATTATGTAAATACATAGCACTTATATTCGTCGCCTGGTTTACATAAAACAGTGCAAAAGCTATCCAATCAAATGGTTTGAAATTTATTACATAGAATTGTTGCAGAGTTTTGTCAAGTCATTTGAAGTTTTATGAAAATGAAATTAAAGCTGAAAAAGATAATAATAAAAGTTTTTTCATTTTTACTAAATCCTATTATAAGTAATTAGTTCAACGATATCTCATGATTGATAATGATTCTAAAGTTACATTTTGATAATTCTATTAAAGTCTATCAGACAAAATTAATTTATTGATATCTCTTCATAGGTAATGATTCTAGTTTGCCATTTTGATGAAATATCATTATTTTCGCATCGCTAAATCTAATGTGTAAAATCGTAATAAATTTTCTTTTCATGCATTTTTGCATAAGAGTGTATTGAGATCTGAATATTTAAAAAAATTATTGCAGTATGAGCACAACTCATTTGCCACGTTTGACGTATAATATTAGATTTGTTTTAATTTTAAATGCATTAAAAGAACTACTCAAACAAATACACATAATATACCGGGTGATCCAAAACTCAAGACGAACTTTAAAAATGAGTAATTCGGAAAGGAATCAATATAAAAAAGATACTGGTTGCACCAAACGGATGCAAAAGAAACCGCCCGTAAGACATGGTGACGTCACTGCAACGTCGTTGTGAAGTCACACTGTGACTTTGTGACCATCGATTGTCGATTTGACGTCATGCGACATCGATGTGAAGTCACAGTGACTAAAATGTGAAGTCGTTATGGCCGTTTCAGAGCTTTTTTGTGACGTCACATTGTGGCCATTTTGTGACGTCACAATGTGACCAATTTGTGAAAAGTGTGTCATTTGTGACTACTTTGACATTAACATTGCGACGATTTTCTAAAAATTTTTAAGAAAGTTACATCTCAGTCACAATGTGACGTCACTGAGTGGTGGCATTTTGGTCACAGATGTGATGTGACCAAAGTGACTCACAGTGACGTCATTGCTCACTGTGACCATGCATGCTATGAGGGCGGGTTTTGTGTGACAACGAAAAAATAGTTCTATGGACAACCATCAGGTGACTCTATAGTGTTTTATTGCACCAAAAGATGATTTACAAATGAAATAATGTTGACAACTTACAAGTCAAGTTAATTACAGTTAATTAGTACTGCAAGAAAAGTTCAATGTGATGTCCATAAATCAGAAGTACTCCTGTGAGACGAGGTACTACAGCGTTCACAGTATTTCGTAGCATTTCTTGCGTTATGGCAGACATATTTTGGCGTATGGCATCTTTCAGAGCTGCTGGTGATGCCGGTTGGTCCGGGTATATTTTTGACTTCATAAATCTCCACAGCCTAAAGCCATAGAGTGTGAAACCCGTCTGTGTGACTTCTTCGAAAAGAAGAAAAATATGAAATCCGCAGTGAAGCCACACTAGACCGCCACTTTTGCATGTTGCAAGGGTATCTCAACAAATTCCAACAGAACTATTTTTTTTGCGTTGCCACACAAAACCCGGTTTCTTTTCGGTACTTATATAATACGTAGTCAATAAAAGAATTCACCGTAATTTAATTATGCTAATAGACTTTTCCATAAAATGTTTTAAAAACTTCTGTTACAATATCACTTGTTTAGTGTCTGTGTCATGTAATTATTTTATAATATCATCGACACTAGTAAATTAAGAAACAAGCGGAAAACATCAGTAATGTCAATTTTGGGAACTTGAAATTTACTGTGAAAATCATCGTAAAATTTTAGTTAGAAGTAAAATATCCATATCCTACTGCGTTTTATATTTAAAATCTATCTTCGAATTTACATCAATTGTTTTATGAAAATAATTTACACATCTGTTCTAGCGAAGTAATGTGCGCATAAGGCCCCACAATAGACAATGTGTATGTCTGTAAACAAATTGGCTTTTTTCGTGACAGCTCAATTTTCGGTTGGCAAAAATTCGAATTAAACTGCATTAGATAATTCTACACTAAATGTAATTTTCACGTCGATATAATAAATTTCAATTTAGTGTATTATACGCAGGAAATAATACGTTATAAATAACTAACTCTCCAAGAATTATTATTTTTGCCAACCACAAGTTGAGAAGTACATCCTTTTTCGAGTGCGTGACCTCACATGCACATTATCTATAGTCACCGAAAAATACTTGGATGATAATGTAAAATCTATGGGAGTGTTTTTTTAATATCTCGCTCAAATTTCAATATTTTTATTTATTTATTTATTTATTTATTTATTTATTTATTTTTTTGCATAGGATAGTTGAGGAGGAACTACAACCGGCCTAGTTTTTACTTTTTCAATTTTAGCTTCAGTTTGAAAAAAAAATATATATTTTAAATTTCAAAACCGGTTTAAACCGGTTCTGAAATTGAAACTATCATAATGTAAACTAGTTGGATGTGCCAATCCCAAAACTTTCTTCTATCTCATACATGCCTTTTAATATTAAAAAAAATTTTACTCATTTTAATGCTTTAATAATTTTAATTCAATACCCTACCGACTTTGATTTTCATCTTAAATTTCTGCTTCAATCAATTAATCGGAATAAAAACGAATTTCCGTCTCTCAACGAGCCGATGGACAATAGAATGATAGGCAGATTTTTTTCAAATTCAGGGAGGACCTACTTACCTTACCAAAAAATAATCATATACAAAATGTTTAGTTCAGTTCTAGAACTAACTTCATACACTTTTATGTGGTGCAATATTGAAAATGGCATAAAATTCGGTATTGCAGCGCCCCCTTCCGGTGGATTTTTTTCAGATTCAGGGCGGTCCAACTAGCCATAGCCATACACTTACACACAAAATTTCTTTCAATACGATGCATAACTTCATATACTTTTGGTCAGTACAATATAGAAAATGGCACATAAATCGCGATTGCAGCGCCCCTTCCGGCGGATTATTTTCAAATTCATGGAGGACTAACTAGCCATAGTCATATACATACACAAAATATTTGGTTCAATTCGATGCATAACTTCATATACTTTTGGTCGGTACAATATTGAAAATGGCACAAAAATCGAGATTGCTGCGCCCCCTTCCAATGGATTATTTTCAAATTCAGGGAGGACCAACTAGCCATAGTCATACACATACACAAAAAATTTGGGTCAATCGATGCATAACTTCATATACTTTTGGTCGGTACAATATTGAAAATGGCACAAAAATCGCGATTGCAGCGCCCTCTTCCGGCGGAATATTTCAAAACTGAAGGAGTACCTGCTTGCCACAGCCAAAAACACTCACAAAAAATTTGGTTCAATTCTATGCATAACTTCATACACTTTTTGATGGTAGAATGGCGACATACAGACAGACACACAGACACACACACAGACACACGGACATACAAACATTTTGTAAAAACATGTTTTTTGGGATTTCTGACCCCTAAAACGTGTAAATCCGTCGAAAACCGGAAGTCGAAAAAAATTACGATTACAATACTTTCTTCTATTGAAGATAGAAGAAAGTAAAAATAAAAAGTAAAAAGTTTTAATACGAAAAATTAAAAACTAGGCCGTTTGTAGATGGTCTTCAGGTACCCTATGCAAAATAAATAAATAAATAAATAAATAAATAAATAAATAAATGAAAATAATGTAAAAAAATTAAAATTTGAGCGAGATATTTGAAAAGAACGCTCCATAGACTTTACATTAACATCCGGGGCTTTTTCTATGACTATTGGGGGGCCTTAAGCTTTATCAAATATAAACTTGTTACTCATAAATATTATTTCAGATGTGCTTTTTAAAATGTGTTTTCCGCTGAGAGATTGATGAATAAATAAATATCACTCGAGTATAAAAAAGTTTTTCAGATTAAATCAAACATTTTCTTTTACTCTCAAGTGACGTATTAAAAATGATTCTCTTTACGAAATTGCTGTGATACCAGACGTTTTTTGAAACATTAATAATAATTATGATGCGATCTTTGGGATCTTTTTATAAGTCATGCATCAAAGGTGTGTCTTGGAGAGATTTAACTTTTTTTTGCATTAAAGGTAAAATTGATGATTTATGTCAAAGCGCAATTTTATGTCTTTATATTATTTTTACTTTTTACTTTTTGAACATTCAAATATACTTTTTAGTACAGAAAACAAATATATCTTATTCAATTTTAACATGATAGATAGGTTCTCGAAAATCGTTTGTAAAAAAGTACAGTCACAGTTACAAAAAGTACAGTTTGTAAATCGTGAGGAGTCACTAAATCGAGGGTCGTAAAATAGCGAATCTACTGTATAAAAGTTTCAACACAGACTATTTCATGCAAAACCCTATTTTTTATAACAAAAAGTCCTAACTAGTCGGATTCGATGAATAAAAATGTTTAAAATAACTGATTTACTGAATTAATGAAAATAATTGCAAAAATAAAAACAATAATTAATCAATATTATATTGGCTAGTCTAACTCTTAAAACAAACATTGCTTTTAACTAAATTTTAAGTTTTAACTTTTCAAGTTATTGAAAAAATTATATTTTATACCTATACGTTACCATGCATGGTCACAGTGAGTCACTTTGGTCACATCACATCTGGGACCAAAATGCCACCACTCAATGACGTCACATTGTGACTGAGATGTGACTTTCTTAAAAATCTTTAGAATTTTATAAATATGCTTCAAAAACGTTTATTTACTTTAAAAAACATGTTTCTGACAATTTAAATATCGTCGCTTTTGTCACAGTTTCGTCACAATGTTAATGTCAAATTAGTCACAAATGGCACATTTTTCACAAATTTGTCACATTGTGACCACTTTGTGAAGCGTCACAAAAGAGCTCTAAAACGGCCATAACGACTTCACATTTTAGTGACTGTGACTTCACATCGACGTCACGTGACGTCACATCGACAATCGATGGTCACAAAGTCACAATGTGACTTCACAACCACGTTGCAGTGACGTCACCATGCTTTACGGGTAATATGCAATTAAGATAATAAAATTATTAAGCTATTAATTGAGGCTTTTATCTTTGGTATTACGTACTGAAAAATCGTCGACACTATAAAACAATTATGATTTTTATCTTTAACGAGATCTAAAAATTAACATATTTTTCATCTCAAAATAAATTGCATGTATATTTTTCATATTCACTATTTTGAATTTTTTTTAACATGTAATAAATTATTAATAAATATATTCCCAAACTTAATGTCTCGTTTGCCGGTGACAATTTTTCATGTAAAACACATTTCATCTTTATTGACATGACACCATTTTCACCCACTGAAGCCTTATAAGATGAAATTCTCAATATCACTGGCAGCAGAATGAAAACAATATAGAATTGTAGCGGATAAATGAGAAAAAGCTGTAAATTGCACGTAAAGCGTAGCAAATAAGGTGTATTCATACTCTTACGAATTTTTAAAAATATACAAATCTTGCTGTTATAGTATACAGTACTTCGATTACAGTATAGTGGTCGAAATCTCTTTGTGTGTTCCTGTAAATACTATCTACTGTCTATTATACTGTAAATACCTTGAATTAAACCTCAACAACGTATATCAATTTTATACAATATGAAATAATTTAATGTAATTAAAACGCTCCCCAAACAATGTTTCTCCGTACAGTATGTAATAGATTATTTTTGTGTGCTCCTGTAAATTAATATTAAATATTCTTTGAATCATAGATTGTACGGAATGTACATTTTAGTACATACTTCATAGATTCATGTCAATTCTATTATATTCGAAAGAACATCATTAAAATATATTTGAAGTTTTATTTTTTCCATGTTTACAAAATATTTTATCATTGCGCATACTTTAGACTTATCAAAATTTCTTTTGGATATTGTGTTGGTTAAATGTGTAGAGCAATTTTTGTAAAAGTCTCAAAAACATAGCTTGAAAATTCTGAAAATGTTCGTCGATAGAATAAGCACAAAATTCGAACTTCCAAAAATGAAACAAAAAAAAATGAGAAGTTGTATCCAAATATAGCAGTGTTACGTGCAATATTGTGCCATATACGTGCCATATACGTGCAATATTGTGTATTATATATCGGCACTAATCTATGGAGAAATGAATACAATCCCTCATTTTTTTGCTTCATTTTTGGAATAACAGATTTAACTTATTCAATAGGCGAACACTTTTACAGTTTTCAAACTATGTTTTTGAAACTTTCACAAAAGTTGCTCTATACATTTAGCTAACACAATATGCAAATGAAATTTTGATAACATTGACGCATGCGCAATGAAAAAAATATTTAGCAAAATTTATATTTAGGGTATTGTGTACAATGTTGTTTGTCATATTTTTGGAAAGGAAATTTATTTTATATTGATAACTCTGTAAAAAAATTGGGACTGTTTTTATAAAAAGCTTAATATCTCTATAAGTATCCATGCTATACGCATAAAATTGAAAAAAGTGTATTACAATAAGCTACTTAATCATAATCTGCAGTTTGAACGCTTTTCTACATTAGTTTTGACAGACTTATCCAAAAGATATTCGTTCTTTTTCAATTTCTTGACGGTCCCATATGAAGTTTCGGGAAAAAATTTATGATCTGTACTATTGTGTTTATACACTTAAGTTTTCAGGATAATTCCTCAAATATTTTTCTAGATATTTAACAAAATGTCAAAAATCGCAAGTGGACGGTCATTTTTGCCATATAGTATACAAGAATGTTATTATTTAGAAAAATGCTGGGCATAACCACAAATAAATTACTTTCATTAAAAAAATAATTATCAAATCGGTTCTGTAGAAAGCTCAGGCTATATGACTAAAAAAAACAATCTGTTCTTTGAAATATATAGATACTATTTCAGTATGGTTTTTAAATTGGAACCAAAAAGTACAGTGTGGCATATAAAATTTATCTGATTAAAACGTTCTCAATTTAAAAATATAACAACAGTATTATACTAGTTTTTAACTTATTATACTTAAACATTTGAAATTTTTAAGTTTATTTTTGATATCAAAAATTAAATTTTTAAAGAATTTTTTTTTGAGTATGGTTTTTAAATCGGAAGCAAAAAGTACATTATGGCCTATAAAACGTATCATATTAAAAAGTTGTCAGTTAAAAAAATAACAACAGTGTTATACAAATTTTTATCATGTTATATTTAAATATATTTCATTTTTAAGTGCATTTTTGATATCACGAAATTTAATTGTCTTTTAAGTTTTTTTTAGCTATGGCATTATGAAAAAAGTGTCAATTGTGCAAAAATATTTTTTTATGTTTACAAAGATTCATTAATTAACGGCGTAAATTTCATTTTGTGCAACAAAAAATTAATACTAAAAAATTAGTTGATGATAATGTAGTAAGCATTTCTTCTACATAAATTTAAGTTTTATTGACGATCACTAATAGTTTTTAGACATGAGTAATAAAATATTTCACAATATGTATTGAAAAGAGGAGTTAAAAAATTTAATAACATCATAATGATTAGTTTTAAGTAAAAAAGTAAAAAAAAAATGAAAAAAAGCAATTGAATTTCATTTTGAAACAATTTAATAATCTGAAAAAGCTATTTTTTTAAGTCGGTGTTTTTCAGTTCCGTTTCATTGAAAAAGTTTCTTTATTCTTTTAATAAGTCGATATAATTTAAGTTGAAGCAGCAAACAATAGTAGAATGTTGTAGAATGTTGTTTTTATGTTTTTCATAACTACATAAACTTTTGTTTTACAATTTGAAAATACTTTTTCTTTCTTTAGTTTTCAATCTCTCTTTTTTCAAAAAAAAAAAAAAAAAGTATAAATGTGAAACTTTATTATTTATTAAAACCTATCAATGAATTTTATGTGGCATTTTTCCGATATATGCCTGCAGGTTGCTTTAATTATATACAGTGAGTGTAAAAACTATAAGGACAGCAAAAAATATTAATTTTTTTTTATAAATTTCAAAACAAATGAAACGTTTTTTCATATAATGTATATCATCAAGCTGAAAAGCTAATAAAAAAGTCAACAAAATTCAACTGTCAGTTTTTGTTATGAAAACAAAGTAATTTTGCTATTTTTGCTTGCGTAAAAACTACAAGGACGCCAAAGAAAATTCAATATAAGGTATCCTGGGGTAATAACGCCATGTTAAGTTTCTACCAATTTTCACGGCTCAGTTTTAGATTGTATTTTTCAAACAAATATAGGATTTGATACAGCAACTCATTGACTATCTATATAAAAAAATAATTTAACAGATATGTATTCAGGGACCATTCAAGTATTACGTAAGCATATTTTTAGTCATTTTGTACCCCTCCCTCCCCCTTGTAAGAAAATATAAGCAAATGCTAGCCCCCCCCCCTTTGCTTACGTAAGATTTTATGACAGTTTAACTGTAGAACGCTCTTTCCCCATCACATTTTGTTTGCTTGTTGAATTTGAACTGCAGTTGCTTCGTTGTTTAATGCTTACGTAAGAATTGTCGTGACCCCTCCTCCCCCTTGTCAGAAAAAATAAGCAGACTCTGGACACCCCCCTCCCCCTTTAGTGCTTACGTAATACTTGAACGGTCCCTCATAAAATGTAGTGGCGTGATTTCTTGACCAATGCTATTTGGCGTTATTACCCATTATATTTGGGTAATAATGCAATGCAAACAAAACTGTAAAATAAGATGGAATAATGGCATGTAGATTGCCCAAGTCTAAAAATACAAACTCTACAGTTCTAGAAATTGACAAATTGCATCCTAAGCTATTGAAAATGTTCAATTTTTTGTGAAATTGTAAGAAAAATAAAGGTGTGGCGTGTGGGGGGGGGGAGAGGAGGCAAAAGAATATCAGATTCTAAGCTATTTTTTGCTTAACAAAGACCGTTTAAATAGAATTATTAGAAACATTGCACTTTTTAACTGTGTTTATCTAAATCAGTATTTAGGATGTAGTTCGGCCACTGTTGGGAATCAACCGGGGTATTAATGCCAAGGTTTGACGTTATTATCCCTGTGTACGTATTGCGCAGTACATTTTAAACTACAAATTATCTTGAGAATATATCCAAAATCTTCAACAGCATTTTGAAAGTACATGAAATGCACTACAAATTTATGTAATAAACAAAGTATTTCCGGATAAAAAAAAATAGTCTTCACATCACAACACTTATCTCGCAAATTTTAGATCAAGCGTTAATTTTAGTTGCTTGTAAGAGCAATAAGGCTTACAAATAGAACAAATTAATTTTAAGTTGTTTTTTTGCGATTTATATGACTCAAAACCCTTCTTCGCGGAGCACATGGGTGTCATTTACCAGATTATCTCATAATTATGCGTAATATTAGCACTTGGCGTTATTACACCGCCTGACGTTATTACACCAGAACAACTTAGTAACCAAAGAAACAAATATTTAACGCGTTACGCACTCACCTATGAGTTTAATGGTTGCAAATATTCCATCAGTCCTCGACATCATTAATTTTCAGTACAGTTCGGGATTGTTTTTGTACCATTCACCTTCAATTGTTGATCTGAATTCCAATTTTGAAGGATAATGGCTTCCATTTTTATAAACCCAACTTACTAGATCTTCCTATAAGTTGTCAATAGGATTTAAATCAGGATTTTTAAGCGGCCTTTGCAAAGTTTAAATATTTTTCTAATAGAACTAAATTTTTTGTCATGATTTCTGTGGATAGGCGCATTATCTCGCTATTATATCCGGTTTTTTTTCTTGCCAAAAGTGTTGCAAGACATCAAATACAGTCAGAAAGAGTTTGAACATATGTCTTTGAATTAAATTTTCTTGAATGTTTTACAAGTGACACCGCGTCGTTGAATAAAAAGCAGTCCCATGTTGCAACGAATCCACCACCTAACTGATGCTTTAATAAAATCTCCTTTTCTTTTCTTAAATCATCCCAATGATATTTCTAGCCATCAGAACCATTTAAGTTTCATTTCTTTTCATCGGAGAAAATAAATTATACTGAGAAAAAGTGTCTTTATTAAAACATAGAGTACACTGTAAAAAAAAAATCTGCAAAGGTACTAAACCTTTTCTAGGAAACTGGGATTCCAAGAACTTTTCCTGTAACGGTAACAGCAAAAATTCAAGTTTCAGAATCGATTACATGAATTATTCCTGTTATCGTTACATGAAAAGTTCTTGGAATCCCAGTTTCCTAGAAAATGTTTAGTACCTTCACAGTTTTTTTTTTACAGTGTAGATGGCAGATTCATTGAAACATGGCGCTACTTTTCATTCAACGATGTGGTGACACTTGTATATCTTTCAGGAAAATTTAATTCAAAGACACATCTACAAACTCCTTTTGACCATCTTTCATCTGTTGCAACACTTCTGACAGGACAAAAAAAGTTCATAACAGCGAGATAACGCGCCTATCAACACAAATCGTGAGAAAAAATTTAGTTCTATTAGAAAAATATTGAAATTTTTAAATGGCCGCTCATAAATCCTGATTTAAATCCTATAGATAACTTATAGGGAGATCTAGTAAGATGATAAAAATGGAAGCCATTTTTCTTTAGAATTAGAATTCTGATCAACAATTCAAGATGAATAGTACAAAACCAAACCTGAATTGTACTAAAAACTAATGATATCGAGGACTGATTGAATATTTGCAAACATTAAACACATAGGTGAGTGTATAACACGTTAAATATTTGTTTATTTGGTTGCAATATTGATTTTTTGTATACACGATCCAATAAATTACAGATCTTTCCTGAAAAACCAAATCCACTCTTTCATTTTAAAAGTAAAGATCTGAATATTTTAAAAACTTCCTTATAATACGAACGCACCTCATTTGTTACGCTTCACGTGCAATTTCTAACTTGTTTATTTTTTAATTTTCTTTAATTTCTTTTTTTTTTTTTTTTTTTTTTTTTTTTAGTTTTGGAGAAATAAAATATCGGTAGATAGAAAACTTTTCTGTATTATGCTAAATTCTAGTTAACTTTGAAATATAAATTTTTTGTTGCGTAAATTATAACGAAAGCAATTAGAATAAAAAAATGCACTGTAAAAAGTTCTTTTATTTAATATTCTGAGTCAATGTTTTCTATTCTCTGTTGCCAAAAAAATATGTAATATTTTAAATTATGACTTTTTTGAAAATCAAAAAAGAACTATGAATTCTTTTTCAATGTTAATTAGCGAAAAAAATTCCGAGCTAGTGAACAATGCTAATTATAAAATGTTTTGCATTAAAAAATTATCTTTTAATGAATGTGACAACACGAAATATTCAAATTAAAGCGAACTAATGGTGTACTTAAACAATGAATATTAAATAAAAATCTCACAGTAATTTCAAATCGATGAATACGAAGATGAGAAAATAAAGTTCTATTTTACTAGACTATTCATCATTAAGTATTCGTTGAAAATGCTTGTAAAATAATAATAAAACTAAGTGATTTATTTATTTATGATCAAATTGATTTATTTAATTATTTACAGTACACATAATACAGAGTGTTCCCGAATTTGATTAACAAATTCAGAGAGGTCACAGTAAGGCATCATGAGGATAAAAAATTACCATAGAACATGGATTTTCAAACCACGTACGAGGGCAAGTTGAAATATAAGTTTCCCCTGTCGACTGTGGTCAGAGTTGTGTATGAAAGTCAAAAAATAGAATGAGACATTAAAGATATGACATACCTTTATTTTATTATTCTCGTACGAGTACGTTGAGACATTTGTCATATCGCTTGATAAGCTTCAAAATGTCCTCCTAGAAAAATTCAGGGCTTTGCATATGGAAGAAGTGTTGAACGGCTATGGGCGAAAGGCGACACAACAGCAAAACGCGCAAGTCACCGATACACCATTGGGTAGAAGTCGCTGCAAAAACAGCAGATGGCGCTGTTGCAGTGCCTGCGCAAAGCGGAGACCAGCCTCTCATTTGAGCTCCGGTAGGTATGGAGAGAAGGTGCGTTTTGAATTCGTGGTCAAAGGAAGGAAGTGAGAGCGGTTATCCGCTATGAATGAGCACGTGGAGTGTCAGGAACAAAAATTCATAACCGCCTTGTGGAAGTCTATGGGCCAGGTGTGATGCCGAAGCAAATGGTGCGGAGATGGTGTCGCAAATTCAGTGATGGACGTCAGCAAGTGGAGGACACACCGAGAGCTGGACGGACGCGCACGGCCACTAGAGATGCAAATGTCAGGAAGGTGGATGACATGATTACAGCGAACCGGCGTATCACTATCGATGAAGTAGCGCAAGAACTTGGAATCTCACATGATCGAACTGAAAACATCATCCACGACATTCTTCGTTACAGAAAAGTGTCAGCACGATGGGTGCCTCGGCAATTGACCTCGACACACAAGGAACAACGCATGGCGCTCAGCCTGGAACATCTCGTGCGTTACCATGAAGATGGCAATGACTTTCTGTTTCGGATTGTGACGGGGGATGAAACGTGGGTCCACCATTTCACGCCAGAATCGAAGGCCGCATCTATGGAGTGGAAGCATCCGTCATAACCTGTCCGAAAGAAGTTCAACACAACTTTCTCTGCAGGTAAAGTGTTCCTCACAGTTTTCTGGGACGCCCGAGGAGTTTTGTTGCTGGACTTTTTGGAGGTTAGAACCATCAATGCTACGCGCTACTGTGACACCCTCTCGAAATTGAAAGAGGCGATTCGGAAAAAACGGCCTGGCCTTCTCACATCTGGTGTTCTGCTGTTGGATGACAATGCTAGACCACATTCGGCGACGGCAACGCAAAACCATATTGCAACTCTTGGTTGGGAGAGCCTACACCATCCGGCATGCAGTCCTGATCTCGCACCAAGCGACTTCCATCTGTTTCCGGTTTTGAAGAAAACTCTCGGGGGAAGGCGCTTTGGAAGCAATACTGAACTGAAACAAGCCATTCAACGCTTCTTCCATATGCAAAGCCCTGATTTTTTCCTGGAGGTCTTTTTGAAGCTTATTAAGCGATATGACAAGTGTCTTAATGCATTTGGTACTTATGTGGAAAAATAAAAGTATGTCATATCTTTAATGTCTCATTCTATTTTTTGACTTTCATACACAACTCTGACCGCAGTCGACAGGGGAAACTTATTTTTCAACGTTTTACCAACTTTTAATAAAAAATACAGGGTATTCTTCCCCAGACATAAACATACAAGATCGGACGCTTCTATAGAACATAATGGTAAAGCGATTGCAATCGCATTGCACCTAGAAAAAAAGTTTTGTTGAATCAACAAAAATTTGTTTGGTCCAAGAAATCTTTTCCTTTAAATATGGGACAATGGAAATTTTGTTTGAATAACCAAAAAAATATTGTTGATCTTTTTTTTTTTGCAATTTTCATTCAAAACGCATAATAACGTCATTAATCCATCTCAATTTGAAAAGTTTATATTATTCAAAAATTATGTTAATACTTTGTAGCTATACAAGTCAATTAAGCGAGAGAGTTTTGGCTACTGCACACCAATTTAAATTTTGTTGGAATTACGAATTGAAAATACGAGACTTTAGTAAGACTCAAATAAAATTGATGAAATTTTGTTAAAAATTTATAAGAGTGTTAACAATATTTTTTTGTCTGCGCAACAAAATGATTTTTTACTTTAACTAAAAAATTTGGTTAAAACAACCAAAATGTACTCAACGAAACATATTTTGTAATTTTAATCAATTCTTTTTTCTGGGTGTGCTTTTAGTGACAGTGGCAAAGAAACTTCCCATTTTGCAATATGTATATATGTTACGTAAAAATTATGTTAATCTTATTGGCGGCATTCAATGTAGAAGATTAACAGCAGGTTCAGCAGCCGTAGTGTAACTTACCAAGCGATGGATTTCGGTATTTGAGAATTTCCCCGTAAAAAATTACATCACTCCGTTTTGAATTCATTTTTATTGGAACACATAAAATACATGAAGTTACACCAGCAGTCACCTTGGCACACATCGAATACTCCAAACTTCGTGACTAAGCTACCTCATTCCAGTTGACAATTTATCGGGAAAAATTTAACGGGCGTCCTAGCAGTTGAATGCTCCGAAAAACTAGAATGAAACTCCAACAGTCACACGGAAAAACTGGCCCCTCCTCAGTCTGCGTCAGTAAATTAAAAATCCAATTAGGATTAACTTCGAGGCTACGCCTCAGAAATCATCACCTCTGATTGGTATACGGGGCGTGGCCTTCCCGTAGGAACTCATTATTGTCTCGCAAATAGACTAACCTGCTAACATATCCGCGCATTAACACAAAGCAGACGATCTTAATAAAAAATAAAATTAAAATCTCGATAATATTCTAAAAAGGAAAAATATTACGAAATCGTTTCCCGCACTTTTTGAGAAACAAGCAATAGATTATTAATAAGTTAAATAAATAAGAAAAAGAACTTTAGCTGTTAAAATATTAATACATTACGAAAATACATTACGATACATTAGATTAAAAATATGTTCCACAAATTTAGAATTAAAAGCTCAGAGAGAACAAAATGGCGTAAATTTTTTTATTTTATTACATATATATATATTTTATTGAGCATGTGCAGTCGTGGGAAAAAAAGTTATCAAGCCCTACTATCTCTGCATAAAAATATCGTAAAAGAGAGTCACTGGTACCAAATGCTTGGAAATAAAGCCTACTTTTAAATGATCTGCATAAAATTTGCTTAGGGGGACACCAGCATATTAAAACAAACCCTAACTTTATTTTTTTTTCAATAGAAGTACTCAATTCTGACAGCATAAATGAACTCCACTTACTTCAATTTGCCTAAAAATAAATTTTTGTGCAATTTGTACGATACGTTTTCGAGAAAGTAATTATTTTAAAACGAGGCTATTTTAGCGGCTATATCCGAAGTGAATTTCCGTATTCGATTCTTGACCGAGCGAGCCCCGTTCTTGATCAAGTCATTTTTAGATACCACTCAGGAAGTCATTGAAGACTGCTAGATTACAGAATAGCATAAGAAAATTCACTTCGTAGATGGTCCCTTAAACCGTTGCGATTTTTTAAGCATAGTTACTTCAAAATTACTTAAAGAAAAAAAAAACAAAAACGAGGAATTAATAAGTATAAATGCGTCAAAAAATATAGATTAGAATTCATAATTTTTTCGAATATTAATTTCATAATTCATAATTCCTTTCATAAAATTACAAAAATTGCAAATTCGACGTGTTTATTTTTGGGTATTTTATTGGGTATCCAGTGGAAAATTGTTTAGTTTATAAAAGATATCTGTATTTTTCAATTAAAACAATTTTTACTGCAAAAAATTTACAAAATCCAACTTTTTTTTTACAGCTAAAATATGTTTTTGCCTAAAACAGCTGTTTTTCTGTAAGCTACAACTACTGCTAAAAGTAAAACTAATAATAATAATAATAATAATAATAATAATTTTCTTTAAAAATTACGGCTTGTGTTTACATTTTAGGTTTAATGAAAAAATTTTATGAAGGGGAGTTTCTAACTGTATTATGTGTTTCTTAACAGAAAAGTCTATTTTACTTGCTATGTAGTATCCAATCAAGTCTATGGATCATATACAGGGAAGTACAAAAGAATTCGGATATTTTACCGAATCGGGGTGGTACTTGCTGTTAGTACTTTACTGCACAACGTGCTATATCTGGTACATTTGGTCAACATTACCTTTGTCCTGGATCACGAACAATCCAGAAAATGGAATAACACTTATTTTGTTTATGCCAGATGGTTGCACTTGAAAAAAAAAAAAAAAAAAAAAAATAGAAGTTGTTCTTTGGAAGAAAAAGAAATGTTGATCAAGCGATTAAGGTAATATATACTTTTGTTATTTTTTACTAATTATATAAAACTTTGATGCAAAAAAGTTTCAGAGTGTTAAGCAGATAAAATTAATTGACATAAACTTCTTTAGTTGCAAAATAGAAGAATACAATACTTTAATACACTAATTGTGTACCTATGGCACACTGTAAAAAAAAAAAAAAAAATTCAAGAGGTTACTAAAAATTTTTTAGTAAATTTGTATTCCACAGATTTTTTTAGTAACCATTACAAACTTTTTTTTTGCAAGTGAAACAAGCATTTCTTTTGTAAACTGAAGAAAAGAATTTTTTGTATAACTAACTTAAACATTTTTAGTATGAACCACCAAGCAAAATTTAGTAATAGCTCCAAAATGATTTTTAATAACATTTACGTGCGCCCGAAGGGCAAGAGCTTCCTTCGAGCTGCATCCAGACTTCTGAAGTGATAGATTTTCGGCAAAACCGCAATAGATGGCAGCACCAAACATTGCTACCACCTCCGACAGGATTTTCATAATCCCTTTACTAACGAGTACTTACACTACATACATTCGGGGCGTATTTGGCTGTGGCCAGTATCGAGCCCGGGACTTTTTAGTCTGGAGTCCGTTACTATAACCACTATGCTATTAAGGCCACACCAAGTGAGTTTTAGTAATAGCTATTAAAAATATAAAACTATTAACTCTTATTCATTGCTAACTTTTTTATAGTAATTCTTACAGATTTTCTAGTAACCGATTAAGATTACTAAAAATTTTTTAGTAATTACAATGATCACTAAAGTTTTTTTAGTAGATCGACCTTTTTTTTTTTTTTTTTTTTTTTTTTTTTTTTTTTTTTTTTTTTTTTTTACAGTGCACACGCAATAAAATATCAAATTTTTTACTGAAAATTTGAAATTTATTTATTTTTTTTCTACTATTTTTCCCATTATTAGACTGATTTATAGATTTCAAATATTTCTTTCATATAAATAGAAAAATTCGTGCAGTGAAGGATTAAACTGAATAATATTTTTATCAATGCGTTTACTTAAATCTGAAATTGAGTATTAAAATGCATCAATTACGCATCACATTTCACCTTAACAAAATTGATAAAATTTTGTAACAATCTTCTGAAAATCTTCAAAAGTGTTCCACAATCAATATATGATGTACGATTTTTCTTTCTTTTATTTTATTTAATTTAGAGTATATTTTAAAGAGAATGATCTATGGATGAATAAAAGTCTCCGGAGAAGAAAACATTTTTTAGATTCCACAAAATGTCTTCCATCACTTTAAAGTAGAGCTTAAAAAATGATTCCCAGAACGGGCTTATCACTGGTAGTATTCCGGTGCATTAATAATAATTATGATTTCTTTTTCCCGTCTAAATCGAATTCTTAAAAGATGCATCAAATATTTTTCTTTTAAAATATTCTGTAGTACATTTGATAGTTAATGCTGAAGTACACTTTACTACATTTTAGCATAAACCGCTTAGGTAATCAATATTTTTGAATTTTTTTTTTTTTTCAAAAAACGCATTTTTTATAAAATTTTCACAGAATTTTTAATTTTTTATCATCGGTTTTTTTAAATCAGAAATTTTTGCCTAGTTGAATCAGGAAAATGATTGGATTAACCCTTTCGGGTCTGAATTCTTTTTCAAGTTTTTTTTAAAAATTCATTAATTTTACATTAATAACATTACCACTAGCTATCCATATAGATTAATTAGTGTTTAACAGCTATTTCATTGTCTGGAAGATAACGAATGAATTCTGTGATGAAATTCTGTGAAAATTTTATAAAATAGGCATTATTTGAAAAAAAAATTCAAAAATATTGATTACCTAAGCGGTTTATGCTAAAATGTGGTAAAGTGTACTTCAGCATTAACTATCAAATGTATCTAATTGAATCAGGAAAATGCTTGGATTAGCTCTTTCGGGTCTGAATTCTTTTTCAAGTTTTTTAAAA
The DNA here is from genome assembly GCA_964019185.1 of Maratus speculifer. Lineage (NCBI taxonomy): Eukaryota > Metazoa > Arthropoda > Arachnida > Araneae > Salticidae > Maratus > Maratus speculifer. The sequence continues at coordinate 408,572,315 of OZ025294.1, forward strand.
AATTCATTAATTTTACATTAATAACATTACCACTAGCTATCGAAATAGATTAATTAGTGTTTAACAGCTATTTCATTGACTGGAAGATAACGAATGAATTCTGTGATGAAATTCTGTGAAAATTTTATAAAATAGGCATTATTTGAAAAAAAAAATTCAAAAATATTGATTACCTAAGCGGTTTATGCTAAAATGTGGTAAAGTGTACTTCAGCATTAACTATCAAATGTATCTAATTGAATCAGGAAAATGCTTGGATTAGCTCTTTCGGATCTGAATTCCTTTTCACGTTTTTTAAAAAATTCATTAATTTTACATTAATAACATTACCACTAGCTATCTAAATAGAATAATTAGTGTTTAACAGCTATTTCATTGTCTGGAAGGTAATGAATGTTGTTGTTTTCTATATTATTCAATTAATATTCATATGACAATAGGCTAAGGAAGAGTTTTTGTAGATGTTTAGAAAATAACGTATTGTAATCAGATTTAACTTATATTACAACTTTATAATACTTTTTGCGCTTTTTTTTTCACATGAAGCTTTGAGGGAAGTAACTTTTATCTTAAACTGAAAGAGTGAAATATATGTTTAAAGTGCACTGTAAAAAAAAAAAAAAAATCTGTAAAGGTACTACACTTTATCTAGGAAACTGGTATTCCAAGAACTTTTCCTGTATCGGTAACAACAAAAATTCAAGTTTTAGAATCGGTTACATGGATTTTTCCTGTTATCGTTACATGAAAAGTTCTTGGAATCCCAGTTTCCTAGAAAGTGTTTAGTACCTTTACAGATTTTTTTTTACAGTGTGGAAGTATCGCAAACGGCGAAAAGAGCAAAAACGAAATAATAATTATTATTACTAAATGCCTAAACATTAATCAAGTCGTATAGTAAATACTTAGGCATATGCTAACATTACTACATGAAAATAATAGCATATGCATTTCTTTAAGCAATAATACTCCACTAAAAGTCATATACTATTAATAGTACGGGTCAATCCATTTCAAGTGGTCCAGAAAATATTTTTTTGGTTGCTCAACCATTTTTAAAAAATCTGAAATTTTTTGTGCAACAACACTAACATGATGGAAATTCAAAATGATATTATTTTATTTTTATTAATTTTTGTTTGCGCATGACAACCACCTTTTTTTCATCGTTTGCAGCGATTTTCTCACATACTAGGGTATACGAAATTGTAAATATCACGTCTTTTGTTTGCCCAATTCAAATGGGGTTTGCAGCATTGTGTTCAAAATAATATAAGCTAAAGATATGGTGGTAGAATACTTTTAAAAAATAAATTTTTACTGATAAAATTTTAACACAATGCGTAAGATTTTTTCCAAAATCTGTCCGTTTACAAGAGGAAATTTTTCATGCAAGGAAAACTGTCAATGTAACACAATTTATTTTACAAATAGGTCAAAGGTACATGTACTCACACACCGAGTTCCAGATCTAAGAGTTGATTTCTCTTTGCGAAAAAAATTCCAAAATTTGTCAAAAATTCCAAAAATCGCACTTTTTAGGCTTTGATATATTTGATGGAGCACGAGATAAAAATCTGAAATTCCAGCCTTTGATAGTATTGTATGAGAATGTTATGTACAAAAACATTCAAGAAGGAGATTTGACAAGCTCAGATATGACATGGATAATGTGTGAAAACAATACTGCCAAAATACTGTAACCTACTATGTGTTTATTCATACTTCCAGAATGTTAAATTTTAATTGATTGATAGTGCAAAGTTAAATGGTTATTACAAAGATCGTTTTTAAATGCTTTCGTGTAATTTAAACAATCGGAAATGTATGCTAAGCCAATGCACTATTTGTCCATATGAATAAAACCTACTAGATGATATTGGGTCAAGCCATTTCAAGTGGTGCGGAAAATATTTTTTGATTCCTTGACCATTTTTAAAAAATCTGAAACTTTTTGTACAGCAGTCCTAATATGATGGAAATTCAAAATGACAATTATTTTTATTTTACTATTTTTTGTTTGTGCATGGTGACTATCTTTGTTTCATCGTGTGATTTTTTTTCCAAAATCTGTCCATTTACAAAAAGAAATTCTTTATGCAAGGAAAACTGTCAACATAACACAATTTGTTACACTAATAGGTCAAAAGTACTTGCACTGACACACCAAATCCCTGACGTGAAAATTGATTCATCTTTGCGAAAAAAATTTAAAATTTGTCAAAAATTTCGAAAATCACACTTTTTAGACTTTGATATCCCTGGTGGGGTATAAGATACAAATCTGAAATTCTGGCCTTTGTTAGTAATTTATGGTCGTGTTATGCACAAAAAATATCAAGAATGAGACTTGAGGAAAAGCTGAGGTACGGAGGTCAGAAAATGTTAAAAAATGCGAGTACGTTAAGAGAAATGAGATTTGCCTCTTTTATTATAATATTTACACAGAAAATACTGTTTGTTGAAAACAGTTTAATAACAAAATGTTTAATTAATTAAGATATTGTATATATTTAACAAAGAGCTGAAAAATATCTGCTCTCAGGTCATTTATTAAAAGAGCTTTTATGATTTGTTCAGATGCCACATTAAATAAAGAAATTGATTTTATACAGAAAATAGCTTTTGACCATGGTTTTCCAGCAAAATTTGTAAATAAAATAGTTCAACAGTACAATACCCCTCCCACATCTGGCCAACGACAGGATAAACTTATGGTTTCCAGAAAATATCATTATATCCCTTGCATATTTGAAAAAGTAAAAAAGATCGCACAAAAATATAACATAAAACTTGTCGCCATTCCTCCTCCATATCTCACTGACCTCGTTACAGATAAGATCGACAAAATTCCAATAGATCAAAAATCTGGTATTAATGAAATCCCCATCACTTTATCTAATAATCTTTAAAAAGTCTACATCGGCATGACTACGCGGAAACTTTTAATTAGAATTAAAGAACATCGCAGAGATATAAAACAATATAAACAGAATACTGCCCTTTCTCGCTTCTACTTGGCGAGCAAGGGTTGTCGTATTAATTTTGAGGAAGCCAAAATCACAGTTCCTGGCAATAACCCAGTTTAAGGTAAAATAAGAGAATCCATCGAAATCATAGCACGAGAAAATAAGCCATGTAATGATAATTTATCCTACAATATACCAAAAATATGGCATAACATCATAAAATCTTAATTTTTTTTTTATTTCCTTGCAATATTTTAATTTTTACTCACGTGTAAATGGCAACATTTTTTAAAATTTTAATTCATTTAGATTTTAATTTAGTAGAAATATTATCTCTCGATCAAGATGCAAACGTAGTCCTTCAATTTTCCTGAAGACGCCCGCAGAAGACGGCGCGAAACGTTGAAAGTTTATTGTATTTTAATTGTACAAATGCATATTAAAATTCCTGTTTTGTGCACCACTGAGCAATGTGTTATTATTAGTTAAATTTTATGGTGCAACTGTCCTATATATATTTATATTTTCACACTATTTACGAGTGATATTATGATGCTTCTGAGTCAAATTGTTGCAGTATGATTTCTAATAGGTTTTATTCGTCTGGAAAGTGGCTTAGCATACATTTTGATTTTTTTAAATAAAACACATGCAATTAAAGAAGATCTTTTTAATTAATATTTAACTTTGGACCATCAATAATATTTTGGAGGTATGAACAAACACATAGTAGGATATAATAGTTTGGCAGCATTGTTTTCACATATTGCACATGTCATAGCTCAGCTTGTAGTCAAATCGCCTTCTTGAAAATTTTTTTACATGACACTACTATAAAATACTATAGAAGGCTGGAATTTCAGATTTTTATCTCGTGCCCCACCAGAGATATCAAAGCCTAAAAAGTGCGATTTTTAAAATTTTTGACAAATTTTGGATTTTTTTTCGCAAAGAGAAATCAACTCCTAAATCTGGAACTCTAGAACTGGTGTGTGAGTACATGTATCTTTGAATTTTTGTAAAAAAAAAATTGTGTCATATTGACAGTTTTCCTGGCATGAAAAATTTCCTCTTGTGAAAGGACAGTTTTTGGAAAAAATCTTACATTTTGTACTAAAATTTTACCAGTAAAAATTTATTTTTAAAAACTATTCTACCACTATATCTTTAGCCTATTGTATTCTGAACACAATGCTGCAAACCCCATTTCAATTGGGAAAATAAAAGACGAGATATTTACAATTTCGTGTACCCTAGTGTGTGAGAAAATCGTTGCAAACGATGAAACAAAGATGGCTGCCATGCGCAAAAAAAAAATAATAATAATAATAATAATAATAATAAAAATAAAATAACAGTCATTTTGAACTTCCATCATGTTAGGGTTGTTGCACAAAAAATTTCAGATTTTTTTTAAATGGTCCAGCGACCAGCGCTGGACCAGCACTTGAAAAGGATTAACCCGTACACAAACCTGAAAGTGTTAAATAATACGAAATTTACACTAAAAATTTACTGGTGAGAATAATAAATAATCATTGGCAAAAACACGTTGCTCGTATGACGTACAAGTAAATGAGGGAAACGGTTAACAGTTCTTTTTGTAAAGCTTTTTTAACATGCTTTCGTAATTATATAAATATGTAACACCTATAGCCATTGTCTGGTCCGTCCGCCTCAGAATTTAAAAAGTCTGTAGAATGTCTGTCTATCGAAGTTCAGTTTGCGGCGTTTGGTTATTCACAATTCTTTTTCTAAAACTGTTGTTAGGTTAGTTTATAATTATATAAATTTCTAACACCAGTCGTTGTCTCGTCTGTCCGCGTGTCTATATATAACAATGTTTTGTTCCAAACGAATGTTTTGTAATTTAATGCATGCAAATGCCCCATAATTTTGTCTGTCATTATAAATTTTATGAAACATAGAATCAGAACCTTAAAAAATATTGAAAAAACTTTTCTTCTTTCCTTAGAATTCTATCACAGGTTATTAATCCAGTGGTATATCATGATTGGTAACGTTTCTAAAGTGATATGGGGATTAATGTATTAAATCCTATCACACGTGTAATTCATTGATATCCCATGACAGGTAATGATTCTAGGATGTCATGAGAATGAAGATAAGAGGGAGTCTTACTATTTACATATGACTGAATTTAACCGTAGAATCTCAATAAATTTTGTATTCGTGCATTCTTGCACAAGTACAACAATTATTGTAACAAGATCTGGATATTTATAAAACTAGTTATAGTACAAATGGACTTTATTTGACATGTTTTACATACAACATTAGACTTGTTTTAATTTGAAATTCATAAAACAGAAATATTTAAATATATGCATATAATATGCTTAGATGTATTGTAGAGAATAATTAAAGCGATTTCTTGACCCGTCATCAATGGATGTCTAATAGATAGCTGATGACTTTGCCAATGTGCTTTATCAGTAAAAAATTGTAAAACGATGAATTGCCAGTGTGGCTCAGTTGTTACAGCAACGACCTAGTACGGTGTGATTTTAGGTTTAATTCCTGGGTCTCGCTAAGTTTCCTCTCCGTTTGGTTTTATTTTATTTAATATATATATTTCTATATAATATACCTTTAAAAGTCTATTGCAGGTAATTTTTGTGTACGTATGTGTGTTTTAATATACATTGCAGTTCGATGGAATGTAAAAATTTATTCATCGTCGTCCAATTCTCCGTGGGCTGTCTGATAAAAGGATAATGACTTTCCGCAATATGGTTTATTAGTGAAAAATTGTGGACCCAGGTATCAGTCGGCTTGGCTTATTGGTTAGAGCAACAGACTTGTACGCTGAGGTCCCAGTTCGATTCCCAAATCTGACTCATTTCTAACTCCATATGTGTTTATTCTACGCATGTCTGTGTAATAATTGTATATACGTTTGAAAGTTAATACTGCTTTAAAATAAATAATATTTGTGCTTTACAATAAATAATAATAAATATTTGTGCTTTAAAATAAATAAAGAGTTAGTCATGATTTAATTATTCTAATATGTTTTTCTATCAAATGTTTACAAATCTCCGACAATTGTTTAGTTTTTTGTCATTTAATTATTTGTTAATACAATCAGTACTGATAAATAATAAAACAAGCATAAAACATCAGTAATATCAATTTTGGGAAATTTAAATTTAACTACTTGAAATTTACTGTTAAATTTATCGTAAAATATCAGTTTGAAGTAAAACACAAATGTCCTATTGTGTTTTATGCTTATATTTAAAATCTTTCTTTCGAATTCGCCTTTATTTTTTTAGGAAAATAAATTCATCTGTTATACAGAACTATTGTGCGATTGTGCGTATTAAGAGTTATCGAATATGAAAATATTATTCATAAATATTATTTGAGATGTGCTTTTGAAAATGTATTTCTCACTGCGAAATAATAAATATTTTTCGAGAATAAAATGTTTTTTCAGATTAAATCAAATAACTTCTTTTGCCCTCAAGTGGCATTTTAAAAATGATCCTCTTTCCGAATGCGCTGTTATAGCATCAATTTTTCAAAACGTTAAGAATAATTCTGATGCTTCCTTTGAGATCTTTTTAGAAGCCATGCGTAAAAAGTGTGAATTGGAACGTCTTAATATTTTTGTATCACAGGTAAAATTGAGGTTTTAGAACAAAGTACACTTTCTATAAGCAAAGTTTATCTTTATATTATTTTGTTATTTATTTCATTTTATACACTGAAGTGGAAGGAGTGAAATGATGGAGTGAATTCACAGAATTCTTTCCCGTATTTTCATCATGAAGAATAGTTTAGGAGGGGGAGAGGTGACGAAAATTATATTTCAGGATCTATGATGCTCTTTCTAATGAAAATTTAAAAAGGGGTAACTCGCAGGATATAAAACAATGCAATTTTTTTCCTTTCCAAACATCCTTCCATTTCAGCGTAGATTTGTTTTCAGTCGAGGGAAGGGAAGGGAGAGGTGTGTGTAATCTAAAAATCTCTCGTGGTTTTCGTAATAAAATTTTCAATTAAAATTAAAATTTTTATTTTAAATGTCAAAATATGAATGTAATGTAGGGATGAATTTGGTTTTTGGAAAGATTTACAATATCGCAGGTTTTCGTCTCAGCAGGTGGTTTCGTATGTTACTTTCTCCGTCAAAATCCATAATTTTTATATTTAAAACAGGATTTGTTATAAACGGATTCCTTCATTCTAAGAATTATAATATTTTTATGTACCGATTTATAAGTCACTGTCCCGCTTTTTTTAGACAAGGAACTTGCCCCAACACTATTTGCGTATAACCACTTAAACTATTTCACTGCACGACGTACAGAAGAGTTTGCTTGATCTATCACTTGATCCATCCACGCCCCAAACTACGTCCCCCCCCCCGATACTTTTTTCATATGGAATACTTTTGTATAGCCCTGAAAATTAACAATATTCTTTGCACGCAGATTGTTTATTTTAGCATATACTTAATTGATGCATATGGATTTTATTATATTCGAAAGAATGTAACATTATTAAAATGCATTTGAAACTGTTTTTCCTTTTGACTGTAATGTAACGGAATACTTTTGATTGTCCCTGCAATAAAACTAGACATTCAATTTTTATGAAATTTGAAATGATACGACAAATTTATGTAACAATTATGTATTTTAAATTTTAATCGATTCTCTTCAGTATTTTTTGCGATGTTTCTTGAGGACAGACAGACTGACGGACGGATTTAACGACGACTACAGGTGTTACTGATAAGAAAAAACAACACAATTAAAAAAATGCAATACAAAATGCATGACACTGCATATGCAAATTTTAGTTGTGCAAATTTTATAAAAGTAAGTTTTTAATTTGGCTTTGGGGACCACCGTAATATCTAGCCATCATGGATATACATACTATTAAATATGAAAGTAAAACATGTGTAAACTATTTATAAAATGTATTGCAATTCTAAAATTAAAGTTAAGCGTATATTTAAATACTCATAAGTCATACAAATGCTCTATTTATAAATTGCTGATGAACCAATATCAGTAAATTATATAAAACACCAAACTATTCAAGTAATACTAAATTGCGTAAAAGAAATATCCTTATAACTCCAAAAATGATAATACTATTAACTAATAGTTTACTGCGTTCGATTACGAGTCTAATTTCCAATTAAAATATGCCTTTCAATTGAAATTTTAATGATATACTAGGTCATGAGAAATCGAAGACTGCAGAAAAGTGATTATAAATACCTTGGTAAATAATTATTCAACCGACTTCATTCTTTATCCAAAATTTATGTTTCTTTATTGTCTTTTACATCCACTCCTTAAAATAAAATAAAAATTCGAAAATTTACGTATACCTTTCATGAGAACGAATATTTCGAGAGCCCGAAAAAAATTGTTCTGAATAATCGAGGTTACTGATATTCGATAGGCTTTTCCCTAATATTACATATTAAATACACACCAAATTTTAAGTCTCTATCCCGTTCGGCAGATAAAGCGTTTATAGATACATAGACAGACACATATACAGACGGACGACAATTCTTTTTTCTAAAAATATGTCTTCCAGACTCTCGTGTGTTTGAAATGAGTAAATCCGTCAAAAAAAAAAAAAAAAAAAAAATGATTTTTAAAACAATTGCAAGATTTATCAATAAATATAAAAACTTTGTTAAATCACCATAAAAAGAAAAATTATATAGGAAATTATATAATTTCCACTCTGTCCGTTGTGACACGTGTTTGGACTAGCTGATGACGAGCGGTAATTTTGCAGCTCGAAACGCGTCCTGTATAATTTTCCTTTTTATGGTGATTTAACAAAGTTTTTATATTTATTGATATATATTTATCGCCAGTATTTTCGGTGTTTCTCAAAATTGCAAGATTTATCCGTTACTGCGTATGATGGGTAAGTAAAAAATAGATTCTGAAAGCTATTTCAAAATTCTACAAGGTAATACAATCTACTATAAAGGCAACAAAGATTTTCCTTACAAAACAATAATTTTTTTAAAAATAATAATACCGTTTAAGTAGGGTTTTTGAATCGAAAGCAAAAATAAACACTTGGAATTAAAATATAACAGGTTAAAAAGTTTTCAGTTTTAAAATCAACAATAGAATTATACCAATTTTTATCATGCTACATTTAAACATCTTTCATTTTTATGTGCATTTTTGATATCGGAAAATTAAATTGTCGATAAATATTTTAAGTGTGCTAATATAAAGAAAAATGTCTACTGTGCAAAAATGTTTTTTTTTTTTTTTTTTTTTTTATGATTACTATGCTTCTTTAATAAATGGTGCGATTTTTGTTTTGTATAATTAAGAGAAAATTAATACTAAAAAATAAGTTGACGATAAGTTAATAAGCATTTCACTATATTAATTAGTTTTATGTTTTCTTTTTAATTGACGGATATTGATAGTTTTTTGACATTATTAATAAATTTTTCGCAATGAAATTACAAAAGAATGGTTTAAAAAAAACTCCATAACATTAAAAGGATTATTTTTAAGTGCAAAGTAATGAAAAAATAAATGAATTTCATTTTGGAGCAATTTCATGATCTAAAAAATCTATATATTTCATTATAGTTTTTTAAATAGTGGGTTTTTTAGTTCAATATCATTCAAAAAATTGCATTATTCTTTTAGTAAATCGATATGATCCGCATTGAAACAGAGTAACAGAGTTAGTTTTTTTTTTACATTCTTCATAATTATATCAATTTTTGTTTTGCAATTTGGAAATATTTAAGTCTTTTTTCTTCAGTTTTCGAACAATTTTTTCTGTTATAAAATAAAATGAAAAATAAAATACATAACAAAAAAGAAACTGAATAAATTAAAATTTATTAAAAAATTTTAAATGCTATTTCTCAGATTTTTTTTTATTTTTTTATTTATTTATTTATTTATTTATTTTTATTTTTTGTAGGTTGATTTTAGTAAATTTATCGATTTATTACTTATCCATCATACGTAGTATGTGCAATAGTTTTGAAAGACGAAAAAAAATTTTTTGACGGATTTACACGTTTCAGATACTGGAAATTCTGAAAAGAATATTTTTAGAAAAAAATGTGCCGTACGTCTGTCTGTGCGCCTGTAAACACTCTATCTCCCGAATAAACTGAGATAGAGACTTGAAATTTGGCATGTACGTAGTATATAGGAATGGGACTAAGCCTATTTAACATCAGTAATCGCGATTATCCGGAACAAGATATATTTTGGACACTGGAAATTTGGAACACGTGATTTTTGAACACTTGTTTTGGACATTTCTGATGACAGATATAAAAAAAATTACGATATGTGAAGACATGGGGAATATGCATGTTGAGCATGGCATCCATGGCATGATCCATGTGGCATCTATACAGCATGTTCCATATAGCATCCTAAAGAATATGCAGTTCTTGTTCCATCAACAACATGTAAAATTTGTGTATTGGTAAATTTTTCTTCATAAAGGATTACGTGATCGATTGATCGTTGTAATGTAGTGTTAACACATGCCGGAATCTAACTATAATAATATTTGTTTGTAAAACGACTGATACTTTTTTAATGAGGCTGTTTGTTTACAAATAATTGAAGGTAAGTGCCTATACAACGTTTTCTTTTAGTAAAATTTTTAACATACAAAAAAATATGATTTAACGAGCTACACATAATTATATCTGGATAGAAACTACTTTAAACTTATTTTGAAAAAGAAAAAAAACAATTAGTTATTCATAAAACTAATAACTAATCAATAATTACTACATTATTTTAAATCTTATTTCTTCCTCAACAGCATATGTAATGCTATTAAAAGAAAATCCCAAGACGTATAATAAGTGAAAATATATTAACAAATTCATACTAAAACACTAAATATACACTGTAAAAAAACGGACGATATTACGGAAGTATTACTGATAATCTGGACGCCAGAACAATTTGCTGTCTTTAACGGAAAATTTTCCGTAAATTTTGGAAAATATTCCGTTTTTTTTTTTTTTTCCGAGTTTGTTTTAAGAATTTCAGAAACTTTTCCGTTAAAATACAGTAAATTGTACTGGCGTCCAGATTACCAATAATACTTCCGTAAAATAGTCCTTTTTTTCTGTGTAGGATGATTTCACGAAAGTTTAAAAACTTTTTTTTTATACACTATATAATCTACAAAAAAGTACTAAAAAAGTATAAAATTACTAAAAAGAATAAAAAAAAATTCTGTCTATACAGAAAAATCTTTTATTTTTTTTTTCACATTAGTTAATTTTGCGAAATATAATTTTTATAACATAAGTTTTAACGAAGGCAATTAGAATGAAGATTTACTGTTAAAAAGTATTTTTATTTAACATTTTGAGTCAATGATTTCTATTCTCTGTTGCCAAAAAAATATATTTTAATATATTATTCCGACATTTGTAAATTAAAAGAACGATAAATTATTTTTAAATTTTAATTAGTGAGAAAATTCCACTCTAGTCAACAAAGCAAATTATAAAACATTTTGAATTATAAAAAAAAATTCTCCTTTAATAAATATGACAAAACACAATATTCCAATGAAAACGAAATAATGTGCTTAAAAAAGAATATTAAATAATATTTTTATTGTAATTTCAGATAGTTGAATAAGAAGATGAGAAAAATCAACTAATTTTTTGTTAGAAAATTCTTCATTATGCATTCATTGGGAAGACTTGCAAAAGAAGAATAAAACAAAATAAATTATTTAACCACTTAACTAAAAAAAACCTTTAAAATAATGCCTAATTTTTCATATATTTTACAGAATTTTTCATTTTTTATTGAATATTTCATTCAATTGAATCAGAAAAATGCTTAGATTAATCCTCTAGATTCCAAACCGCCCGAGATAAATTAAGATATTTTAATTTGTATATTTTAATTCTCACCAGAAAATTAAAACAACAATATTTGCTTTAATTTATAGCAAATAATTCCGTATTTAAAAAAAAAAAAAAAAAAAAAAAAAAAAAAAAAAACGAAATTAGCCATTGAAGTTTTTTGGTGTGAAGTCAGATTTCCTGAACCACATAATTTCTAGAACGTGTTCTATCATGGGAATTAAAGGGTTAAATAATGTAAAATTTACAACAAAAATTTACTGGTGAGAATAATTAATCATGATTGAAATATGGATGTCCGTACGTGGTACGGGTAAATCATGATTTGACAAAATAGCTTGCCCGTATGACGTACGGGCAAATCTGGGAAGCGGTTAAATTTAACTGAAATTTCTTGCGAAATTGATCGTAAAATGTTAGTTTAACCCGCGTGTAGTCGCGACTTTTTCCACAACGTCATTAGTCGCGCTCGGTCTTTTCGCCGCTGGTCCCCCCGCATACCAAATATGTAAAATTAAAAATATTTTTCACCTAATATATGAAGATAACATTCCAATGAATATATAAATTTGCAATTTTCTTAAATTATGCATTTTATTCATGAGATATGGAGTAATTCGAAAAAGAAAAAATGAACTGACATTAGTGATTGCTACGTAGACTTTTTCGCCAATTGCAACTTTCTTTCTAAAAATGTACCTGAAAGAAAAACAAAGGTGTCCTGTTACTTCACTAAGGTGTTCCAGAAAGCCTCAAAGTCAGCTACATGGAAGATCTAAGTTGTATTTGTAATCTGATACAAGTTAGGTGAAGATAAGTTATACGGGCGGCGAAAAGACCGACACGCGACTACTGACGGGTTAAAGTTAGAAAGTAATAAATACCGTTTTGTGTAATATAATACGTATCGAGTAATATAATATACAAAGTAGAGAGTAGCATAATATACTATATCAAGTAATATAATATACACAATATAAATTATAGAATATTTTTATGTTGGCTTTCTTAAAGAAAAAAATCCCCTATATAAAGAAATTATCTTTCTAATTTTTCAAAAAATCTTTAATCGATTACCAAATTAAGTATAAAAAACCGTAAAAAACTAAATAAATATAATGTGTAAGTAAATAAGTAAATGTAAGTAAATATAATGTGTAATCTATATATTTAAAAGACCTGGCTGTTTTTTTAGTCATCAGCCCAGAATTTTCTACTCTACCGATTTTGATAATTATTTTTTTTTAATGAAAGCTATTTATTTGTAGTTGTGCCCATTTTTGCTAATTTTTAATTTATTTCCATTTTTATATTTTATTTTTAAATTTAAATGCTTTTTGCGATATTTCTTCAAAATGGTGGCAACTCAGTTTAGCTTTTCTCTCGATAATAAAAAATTATTCTCCATTATCAGTTTCCACCAGTCAGAAGCTTTATTTCATCAGTGAACATGTCCTCGCATTTAAAAGAAAAAAGTTAATTGTTTTCGTAAAATTTAACCACAATAAAATGATTGCGTATAATTATGCACTAATTGAGGTAAAAAATATATATTTACTGAGAAATAATAGTAATAATTTAAATAAAATAACAGAAAATAATCTATGATAAAAATGTCTAAAGTAAAATAAGAAAAAATTTCAAATGAGAAAAATGATGTCATTCGGCAACCAGATAAATGGGGATTACAATATTATTACGGATGCCTTTTTCATATTACTAATAACAGTAACTTTTAAAAAACATTTGAAGAAAAAATGGCGTCACTAATTAAAACATCGCATTTTTACTCACTACGATATTACATTTCAATATTTTTTTTCATTATGGACACTGAGATTGAGATTTTACTTTCACATGACTTCAGTTAGTGAAAATAATGTCATAGTAAAAATGAAATTATTATTTTTTATATATAAATCTATTTTTCTGCGAGTGCATATAAAATACAATTTCTGGATTTCGCCGGCACTCAGATTACAATTTTAATTGAAGATGTGCGAATATTTGCATGCAAAATTGTAACTGGCAAACTTGACATTAAGTTTGGAAATATATTTATTTATTATATATTGATTCAATAATGTAAATACTTTTGCTTTTTTAAAAACCAAATCCATCGGGTCTTTTAAACATTTCATTCGTCGAATTCGACGGGATTCCACTCGTATAATAATAAAATAATAAGTATCATGTTATGCTTATTTTAAAGTTTTTTTTATTGCTTATGAAAATGAATGACACATTTTTTATAGCAAGTGTCTATCTGCATTAAATGTTATTGAATATGAGCATTTTATTCACAAATATTATTTCAGATGTGCTGTCTAACAAGGAAGGTCTCCATTAGGGGCATACTCAGAATTTTTTGAAAAAAAATACGAATTAAACTACTCATGTAGGTAATAAAGGATCAGTGAAAATTAGCGGCGGAATTACATTATTAGATATGTAAAAAAATAAAATAGTTTGGAATAATTGGCGTGAAAAGCTGAAAGCGACGCGGGATTTGGCGAGCAGTGCATTTCCTCGCCAAAAGCAGACGATTTTAACGAATCTGAAAATTGTTTTTAATTGACGCAAAACTAAAATTACTTAAACTAAACTTATTTAAATAAATTGAACATAGAAAGTTTTTTCTTTAAAAAGTATTCGAAGCGTAAAAGCGTATTTTTCAAAATTTCATTTTTTCGCCAACCGGAGGTAAATCGCCAAATAAACGAAATTATTATTATTTTTTTACGGACGTTATAAGGAGGTTCCGCCGAAATTTTTTTTATAAACATATATAACTATATGAGAAGAACATTCTGTAATTTTTTCAGATTTTTCTGAGTATGCCCATATGGTGACCTGCCTTGTAAGTTGTATTTTTGACAGTGAGATTGATGAATAAATAAATATCTCTCGAGTTCAAATTTTTTTTTTTCACATTAAATAAAATATCGTCTTTTACCCTCAAATACCATTTTAAAAATGATTCCGTTTACGAACGCACTATAATACTGGCAGTTTTTTCAAAACATTAATAATAATTATTATGCTTCCTTCGGGATCTTTTTGTAAGTCATGCATCAAACGTGTGCCTTGTGGTGCCTTAATGTTTTTGCATTAAAGATAAAATTGATTATTTTATATCAAAGCACACTTGTTTGTATATATCTTATTTTTACTTTTTTAAATTTTCAGTTGTGATTTTTTTTCGAACAGAAAATAAATATATCTTTTTTTTTTTTTTAAACATGATAAATAGGTTAACGAAAAATGATTTTTAAAAGAACAGAACATATCGAAACTGAAAGTTATATAATTGAAAAATCAAAAACAAAAATAATTTAATTAAATTTTAAAAATTTAAAAACTGTTGAAAAGAGAAATTATATGGAAATGTATTGCTATAATCTTAAAATTTTTGCGTATCTTTTTAAAACTTATATTGAAGGCACGCGTAACAAAATGGAAAAAAAGGTCATTCGAAGAAAATTGCGATTGGTTCATAAACACAATGTTTTTGCAAAATGATTTCAATTACGTACAAAATGATTTTTTTTTTTACTTTCATTTACTGATTATAAACACATACCTGTATGTGAAGTAGGAATATCACTGCTATCAAATAAAAATGTATCATATAAAAATGCTAAAAATATTGTCACCAGCGTATTCTTCGATTGGCCATAGGCTCCTCTGACACTGATATTATTACTTGGTTGAGCAAAAAGTTCTTGGAAATTTATGAAAGTTGCGTTGTTATGTGCAAATTAACAACAAAAGCAACAATGACTATTCTTTAAAAAAGAGACAATCATAGTCTACAAATTTCTGCCATCATTCTGTCAGGTTCCGTGTTAGCTGGAAGTACCATAGCGGCTCCTGGAATCGAAAAACTCTTGACATGCTTCTTCAAATTCATTAAAGGATTTAAATCGACGCGACGGTAGAGCCGTCATTACGGAAGACGGCTTAAAACGAGGCCTGGTGTAAGGATTTTAAGAGGCTCTTTGCATTCAGATTCTTTTTAAAGAAGGCTTTAAGCAATATACTGTGATCCGAGGAGCCAAGTATTGATCCCCCTAGCTATTATAAAAGAGTAGCAGTTATTACTGTGTTTATAGAAGTAATTTCTGAAAATATTAAATGAATTTTAAAAGTAATGATGACAAATTGATGGTTAAAGCCCCTTTTTGCAACATAGGCTATTTTTTATATATTTATCAAGACTACTATCTTTACTTAATTAAAATCATAAAATTATACTGAAGATTTTCTATTATACCTTCTTCTTTTTATTACAGAGAAACTACTTTGTGTCCAGATACATGGACTGTCTAGGTACGAAGCCCTGCTCGGCCGCACTTGTCGCACACCCCTAAGGACAGCTCTGATCGACGGCCCCTGAAAAAAATGTTGTGTTGATCGAAAGAGGCCATAATCGAAAAGAGTCACGTCTGGGCCGAAATTCTTGATTTCAAATAGATATGCCACAAGTACTCCTACATGCGATGCAAATTCTGGTAACTATTAGATTGAAAATTTCCTAGAACTTTTCCTTAAATCTAATACTTGTGTTTATATTAACGATCTCATTACAACACTAATGGTAATTCATTAATGTTCATTTTTAATAGATTTGATCATTTTTAAACCATCCTTATTAAATATGCATAGCAAATAATGAGTATATTTTATGAATTATAACGTTTTTCTTAACGGCTCGGATATAGTGAACAATATTTTTGGAACCTAGAAGTTCGTTATAATGGGTTCGATGGTGTTACATTTATTTTGCTTTTTCAGAACGGCTGTTTAACTACCGGTAAGCTTATTTATTTCTAAAAATATGCTGATCTACTATAATGTAGCAAGCACTTCTTTTCTTAAATTTGTTGTTAATTATGCCAACTCTAAATACAAATTCTTAAAATAAGCGCATGAAAGACTTAAGGCCCCTGTCCTCGCTCGAGGAAACGCTCGCGAGCTAATACTATTCCTATGGAGAAGCATTTTTCTAATAACTCTTTCGCATTTTGACATTTTTGGGTAATTTTTTTGCATTGGATAGCTCAGGTGCATGCCGACAGCGCACCTTTTTTACTTTTTCAATTTTGGTTGCAAATAATTTTTTTAAAAGCACTTTCACTTTTGAAACCGGTTTTGAAAATGAAACTAACTTTATAAAAAGTATCTGCAATCAAAATCGAAAAAGTAAAAAAGGTGCGCTGTCGGCATGCACCTGAGCTATCCAATGCAAAAAAAATTATTCAAAAATGTCAAAATGCGAAAGAGTTATTAGAAAAATGCTTTCCCATAGGAATAGCATTAGCTCACGAGCGTTTCCTCGAGCGAGGACAGGGGCCTTAAAGATCATTACCAACTTTTACTCTGTAAATAAAAAAAATGTTAAATTTATGGCAAAAACTGCAGTAAAATTAGATGTACGAGGGCTGCTATTTATATTTCTGGCCTTGGCAACAAGGAGTGTTATTAGGCTATCGCTGACAATTTCATTTAAAAATTTGATATTTTTAACCATAAATTTGCCAGAACGATTTGCCTTTTTAGCTTGATATGTGTTATTTGCAGTAAATTGAAAAATTCATCTTGTGCAAAAAGTGAGATTGACTCGTGAACATTTTCGTGCGATCATTTTTCATAACTTTTGACGTGGATTGTCGTGATAAGAGTACTTCTATTAACTTAATTTTTTATACAATGATAAAGCATAATCCTAAAGCACTGTAAAGAACTGGTATAACGAATTCATTCGTGTTCCATGTTCGCTCCAGGCCGCATTCTGTGAAGGTCTACCAAAATCGGTTGTTGTGCCAGAAAATATCGATGTTGTGTCTAAACTTATAAAGCAAGATCATAAAGTGACATACCGTGAGATAGAGAAATCTTTGGACATTAGTATGACAGGAATTAATAAGATATTGCCTGAACATTTGATAGTAAAAAATATTTATTCGTGTTGGAGCCTGCATAATCTAGCAAAAGCTCAAAAGAAAGCTTGTGCCGATTGGGGCAAGAAAATGTTAAATAATTACGTTCAAGTTTCAACAAATGTTGTGTATAACATCTACATAGGTAACGAATAATGGATCTATGCATATGAGCCGGAAACAAAACACCAATCGACTGTATGGGTCTTCCAAGATGATCCAGATTCAAAAAAAGTTGTTCGAGGAAGAAGCACATCGAAGCATATGGTTGCCTATTTCTTCGACATTACCGGTCACGTGGCAACAGTGGCATTAGAGCAACGCAGGACAGTCAGTTCTGAATGGTACTAGACCATTTATTTGCTAGAGGTCTTCGAAGAAATTTGAAAAAAGCAGAATAACAGGCGAATAAATTTTTTCATGGCAATGTCAGCTGTCACACAAAGTAAACAAAGGGACTTCAAACTTGTCAAACAAATTGTGAATCAACTTGTCAAACAAAGGAATTTCTGAAAAGCCAAACTTCGAATTGATGGGTCATCAGCCATACGGCCCTGATTTGTCACCCAATAACTTTTTTAGGTGCGTTTGTAATTATATAATACGTAGCACCTATAGTGGTCGTTCAGTCCGTCCGTCTGTCCGTCCCGCCTGTCCCAACCGAATCGGTTGAAATTTAAAATACATAATTATTACATAATTTTGTCGAGTCATTTCAAATTTTATGAAAATCGGATGCATAGATAAATTACAGGGGCAATCAAAAGTATTCCATTACATTACGTTCAATGGGGCAAAAAAGTTCAGATGCATTTTAATCGTTTGAAATTTAAAATACATAATTATTACATAATTTTGTCGAGTCATTTCAAATTTTTTGATAATCGGGTGCATAGATCAATTACAGGGGCAATCAAAAATATTCAATTACATTATGGTCAATGGGGAAAAAGTTTCAAAAGTATTTTAGACGTTTGAAATTTAAAATACATAATTATTACATAATTCTGTCGAGTTATTTCAAATTTTCTGAAAATCGGATGTATAGATCAATTACAGGGACAATCAAAAGTATTCCGTTACATTACGGTCAATAGGGAAAAAGTTTCAAATGTATTTTATACGTTTGAAAATTAAAATACATAATTATTACATAATTTTGTCGAGTTATTTCAAATTTTATGAAAATCGGATGCATAGATCAATTACAGGAACAATCAAAAGTATTCCGTTACATTACGGTCAATGGGGAAAAATGTTTCAAATGCATTTTAGTGGTGTTACACTCATTCGAACTTAATAAAATTTATATGCAACAATAAATAATATATGATAATATACATTTTACATAATTTGTGGTGCAAAGAAAATTTGTTATTGATTTACAAGGCCACACAAAAGCATTCCATTACATAATGGTATAGGGAGAACATTGTTTGATGAGCGTTTTAATTGTAATTCACTATTTAAAATTTTATGAGATTGATATATGAGAGCAATATTTTTAAAATTTCGTTATCGTACGAACGCACCTCATTTGCTACGCTTCACGTGCAATTTCCAACTTGTTTTATTTCCACACATCAAAAATAAATTACGTGGATAATGATTTTCGACACGCGAAGAAGCGGTTGCGCGTTCAAAACGCATGTTTGGAGTTACCTCCATAGGAGTGGAAAAAGTGCTTCGAAAGTTGGTTCAAACGGATGTAAAAGTGTATTGATCCTCATCGATAATACTTTGAAAAACTATAAATACAATATTGATCATAAATATTTGCGTTTTCATTACAAGCCAGAAACATAAATAGCAACCCTCGTAATTTTTTAATTACATCTAATTTTCTGCAAATTTTACGGCAAAAACTGTTGGCAACATAACTGATGGCAGGAATGTCACCAGTAGTTTTTGACGTATAAATTGCAGGAAAAATAGATGTAATTTTTTTATTACATCTAATTTGACTGCAATATTTACGGCAAAAACTGCGGACAACATAGTTGCCAGTACTTTTTGCTGTGAATTGAACTGATTTTTTTACAGTATGTTTTCTAGCCGAAAAACAGCTGTCTTATAAATATTAAATTTCAAAAATAGTTTAATCATGTGGTATTTATTAAAATGTATAAACACCATTATGCAGTATATAAATGATATAAAAATTAACTCCATAATGTGTATGTTGTGTCATCACAAAAATTTCACCTATATTTCGAACAAATTATCGAATTCTCGTCGCAACTTCTTATATGACGATAACGAAAATTGTATGAAAATCTATTTCCCTCATTAAGATTCTAAATTTGATTAAATTTAAGCAACGAAATACTTTTGTTTGACCCTGTAAATGGATAACAAATATTCTTTTCACCACAGATCCTATAATAGGTATATTGCAGTACACTCTTCATAGATGCATATCAATTTTATTATGTTCGAAAGAGAAAACCATTATTAAAATGCGTTTCAAACTATTTTTTCCTTTTGCCTGTAATGTAACGGAAAATTTTTCTCTGTAATTAAATTATAAATCCAATTTACAAAAAATATACAATGACGCCACAAATTTATACAAAAACTAAATATTTTAAATTTCAAGCGATTTTGTTAGATAGTCTTTGCCCTATTATATGCGAACGGACGGATGGACAGACAGACGGACTGAATAACGGCAATAGGTGCTACGCATTTACGTAACTACAAAACGCATCCCATCCAAAAAATAATCAAATTGCGTTTAGGACAATTTGAAAAGTAACAATTTGTCAAAAATCGAAAGCTGTAATTTTTAATGAACGCAATACTTTCTTTTTGTTTAATTAGAAGAAGGTAAAAAGTGTAATGAGAAACACAAGATCATTTAAAAATAATTTTGTTACTAATATCAAAATATATTGTTAAGCTTCTTTTGCAAGCGGAATGATAGTTTATAGTTTTTGCAAGTTTTTGTTCAAACGAAACTTTATCTTTACATGTACAATATAAAATCTATATTCACACAAGTCCAATTCTATTGATAGAAACGCCTGCGAAATGTCATAAAATATATTTTTTAAGCTATACAAACGAACGAATTTTCTGGCAACACGAAATAAAAAAGCGTTGTCACAACAAAATAAACTTCATATCTTTCAAAGATATCGCAATGAAAGTCCTGCAAAAAACAACACGTTGCTTCAAATATGTAATCGGTGTTCACTATTAAAAAAAGATTCTAATTAACTTTCACAATTTTTCGACTTAAGAACAAACACTTTTTATTTTGCATGTCTTGACATTACTCAGTCAACCTCAAATAATAAATTGTTTTATTATAAATGAATATTCTCAGAAAATTTCCTAATGGAATGTAAAAATATGTTCAGAGATTGTATTTACTTCTAAGGTTTTTATGGCAATAAAAATCTGACAAAACTATGTAAAAAGCTTTTCGTATTTAATTACTATGCATGAGTTTTAAGTTCAGTTCAGTTCAATTCAAGAAACAAAGAACGATGAAAAGAAATTAATTAATGAGAATGATATATTTTTATGAGTTGTATTTGTTTCATTCTGAGCATGCGCATAAAATATTGATTAATGTATGCAAATAACTTTTTTACGCTGATATGAGTCGAAATTTAGTATTTTTGGATAAAAAATCGAATCTGTGAAAAAAGTACTTCCAAAAAAAGCAATGTTTTTATTTGTAGAATGAAATTACTTAAATAAAAATTGAATGCCATTCAGGAACAAATTGTTATTCTTATTAATCGTATTTTAATAATATTACAAGATTTTTAAATATTTCAAAAAACTACCAATCATTAAAGTAAAAACGCCTCATTTTGTAGTAAGTGTACAAGCAAATTTTATCATGGAATTAAACATAATAAGACTTAAACTAAGATTCTAAGATTTAAAAAAATAGAGGTTAACATAACAATATTCTGAAAATATTGAATATATTTCAATTTTTAAAAGCATATATGATTCTTAAATTAAACTAATACAAAATATGTGTCATAATTTTAAAAATCTAATCAGAATAGTACTGAAATATTGAAAAACTCTTTTCTTGGAAGACAAAAAACTTTTACGTTTATGCGGAATTTGAGAACTGCGTCCTGAAATAAAAACTAGTTTTACCAATGACCAAATATATTTCAATTCCATTCCTTAAGTCTCCAAGCGGAAACCTTCTTTATGTATTTACGGGCTTCGCACCCCTGGCACCTAAGCGATATTTTTCTTTTTTTCCCTCTTACTCCTCGTGTTTTTCTTTCCTCTTTGTTTCCTTTCATTATGGTTTCCTTTTCGGAGGTGAGGGCAATTCTGCATGGGCCTATATAATCTTGTCTATATCGACTCATGAAGAATTGTAAACCTACTACGTGTTTGCCATGCGTGGCGACCTGTGTCACTGAAAAGGGGGACCCGGACAATTGAGGGATACAAACATACTGCTTTGGCCCCCGCTTCTGGTAGACGGGAAGTTCATATTGGTCCCGTATGCATCAATCAGCTGGTCAGCAGGCCTTTGTCACTGGCTGGGGATCAAATGATCGAACATTTACTAACAACCTCTTTAAGGGTGGAGACTGATATAGGGTTGTCTTGTGACCGTATGGGCCCTGTTTAGCACTGTTGCATGAACCTGCATCCCCTTGTTGGTCTTGATAGTGGGTGATGTGGCCGGGGTCTAAATTGTTCCTTTTTGGTAATATGCATAGAAAGAATTCTCTTCCATTTATCTCTCTCCCTTGTGGAGAGTAACAAATTGTACTGAATGTTTCATTCACTCGATTTTTTATAATGAAATAACGCACAGACATTATCTTTGAGAGCTCTTTAAAAATGTCACAAATTTTTGCTGTCAAAACATTCATATCTCATTTGGTAGCCTGAATACTTACCCGACCGCAAGTATTCAGTCATAATCAGGCCTTTTACCAAACAGTTTGACAGAACCAAGCCTTTTACTTTCCACAAAGGAAGAACTTCTAACAAATCGAAAAGATTAAAATGTCATAGATGCACCCCGTATCTCTATCCATCGAAATGGTGAAGTACTTCTTACAAAACATACATTATTCTAACTTTCAACAGCCAGACTTTATCACCCAGATTTAAAGCTGCCTTCTTAAGCTGTTCTGTATGGCCCACTCCGCTGATTTAAATGCCAACATTATGGCCATAAAAACATTACTTGTCTTTGCTCTGTTGCCTTTCTCTTTGCTCTGTTGTACAGAAGTTGTCCTCGACAGGGGGGGGGGTGCAAGGAATAACTACCTCGGGAATTCAGATTATAGTTGATCCCGACAGTAAATTAATTCAAGATGTAAACCTGAACGATGTGTAATTTGTAAAGGTAACCACTGACCACACAGCATATTCTCGCTCTTGCCCAAACTAGATCCATAAAAATGAAATATTCACAGTTAAAATCACTTAAAAACTTTCTTACCTTGAAGCTCTCAAGCTTGTTGAGTCTAGAGCTCTATCTGTTGTAGAATAGTCTGGAAATTAAAAAAGATTGTTGTCTATAGAATTTTGAGTCGTCCTGTAGTATTCTAAACTAATCAGAGTTGTCGACCCCAAAACTTTCTTCTATCTCAAACATGTTAATACTTCAAAATTTCCTTTTACATAGCCAAAATTAAGTGATAATCTATGCGTAGCATGAGGATTCTAAAGATATGAAATTCCGTCCTTAATTCGTGAAAATGGACCATCGCGGATATTGGAAAAAATACAGTATAAACGGCTACCTGTTAGGTACAACTGAATTGGAAGATTATCGAAAATTCGTGCGTCAATTCTCCAGATGGAGCTATTGCAAAAATTCACAATAGGAAAGCTAAGCATTGGGCGATTTACACTAAAACATAAACAGAACTATTTTATATCAAGGATCAACCGAATCTGAAGTTTGATGACAATTCGTGCATTGATTCTTGATACACAACTACTGCGAAAATCGTGAAAAACACAGTATAGAAGCGCCACCTGTTGAACGATTTATACCAAAATGTAATCAGCAACAAATGATGTCAAGTACTAAACCAAACAGAAGTTTAATGGAAATACGTTCATCAGTTCTTGAGATAGAGCTGTTATAGAAATTATAAAAATGCCCAATAGCAGCGTCACCTGTTGAGAGAATTACATTAAAAACTAATCAGCATCAATTTTTATCAAGGTCTATCTGAATATAATTATTAAATTCCGTACATTAGTTCGTGAGATAGTGCGCCCACAAAAAATTTACTGTCTCACAAACTTACCGACAGGCATTTTGTAAAAACATGTTTTTCGAATCTCAGACCCTTAAAATGTGTAAATCTGACAAAAATCGGAATTCGAAAATTTTCACGAATCCAATACTTTATTCTTGTAATGGTAGAAAAAAGTAAATAATAATAATAATAATAAAATATAATGTAACGAAATCAAATATTTATATATATATAATATTTTGATATTAAAATATTTTCCTTTGTTATTCGTTTATGTTTCATGTAAGGATGGCTTATTTTGCGAAATCTTGAAATAGCAATTTTCATTTAATTTAAACTAAGGAGTGGAATTTACAACTACTTTCCACCCACTGAAGATTAAAGGCATAAAATTTCGCTCTTGACATTGAGTTGCTCATTCTACTTTATTTTTCAAATGTTTTTCTTCACAACTTTATGTAACTGCTCTTAAAATTTATTCGCAACTTTTAAGAACTTTCGCTTCCACATTAATGAAATAATTTTAAAAAATTTTTTCACATATATTTTTAAAAACGATTGTTTATAATGTATACAGTGGACACTCTCTATCCGAACACTCTCTAATGTGAACACTCCGGTATTATGAACACGTTTTGTCGGTCCCGGTAAGACTCCATAGACTTAACAAAAGTTAAACTCTCAATATTCAGAAAACTCTCTAATCTGAATACCCCACTATTATGAACGCTACTTTTGATCCTCATTTCTCTCACACCTCTCTGTAAACTGAACATGCGTTTGTAATCTGAATTCAAATTTCCATCATGGAAATTCAGAGAAACTGTTACAGAAAAATGAAATGATTCAACGAACTCGATTTAAAACCCTTTCCAGCGCAGTGTTACCGGGTCGGCAACGCCTAAAGTTCCCCCTGTTTAGAGACACAAAAACCCCGTGAATATTTCAAAAACTACTCTAATGGCTACTTTAAATCTTTCTTATGAGTTCTAGATGGCAGCACTACAGAGATCAAATTCTACTGTTTTTAAATAATAGGTAAAATATTTTACTCTAATACGCGCTTCACAGCAATGCTCTTCTCACTGCGCTTATCAATACTGTACGTGCACGGTGATACCACTTCGGCAACAGCTGTATAATTAAAATGGTTTGTGCAATCTTTTCGAAATTACATTTGAGTACTCCTCTAGGCCTAAATAGATTGCCTATTTTTTTTTCCTTTAAATTCCAACTTCAAAGAATAGTGCGCCGGAAAGGGTTAAAAAATAGAGACATAATCACTGCTTGATTGTAAGCATGTACTTGAAGTTCCAATTTGTTTAAATACTTCAGATAAAATCTTCCATTAAATGTAGGAAAACTTGTCATAGAATTCCTGGAAATACCATTTTATGATTTTTTTTAATTATAAACTAACTATTTTTTTGTTTAGTTGGAGACAATTAAGATAAGTTAACTTCCATCTTGCTTATTTCAAATAATAGTTTTATATGAATTATTGTTAATCAGATCTTAAGTATGATGGTTTAAACAGTAATTTTTGAACTTTCGATTGATTACTTTGATTGATCATCCACTCGGAAAGTGGCAATTAAAGAAACTGTTTGCTTATAATTTTCTTTTTAAGCTATTGCATAGCTTTTATCGCGGGTTTTGAGCGCGGCGACCGAATCCAAAAATTCCGTAACGAGAAATATCCTAACACATCCGTAACGAAAAAACCTAACACTCGGCTACCGTCGTTTCACTTCGGCAAACTTCGGCATGGTATCCTCCGGTAGACTTCGGCAGACGTTGACGCGGTATTTTTCAGATATTTAGAGGATATCAAGTCCCAAACTTATATATCTTATTTCAGTTACTACCAATCTATAGTTTCAATAATAAAAATTTCTGATAGAATGTGTATAGAAAAGAATCGTCTTAAGATAAAACAAGGTAGGATAACGTAGCTTTTGGTGAGTGGAGACCCGCCCAAAGATGAGGATCGAAAAATTTAAATGCTTATAACTCGCGATCTAATTTTCGTCGCGCGGCCAAATTTTGTTTGGTAATTTATTATGAGACAGTGCTAATTTTTGGTGAAAGGAGACCCCCACCCATGGTGAGAGTCGAAAATTTTAAAATGCTTATAACTCGCGATCTAATTTTCGTAGCGTGGCCAAATTTTGTATAGTAATTTATTATGAGAGAGTGTTAATTTTTGGTCACAGGAGACCCCCCCCCCCCACCGTAAGGGTCGAAAAATTTAAAATGTTTATAACTCGCGATCAATTTTCGTAGAGCGGTCAAATTTTGTTTGGTAATTTATTATGAGACAGTGTTACTTTTGGTGACAGAAGACCCCCACGGTGAAGGCCGAAAAAGTTAAAATGCTTATAACTCGCGGTCTAATTTTCGTATCGCGGCCAAAATTTGTTGGTAATTTATTATGAGAGAGTGTTCATTTTTGGTGACAGAAGACCCCCTCCACGTTGAGGGTCGAAAAATTTAAAATGTTTATAACTCGCGATCAGTTTTCGTAGCGCGGCTAAATTGTGTTTGGTAATTTATTATGAGACAGTGTTACTTTTGGTGACAGGAGACCCCCATGGTGAGGGTCGAAAAATTTAAAATGCATATAACTCGCGATGTAATTTTCGTAGCGCGGCCAAATTTTGTTTGGTAATTTATTATGAGACAGTGTTATTTTTTGGTGACAAGAGATTCCCCATGGTGAGGGTCGAAAAATTTAAAATGCCTATAACTCGCGATCTAATTTTCGTAGTGCGGCCAAATTGTGTTTGGTAGTTTATTATGAGACAGTGTTACTTTTGGTGACAGGAGACCCCCCACGGTGAGGGTCGAAAAATTTAAAATGCTTATAACTCGCGATGCAATTTTCGTAGCGCGGCCAAATTTTGTTTGGTAATTTATTATGAGAGAGTGTTCATTTTTGGTGACAGAAGACCCCCTCCACGGTGAGGTTCGAAAAATTTAAAATGTTTATAACTCGCGATTAATTTTCATTGCGCGGCCAAATTTTGTTTGGTAATTTATTATGAGACAGTGTTAATTTTTGGTGACAGGAGATTCCCCATGGTGAGGGTCGAAAAATTTAAAATGCCTATAATTCGCGATCTAATTTTCGTAGTGCGGCCAACTTTTGTTTGGTAATTTATTATGAGAGAGTGTTAATTTTTGGTGACAGGAGACCCCCACTTTGAGGTTCGGAAAATTTAAAATGCTTATAACTCGCGATCTAATTTTCGTAGCGCGGCCAAATTTTGTTTGTAATTTATTACGGTATTGCATAGCTTTTATCGAGGGCTTTGAGCGCGGCGAAAGAATCTAGAAATTCTGTAACGAGAAAAAAAACCTAACACTCCGGCTAACGTCGCTTCAGTTTGGCAGACTTCGGCACGGTATCCTTCCGTAGACTTCGGCAGACATTGACGCGGTATTTTTCAGATATTTTGAGAATATCAAGTCTTAAACTTATGTTTTTTATTTCAGCTACCATAAACGTATAGTTTCAATGATAAAAATTCCTGATTAACCTATATGTATTGTAAGATAATAAAAACATTTTAAAAGATTTTAACTGCTCATTTGTTCAATACAAGAAAAAACAAATCGTTATCGGTCATCACGCTCAAAATGTTTAACTTGAATTAATATCAAAGACAAAAAAATCTGCATAAATAAAAAATAAATAAATAATTATAATTGCATAAGTTGATAAAAAATGCTATGCAATAGCTTTACCGCGGCAGTCCCCGAGTGCCACACGTATTTTTTTTTTTTTTTTTTTTTTCAGCATATGTCTATTTTGCCCGTGATAGGACAATTACTAAGGGCTGTAGTAATCATGTTAACTGACTTCTAAAAGTTCAAAAAAGGTAATATAAAAACCCTGTAGTACTGACCTTATTTCATCAACTACTGGCTTGGTCAACCGGCCTTTGTAGCAGTAATGCATTTCCAACCTCCTCCCATAATCTGAACATTTTTGGTCGGTCCCATGAGTGTTCAAAATTGAGAGAGCCCACTGTATATAAATTGTCGTCATCATAAATTTCGAAGTACTGAACTTATTGAAGTTAAGTGAAAATTGTTATTTTCATATTGCTGGTATAATGGACGAAATTGTTAATCAAATTACAGCTTTTATAGCGTTTTTTCAGATACACTCAGTGACATGGTTCTCATTACGATAACGTATAAAAGACTGAATCAGTGAAAACGTAATTGATCAGATGTATTGATTTTATCAGTACATTGGAAGAGTTCATAATAAAGTATATCCCTTACGAAAATGTCTTTTAGAATTCTATAGAAAAAAGTTTATATAGAATTCTATAGAATTATGGCCCGTTTTTCTATAAACTACACAGTTAAAAATAAAGGTGACAAACCAGTTGCATTTGGCGCCCAGGGGTAAAAAGATGTTACCATTTGACTTTCGCGGGCTTGAAAATGTGTTTGGGGTGCCGTTTGATCCCTCACTGGGTGATTCACGGTAATTAGGGTGTCGCGCAATGCATACCGTTGGAAGATTTTCACCCCTTAGTTATTTGTGCATGCTCTGTGACGTATATCTATCCCCTTCAACGCGCCGTCACTGCTGGATCAAAACAGCAATTTCTCCCTACGAAGACTATCACTATGCATGCGTTATCCCAATCTCGTATGGCTAACTTTTGGCGAGCGTTTTAAATAAAGCAATCTTTGAATTTCAGAATATGTGAAAATTTCAGGGAGACTTTTAAGATGAGATCGATGGCCGAACGGTTAGATCGTTGGGCTTGCAATCAGACGTTGTGGGTTCGAATCCTTTGCAGGCCGAAAGTTGGTTTATAATTTCTTATAATTATTGGGCACTCTAGATTAGGGGTGCCATCTTTTCACCCTAATTAAAGGTGCCATTCTTGCTCCCCTAGGGATGTCACCAGTAAGACAAGCCTTTCACCCCTAAAAGGTGCAATGCGTCACCTGTAGTTTTGACAGTGTACTATAAAAGCTATAGAAATTCCCGTAAAAGTGAAGCAGAAATGTGTATAGAGAGAAAGTGTTTAATAGATTTTTTTTTGAATTTCTGTTCTACAAACTTTTCTATTAAATTTCTAGAGATATTTCGATAGCTTTTATACAAGCTTATAGAAAAAGAAGCCATAATTCTATAGGATTCTATAAAACTATCTCTATAGAATTCTAACAGACATTTTCGTAAGGAATAGCTTTTATAGTTCGTTAATGGGACATACAAAATAAAACTTGCAAAACTTATCATCAAGATAACGTGCGCATTAGTGAACGAATCTGACCCTGTTTGGGACAGTGTATTGATTTTGCAAGTTTGATGAGTTCGTTAATTAAATATGCAACTGTTATAGTTCATTTTTTAGGGACACACAAGTTTTCATTGTTCTTAATTTCTTCTATATTTACAAGAAGAAAGTACAGTAGACTTTCGTTAATTCGAAATCGGATAATTCGAATCTTCGCTTAATTCGAACCAAACATGAAGTCCCGAAATTTTCAATGGCAGAATAACGTTAAAAATTTTCATTAATTCGAACTCATTTTCTCTTGACTTTGTTTAATTCGAACTAACGAGAATTCCGATTTTTCATTTTTCTTTTCTTTCTCATGGATTTAAGATCATTTGAATAACTTACTTTCTTTGATTTTTGTGAAAATTGTTCCGAACGAGTATACATATAATACAATGCCTTTGACATCCACTTTCTTAGAGCCCCGTTTGTCCATTAGTGACGTTTTAAATTTTTCTTCCATCGTGCTTGTTTCTAACCTTTTAATTAGTTTATGTAATTATACATTCTAATTTAAGTCATATTCTAATGATAACAGACAAAATAAGTTCAAAAAACACTATAACATTAATTCATTTGTGATAGTAACTGTATTAAGAATGTTTTCCATAATTCGAACTTCGGATAATTCGAACATTCCTTCGAGTCCCAACGAGTTCGAATTAACGAGAGTCGACTGTATTAGATTCGTGAAAAAATTCGACTTAAGGTTATCAAAGGATTTATACCTTTTAGAAGTCATGATCACGATCGGAATGGTTTTAGAAAATGTCTGTCTGTGAGTTTGTTTATCATTCTGTGATTCTGTCGCTCTGCGAGATTCTATGTGACAAATATTTTTTGGGCACTATATCTCAAAAACTAATACACGGAATAAAAAAAAGTTTAGATTAACTTAGACCTTGATATTAATTGGTGCTGATTAGTTTTTGGTGCATATCGACCAACAGGTGGCTTTGCCATGCAGCATTATTCACGATTTCCACAATAGCTGTAATAGCTAAAATATAGTGTGAGAATGTGTTTGAAGTGGAATTCTGGAAATCATCTGTACTCATCAAGCCATTTTTATTTTTTTATTAATTGAAAAAGGTTGTTAGTATTTTTTTTCTCTTTAGAATTTTATCAGTGTTATGACCCGTTTAGAAGTTAAAAAATGGTAGATGTGAAATGTAGATTATTTCGATGTGACCTTTTTTAATTAAAGAAAAGAAATACACTATATAAATCCATCTTTGTTCTAATATTTGAAAGATTATTTAACCAATTATCTCCTTAAGAAAACACATGAAAATTTATGTAACATAAGGAACATTTTACATTCTAATAGTCTTTAAAAGATGTTCAAGATTTTAAAAGAATATTTTAATGTTAAATGTAATAAATAGAATAATTAAAAAGAAGAAAATTACACATAAATTAAATATTATTTTTCCAAAAATCAAACAAATAGCATCTGGTTTTCTGTACTTGAAAATAGTTCAAATGTGAGTGAACTTTAATTTTTATTTAAAAACATTTCGTACCACAGATATTTATTTAAATAACTAAAATCATTGTGAATAAAGAATCATGCCAATAAAGATTTATTTACAGATGCATTTCTGATTCTTTAATTAAAATAATTCAGGTATCTTGTAAGATACTGTTCAAACATTGAAGCTTTAGAATAATAAATATTGAAGAAAACTTCTTTCGAATGATAAAACACATTTATGTTTGCAGTTATTTTCTAAACTTTTTTCTTAAATAAACATTAGATTCACCAATTCCGTGAAAATCTTATATTTCATTCTATTGGATTTCTTACGTAGCTTAATGTTTGCTTTTGGAGTTTAATTAAAGTACTATACCGAATTTAAGCTTTATTTATAGATATATTGGACAATTTCTTTAACTCATGGTGTGTGATTTTTTTTAGTATAATCAGTGATATATTTTGCTTTCAATACTTAAAACATAATGTTAGATATAAAATTTAGATAATTTTGATTTGGTAAAAAAATAAAATATATCCAAATTATGAATGAATTGTTAAAAAATAGACAAAGGGGGAGATTGATGGATGGAGCGTTCCCGTAAGACTTGGTGACGTCACTGCAACGTCGTTTTGAAGTCACATTGTGACTTTGTGACCATCGATTGTCGATGTGACGTCACGTGACGTCGATGTGAAGTCACAGTGACTAAAATGTGAAGTCGTTATGGCCGTTTTAGAGCTTTTTTGTGACGTCACGTGACCAATTTGTGAAAAGTGTGTCATTTGTGACTACTTTGACATTAACATTTTGACGAACTGTGAAAATTTTTTCAGAAAGTCACATCTTAGTCACATTGTGACGTCACTGAGTGGTGGCATTTTCGTCACAGATGTGATGTGACCAAAGTGACTCACAGTGACGTCATTGTGACGTCACTGTGAACATGCATGCTATGAGGGTTTTAATGATTACAGTAAAAAATAATCCCCTAGCTTAAATTTAATTTATTATATATATTTGTTACTATTTATTGCATTTATAATATGGCATTTTAAAATCGATGTTATCACCAAAATCAAATTTTGATTATGCATGTTTTTTTCCGGTTCACATTAATCCTTTTATCTACCGCATTATGAATTCATGAAAATTTTACAATCTAAAGCATTTTACGCAAATTGTTTAAACTAAATTAAGTGATTTACATAATCATTTTATAAATATTTGAAGGATTTTAGAAAGATTGAAGGATTTAGAAAGATTAATTAAGTTTGAATTTATAGGGATTTTGTGCAATATTTATAACTTCACGCAATCTTTCATTTTCAATTATTTTCTTAGTATTTTCTAGAATTATAAAATGTACAAATAGGATGTTCTTACAATGTAAATATTGAAATATTTCCGCGTTGAAAATCTCCATCCCACTCCCTCAGCGGCAAGAAAGCTGAAAAGATGCAAAGGCAAAAGAAATCACACTTTTAAAATTATTTTTGTTTTGTGTAACCAATAATGCTTTTGAACAAGATAATGTAATGTATCTGTAACTCATTCTTAACATACTATTATTTTAGCACAATCTAACTGATTGGTAAAGTTATCATACGAATTTGAATATTTCCAACTGAGCGAAAAATTGCCCAGGCCGGGAATCGAACCCGGATACTTGGCTTACAAGGCCAATGCTTTACCTGTTAAGCTAACCGGGCGATAACCGGCAGGGATTTTTCGCTCAGATAACCTTATTGGCCATAACATCTGGTCTGTCATTTAGACAGCTCGGCAGAATAAACCGCAGGTAATGGAACTCTACTAAAATGATAGTATAAATATCTACGTATCCATCGTTCTATGGAATTCCATTACCTGCGGCTTATTCTGCCGAACTGTCTAAATGACAGACCAGATGATACGGCCAATAAGGTTATCTGAGCGAAAAATCCCTGCCGGTATCGCCCGGTTAGCTTAACAGGTAAAGTAACGGTAACAGGTATTGTAAGCCAAGTCTCCGGGTTCGATTCCCGGCCTGGGCAGTTTTTCGCTCAGTTGGAAATACTCAAATTTGTATCATTCTAAACAGTATTACAACTAATTGACGTATTAATTTTTTTATAATAAGTTATTATAATGGGACTTATAAGTCCCGTAGGTAGATAAAGGATTCATATATTTTTCTTTTTCCGTAAAAAGCTATACATTTTTTTTAAAGTATTTATTTAAATATACTAGCAAAATAAAGATATCCGAAACAATGGAATTTTAATGCTAATAGAAGGTGCTAGCATTTACAATTCTTTTCTAGTTCATATGTAATTTATACATTAATAAAATCAGAAAAATATAAATGTAAAATAAATGTTATAATTTAAATCCTTTTGAAATATGATAAAAATTTACGATACTTAAATCTTTTTAAAGAACTTTCTGTAATAAAAAAATGAATATGACATCATATCCTAATAATATTATATGAAAATGTGCATTAATGTCATCATCAAAACGGAAGAATTAATGCATTTTTCTCTTTGCATACAGATGGATTATAACCTGGAAATGAACATATGCTACATTTTTTTTATTTTTATTAAGGGGATCAGGGACACATTTTAAAATAATTTGTATTTATTGAATTAATATTTTGAATTTTTTTGTGATAGTTAACCATATTATTTGTAAACAAAATGAGGTTAAAAAATTCTTAGATTTTTTTTTAAATTTAAATTTAAAATTTTTAAAGGGGGCAATTTAAAATCGTTATTATTTTAACTATTATTTATAGAGTTTCATTCAGTTTCAGTTAAATAAACAGAAACATATAAGTTTTAACTTTGTTTCATCAATTAAAAAAATATTAATTTAAATAAAAATGAAAAATATTTAAAGTAAGAATACTACAAAAAGTAATGCAACTTAAAAAAAATCATACCTTCAAAAGAATTTTTTTTTCAAGTTTTTTGAATCAATATTAAATTAAAACAATTGATAAAGACATCTTGCAAATTTGAACTATTTATCTTTAACTGTTCTTGAATTATTTATAATTTAAATGCGAGAAATGGTGAAAAAACCCATCATGAAGTAAAACGCATATTCACAAGAAGTCATTATCATGACAACCATTGCTTGAAAGCTAGATTTTAAACATAAACCAACACGAAAAAATTTATATTTCCTGTTCCATTTAAGATATAAACACGATTTAAATGTCATTTTAAACAGAAAAACCAGACAAATTCATAGTGCAATAAAATTATTTTAGAAAATTTAAAATTTTTTGTGTACCGGACTTAAATATCTACTTTAATAACTCAAAATTTGTTTATTTTCATGTTTAATTAATGTTTTTCATGTTTTTCATGTTAACTTAATGTTTTTCATTAAAAAACTTCATAAAAAATTAATAATATTACATGGCCGTCCTCCTTATTTTCTTTTAACTGTTCAAGAAAAAATATTATATTCGTAAACATTTTCGACGGATTTACGCATTTCAGGGGGGTCGCAGATCGAGAAAAACATATTTTACAAAGTCTCTGTCCGTCTATCCGTCTGTCAGTATGCAACACAAACTTTGTGGGTGCTCTATCACAAGACCTAATTAACGGAATTTTACAAAATATTAATTCAGCTAGTCCTTAATATAAATTGGTGCTAATTAGTTTTTGGTGTAAATCACTCAACAGGTAGCGCTGCTAAGAAGCTTTTTTCCCAATTTACCCAATAGAGGTATCTCAAGAACTAATACACGGATTTTCATAAAACTTCAGATTCCGTTTGTCCTTGATATAATTTCGTGTTCATTACTTTTGATGTATATCGCCCGTCAGATTGCGCTGCTAAACTGCATTACTCTCGATTATGGTAAAGGCTATCTCTAAAAAAGTAACGCGCGGATTTTTATCAAACTTTTTCAATCAATAATTTTAATCAATAAAAAATATATATGGTTTTTTATAAACAATATAAGCCATAGAATTTAGTTTATTTTTACGAAAATAGAAAAAATTTAAAATTTAGAATTATTGTGGTAATTTTGCAATTAACATTAAATAATATATTGTAGTAATATTGATAAAAGTTTTATATGCTAAGTTTTTTTATGCTATAAATATCAATTTTTTATTGTGATATTTAATGTTATTTTATATAAATTTTTTCACCAAAAAATTACACATATAATATTTAATATATAAAATAATGTTAAATACAGAATTTTAGATATTTTTTCTTTTTTTATGTGGGCAATGTCTTTTAAGCGGGCTATGGCAATCTCCCAAATTAGTTTAAGTATATCCAAGTAATATGGATCATTATAATAGCAAATAACCTGTTTTTATATGTGATATAAATTGGATCATTGTTTTTATATTTTTAATTTCCTTTACGCTTATAATAAGAGTTTCATCATAATATTGAATGTTATTTCATTTAAAATTTTAATCAGTGTCATTTATATATAAATACTAAACATATA
This sequence comes from Maratus speculifer, assembly GCA_964019185.1. Lineage (NCBI taxonomy): Eukaryota > Metazoa > Arthropoda > Arachnida > Araneae > Salticidae > Maratus > Maratus speculifer. Next base: position 408,607,622 of record OZ025294.1, read on the forward strand.
AATTGTAATGCTAGTTTAACATAGATCGTTTCCTATTTTTTCATTGATCTAAATAAATAAATAAATAATAATGATACATTTAGACTTTTTAATTTAAGATCTCCCTTGATGTACCAGTATAATGACTGTGTATAGATGTTGCTAACGAAAAAAAAAGTCTTGCTAAAGACTTTTCAAAACTCATCAAAACATCATGATATAAGTTTTTTTTTTTTTTTTTTTTTTTTTTTTTTTTTTTTTTTTTTTTAAGAAAGTTCTTAAAGAAAACTTATTTTTAAGTAGTATCGCCTTCTTCAATTCTCTATAGAATAAGACTTCAAAAATGTAATTTAAAAAGTGTGAAAAGATACTTATGAAATCTCAGAAGAACATATTTTTTAATTACCGAATAATATCTGTTAATTTTTATTGCAACAAGTGTTCGTTAATAATTTATATTTTAAATCACTAAACAAGGACCTTTTTATAAAGTTTATTAAAAGATAATATTCGCAAAAAATTATTCTGTTTTAAACTTATACAATACTTTTGAAATAATTAATACCCGATTTGTTGCTTTTCATAGAAAGTTGAAAGCAATAAAATAAATTCTTATTTAAATTTTTGAAAGATATTATGCATTATCTAAATTCAACTTATTCAAGGAATATTTTTTTAAGTTTTAAACTTTAAAGCTGAAAGTACCCTCATAGCATGCATGTTCACAGTGACGTCACAATGACGTCACTGTGAGTCACTTTGGTCACATCACATCTGTGACGAAAATGCCACCACTCAGTGACGTCACAATGTGACTAAGATGTGACTTTCAAAAAAAAAATTCACAGTTCGTCACAATGTTAATGTCAAAGTAGTCACAAATGACACACTTTTCACAAATTGGTCACATTGTGACGTCACAAAGTGGTCACAATGTGACGTCACAAAAAAGCTCTAAAACGGCCATAACGACTTCACATTTTAGTCACTGTGACTTCACATCGACAATCGATGGTCACAAAGTCACAATGTGACTTCACAACGACGTTGCAGTGACGTCACCATGTCTTACGGGTATTAAGAAAAAATCAGTTAAAATTTTTGAGTGTCCTACAAAAAGGTTTTGTTAAGTTACCAGTTAAGCCTCCCGGTGTTAACTTGGCCCGTAAAAGTAACCTTAAACGGACTTCAAATTTATGTACTTTTCTATCTTTTCCTCCATTTTATTTGAATTTTTATTTTTAATGTAAAAAAATCGCGAAAAAATATTGATATTTGTGGTAAAAGTGCTTTAATTTTTTTATTATTATTATTCACGTTTGATTGTTTTATTAAACGATGTTGAATTAAACATGAAATGAAAATTCTTCTGAGAACTCCGACGGTCCTCAGGAGGGTAGAGTTGCAAAAAGTCGGTTTATTCCCGGGTTTCTTTCCAATAGACCAGGTTTATTCCCAGGTTTATTACCAAAAAACTGAATTAGTCCAAAACATCCCGGGTTTTTTCCAGGTTTATTCCTAAAAACCCGGTTTATTCCCGGGTTTAAACCGGGTTTTTTCTAACCTTTGCAACGCTACAGGAGGGTACTCAAACCTTTGCGCAAGGAAAGTGGTGTTGTCACATGATTATATGATTATCTGCAAACCTGTACACTCTAAAAAAATTATAATTGTTACAATTTTTTCTAGGAAACAGGGATTTCTAGAGCTTTTAATGTAAAAACAACAGCAAAGATTCGTGTAGCAGAAATACATTTGCACTCCAAATCAAAAATTCTATAAGTGATACTAATCTACTGTAAGTGATAATCTTCTGTTACTAACAAGGAAGGTCTCTATACTGGGCATACTCAGAATTTTTTGAAGAAAAAATACAGATTAAACTACTCGTGTATGTTATAATGGATCAGTGAAATTTAGCGGCGGAAATACAGAAGAAACTCAGTAAAAAAATAAAATACTTTCGAGTATTTGGCGCGAAAAACAAAAGCTTCATTGGATTTGGCGAGCAGCATTTTCCCTCGCCAAAAGCAAACGCTTTTAATGCTCCTGAAAATTTCTTGTTAATTAAATTTTAGAATACGTGTAAATAATATTTAATGAATTTAAATTTGAACAAAGAGAGAGTTGACACATAAATGTATTTTACATTACATATTTCTGTTGCTTTTGCTACACTTATTTAATTTTATCACTTTAAAACTAATTTCTTATATAAAAAATACTTTCATATTGAAAAGTATTTTTTCATGTATTTAAGCGTATGACAAAATAAAGGCCAGGTGAAGAATGCTGCAACAATACATTTCAGTATAGGAGAAGTTTTTGTTCCCATAGCAACAGAATTGAATCCACTGAGTTCGATTAAATTGGAGTTAATTTTGAGATTGAAACATTTTTAATTAATTAAAATTTTGTTTTAATTCATAAAATTTCACAGTTAATTTTCATTCTAAATACATTATGACAAAAATATAGTTACAAATTAAAGCTAACAAAACTAACGTTATATAAATAAAAAAAATTTAAATAAGTTCAAGATGAAACATTTTTACCTTAAAAAGAATTTGATATAGAAAAAGCATATTTTGAAATTTTATTTTGTCGCCAACCGATGATAAATCGCCAAATAAAGGCAATGTTCATTATTTTTTTACAAACATTCTATCGGGGTTCTGACAAATAAATTTTTATAAACGTATATATCCACGCGAGAAGAACATTCTGTATTTTTTTTCAGAATTTTCTGAGTATGCCCGTATGGAGACCTTCCTTGTAAGATCTGTTTTAGGAAACTGGGATGTGTAGAACTTTTCAAGTAACTGCAACCTGGGATAACATTTTAGTACGATTATTGTAATTTTAGTCGATTCTTTTGTAAAGCTACATATTCCCTAGCACGTTTTGTCGATATACATCTTTTTTTGTACAGTGAGCAGATAAAATTTCAGTAAGGATATAGGTTATCGTAACTTCAGATCTGTGTAATTACAGCTTTTATTTAAGGCTGCTGGTCCCTCCCTTTCCAAATTCCCTTCACTAATGTTAAGTCTAAAGGCGTTTGACGCATTCTTATATCTAAAATATCTTCTTAGGAAATTAATATTTTTAACTTCTTCTTTCGGTGTTCTGGTCATAAAGATTGTCAATGATTCTTTTAGTTTTTAAAGTATTTGAAAAATCTTAAATCCTAATCTAATCTCTATGCTTAATTTAATATTTTATGCATTAAAAACTGACGAATTGGAAGTAAAATTTCATCACGCCATATATCATTAAGCATAGATTTTAGAAATATTTTGAAAACTAAGAAAAAAAAGTGACATCATTTAAAACGATATCACGGAATGTAGAAGTTACAAATGTTAATTTTCTATGATAAAAATTTTATTAAATCCAATAGATTTTTTAAATCACCAAATTTCAAAAGATTCACCTTTTATATAAACATTTTAATAAAAATTTTATTTTACTTAAGAAAAATGTTGTAATAATTAAAAATAAATGACATTGACATGTTTTGGATCCGTTTAATTAGATCCATAATCATAATAAAATTTTAAATTAAAATTACGTGCTCTATTGTAAAAATTTAAATCAAAATAGATCGTGGTCTAAAAGAATTTCCAACATGGTTCGTCCCATTCAAGAGAGCTTGAGATGAGATGAGATTAATGAGAGCTTGAATGGGATGAACCATGTTGGAAATTCTTTTAGGTCATGGTCTATTTTAATTTATTTTTTTACAATAGAGTGCGTGACTTTTGTTTTTTGTTGTTTATATCTCATTGTCGCGTGTCATTTGTATTGACCGTGAAATGTTTTGAAATTTAATTTAAATTTTTATTATGATTATGGATCTTATAAGACGGATTCGAAACATGCCAATGTCATTTATTTTTAATTATTATAACACCTTTCTTAAGTAAAATAAAATTTTTATTAAAATATTAATTTCCTGAGGAGATATTATGAATATATGAATGCATCAAACGCCCATAGACTTAACATTAGTGAGGGCAATTCGGAAAGCAAGGAATCAGCAGCCTTAAATGTATCTGCTATTTTCTCCGCTCCGCAGTTGGTATCAGGTTAGAATGAGTGAGAGATTCATCCCACAACTGTGCAACACATTATTTATTGTTAGATTCCTTACAAATGAAGGAGTATGACCTGCTTAAATCTTACGGAAACTTCAAAGACAGTTTGAGAAATCATGCCTCGAAAAAAAAAAAAAAAAGTTGGAAATTGCACGTGAAGCGTGGCAAATGAGGTGTGTTCGTACGATGTGCAAAATGTATATTATAATATGTACTTTATAGATGCATATCAATTTTATTAGGTTCGAATGCGTTTAACACCATTAAAATGCATTTGAAACATTTTTCCCCATTAACCGTAATGTAACGGAACACTTTTGATTGTCCCTGTAGTTGAACTATGCATCCGATTTTGATAAAATTTGAAATAACTCGACAAAATTATGTAATAATTATGTATTTAAAATTTCAAACGATTAAAATGTATTTGAAACTTTTTTCCCCATTGACCGCAATGTAACGAAATACTTTTGATTGTCCCTGTAATTGATCTATGCATCCGATTTTCATAAAACTTAAAATGACTTGTCAAAATTATGTAATAATTATGTATTTCAAACGATTCGGTTGGGTAGTTTTTGCGTTGTTATATGCGGACAGACGGACAAACAGCCGGACAGATAGACGACAGACGGAGGCACTGAACGATAACAATAGGTGCTACGTAGTTACATAATTACGAACTCACCTAAAAAGTGTATGATTTGCACAGAAGGCGTGTGGTAGGACGATCTGAATTTGAAAACCTCGTACCCTACGCTGGCCGTCCTTGAACAACTTTAACCCTTTCAGAGGCAAGGTATTTCTGCTTAAAAATTATTCAAGTAGATGATTCACACCGCAATTTAAGAAGAGCTTTAATTAAAAATAATCAAGAGCTTTTTTTTCGCGTACATTATGTGATTGAAATTGAATGAAAAATTTGATGGTGCCAGTTCGCAATCGGAACAGTAAAATTAACCGATTGCAGACTACAAATGGCGGCCCTGTAAGGGTTAACTAAAACATACATTGGTCCCACTATGGAACTTCTGTGCTGCCTATTACTGAAAGCTTCTGACGGAACTAAACATGCATATCGTCTGATAATTTCCTGTCATAGAAATGATTTCGCTTCATGGCAATGCGCAATCGCATACAGCCAGACTGACTCGAAAAAAGATGGAGTGAATAAAAACATTTCTTTTTCCACGTCGATGTCTAATTTGCGATTTTTTCTAAACTATATTTCCACCCTTATATCCGATTATGATCCAAATCGATATTCGGAACACTACTTAAAAAGCTTAATCATTCCATCATCATCCGTTTTCCTTAGCTTCAAATCATTAGATATTAACATTAAAATTTTGGAGCTATTGCATAAAATATACTGTGTGTATTTTTTAAAGAAAAAAATGTATATAACGTTAATCCTACAGTAAAACGCGCGGAAAAATCATAAAGTGACTTCATAATCATTTTTTTCAAAACATTAATTTTAATATTTTTAAAAAATGTTTTGCGATGTTTCACAGAGAATTGACTGTATACGATATTTGGTATTTTCTTTTCTGCGGAAATTTATTTTTGAATGTATGCATTGTTGAGGAATATACCTGAAAAAAAGAAGTAGGAATTGGCGAGAGTCTGGCATTTTAAACGCTTAAAAATAATGCCATCAACCTCCAAATTTTGAATTTTTATAAGACTTAAAAAAAATAATGGTTTCGTAATCTGGAAGAACCATGATCTTGAAATATATTTATTTCTGGAAAGGCTATTTATCGAAAAAAATAATTATCGATTTTGAAAGAAGGCATTTTTTTCGGGACAAAACACTCATTTTTTTACCGTTTTCGTCGAAATTTGCATACATATTATTTCTAAAATAAATATTTTTACCGTCCGAATGCTTCGAAATTTTTGTGAATGATTAGGTTACAATTATTTTTTTGTAATCCAATCGTATCATCATTGTTTAGAAAAGTGTTTCAGTGTTTTTACCGATTTCGTCGAAATTTTCATGCATATTATTTCGGAAATAAATATTTCTACCGTCGGAATGCTTCGAAATTTTGGTAAATGATTAAGTTAGAATTCTTTTTTTTTTTTTTTTTTGTAATCCACTCACCCTATCATTGTTTAAAAAAGCGTTATTACAGCGTTAAAAGCGTTAAACATATTTTTGTTTTTCCAGTATTTCTAAAATTATCTCTGGTCTAATGAGATGCTGTAAAACGATTGTGTTAAAGTACGAGTGTTTAATTATTAAAATATCGGCTCCGTGAGGCGCGGAATGAGCTACGTTGTCCAGTGTCGTGACTTCGATGTGAAGTCACCGTGACTATAATGTGAAGTCGTTATGGCCGTTTTAGAGCTCGTTTTTGACGTCACATTGTGACCACTTTGTGAAGTCACGGTGTGACAAATTTGTGACAAATTTGTCATTTGTGACTACTTTGACATTAACATCGTTACGAAACTGACAAAAGCGACGTTGTGACAAAAGTGTTTTTTAAAGTAAATAACGTGTTTTGAAGAATTTTTGTAATTTTCTAAAGATTTTTAAGAAAGTCACACCTCAGTCACAATGTGACGTCACTGAGTGGTGGCATTTTGGTCACAGATTTGATGTGACCACAGTGACGACATTGTGACGTCACTGTGACCATGCATGCTATGAGGGTATAGACTGGTACATAAATGACAGCGCGAAGCATTTTTGCCGATGCCAACGAAGGTAGCAGAGGGAAGTAAATACAGGCTTCTGATTTGTTCAAAAATTTGAAGAGCAACTGTTTTTTGTAAATAAGTCATTCTGAATGTGGATGTACATATTAGGGACATATATGGGTATATCATGTTAAAATAATAAGAAGAAATGACATTAAAAAAAGTAATATAAAAGAATTGGGTTTGTAAATATCCCGTAATTGATGCTATATAAAAGAAATGTGATTGTTGTTTGTAAATAAATTTTTCTGAATTTAGATATACAGTGGCGGTCAAAAGTTTCCGGTCAGCAAAAATTTTTCAACTTATTTGTAATGATATCCATATAAAGATAAATATCAAAGTGATACTTATACATTTTATTGACATAATAGTTAGGAACTTACTTATAGAAGAACGTGTAAATATCAATAAATTTAATTGAAAAATTTAAGTATAAAAAAAACGCATGTTCTCAAAAGTTTCCGGCCACCTTCACACGTTTGTAAAAAAGTGACATTGTAATAGAAAATTACAGTGATAACAACATTTACAGTTAGTATTTTATCGTATTACTATTTTATTAGCTTTAATAATAAGTACTGCGCCGCAGCAACGTGACGTTCATACAATCAACGGTTAAAGATCGTCTATAATACGTTTTTCCTCATTTCTTGCAATTTTGGAGAAATTTCGGCTGAGTTGGAATATTTATAGTTCCGCAGACTTTTACCAACTTCTTCCCAAAGATTTTCTATTGGATTCATGTTGGGCGTTTGGGCAGACCATTTCAAAAACGAAAATTGTTGTGTGAAAACCATTGTTTATCGAGGCTTGCATACATTATTTATGTCGTTATCATGTTAAGAAAAATAGTTGCGACCAAATTTTTTTTCTAATAAGGCAGAAAATGGTCTTTCTAGATACACTTATACATTGTATCATTCATTTGGCTGTGGATTTCAAATAACAGACCGACACTTTTTGAAGAAAATACTCCCCACGGCATAACGTGTCCACCGCCATGCTTCATTGTAGGAATAACATAGGTCGAATGATATCTTTTGTTGTTAGGTCATCGGACGTTGTGTCTGCCATCACTTCCAAAACTGCTTTGAATTCAATTAATGGAAAAATAGAACTTTTGTCCAGTTTTCTCTTGAACAGACTTTGTGTTCCTTGGAAAATGCCAGTAGGGTACGTCGATGTTTTTTTTACCTCTGAAAATTTTTTAATACCGACTCTTCCATAAAGTTCTGTATCATGTCAGCATCATAACATGGTAGACAAACTTATTCCAGCAATTTTTCATTCCGTAAATCACAGTGTATTGCAACGGAATTTTCATGCGGATTATCAATGGTTTTTCTCCTGATAATTCTGTCCAGAGGAATAGTAATTTTCCGGGGTCTCCCGGACCTCTGAAATTCCTGAAAGCCATGGCCATCTTTATATAATTTTTAAATATCGTTTACAATCGATTTTAACGATTGATGACTTAGCCGCAATATCTCAGGAAGATTGGCCTTTTAGCGAAAGACTAATCACTCATTTATGAACAATAACTGTTGAACTTTTCAAATCTGAATTCAAACTATGCTATACACTTTGATTCATTCATAAACACAACAAAAAAACACTTTACGGATAGAAAAAAAAAACTAAAGAATGATAAATGGCCGGAAACTTTTGAGAACATGCGTTTTCTTTTATACTTAATTTGTCAATTAAATTTATTGATATTTACACGTTCTTCGATAAGTAAGTTCCTAACTAATATGTCAATAAAATGTATAAGTATCGCTTTGAGATTCCTCTTCATATGGTAATATATTTAGAAATTAACTGGAAAGTTTTTGCTGGCCGAAAACTGTTGACCGCCACTGTACGTATTAGGAGCATATATTTCAATAACATGTTAAAATAATTAAACAGAAAGTTCAGTGTTATTATTATTATTTATTTTTTTAAGTAATACAGAATGATTGAGAAAATCATCATTACCTTCTTTAATTCCAAATTCCAGAAAATCTTTCTTTTTATCTATTAATAAATATCCCCTCTAAAAAAAATCTGAAGAAAATCTATAGAGTTTTCGCCCAAAATCTGTGGGAAATCCGAAGGTATTTGGGCCCATTGTGCAGATATTTTTAAGAATATCTTTAAAAATTCTTCAGATATTTTAAAGATAAAGCTAAGTCCGTAAATTTTCTTCAAATTTCTGTAGAATTTCTGTAGAAAGTGGCGATTTCTTCAGATAATCTTAAGATTATTTTTAGTGGAGATGTAAAATCAGAAGGAAATTAATTAAAATCCAACTTTTAAAAATATTTCAAACATACACTGTAAAAAAAAATTCAAGAGGTTACTAAAAATTTTTTAGTAAATTTGTATTCCACAGAATTTTTTAGTAACCATTACAAATTTTTTTTGCAGGTGAAACAAGCATTTCTTTTGTAAACTGAACAAACAAATTTTTTGTATAACTAACTTAAAAATTTTTAGTATGAGCCACCAAGCAAATTTTAGTAATAGCCCCAAAATTATTTTTAATAACCATTACGTACGCCCGAAGGGCAGGAGGTTCCTTCGAGCTACATCCAGACTTCCGAAGCGGAAGATTATCGGCAAAACTGCAATAGATGGCAGCACCAAAACATTGCTAACTGCTCCGACAGGATTTTCATAATCCCTTTACTAACGAGTACTTACACTACATACATTCGGGGCGTATTTGGCTGTGGCCAGTATCAAACCCGGGACCTTTCAGTCTGGAGTCCGTTACTATAACCACTATGCTATCAAGGTCACGCCAAGTGAGTTTTAGTAATAGTTATTAAAAATATAAAACTATTAACTCTATTCGTTGCTAACTTTTTTCTAGTAATTCTTACAGATTTTCTTGTAACCGACTAAGATTACTAAAATTTTTTTAGTAATTACAAGGATCACTAAAGTTTTTTTAGTAGATCGACCCTTTTTTTTTTTACAGTGTAAACTAATGATTACACAAGCGTAAACTCAAAAATGAACCAAAACAAAATGCTCTTAAAATTATTCAGCCAATTAGAAGCCATTATTTTCTTCCCTATGCTAATATCGGCAGGATCGGCTAAAATGCCATCTGGATAGCGCTGCTTAGCTTGTTTGGACCTGAAATCTAGAAGCTCAATAGCGCTGCATAGCCAACAAACGGTTAAAATAAATTATTTAAATTCGATATAGCATCACTTTTTTAAAAAATCAAAACAGCAAATAAATAAACTAATAAATATGATGCAAGAAAATCATTTATTTAACATCTCCCTTGACGTATAGTTAATGAGGTCAACGTTCTAATCCTGACTCCGCCAATGAAAAAAAAAAAGTTCTTCTAAAAACTTTCGAAAATTAATCAAGATATGCCGATTTTAAAATAAAAAAAGACAATTCTTGTAAAATGAAAGTTCTTTCTAAAGAGTTTCGAGTTCTTCAACTCACTGTTGGATAAGTATTCACAAGTGTAGTTAAAAAAGGCTTTAATACGACACATGAATTCTCAAGAGAATTTTATTATTAATTGTCTAATAATGTCTGCGATATGTATACTGCAACAAGTGTTTGTTCTCAATTTATATTTTAAATCATTAAATAAGGATGCAATATTTTTAAAATGTGCATTACATATAAATTTTTAGAAAATTTTTTAAAGAAAATATTATAAACTACAATATTACTAACTGATGAAGTATTTTTGAAATTACTAAATTTTATTGTCTTATTTTTAATAGAAAATCGAAAAGCATGTTAAATATTTTGGCTGAGCATTCCATCTCATAAAACATATAAGTTTACAAAACAAAACCTCAATCAGATATAACCTCATGATTTAAAAATATATAAAGTGATAAACTTACTAAAGTATAATTATAAATTACTTTCTTTTTGTGACGCATTCGCAAAATTTCAAGCATAAATATTTTTAAAAGATTATGTTACCTAAAAACAACTATTGCTGTGTAAGACAACTTATTTTTCATTTTTACTTAGCATTCCAAAATGACATATCATTTCTTCATTTTTTTATTATTGAAATAAATTTCTCAAGAAAATGGCATGTATTATACCAATTTGAATGTCACAATTAGATGTGGGATCTATATAGTTCACATGTTTGCTTCGCAGTAGGGGCGGCGGGGGGCAAAATATTCATTTTTTTGATAGATGTAATTTTTCCAATTTTGGAAAAATTACATCTATCAAAAATCATTTATCATTTTTGGAAATTGGAAAAATTACATCTATTATAATTAGTTTACCGATTAAATAATCGTGTTTAAAAATTAATCTAATTCATTTTTTGCTAAAGAGTGTTATTATATAACGTTTCATACTGATGTGCTTTTTTTGAGCACAATCTAAAATTATCTAAATATAATCGCAATTATTCACAAGAATTGAGATTGTTTTTTCTTTTGTCATTTGAATTTTAAAGTACTTAGAAATGTTGACGCCTCAGATTTAAATATTTTGAGAGAATAGATTTGTTTAATTTTTAACGAAAACAGCAAGTTTTAATTTAGATAAATATATAACAGCTCAAATTTAATTAAAAAGTTACTATTTTAAAACACACTTATAGCTTTAGATGCGTTTGTAATTACACATATAGCGGGTGTCCCAAAAATGACTGATGGATTTTAAAATACAATAACTTGCAAACGGTGACAGCTATTTAAAAAATTTTTGCAGGAGGTTTATGTATAATATCAGGAGTTTTTTTTATCGTAATTTTTTATTTTAGTTCGAATTTCAAACAATAGGTGGAGCTGACGGCGATTGATGGCTAGGTGATCAGTGTTGAGTGAAGCGTCGACCTGGCCTTTAATCGCCGTCAGCGCCACCTATTGTTTGAAATTCGAACTAAAATAAAAAATTACGGTAAAAAACTCCTGAAATTATACATAACCCTCATGCAATTTTTTTTAAAATAGCTGCCACCGTTTGCACGTTATTGAATTTTAAAATCCATCAGTCATTTTTGGGACACCCGGTATGTAGCATTTATAGTATTCATTTAGTCCGTCAGTCCGTCCTCATATAACAGAGCAAAAACTAACCAACGGAATCGATTGAAATTTAAAATATATAATTGTTGCATAATTTTGCCGAGTCATTTCAAATTTTATGAAAACTGGATGCAAAGTTTAATTACAGTAAAATCAAAAGCACCATGTTATATTAATGTCAAGGGGAAGAAATAGTTCCAAATGCATTTTAATAACATTTTCGAACATAATAGAATGGATATTCATCAATGAAGTACACGCTAAAAAATATATTCTGCACAATGCGTAGTGCAAAGAATATTTGTTACTTATTTACAGGGTCACACAAAAGTAGTCCATTACATAACGGTATAGGGGGAAATATTGTTTGGGAAATGTTTTAATACAATTATACTATTTCACATTTTATAAAATTGATGTATGTTTCTGAAGTTCACTTCAAGTTATTTCCTGTAAACTAGAAAGCAGATGGTAACTATAGGAACACACAAAAAATTTCGGCCATTGTACTGTATCCGAAGTACGGTTTACTAATACACCAAGATCTGAATAATTTTAAAACTTTGTAATATTACGAACGTACCTCATTTCCTACCCTTGATTTGCCATTTTCAACTTGGCTACTCTGTTCTGCTCTAGAGATAAAAAATTCTGCGAAGCTGACATGAAATGATCGTCGTGGCCGCTCTTATTTAAAAACAGTTTTTATACGAATAATAAGTAAATAATATGTTTAGTAAAAAACAATTTTGTTGTTTTTTATTATGCTTTACAATTATCCAACTTGCACACATTTTTGAAAACATTGAAGTCATTTGGACAGAAACTGAATTTGACATAACATAATTTCGCTATAAACATATTATAATATTATTTGAAGGGTTACCCTTACTAAATAATGTATGTAATATTTCGGTAAATCATATGTTTGACAAACAAATGGGAAAATGCATAAAATTCACACTTTCAATAAATATTTATTGGCAGTGGGCAGTAGTTCATATTACTATTTCTTAAAGATATTTCATATTCAGAATGTCGATGTGATAGAGCAACTTGCTGCTTCACTAACTGCTTTATTTTAATTTGAAAAAAAAAAAACTTTAACCTATTGCAAATGTCGCAGCAGGTACATGGAAAAAAAGCGTATCATGAGAAAATGTTTAAAAGATGTTGTTTTAACACCACTGTTAGGAATTTATAAATTAATATCTCATTTTATTTTCACAGCAATTGCAAATTTGCCATTGCGATATTTATTTTATTTATTAAACGCGACCTGTTGCTATGGCAGCGAAGCTGTTTTTTATTTACTTTTCATTTACATTTTTTTTCCATACAATTTTAAATTAAAAAAATAATAAATGGCCGCCATTTTGAAACAAAATGGCGGAAGATATAGATGAAACAATAAGTGTTCTTTAATTGTTGTTTTACGTTCTAACACATAAAAGAAAAATATTTTTAACTTTAAAATTTTTCGCATTAAATTTTAAATTTTAAATTTTTTCAAAAAATTTAAATGGCCGACATTTTGAAACAAGATGTCGGATAATGCTGGCCAACGAAGTCGGTCGAGACATTTGTATGTACTATATATATATATACCAAGTTTCATTCAAATCGGTTCATAAATACGATAGTTACAGAAAAATCAGATCGTTCCAAAATGTCAGCCATAATAGAAATTCAAAGTGCTATAACTCAGTCATTTTTTAAGATATAGATAAAATAAAAAGTGTTCTGGAAGCTTTGTTTTAAGTTCTAACATCATGACAAAAATCAGATCGTTTCAAAATGTCAGCCATAATAGAAATTCAAAGTGCTATAACTCAGTCATTTTTTAAGATGTAGATGAAATAAAAAGTGTCCTGGAATCTTTAAAAGAAAAATATTTTTCGCATTAAATTTTAAATTTTAAAATTTTCAAAAAATTTTAATGGCCGCCATTTTGAAACAGATGGCGTATGATGCTGGCCAAAGAACTCGGCCGAGATATTTGTATGTACTATGTATATAACAAGTTTCATTCAACTCGGTTCATAAATACGAAAGTTACAGCATGACAAAAATCCCATATATATATATGTCAACATTTGAACGGAGGGAGGTTTTGGGGTCTGGGGGTCATGATCGGTGAAAATATACCAAAATTTTCCGGAAGTGCTTTCCTCCGGACGGCTGCAAAAAGTAGCTTTTTACTTTTAGGTAGCTTTCATTACAAAAAAGTAAAAAGCTACCTATTGCAGCCGTCCGGAGGAAAGCACTTCCGGAAAATTTTGGTATATTTTCACCGATCATGACCCCCAGATCCCAAAACCACCCTCCGTTCAAATGTTGACATATATATCTGATATTTGTCATGCGATAACTAACGTATTTATGAACCGATTTGAATGAAACTTGGTATGTACATAGTACATACAAATGTCTTGACCGAGTTCGTTGGCCAGCATCATCCACCATTTTGTTTCAAAATGGACGCCATTTTAAATTTTTTTAAAAATTTAAAATTTAAAATTAAATGCGAAAAAATTAAAAGTTGAACAATATTTTTCTTTTACGTGTTAGAACTTAAAACAAAGATTCCAGAACACTTTTTGTTTTGTCTATATCTTAAAAAATGATTGAGTTATAGCACTTTGAATTTTTCTTATGTCTGACATTTTGAAACGATCTGATTTTTGCCACGCATTAACACGCGCATTTATGAACCGATTTCAATGAAACTTGGTATGTACATAGTACATACAAATGTCTCGACCGAGTTCGTTGGCCAGCATCATCCGCCATTTTGTTTTAAAATGGACGCCATTTTAAATTTTTAAAAAAATTTAAAATGTAAAATTAAATGCGAAAAAATCAAAATTTGAAAAATATTTTTTTTACATGTTAGAACTTAAAACAACGATTCCAGAACACTTTTTATTTTGTCTATATATTACAAAATGATTGAGTTATAGCACTTTGAATTTTTCTTATGGCTGACATTTTGAAACGATCTGATTTTGTCACGTGATAACACGCGTATTTATGAACCGATTTCAATGAAACTTGGTATGTACATAGTAAATACAAATGTCTCGACCGAGTTCGTTGGCCATCATCATCCACCATTTTGTTTCAAAATGGTGGCCATTTTAAATTTTTTTAAAAATTTAAAATTTAAAATTAAATGCGAAAAAATTAAAAGTTGAAAAATATTTTTTTACGTGTTAAAACTTAAAACAATGATTCCAGAACACTTTTTGTTTTGTCTATAAATTTAAAAAAATGATTGAGTTATAGCACTTTGAATTTTGCTTATGGCTGACATTTTTTGAAACGGTCTGATCTGAACAATCCATCATGTTGCTTTAAAATGGCATACACTTTATGATATTGCGGAATTTGGTGACTCTCTAAATCGCTTAAAATATAACCAGGTTGATTAAAAGATGACTAATTTCTAAAAATTCCTATTAATATTCAGTCTTGACAAAAACTAGTATTCAATTTTATAAAATCACTAATTTTGTAAGATTATTTCCACTAATTTGAGCTTAGTATTTTTGAAGAATGTAACTTACTTTAAAATAAATAAATAAATGTATAAATATATGAAAGCTACCTCTTCCTCCCGGCATTGCCGGAAGGACTTTTTGTAATGAAAGCTACGTAACAATGTATTGACACTTTGTAAATTGTATAATAATCAGAAAACCTTTCACAAGGACTTAGACTATACACAATGTAATCCCCCCTCTACCTTAGATGATATGACAGTTAATATACTGATATAATGAAAAATTCGCAATTTTTTTCTCAGGTTTGTCATGTATACCAGTGTAAATATCAAACTATTTAATATATTATCAGGAGTGTAGTCATATCCCTGAAAAGATATTTCTAAAAAAACTACAGAAAGTTTCATGGCATTTCGTGCAATTTTTCTAGAATGTTTTGCATACAGTAAAAATCTGAGAAAAACGTTTCAAAAGCTGTAGCAGGTGTATTTTTAAACTCCTGTATCTTGGCTTCTATTTCAGATACAGACAAAATCTAAGCAGATTTCGATAAATGAAAGATTCAATTTTAATTTTACTGCAAAAAATCGATATTTCAATCGAAAATTATATTTTAAAGTTGTTCGAATACCTTAAACAAGCATTCATTATATAAAAACTAAAGCTTACATGTAAATTGCAACTTTTGTTAAAATGCTATTTTTTTTCTGATAATCCATTAAGAGGCACGATACAACGCCCCCAGTCAGAAAATATGCTGCAGATTACTAACAATAAAAAAGGCTTAAAGTCTGCGATTTTTTTCCAAACATTCAATTTTAGCATTAAATTTGTTATGCTAAGTTCAGACATTAGAAAGTTAAAGATAATGTATGAACTATTAAAATTAAATTTTAATATTATATTATATTAATTATTTTTTATTGTAAATTGGTACGTTTAGGTGGTTGTCTCATAATTGTAATTTCACGTATATAATGGTATTCGTCAAAGTTTTCCTCGATATTTAATATTAACACTTGATTCTATACACGTTCTTTAATTTCATTCATAGAAATATCTGGAATTACATCTCATATCTCAGTTGCATAATTGTATATGTAATACGCTTAAATTTTATTAAATTCAAACAGATTAATAATTGTAATTCAATAAACTCCAGAAAATCTCTTATCGTTCTACTCAAATCTTATTACACTTTAACTATAATTAACGAGCGAAGTTGAGTTCAATGTCTTTTTAATAAAATTTTCAAAATGTCATCTTCCTTTAATTGCATTTGATTATGTGATACTTTAGAAATAATTTTAAATCTGGTAAACACTATATCTCCTAATTGCGGTTAGGGAGGCAAAGGTATAATCTGACGATTTTGCAATTATTAAATTGTCTTTTATAATAAAATCCATTCGAAAGAGTGATAACTAGCTCTTTGATTAAAATGAAGTAGCGGTCATTTACAGAATGCAACATAATGAGTAGTTTTCGAAGAAATAAAATAAATGAAAAATATTGATTAATGCCGGTTTTTTTTTTTTTTGAATAAAAGATACGTGATCTGTTTTATTAAGTTCTTATTTATTTAACTGTAGACTGGAGAACTAAAAAAAGAAGTGGATTTATTTCATGAAATATTTTTTCCATTGAAAACTTGTTTTTGTCAGAATAAGATTTATGGAAATTGAAGATAATTAAGAGAGTGTTTTAAAGTTAAATAAAATTTAATTAGACATTTTACCCACTTATTTCGCGATACAAACATTAAAATCATATTTGTATGAAGTAGTATAATAACTGAACATTAACTAATTAAACATAACTAATAACTAACTAAACAATACATACATAATTCGTTCTAAAGGATAATCGTTATAATTTTCCAATTTAACTTGAAATGATAAAATGAAAATTAAATCTTGATTTTTTGTTTACTTACTTAGCCTAATAAGTTAATTTTTTAACATAAATAAAAATATTTATGTTTTTCTATTTTACGTGCAATTTCTTTTACATTGAGAATTGTTTTGAGTCTTTCTTATTTGTATATGTGCCTAAAATAACGATAAGCTTGTTTTCCTTGAGAAAAAGTTTTCAGAAAATAACTTGTTTCAACTGCAAAATAATTATAGAATTTGAAAATAATTAAATGATTTTCTTACAAAATAAAAATAAAAATACCGATATACATATTTTTGTTATTTTTTTTTTTAATCACTAACAACTCAAATCGGTCGACATTAAAAATGAACATAAGCATAAGCATAAGCGTACACGATTTGTTTTCAAAATTATACCATTCATGTTACATAAACTGTAAGAGGTGATACACCACATTACAACAGTTTCTCTTTCATCATGTAGCATACAATATTGTATCCCATATATATCATAAATATACAGGGTGTCTCAATCCAATCTTAAGAGGAATCTATGTTCACATTGTTAACAATAATGAATATATTCTATTGAAATGCTTTCAAATTAAAGTAATTGCATAACATGTAAAGGACAATAGAACCCATTAAAAAAGGATTTTTTGTTTGCAGCATGCAAGGTTGTATTCCATATATTCAATAAAAATACACTTCAGTCTAAACACAGATTGTTTTCCCTAATATAAAAAATAATGAACAAATTCTAGGGAAATGTTTCCAAAATATAGTAATTAATTAAAGTGTAATAGTTGATAGAACATTCTATAATAGTCTTTTTTAACAGAAGTATACAAGGTTGCTTTCGATATATTCAATAAGATACACTGTAAAAAAGTGTCCTGAATTTTACAGGTGTTATTCTTTGAATTTTAACTTTTTTAATCGAGAAATTCCGTTTTAGAAAAAATCTTAGTTTTCCAGGAATTCCAGGAAGTTTTTCATTTTTTGTTGACTTGATAACTGAGCGTTTCCGTTTGTGGCAACAGACGCACCAAAAACAGAACACCTCCGGCGACAGCCATGTTGATTTTATGTTATCGAATGTTTAAGCTATGTTTAGAAAAGATTTCTGCGATCATCTTAGCTGATGCTGACATTTTGATGCAGCATATATCTTAAAACTACACGAATAATAAAACGTTGTTTCGATTTCGTCATCTTTTTTACCTGGATTCTTTCGTTACGTTTGTAACAAAAGGTAAGTTATTCAGATTCAATTTGTAATTATTTTTTTTAATGAAAATTGTACTTATTTTAAATGAGTGTTAGATATTCTGATCTTGTTATGTTTATTTCTAATATTGCACGTTATGCTTACATGCAGGGTTTGGTTCAAGCCGTCAAAAAAAATTTTGACGTGATATAAGTTTAAATTACGTTTAAAGTGATTTTAACCATCAAAAACATCAATATGTATTTTTTTAAATATGCTCAGAAAAACAACAACTAAAGAAAAAATGTTGTTAGTATAGCAAGATGCAACATTGCTTCTATTTAATGAGAATGCATTTTATTTTTGGAATTTACTTTACTGTAATCAATAATTAAATTATCTATATTTTTCTTTTTTTATGTCTTTCTTTTTTTTCTTATATATATGAGAGAGGTGGGAGGAGCGGGACTGACTTTTTGTAATGAACCATTTTAAGAAATGAAATCAATCACGGTATCACAAAAATAAGTTATATGCGTATACAGTCTTTAACAGAAATATTCTCTGGAGCACAAATAATCTCTTTTTGAGAGGCGGAGGACAGATCCAAATAAATAAATAAAAATACAATTTATTTGTTATTGAGAAAAGAATTTAGTGATGGGTTACCACAAAATCAAATTAAAATGCTAGGAGCTTTTGAAAAAATTAATTTAAAGTACCATATGTAGATTACACAATATGTAGATAAGATTTTTTAAGTTATATGGTTTTCTAATTTAACTTGTTTTGCATGTACTTGATTTATATAAAACACTTAAACAATATTTTCTTTGCAGAATGTCCCCCCCCCCCTTTAATTCAATAGAAACACAGAACAATGAAAATGACATTTATTTTACAACTGGGAAAGGAATGAATAAATGTTAGGATTTGAAAAGAATGTTATGATAAAATTATAAAATATAAAATTGTAATTCTTTTATCAGAAGATTAATTTTGTTAGTGACTAACAATCATTTCTTACTGATGATGTTATTTTATATATAGAATACAGCTTTACCTACACCCCTGTTAGGAATAAATGACTAATTTATCATATCAGTAAGGGAAAAAAATGTTTAGATTGATTTGAAAGATGATCCAAAAATGAAAGTATCCTAATGTTTTCGTTCTTTGACAAAAAAAGTTCTTTTTTTATGAGTCTGGAGCACATGTGAACAGTTCACATAAATATAGCTTACACTAAATTACAAAATGAAAATAAGTAGATTGGGGGGAGGGAGAGGGGAATCAGATGATTGATTTATTGTTAAAATAAAAAAAAGAATACAGCTTTTAATTTTTGCTTAGTGGTTTGTGTTTTGGGGAAATTTTAGACAGGGGCATTTAGATAGTAGGGTAGATGTGCCAGTAATGGACCCCCTTAAGGAATTTCGATAAAAAATAATTTTTTATTAATAGTTATAATTATTGTATTCCAATTTTTTTCATATTATATTAATCTTTCAACAATATTTAACTAATGCCATAGTTATATTTCCCAATAAAAATAAAAATTTAATTTTAAATAATAGAAATGTGTTTCAACACCCAAAAGCCCAGTAATGGACCAACTATGTTCCAGTAATGGACCGCCTATATTCCAGTAATGGGCCACCTTATAAAAAAATAACAGATAATGGTTTTTTCAATTAATTTTGCTCCAGAACTTAATGAAAGCATACTAATAAAACAAAATATTAAAACTTAAGTTAGAAATTCATTACATTAAAGGATTTACAATGAAAAACAAAATATTTAAATTTAAGTTATGAATTTATTATAATCAAGGATTTATAATGTGGATATAAAACAAAATATTAATGATATTATTAACTGTTTATTACATTAAAGGATTTATATTGAAAAGATATAAAACAAACTATTTAAATTTAAAGGATTTATAAGATAAAGACAATGTTTTACTGAAATCAAGTTTAGATAAAATAAGGCATTAAAAAAAGTCTCCAGTCTTCATTCATATCATTATATAAATGATGTGCTGTGCAAATATGAAATATAAATAACAAATCTTCAATTTTATCATCCCTTTCCGATAGTCCAAATTATTCAATATGGAATTTTAGAATGCATTTAAAATAATAAATGTTCTTGCACTATCCAACCATTTTCAGACAATCATATAGCCCTTCAATTTGGCACAGATTGATTCCACAATTTCGCATTAGAGATGCTTATATGGATATATTATCATCAATGGAACAATCTCACTATTTGCTGAAAAACATCCCATAACAGTGATTTGTTCTTTTTCGTTATTCGGAACTACATAATACGCATCTTTAACTGATTTTGGTCCCAAAAATTTCCCTGTTTTAAGAGCACAAAAGAAACCCAGTTTTAACTCCATTGAAAATTCTCTCTGTATGCTTTAGAATTCGGAAGAAAATATTAATAATATCTTCTTCAAAATATGATTTTACATTTCTGAACCAACTTAAAACAACTTCATTTATAACGGCACATCTAGATTTTGTCAAATGTTCTGCTTGTTTTTTGTACCAATTTTGGATGACTTTTTAAAAACAACTATTTATAAAGAAATTGTCTTTATTAAATTCTAATAGGAAAATTTAAGTATTAAATTTAAGTATTAAATTTGATTATTTAGCTTTTTAGTTAAATCAAAATATTTTATCTGTACTGAAATTACACTTTTTGTATTGGTCACTTGGGTGGTCCATTACTGGAAAATCACGAATAAAAGCAATCCAGTAATGGACCACCCCTCCTAAAAATCTTAAAAATAAATACAATTTTGTAATTGGCCATTGGTATATTAAATTCAATGTTTTATATTGCTAACCAAACAAAAACATTCAATTTTTACGAAAAAGTAAAAAAGATATAAACTAAGTAAGCAAAGTCAGCTCTTAGCATGTTCATTAAGATTTTCAGTGAAAAACAGAAAAACTGCGAAACTTTATTTTCTGCTTCCTAATTGTTTTGACGAAAATTGTAAAAAAATAATCCAGCTTATAAAGCATGCAAGGTGGAGTTCAGGAAAAAATAAAAAAAGCTTAACTATTATTTATTATTTTCTTATAAATCAAAAAGTGCGAGGTGGCCCATTACTGGAAGGTGGTCCATTACTGGCACATCTACCCTAGTTATAAAAAATCTGACGAAATACGAAAGGTTCTCACTCATGTATTTGTCTTATTTACTTCTAAATTAATGATAAAGAAGGGTTTTAAATGATTGTTGAAAAAATCTCGATTATAATCTCTCCCCTAAATTTAACTTTTTTTGCTTTTGAAAGAGAGAGGAGAAGGAGGGGGGAGAAAATGCTAATAATTGGCATTTTATGGTAGTTATTAGTTTTAAAATGTTACTTTCTTAAGATATTACTGATATCTATCTCCATTAAAGCATGTTATACATAGCTATTTTAGAGACAAAAGTAAGCCATCATTTCAGGGTTGGAAAAATTAAATAGAACAATTAGCAAAGTTGTTTAACGCAATACTTTTTGTATTAACAATGCATAAAGAATAATATAGTAAACCGTTTATTAAAATTTGTATAATATTATAACATTTTAGAAAACATTAAATTTATTTAAATTACACTTGAAAGTAAACGAGATTGTTGCTCTTTATGTACCTGTTGACAGATGTTTTTGTGGAAGTTTCAATATAAAATCAAATATTCTACGACAGTCTTCTATTGCAGGTAAATTATAGATATAGAAGCTGACATTATTTCTCATGAAGTTAACTAAAGGAACAGAATCACATAATTGTTATTAGGGCACTTAATGAACTGTTCATATCTGCCAGAAGTAGTCTGTTCACAAGTGCCCCCACATGGTCACTTCAGTTAAAGTGACAAATCATTAACAGTTCTTCATTTTTGAAGATTTTTTCTACAAAAAATATTTATTAGTATTCATAGTATATATTAAAACACTAACATTCAAATGAAAGGATAAATAGTTGTTTGCTTAGCAAGTTGGAACTGAGATTTTACTTTTGAGATCTATAAACAAGGTTTTGGCTGCCGAGGACAAATAAAATGTCAAAGAGCCTCAAAAATATTTTACCATATGTCTACAAGTACTGTCATCATTGGTATTTTATTTCAACTAAAAAATCATATAATTACTAGTGAAAAAATGCGATGTTCACATGTGCCCCATTCTTCCCTGCATGTTTAAAGTTTAACACAAGTATGAAATAGTCTCTCATGTATATTTTCTTAATTGGATTATCATTAACAATTTTTACCAGCCATGAAGCATGAAATGTTAGTGATAATTTTATTGAGAATTTGTTTTACTTAACTCTTTCATATCTTTATTTACTTGTAATATTTTTGTTTTTATAATAGTAGACTATAAATTTAATATGCAGATAGCAAGTTTAATCTTTAACTGACGTATCAGAAATTGCAACGCAACTAGTGTGAAGCGGTTTGTGTGACTGCAAGTTCGAAAGATGAATAAAATCAATAATAAACTCATACGATGGTGTTTTTGTACTAAACATTTTGTACAAGACATTATATTGTAATTAACATTCACCTATTTAAAAGTCTCCGGTGATAGTATTAAAGTTCCAAATGAAATGAAATTTAATCAGTATTTGTAGTTAAATTGAAAAATTGAAAGTTAAACTATAACAATTAAAAAAGCAGTGGTCTGTGAAATCAGTAATATTAGTTAAATGTTCATGAAAAGTGGGACACGTCTTTTATGCTTTATATGAAAAACTTTTTTCTCTCCCTAAACGAAAAATCATTTTTCCTAATTTTTGCAGAAGCACTAAAACTTTTTTCTTAAACAGCTTAAGTTTATTGAATTTTTAAAAACTATCTTTTAAACAATGTTATAATCAACATACTCCAGTTTTTTTCTATATTAATCTACAAACTTAGCCAATCCATGTCTCCTTTTCCATTAATACATCAAATAATCACACATATCCAGAAATACATCAAAATTATAGTAATGGAACAAAACACCCCATGAAAAGTACTACCGAATTGTGTTTTTATTGTATTTATTACCAGAATTTTAAAAGTATACTACTAAAGTTATTTTCAAATAAATTTAACAGGACTCGTTCATTTTAATCAGTTTGATTTAAATCACGATATAAATAAATTAAAAAATCATTTATTTAAATCAGTTTTCCCCAGACATTAGTTTTAAATAAATTTGCGATGAAAATAAACATATTACATTAATACATACTATGATAGTGCATTAATATAGTTTAATTTTACGTCACAGATAATAAAAAAACTTTTAAGAAGATAAAACTTAACATTTGTCAAAAAGTAAAATACTATGTAAGTAACGAAAAGTGTTTTAGAGTTCGATTTGAATCACGATTATAAAATTTTGCCAACGTAAAGAAATCTAAGCAGAAATATATTAAATATTGTAATTACTCATTAATATTTAGAGAAACTTCTGCAAGTTGAAGTAAAATAGAACTATGTGAACATCGCATTTTTTCACTAATTATTATATGATTTTTTAGTTGAAAAAAATGTTAATGATAACAACACCTGTAGACATATGGTAAAAAGAAGAAAAAATTGAAGCTTTTTGACATTTTGTTTAGCCTCGGTAGGCAAAACACCGTTTATAGATCTCAAAAGTAAAATTTTAGTTCCCACTTGGTAAGCTAATAATTTTATTTATTCTATCATTAGAATTTTAGTGTTTTAACATATACTATGAATACCAATAAATATTTGTTTAATACAAAAAAGTCTTCAAAAATTGAAAAATGTTAATGATTTGTCATTTTAGCTGTATTGGACAAGTGGAGCATTTATGAAATAATTTGTTGGGGGCAAATATGAACAATTCATATGAGCCCCAATAGTCATTCTTAGATTCTGATCGTTTCAGTTAACTTTATGAGAAATGATGTCAGCTTCTATAAGTTTCCTGCAATAGAAGACTGTTTGTCATAGAACATTTGATTTTGTATTCAAACTTCCACAAAAACATCTGTCGATAGATACATAAAGAGCAACAATCTCGTTTAATTTTAATTTAAAATAATTAATAAACTTAAATAATGTTATACTACATTTTAATAAACGGTGTTTTATGCATTGTTAATACAAAAGGTTTCGCGTTAAACAGTTTAGCAAATATTTCTATTTATTTTTTTCCAAACTTGAAATGATAGCTTACTTTTCTCTAAAAAAGTTATATTAGCTGATAGTTATATTAGATGCTTTAAACGGCGATAGATATCAGTAATATCTTAATAAAGTAAAATTTTTAAACTAATAACTATCATAAAATTACGATTTTATGCCCCCTTCTCTCTTTCAAAAGTAAAAGAAGTTAAATTTAGGAAAGATATTATAATCGAGTTTTTTTTAACAATCATTAAAAATCCTTCTTTATCATTAATTTAGAAGTAAATAAGGCAAATACATGGAAGGGAATCTTTCATGTTTTGTTAGATTTCTGATGAGAATTATCTAAATACCCCCCCCCCCCCCAAAAAAAAAAAAACAGAAACACAAACCCCAAAGCAAAATTTAAAAGTTTTATATTTTCTTTTTCAAATTTACTTCTTTAACTTTTCTTTTTATTTTAACAATTAAACCAATCATCTAATCCTCCCTCTCTTTCATAAATCTACTTATTTCAATTTCATAATGCAGTACTTAAACATATCACCTAGAAACTAGCGAAATTTATAGATATTTTTTCGTTATAAATTCTCTTTTTTCGTCACCCCAATAGTAGGACAGTTGTGAAGCAACTATTTTTTTATTTATAAAACTATCAAAAGAAAGAAACTATAAAAACGATTTTTAAAAAATTACCATATACGAAATTGCTCTGTTTAATATATTGAGTAGTTTTTGTTTATAGAAATTAATCCATTTATGAGAAAAAGCTATATTTATGTGTACTGTTCACACGTACCCCAGTCTCCCCCATAGCTTTGTGTGTTCTACTTTAGTGATGCCTAATATATTTAAGGTTGAAGAAAATCTGAACCATTCAGTATTTTTTTTAAATCAGATTTTGTGGATTACAACCCTTTATAATGGTGGAAGTTAATGTATTTGTTATAGTTCTCTGGATCGATGCTAAAGGGAGGGAGACAGAGAGGACACGTTCCCCGGACACCATAACGAAAGGGCAGCAGTAGAAGTAGACGCCCATCCTGGGAACCAGCTTTCGGCTTATGGCCAGGATGAATTTCTGAGCCGAAGAGGGAGGGGAGAGAACGAAAAGGCATCAAATATTTTTTTCTTTGGTATCGATCGTTCTCATGTCTGTTTAAAAACCATGATATTGTTAAAATTATCCTATGTAAAGCGATAAATTGCTGTAAGTTATCTTAGAACTTTTTTTCTCGTATTTCCTGCAACATTTTTATACAAAAAAGTATTTTAAAACAAAAGGAAAGTGTGGTATTTTTTATAATATACCATTTTACATCTTTTAACTTTATAAGTGTCTTTTATTACTAAAGTTTCTATTTTCATTTTCCAGAATCTTTGCCACTATTAACCCAAATAAAGGTATCAAAGCACCTAGGATGAAAGGAAGAAGAATTAATAAGATTACCAAGCCAATTATATAGTTAGTAAATGGACTTAGAGATTTTGAAAGTCATTTTAATTTGGGATGCAACAAACGATAATTTTATTGTTTTATTTAGTGTTCTGATTTTTTGCATATTTATTCCTCTTAATTTTTTAACCCAATTTTTCTCGTCTTATTTATTGTCACTGTGTTTATTAGAACTATTTGATGTGATAGAAGTTATCAGCAATCATATATGATTGCTTTTTAAAACTTCATGATTGTTTCTCTGAATATATTTTCAATTTTCACTCTCAAATGCAAACTATTATACAAAGAATTATATTTTTTAGAATGAATGAATTATAGCATTACACTGAAAACTGTAGATTTCTTTTTTAATGTGATCATCATGTATTATTTTAATTTGTTAATATTTTATATATTAATAAAGAATTATTAATGAATACTTTTGAAGTTTCTGACTTTTTTTTTTTTACTTCCTGATTTTTATGGTTTAAAACTTGACAACACAGCAAAGAAAATTCTTGTATCCAGTTCAATACATTATATATAAACACAAAAAAAAAACAGTTAACATATTTAAAACTTTTGGTAGCAAGTAATTGTAATTCTGCAGAGTTGATTTTACACCAGAAATCACCAGGAATGTCAGAATGTGTGAAAATGGAAAACAGTTGATATATATGCACATTTTTTTCTCCAATTTAAATATTGCCAAAAAAGTAAAATAGTTAGTTTTTGAGTAAATATGTACATAAATACAATCTGTAATGTCTATTTTATCTTTAAAATTAAACCAAAGAACATCTATAGTAAAATTGATATTGCATTCTTTTTTCTCTGCATTTTAATTTTAACACATCCAGTTTATCAAAATATTTTGAAAACTAAAACAAAAGGTTTTCCTTAAGAAAAGCAAACAGAAAGAGTTAGTTACAAATAATTACTGACATAAATTATCTGTAATCTATTATAGGTCAATAAGTTTTGATCAATAAGGAGAAATGTCAAAATGCCAGTTTGTAATATGAAAAATTCTTTGGAAAATTTATTCAGAGTATATATTCAGAGTAAGTTTATTCAGAGTATATTTCGAAGCTTTTAGATAATGCGATGCAGTTTTCAAGTTAATTTAAAATATTTGGTAAAACTTGGTAATGCTGTCGGCAAAAAATTTAATGCCAAAATTAAATGCCAATAACACTAGTTTACAGTACATCTGTTGCCGAAAAAATTTTAGCTGTTGCTGACTACATATGATATGCTATTTTCAAAAATATAATTAGAATATTTCAATCAGCTCTAGTTTCTGAGTTTCAGCTATGTAGGTATTAAAAAGAAAAAACACGTATTTACTAAGAAAAACCTTACTAAAAAAAGAATTAATCATTGAGTTTGAAAAAACTTTGTTTTAAAGCTCTTCTCTGGTGTGTAGGCTTTGGAAAATGACATATCAGAGACCAACAATAGTCAGACATCATATTCGTATCCCAAAAACCCTGATAGAGCTCTTCCATGACACGTAAGTCCTGATTCATACGATCTCCCTGCTCTTCGCTCATATCTCCTAATTTTTCCGGAAACCTGACCAGGTGACTATGGAGGAAGTGGAGTTTTATGCTCATATTGCACCCCATATTTTTTAATTGTAGAAGTAAGGTCTTCAACAAGTTCAATATAATTTTTAGATTTTTATTTCCGATAAAACCTAATTTTAGTAACTGAGAAAGCAATTTTTTTTTTTTTAGTCTTGATGCTAACAATTCTGAAGCTTGTTTAGAAAGATTAATCTCTTACAAGATCATCTAACTCATTTTGAGAAAAGCATTTTGACTCATTTGACATACCTTCAAAATCAGCATCATTTTTGTGATGAGCTTGGTCCTTCAATGTCTTGTTCTAATGGTTCAGATATATTTTTAGCCTCTGAAGAGTCAGGTGAACGCTGCAGTGGACGTTGAACACAATTAGTACTTGGGTACTGCCATTTAGCACGATTTTTAGTGTTTAAACCGTTTACTTTCAGGCTACAAGAACAACAGTCTTCGAGATGGTTTCGTGGTTTTCGCCAAATAGTCCGTGTTCCTGGCACTTCTTTTACCACTTTTGCGTATCTTAAATATTCCACACACGATTTACAAACACAATTGGGTGGCCAAGACTTCTCATTTTTATCCAAGAGCATCCCAAAATACTCAAAATAGATATTTTCCCCCAACTCTGATATAACTTTTCTACAATTGTTAAACACGTATTCTCCGCATATATAACAATAATGATCTGGATTGTTTAAACAACGTTTTTTTTAACTATTCATGACGCAAAAACTTGAGAAATTAATTTTAATACAGTAAAATACGCCTGTTATCAATTAATATACATGCTTAAACGATAAAAATCAAAAACAAATTAACTCGAGCTGCTCAAAAAATTTTCCTGTTACGTTTGACAAAAACAAGTCATAAGTGAACATTATCAACCGTAGAATTCGCAGCAACAGACAAAAAGTTTAATTTTGTAAACTAGTGCAATGGATTGCCGTAAATTTCGCATTCACTTGCATTGAACTCAATTCACGTATTTGTTCCGTCGTCAAGGGATTTTTGATTCGACATTTTTTTTATTTATGTTCTACTAATTTATTTCTACTCTTGTTATATATATTAAAAAATTTCATCAATTTGAATAATAGTTGGACGATTCGTATAATTTGGCGAAATTGGTCGACGGGATAACCAAGGAGTACAAAATTTTTAAGCAAATTGCAGAAAAAAGCATTTTTAAGAATTCTTTTCTAAATTATTTTTGGTTCTCTATCAGC
The DNA here is from genome assembly GCA_964019185.1 of Maratus speculifer. Lineage (NCBI taxonomy): Eukaryota > Metazoa > Arthropoda > Arachnida > Araneae > Salticidae > Maratus > Maratus speculifer. The sequence continues at coordinate 408,636,460 of OZ025294.1, forward strand.
AATGGGCCTAAGGCTGACCTTTTCAGAAATCAGGCCCTGTACAATGTAAATATACAAGGCCTGATTATTATAATTTATATTGTTTGATGTATTTTCTTAATACTTTAACACATGCAGTCATTATTTTTAAAATACTTCAACAACTTAAAAAAAAAAGAAAAGAAAAATACACCGAAAAAATTAGTCACAAAAAATATTTACCGACATAAATACGAAACTAATTATATGCCAATAAGTTTTGATCAGTAAGATAAAATTTAAAAATATAAATTAGTACAACGGAAAGTAATCTTGCGTTAATTTGAAATTTCTTTCTGAAATGGAAAATTTTAGTCTGAAAAACAATATTCTGTTTTTAAACCATAGCGTTTCAGTTTCCGAGTTGTAGTATTTCAGTTTCCCAATTGGAGTACTTCAGTTTCCCAGTTGGAGTACTTCAGTTTCGAAAACGGAACTGCTCCAGTTTCAAAAGCGGAAACGCTCCAGTTTCGAAACGGAAACTCTTCGGTTTCGAAAACGAAGACGCTCCAGTTTCGAAAACGGAGACGCTCCAGTTTCAAAAACGAAAATGCTCTCGTTTCGAGAACGGAAACTCTCCAGTTTCGAAAACGGAAACTCTCCAGTTTCGAAAACAGAAACTCTCCAGTTTCGAAAAAGGAAACTCTCCAGTTTCGAAAACGGAAACGCTCCAGTTTCGAAAACGGAGACGCTCCAGTTTCGAAAACGGACAATATCCAGTCTCAAACGGAACACTTCAGTCTTGGAAACGGAAAAGTAATGAAAAAGAATTTCTATGATTTAACAGATCAGATACGGCAACTCTACTGCCAGTACCTTTTCCGTTTTTTTACTGGAGTTTAAGTTTACAGTGTATACAGTGTCTCATAAATTTCTGAATAAGGATTTTCGTTCATAATATATGCAAAAATGAATATAGTATAGTGTAAAATTTTCATATTATAGAAAATACATAATTCAAAAGAAGTGATCGAACAAATTACGTCACTCTTTTTGCCTCCAGTGAACAAAGCAGCATAGAAGGCGGTGTGCTGAATTCCAAACTGCATAAATGTGAGGTTTTAACCATGCATCTTGATGATGGATTATTCATTAGAAAACATATCGTTCATTTTATCTAGTGTGTGTGAAAAAATCGATTTAATGTAAAATGCATTTCAAGAACACATTGACAATATGCGACCAAGTATGTGTTTTTTAGTGCGATGTTCTTTAAGCCATCACTTATTTACACACAAAATATTTCTGGCAATGCTGGATAAAGTACTAGTACAGTGCAGCGTCCTGCAAAGCAAATATGTCCAGTGATTTAATCGGAAAGAAAACAGAGGGTATACGCCCTAAGCAGAAGATATAGCAGAAGGTATGCTCAGTGCAGACGGTACACCCTAAAATATCCATATTATAGATTTTTGGAGAAACATAGGGTATACGCGGTCTTTAAAATAATCCAGAAGGCATACTGTGTATGACCGCGATATCGTACATACCTGAATTTGTCTGGTCATAGAATATATTAGGTATAGATTGGTAGACTTTTATAATTCCAGTTTTGTGTTTTAATTCTTGTTTAAAAACAGGATCATCCTTTACGGGGAAAAAACGTGATGTGACGATGTATTTTTCATACTTGTGATCAAAAATGTATAGACTGTTCAGTCTGAAATGAAGAAACAAGCATGTATTTAAAAACATAAGGGAGCATTTGACATGCAAATAGTCAAGAAATTGAATGCACACAGTTCAGGATTTTTACTTTAATTGTGTCTCCGGATTGTATTCATTCACGTTCGTCAAAAACAGCAATAATGATTAATGATCAATGTGCGAATATCGAATTCCCGTGGTCTTTTCAGAAATCTTAAACAAAAGCATTGCACGTGTTGCAGCTGGTGTACGACAATTAAGCTGTGTGTTATGAGAAAGTGATCAAAGAATTCCGTTTGAAGAATACGTTGAAGGTTTAGGAAGCTGCAATGGGCACAGTGAAGAAAATTTCATACTAATGTTTCCAAGAACGTTATCTGAAACTACACAGACGCTTTTGGTTAGAAATGAATAACTATTAAAGGGAGATCTTGGAGCTTGTATGCGAGAAATGTCAATACATTAAGGGTGTTGTTAAAGGGCATTATTGTAACATACGTATTAATTAATTTTTGTTCCGACATGCGTGAAAGTATCAAGATTTATTATTATTATTATTATTATTATTATTATTATTATTATTATTATTATTATTATTATTATTATTTACAAACACAAGAGATATTATAAAATAAGACTTTGAAGTCGGTGTTTTGAACCGCTTTTCACGAAGGGAGCAGAAAAATCAGTCTTACAAATGAAAGAAATGGCGTGATCATGTGATCGAAATCACTTATAAATTGATAGATTATTTAATATCATAAAATTGAAAACGATTTTCGATTTGAGATAGGGTTCATAATCAGGCCTTTCAATTTTATATCTTATATTCTTGGCCTTCCAATTTTATATCCAATTTTTATGTTGAAAAATGAATTCTTAATTGTGTCAAAACATTTTGCGCTTGTTGGGCACAGAAGTTAGGAACAGCCTTAAATGTATTACAAAAGCCAGTCTTTTCGTAGTTGACTTCAAAGTTGCTGCTAGACGTTCTCCATTCTGTGTTCATTAATGTTGTTTCATGAACCGAATCATTATAATAGGTTTATGTTTTAAACATAATCCAACATTAAAAACTAAAGCTGTACATTTAAATGGAAAGCTTTATATAAATTCCATATTCCTTTTACAGGTATGATGCAACGAGTCCAGTAAACCGGTTTGCAACTGATTAAAAGAAAAAATAACATCAAACCTTACGATTTTTTATTCGAAACTTTATTTTAGGAATAAATTTGTTAATTCAAAGTTCAGACATTATACTTAAAGAATATGTATGAACTAGTAAAACTACATTTTCATATTATATTATATTCATTATTTTCTATATTACATTAATATCTTTAGTTGGTTGTAGTCTAAGTTTCTCTCTATATTTATTAACTCTAGATTCTTAATACTTTCCTTTTTTCAAATTTCATTAATACAAATACATGGAAATACATCACATATTTCAGCTGCGTTTTTGTACATGTAATACACTTAAATTATGATAAATTTAAACACATTAAAGAATATAATTAAATAAAGCCAGAAAATATATTACCTAGCTATTGAAATCTTATTACACTTTAACTAGAATTAACGAGTGAAGTTGAGTTTAATAAAATTTTCGAAATATCATCTTCATTCAATTGCAATTGATTATTTGATACTTTTGAATTAGCTTTAAATCCTGTATATAATATATATCTTAATTGCTATTACAGAGGCAAAAGTGTAATATGACGACTTTGCAATTATTAAATTAACTTTTATAATAAAATCTATTCGAAAAGGTGATAACTAGCTCTTTGATTAAAATCAAGGGGCAGTCATATACAGAATGCAAGATAATGAGTAGTACTCGAGGAAATAAAATAAATGAAAAATTGATTAATGCCTTCTTTTTTTTCGAATAAAAGATTCGTGATCTGTTTTATTAAGTTCTTATTTATTTAACTGTAGTACGGGAAAACTAAAAAAAAGTGTCGGATTTCTTTGATAAAATCTTTTTTGAATTGAAAAATTGTTTTTGTCAGAAGACGACTTATAGAAATTGAAGACAATTAAGAGAGTTTTTTTAAAATAGAATAAAATTTAATTAGATATTTTACACAGTTATTTGGTGATAATAACACAACTATCACAATCGTATAAAGTAGTATATTAACGTAACAATGCATAAATAATTTTTTCTGAAGGATATTTATTAAAATTTGCAAATTTAATTGAAATTAATAAACAAATATTAAATCTTTATACATTAGTTTATCTACAGAGTCTAATAAGGTAATTTCTGAACACAAATAATTGTATTTATATATTTCTAATTTTATGTTCAACTTCTTTTACATTGAGAACTTTTTTGACTCTTTCTTATTTTTATAAATGTATAAAAGAAAAATGAAAAAAAAATTTCTTTGAGAAAAAATTCTCATATAATAAATCATTCCAATTAAACCATCTTTATGAAATTTGTTAATAATAATAGGATTTTCTGAAAAAAAAATAAAAACATCTATAAGCATATGTGCTATGAACCTTTTTATTGATAAAAATTGCGATCGATTGTCATAAAGAAACTGTTGAAAAACAAAAACAAATTCTATCATATTATAGTACGCATGTTACATAAACAGTAAGCATTAATAGTTCACATTAAAGCAATTATTTTTGTATGCAGCCTATGGGATTGCACTTCAAGCATAGCAAGAAAAATGCAGGTGACTCACGTCAGTCTTAACAAAGATTTCTTCTCACTTTATTAGCAATATCGAACCTTGTATTGAAATGCTTCCAAATTAAAGTAATTACATAACCTGTAAGCGGCATTAGAACACACTAAAAGACTTTTTGGGAGCAGTATACAAGGTTAGATATCATATATTCAATAAAAAAATTTGCAATAGCGTAATGTCATTCAAATACTCTGCAAACGATTTTTCCCCATAGACCATAACGTAATGGAATTATTTTGGGTGCCCTGTAAATGAATTTTTAATCCCACGTACACAGTTAAAAACCTTGTCCTAGTTTGAACCGAACTTTGGTGCTCAGTAGCTGCAACTGTAAGTTGGTGAAATCTCGAACCGATATTTAGAGCTTCTATTGAAGCATAGTTCCAATAGTTGGAACAAGGTTAAAATAGGAAGCTCCAAATGTTGGTACTAGATTTCACCATGTTATGGTGGCAACTAATTAGCACCAAAATTTGGCACAAACTAGAACAAAATTTTTAACAGTGTACTTCACATAAAATACGAAACACGTCTAGGGGACCTTAAATAAGATTGATCAATTGCATTAAAACCCTAGTCTATTTACGGGGTGTGAACAGACGGAAAAACAAACCAAATGCATAAATACATTTCAACTTTGTTGGAAAGCGTTAAAAGAAGGATTTCAATCATATTTATCTGTCCGTGCATAAAATACACTTTTTGTTGCCCCTGGCAAATATTGTGCTACAAGCTGCAGAGGGCCTCACCTCCCTCCCTTTAATCGATACTCTAAAAGAGCGAAAACTGGCAGTTCATACCGTAACCAAAAAATATGAAAAGTTGCTAAAGTTTTTCATGGAAACTGATACGCCTAGAACTTTTTATGTAACGGCAATAATAACAAACAAAATCATGTAAAAGATATACGTTTGCTCTGTAAATTCAAAGTATCTGTAAGGCTACTAAAAATTTTTTTCGAAACTAAGATGCCTAGAACTTCTTAGGTAACTGCAACCCACAGAGTACGGACAGAGCCTCAACTCGGCTTGAAAAGAACGCCCTCAGAGGATCACTTAAAAACTAAACCATCGCGTTGGCGATTTTTATCCTCGTGATTTCTGTTTAACTGTAACCCTATTCTGGCTTGGCACTTCTTGTTGAATGCTGATTTGATTATCTTTGCACACGTGCTTATGTTATTTGATCTTAGATTTCCGCGCTTATATTGATTCGTAATTATTACTGTTATTGTTCTTGAATTTTCAAGTTTAAATTATTAGGTCGTTATGTTAAGAAGAGACACATATATTGTTTGCAAGACGAATACGTCAAAGTTATTTCATATTAAAATAATTCTTTCATAAATTTCAAAACAAGAAGCAGCAAGCCGTCGCTGTATTTTTTTTTCTTTTTTCCCTTATCATTTGTCGCCAAGGAAGCGATGTTTCGCCGAATTAGCAACCTCTCTTATGTTATGATCGTAGTTTCAGAGTGGTCCGCTCGTGTCGCTACTGTCTATGCGTAATCCCATGTTAAACAAGTTGCCATTACAGTGTATGAAAGTTGATTCTCTGTTCCGTACTCTGTGCTGCAACCCATAGTTACAGAAAGAAGTTTAGTAAGTTTACTGTAATTTTACTAGATTTTTCTTTCATAAATCTACAGATTTCTGTAGATTAAAATAGCAAATGAAGCCTTTGTCTACAAATGTTTAAAGATAGAAAACCAACGAATATAAATGCACAAATAAAGTATGAGAAGGTAGCAAATAGCTATTTCGAATCTACTAACGAGATTCTTCATCAGTGCAAAACTCAGCGAGCTAAAAGTAGCAAAACTGCTTGTTCTCCGATAGATGTCGCTACTTGTCCACTCAGTTGGTTTTGGCTGCTTTCTTCTCATTGGTTGTTTTTCTTTAGGCGGGATTGTTCCCATAGCGGGTATATAAGCCTGCGTCTCTCTGTCTCTTTGCTCAGTTTTGCTACTTTTAGCTCGCTGAGTTTTGCACTGATGAAGAATCTCGTTAGTAGATTCTAAATAGCTATTTGCTACCTTCTCATACTTTATTTGTGCATTTATATTCGTTGGTTTTCTATCTTTAAAGATTTCTGTAGCTTTGCAATTAACAAGTTTTGTAGAAATATATCTTCTTTTGTACAGTGTACAAAAACAAATTTAGCAAGCATAAATATTTCCGTAACATTGCATCTCTAGAATTACAGCTTTTTTTTTACAGTGTAATATATGCTCATTTAACCAATTTAGTTTTTTGGGGTCAGGTGGGGGTGATAATGACCAAAGGGGAATTATGAACATCCTCATAATGGAGAAAACTGAGTATGATAAAATTTTATTAACCCCATAATGTATTTTTCATTTTAGATGTTCTTTATAACTATTGTGAAGCATTTTAAGATCCAAATAGCAATTTGAAACAAAGTCTACCAAATTGTTAATAAACGGATTTCTCAGTTTGGAGTTAAAATGATCTTAATTACGACAAATAAATGTGTGTAGGTAAGTATAAAGAGGAAATATAATGGTCATAATTTTCACACGAGGGGTTTTAATTACCCCCAAACTTTTGTTATTATAGTTTTTGATGGGGTAGTTATAACCATCCCTTTAACTTAAAAAGAAAAAGGGCTATGAACATTAAAACTTTTACGAAGAGTTATTAAAGGGTCAAAGTTGTTTTCTATGTACTAAAAATAAAACTTTTTAAAATAGAAACAAATAAAACAATAACAATTTAAAAAGTGATCATAATTATCCCTCCTTACTCTACTTTCGAAATTAATTTAAATGGTATAATTTCAAAGAAAATTGTCATTGTTTACGTAATTTAACTGTAAAACTTTTTTGGATACTTTGAATATTATGATCCATGTAATGTTACACTTCAGTGACATAAAATCTTTTCTTTCTAGTGATAAGGAATAATGCGTGTATATTTACATGTTTTTGTTAGTTAGAAAAACAGTTGATAGAGAAAATTAAAACATTAGTGAATATAAAATATTAAAATTAATGAAAATCACCTTTTCGGAAATATAAAGCTTATGTTTATACAAATAAGATTAAAAGGAATATGTGTCTTAATTTTTTTAGTAAATAATGTCAGATTTACTTTATTGAAAGTTAAAGGTCTTTAATTTATTTACATACTGTTCAATGTTAAAATCATAACAAAAAAGTAAGTTTATTTAGCGTAAGTCCTAATATCTCTGTTGTGTAAAAACTATATTTGCATATTCTCTTCTTTTTTTCCACGAAGCTTCAAAAATATTTATCAGTCAGCTCTTTTATAAACATAATAATAATTATTACAACTTGAAATCTGTTGTTTTAGTTCAAAAAAATGTTTTGCCTTTCCGTAAATTTCTAATAAAGTTTCTTTGAAACAGAAAACATATATGCAAAAAAGCTTTGTGTAATTATCCCAAAAACTCCAATTATTATCTGTAATGATTTTCTAACAAAAGTGTAAACAGTTTTTCTCTGTTTCGTGACTAATGGTTTATCAACCTTGGATATAATTAAGCACTTTTCTTTATCGTAATATTAATGTATATTACCATCGAAATTCATTTGATAAAAAAAACATCAAGTTTGTAATCAACTACGTTATTTTTTTTACTTAGAAATGAATAAAACAGAAACAAAACAATATATTTTTTGTACTTTGATCATGCTATATATTTAGAACTTTATGTTCTTACTAAAGATAACAGAACGATGTAAACAAGCAAATCAACACGAACAAATTTTTATACTTAGGTTTTTTTTTCTTTCTTTTTAGAGCGTGCAAAAATGATTGTGCATAGATTATCTTTTCCAATTATTTTACAGGTGAGTAACTTAGAAAGTGATTGTAACTTGAAAAAAAAAGAACATCTTTTATTCTATAAAGATAATTCAAAAAGCGTTAAATAATGATTTAAGGCCTACCATATTAAAGAGTATGTTTCTTACAAACCATCTTCTTTTTAAGTAGATTTTGTAAAAAATACTACCTATTATATTCTCTTCTATACTGAAATTTCTGAAGAAATTTCCAGATTTATACTTAGATCGTGACCATTGAACCTAAACTAACCCTAATTCAATATTTTATTAATCTATCTATTGGGTGGTGCAAAAGTTAATATGGAGGTGCAATAGATAGCGTCAGAAGCGACGTAAAGTGTTGTCATTAATGCTGACATATATGTAAGACAAATCGATGGTAAGGTGACGTGTGCAGCTTTCATTTCAAACAAAATAATTTCTGTAAATACAAACTGCTTCGAGAAAGTTTATTTTCAAAATGAGTGCCATTAAGGTGCATTTACGTCATGTTATGCTTTACACGTTTCGGAAGGGAATAGACGTTTCAGCAGCAATAAAAACATTCTAGGGGGTTCCAGCACCAGCTAAACAAACTATGGAAAAATATTCTGCGAAATTACTTGAAAAATTGATAAATTCTTGGATGCGAAAAAATTTAATAAAAGGTACATTCCAAAAGGATGGAAAACTACAGGTAAGATATTTTGAGTTTGACTCACAAAGCTCACCATATCACGTGAATTAAATATAACTTGATCAACTCTTGTATACCTGTGTCAAATATAATGCTTGTAAATAAGTAGCAGTACACGTAAACTCAATTTAATTCAGGGTAATCATTTTGGAACGATCTGTATATATTGAAAAATTTATTTTAAATAATTACTTCCGAGATGATTAAAATTTGAAAATTGCTTATTTTGCTTCCTAAAAAGTTACTTTTTTAACATTACGGCTGAGTGAGTATTTAAAAATAATAATATTACTAAGCAAAACATTTAAAGTACCCCTCTACTATAAAATCAATGTTTCAACCATTCTAATACGTCTAATGAGATTTCAGGAAAATTTTTTAATTATAAATATGTTTTGTGCAACCATATTTAAGAAATCTAATATGCTTCAATAATTTTCTATCAAAAAGGGAACGATTGCCTTTTCTTATATCGTCATAATATTTAGTTAACTTTCAACAATCAAAAGAGTTTTTATTATAGCTTAACATTAATACATTCATTGCCATTAATTTTTCGTTTAAGCTAAATACATGTTGAAGCCTACATTATCTTATAATTACCTTTTCTTTGTAAATCAATAAAGTCTATGTACGTTTTTTACAGATAATGCTGTACTTTCCAAGATTTTTTATGTGCTGATTAATCATGAAAAAATAAAGCAAAATAACTAATTAATAGGAGAAATGTTCTTTTTCTATTGCTTCCTTTTTTATTTGTGCGTAATTATATGTATGTAATCTATGTGTTATTTTTTATAATGTGTATTAATAATACCTTTATATATATAGTATATAAACGTTTTCCGTGCTGAACAATTAGAAAATAAGTAAAATGCTTTTTAAAAACAATATTTTCCCCCTTTTTAAAACACATTATATTCGCATAGTATATATATTTATATATAAGGAATATTCTAAATTTTGTTAGATAAATTGTGCGGTGAATAGAAACACATCTGAGATTTAAATAAAAAAATTATATAATTAAAATTATGTTTACATATATCGTGCTGATCTTAAAAAAAAATTATTTCTTTAAATAAAAAAAAATCTTGAAAATATGTCAAGATATCATAATAGAGGTAGAATTTTTGTTACATCTGTACAATATTTAAAAGAAAATTAGTAATAAACATGTTTTTTTAATACAGAGAACACTCTCTTGCCTTGAAAATGTGATTAACCTGAATAAAAAATTACCATTAATTCCAACAAAATTGTATTTTTATCGAAGACTGTTATAATTATGTATGTATATGAAACATTTCATATTCCGCTACTTTGTAAGCTATTTATATATTGTAACAGGAGTAATTTATTCCATTTTTCATTATTGGGTGAAAAAAGTCCGGGCCAGGATTCGAACCAGGGATGTATTGGCTGAAGCCGCCAATGCTCTACCAAATACGCTATCCCGGACTCGAATACTGGAGGACTATTTCACCCAATTAACCTCAACGATTACTTTATCTGGCCTGATACTCTGGATTAGCTCAGCAGATTAAATCGAAAATCAGTATATGGAACTGCAGAAAATCGCTGCATACGAAATTACACTAGATTAATTTTTAAACACGATTACACGATTTGGAATAAATTACTCCTGTTATAATTTATTTACCGATTGATTAATCGTGTTTAAAAATTAATCTAATATTTATACACTGTTTCAGAGCAAGAGATCAAAAATAAATTGATACATTTGTGGATGTACTTTTTTAACCACTTCAATGGCAGTCTGGGTAAAAAGACTGCAAGTTAATATAAAACTAAAAATTGCCTTTTTCTTTGAATTAATGTATATTTACCAGAAAAATAAAATTTAATATATAGGCATAGAAGCTATATTATTTGAGAAAATACGCGAATCCAAGATGTAAATTGAAATAAATATTTACTAAAAAAAGCCTTTATTAAAACACGATACAACATATATATTTTTTTTCAAAATGGGTTATTGAAGTGAAAGTTTACTTCAAGAATTATACGCGCATTTATAAAATTCTCATACATTTTTTGCTAAAAAAACGTACATTTAACTTAAAAAACACGAAAATTTTGACTACATTTCATAGTAAACGCAAGATAATAAATGAAATTCCAAAAATTAATTTTCACAAACTCATTTTTGATAAATTTCGTAAGGAATTTTACCTGTTACATTAACTTTTACGTTCGAATACCTGAAAGTTTTTTACAGATCCACTCTAATCACAATCACTAGAATACAAAACTAACCCCAGTAAAAAATATCTATTTGTCAATCGATCGATTAAATATATGTACATATATGTGACATTTTAAACTTAGGGGGGCAGAAACATCATCGCCAGTTTTCCCTTTCTCCGCACAGAAGTCATGGCCAGCGAGAAAAAATAAAATAAATAAATGTAGAAGATCCAAATAATCACTCCTTGGCTGCTGCAAGTTCATTTTATTAAACTGTAGCTATAATAGAGAGAAAAGCTCCTTTTGCAGACGATCTTTTACCGAAACATCCAAAAAAATATTCCATCAATTACTACATCCAGCCGTACTCATGGAAGAGAGCACCCAAGAATCCTTCTTCTTTCTACCTCTCGAGGCTTCCTCTCTTTTTAAATCTAAAAAGAAAATTCTAGAATATTCTTTTAGTCTCAAACCATCATTATTTTATGCAAACATAACTCCTACCCAGAGTCGAGATTAATATTTGACAGACAACAATGTTATTTTTAAAAAAATATTATTTAACCAATTTATAATGGACTCAGAATTATAAATCTCTTAGGCAGACAATTTTTATAGACGATTAATTTTAAGAGAAAAAGAAAAGAAATGAATTTATCGATATGCACACTATCAAATGTTGACTGAGGAAAAATAAATAAATAGATAAAATAAAATAATGATATTTTTTGAAAGGTATGGTTTTGGAATAAATTTAATAAGGCTCGATTAATTTCGTTAATGGACAACATCCCACAAAGTGGTTGGAATTGGGAAGGAGTATTGTAAAAATTGAAATATAAGTAATTTTGATAAAATTAAAAATGGGCTGAAATGACAGAAAAAAATAAGGTTTTAGAAAGAAAAAAATTCTAACTTCCTCAAATCTCCAGTTATCAAGCTCGGTTAAGCTTATACTGAATCTTTTTAATACTGTCTACAACTTTTTTACTGACAAGGTTTTGATAGAATCAACTCTTACAGAAAAAAGTAAGAGGGGGGAGAGAAGAAAAAACATAACATAGTCTATTCACAAGATATCCAACCCGCTTAAATTCATTAAATATATTCTTGGTATCACCTACAACTTTTATATTGACAAGTTTTGCTAGGACTAACTCCTAAAGCAAAAACAAACTAAACAGAAACAGCGGTTGGCGAAAAAAATTAAGGATGTATTCAAAAGAAAACGGTTTATTTTCTTACTCATTTTTAAATTCATTTTTGCTCTTAAACGCATCGTGTTGGCACGTTCTCATTTTCAAAGACTATCTAATGTTCCGTCTTAGTCGAGTTTTTAATGCAGGTATGATATATTTAAAAAGAAAAATACTGCCAAAGTGAACATTTTGAAGCAAATATCCCGCGAAGCGATAATGCTGCAAACGAAAAAAAAATTATTGAGAAAGTAATTGTTTGTAAATGATAAAAATGATAATAAATGATAATAAATGATAATGATAAATGTTCTCCAAAAAATCACTTTAGCAAGCTTTTTTTTTTTTTTTTTTTACTTTTAAAAATAACCCTTAAATTGAGTCAGAAAAATGTCGAATTATGGAGCATTTTTTTAAATTGCTTATAATTTTCATAAAACTAGCTCTTACAGAAAAAAATGAAATTGAAACTTTGTCAAAAATAGCAAGCGAAATTGTTAAACTGGGTATATTTTTAATCTTTATTCAGTTTTTGTTTTTGAAATTCGTAATTAATTTCGAAATGTACCTCAGCGTGTAGGCCCAGCCAGCAAGGATTTCTTTTATTTTGCAAGAGGATGTATCACAACAAATATAATTAATTATCAAAAGAATTTTTTATATATGATACTATAAAAAAAGATAACCGCTTAGATTTAATGTTTGAATTAGAGGCCTGCACAGGCCGAAATTTCCAGGGCCGAGCTCGGCCCGATCCATAGAAAAAAAATTTGGCCCGGCCCGTTATTAAAGTAAAAATTTCGACCCGCGCCAGGAATGGCCCATAGAGAAAACATAGAGGCCCGACCGCGCCCAATATAATAACTAAAAACACGGCCCGAGTGAATTTCTACAGAATATTGATTTTTACTCTGTCTTTTTTTTTTTATGTTTATAGTCTCTATTTATTAAGAAGTGTCGTAGGCTGTGATATTTATGCTTTTAACAATTGATTGTTGTTTGTAAATGTTTGAGTTATTATTAGTGTTGCTAATCCATATTCCATGTAATGGAGACATAAAAGTCTAAAAAATGGTATATGGTAAAAGACGGAATCGTATTGAAAGGAAAAAAATACGTTTTTTTTAGGAGGTGTAAATGTTTAATATATTTTTTTTCTCGCGTATTACTATATTCATTTTACATGGATGAACAGTTTAAAAGAAGCTTAACAGAAATTTGCAGTGTGCAGTTTAAAAGATAATCCCGTCATAAGCATAATTTTTTTTTACGTGTTTAACTCAATTTAAATAAGCCTAGTAATCTACGATTCTTCAAAAGAAATAAAATCTAATGTTTAACTGTAGAATGACGACGACTTAAAAGTACATGCTTTTTAGCAAAAATTATTGGACCAAACCAAACATTACTGATTTCTGAACAGACTTATGGCCACTTCGAGAAAAGGATTTTCCTACGGGATGATTCAACCGGAACTGATTATTTTAGTCTTTGAAGACTAAGAAGAATGAAATCAGTCACGGCTGCGTACAGAAAAAATAAGTCAGGTCTGGCCCGATTTTCCAGAAAAGTAAGTCCGAGCCCGGCGGAAAAGATTATAGACTAGGCCCGCACCGAATGCCATTAATGGAAATCGTCCCGAACCCGACCCGTGCATATCTCTAGGTTGAACGCAACTTTAGCAAGACGTTTCTTACTGAATATGGAAGATATAGAAGTTATTGTTTATTTAGAGAGTGTCCCGTTACATTACGGCGTATGGGTAAACTGCAGTATATAGCAATAATTTTACATTATTTTACACATACTGAAATTGATATTTATTAGTAATATTCATTGAAATGTGCTCTTTAAGCAATATAGTGAATGTAGAATTTGTCGTTCTTTCACGTGGACGCACGAAATCGTTTTTTTTATTTTAATTACTGTCTATTTGCAATAAATTCTGCCTGTAGTATATGCTTAATTAAATTTTGTAAGGAAAATAGTATAGAGAAAATATGGTGATCATAAACCGAGCTGTGAAAAAAAAGCAAAAAAGAAAAATTCTCAACATATGCGGATTGCTTAATGTATGATGGTTGCTGTTTTATGTGTTTTGTAATTAAAATATATTTTAGTATGGTAAGTATTTTCTTTTTCAAAATACCGTAGAACCTCGATTAACCGAGATTCAAACAATTCAGATTTCTGTTAACCCTGACAATTTTTTTTTTTTTTTTTTTTTTTTTTTTTTTTTTGTAGAATGAGCTTTGAAAAATACTAAGTTCACAGTCCACGCTATAGTATCTTGTTGATTCAACGACTATAATACGAAAGTTGTTCAAGCAATAACAACTGCCCTAAAATTCATACATCAAAGAAGCGATGTTACGTCCCGTAAGACGAGTGGTGTCCCATTATACATTTCACTCCATGGGATATACTTACCTGTGAGATAAAAAAATTCGCTCCCATTAAAATGGTTCAATTGAGATCGTCTGAAAGCATCAGCCAACTTATTAATTGCAGTATGGACCGATCAATTTATTTCATAAATGAAATCGACATCCTGCCGACGTTTGCATTTCATTATAATTAGAAGAATCGTCCGCTATTGTCGACACAATATCGCGTTAATCTCCCTGTATGACTAACATTCATTTGGTGATAATTCTTATAATAGGCCGAAATTTAGCCGATATCTCTTGCTGTTGGGAAAACAATTCAAACAACCCATCGATGATGAGTTTATTTGTGTTTCGTGTTACGCCACAGGATTGTGTAATCATGTAGACGTTTCTATCTTGAGCTGCATTTGCCACCTTAACAGCAAAATGTGAGTGAGAAATACCAATCTGGACATCGTCTTCACAGTATTAAATGGTAGAGCACTTGGAACGCTATTCCAAGAATTCCGGTTTCGATCCCCAGCTTGGACATTTTTTACTCTGTTGGTCTACGCTTAGCTAGCAATGTGAAAAATCATTTATGAAATATTCAATAAATTCAAGCGTAATTTCACTGCTGATAGTTGATTGAGTAATTTATCATAAATACGTAATAATCAAAAGTTTTATTTTTGTTTTACATGATTTTTATTTTTAATCAATTAATTTCTCTCATTTGATAAGTGATAATGAAAAAGGACATAATGAATAAAAAAAATTAAAAATATGACCTTGTAGAATTTTTCAGCGTTACAAGAAGCTCTTTTATACCTATGGAGCGTATTATTTCTTTTACTTTATAAGTCAAAACAAGCACTAAAAACGCATTGAAACGTATAAATGTAAGGGTTTCTTTTAAAACTAAACAGCACTTACAAAAGAATAAATTCTCAGAACTAATTTTTTATGAATTTTTTCAGCTGTTTTGTGTAATAAATAACATATCAATTAAGTTTTAAAAAATACATCTTAATGAACTTGACAATTATTTGTTTTACATAAAGATCTTGTGTACACAAAAAAATCCTTTATGCTTGGCAAAGATAGGACAAAAAAAAAAAAGCTTTTGAAGTATTCATAATTGATTTTAGTCAGGTTTTTATTTTCCATAATTTCATACAAAAAGAAACTTTATTTTGTTTTCTATCGTCAAATTAGGCATAAATCTGCAGTTTTGTTCTTTAAACTCACCATAATCTTGTCAGCATTCGGTTAAGAAACCACAAGGTGTATTTGGTGTATTTTTTGTCGTCCGGTTATCTACACTAGGGATATAGGACCAGGGGGAGTGCCCTTCGTGCGGGTCTTTCTAAGGGAACCTAACCCGTATTTACGCAAGGTTCGAAGAAAACCACGAAAACTCCGAAGCGATTGGGTTCGAACCCAGCACCTGCCGTCTACCAGTTGAGAGGTCCGTACCTCTTGGCCACTGGTGGGGCAAGAAACCACAAGAGTTAATGTTTCCAGTTAAATCTACGCAGAAAACATGTTTAGAATATGAACTGACGGAAAACTTCAAATATCGGTTTAATTTTTTTAATGATAATTGATAGAATGTTATGGAACCACTATTGTTTTCTTACTATTTGATGAATCTTTTTATTTAATCCGCTCGTTGAACTAAAATTACAATAATAATAATTTATTTTCAGACGTGAATAATCAATAATCATAATCCAATGACACATTGTAAATTATTTATGGAAAAGGGAATTTACACTTTTGTAAAATTACTTTTATAATTAGTACTATATTTATTCATTGACAGCAAGATGACTTGAATGGTGGACAATACAAATATCGTAAAGTAGTTTTATGAAGAAGCCTGCTTTTAACTCTTTCGATTCCATTTTTTTTCAATTTTGAAAAAAAAAAAATTAATAACATTAACACTAGCTATCAAATAGATTAATTAATGTTTAAAGAATATTTATTTATCTGAAAGATAACGAATATTGTTGTTTTGCGCTCAGTCATTTCATATTCATATGACAACAGGATAAGGAAGAGTTTTTAGAAATGTTTTAGGAAATATTATATTATAACAAGATTTAACTATTATTAAAATTTTCTAATATATTTTGTGTTATATTACGCATGATTTTGTCTATAAAATAACCCTTATTTTAAATTTAAAGAGCGGAGTATAATCAGCCATTTTCGACATAGTGTCAAGTATGTTACCAAACGAAATTTTACTGATTATCATTTTTTTCTCCTTTCTCCT
The DNA here is from genome assembly GCA_964019185.1 of Maratus speculifer. Taxonomy (NCBI): domain Eukaryota; kingdom Metazoa; phylum Arthropoda; class Arachnida; order Araneae; family Salticidae; genus Maratus; species Maratus speculifer. The sequence goes on from OZ025294.1 coordinate 408,653,415, forward strand.
TTTATTTTTCATTCAACTAAGAAACAAATGTGCAATTTTCTTAAAATCTAATAATTTACATGAATATATGCTGTAAGTATTAGAAAAAAGTTCTTGTATAATTTCTATCTGATCAAAATCTTGAGACTAAAACTGTCTCTCATTTCATTTTAATTTAAGTATTATTGATAAATATCATCTTTTGAGATTCAGGGACATAAGTCACTTCAAAGTAAGTTGATTGTAGGAAATTTAATAAATTTAAAGCTGAGTATTTTCAATAATTTTGATACGGTAATGGACTTGAGGATTTGCCTTACAAGCCAAATTTAAATAGCATTTATATATTATATTATAGGGCAAAGTGCACAACCAATTTTTTTTCATATACCTTAAACTAAACATTTACTTTAACAGCTACCTCCATTTTTAAAATGAACTATTAAGTTTGAAAAATAAAAATAAAATTCTGAAACGTAAGCGAATGGTGAAAATGGCCCATATGTTTAAAATTTAAGAATCGCAAATGGTGCAATGAGGAATTAGCAAATATTTATTATTATTACTAAATGCCGACTTTGAACTTTGAATTGACAGTGCTTTGAGGCCTATAGCTACTAAGGCTGTCGCCTCGATTGATCCATAATACACAGAAACAGAGACAATACAGAACACTTTTTATTACATATATCCATTACATGTATTTATTACACTTCAAAGGGACAACACACCGTCCATGCCCGAACCCGGATTCGAACCGTGGACCCGCGGTGTGGCAGCAGCTGCCGCTACTAACCATGCCACTGGGTCGGATACTAAATGCCTAAACCATGTAACTGAATTTCAAGATTCTGAATTTATCTGCCTAGTTGCAGAGACAAAACTGCATATTTTTCAAAAAAAAAATTTAAAAAGAAAAAAAACCCATCAAAATATGTTTACATCATCATGATACAACATTGCAGTTATTTTAATCATAAGTCATGTTAAATTAGCTATTATATATTAAAAATAACAACAAATATACATTTAAATAACATAAAACAATTGTAAAACCAATAAATATCTCTTAATGTTTAAAAATCAACATAACTTGTTAACTTATCAAGAAATCAAACATTAAATTAATACAAAATCAATCAAGAAATCAAACATTAAATTAATACTAAATCATCATCAATATTCCAAATTTATTATAAAAACAGATAAATCAATGTTAAGTAACTTGAAATCATTATTTTACCCATAAATATTATTTAGGAACTTTAAGTGTAAATAAATTACATTTTGTAAAGGTCAAATTAATTAATCTTAATAAATTTGATTTTTTTTCCAAGGCAATGCGCCGAAACATATTGAAAGGAAGTACTATTATTTCTTTAACATTTTTAACAACCGATGTTCAGAAATGACAAAGTTTAGTCCAGATTTTAGTTTTCTTCAGGTTACGAAAAAATACAGCGCTTGTTTTATGTTTCAAGAAATGTTTGGTTTTATATTATATAAAATTCTTTTATGTAACGATATGATGCACAATGCTGAATTATGATTGTATGAAATTTTCCATTCATTAACCAATGCCTAATTTCAGAATTCCACTACAATATTTAAAACTGATTTTCTCAAAACACGCCAATTGTTTCTTATATTCATTGATTACCCCCGAATATTTCACTTCTAGAAAAATACTTTAAACTACTTTAAAATACTTTAAAGAGGGTACTTCATTGAAACGAAAAGATCCACTTGCTTATACTAATCCTATGGAAGAAATTTATAAAGATATCTCGGTTGAATTTCAGTATTTTAAAGTGATTTTCTTTGCATTGGATAGCTGAGGTCAATCTATACAAAAGCTGTTTTTTTTCTATTTTGTTTACAGGTATTTTTAGGGAGGGCATTTTTATTTTTCGAACTGGCACGAAAGTAAAAGCATCCTTTTATATATATATATATATATGCCAACAGATTGGAAAAGGAAAAAGAAAGGTTTTGTACAGATCGATCTCATTATTCAATGCCAAACAAAAATCATTTTAAATTTTACTATCGCACTAAATTTCTTCTAAACAATTAACATTAGCGAGTGAATTTTTTCGCTTCTCTGATCAGCTTCGAAAGAAAACAGACGAAGAAAGCAGTACGGTTTATTTTTTTATTTTAAGAACACCGACAGTGTCATAATCAGATCAGATAGAACTTTTGTTTCTGAATCCAATCAATAACAATTCTACTTGAAGCGGGGTTTTTAACGGCAGCAAAACACCTTAAATATCACTTCAATTTGTGATAAAAATAGAATTTTAAATTCAATCCCACACAAATGCGAAGACTGTTATAAAAATCAACTCCAAACCCGTTTTGTATCTAGTACGCAGTACTGAATATTTTTTAACCCTCTCACTGACAAGCCCGTCTATAGACGTTCCCTAAGCTCCAGGTTTCACTGCAATGCAAGCAATAATTAAAATGATATAACTCAGTTGATTTAATGAATTTTTAATACATTGTGCAATGATTAACACACTCAGGGAGAATATTCATATTCGTAAATAAGATTTTTCTATAATTTGGAAAGAATCATATTTTTTTAGCAATTAAAACAAAATGCTGAGAAAACAACATTACAATTTTGCCCTTTTGAAAGACTGTCAGAGGGATCGACCGTGTCAGAATCAGATCAAATATAACGAGAACTTTTGTTTTTGTATCCAATCAATAACAGTTCTACATAAAGCGGGGTTTTTAACGGCAGTAAATCACTTTAAATCGATGTTTCTCTAATAGAAGGTTTTATTATTATGTTTTTGAAATTTGTGAATAAAAATAGAATTTTAAACCCAATCCCACACAAATCCAAAGACTGTTACAAAAATCAACCCCAAACCCGTTTTGTATTTAATACGCAGTACTGAATATTTTTTAAGTTACTCCAAACAAACGAACAAGCAATCTCGAAGCATTACAATACACGAACTTGAGGGCAATAAAAATATATAAGTTCAAATACGTAAGAAACGATTAGTTAAAATAGATTTTATGTTTCTTATTAGTTAAAAGTAATTTGATTCTAACAAGAAATTAATGATTTCAGTTCAATATCTAACATTATATTGAAAATGCAAAAATTTTAAATTTAAAATGCAAGAACTGTTTTTTTTTTTCTACCAATACCATTGGAGACAATATGAATACTAATTGTTTTTCTTTATTCATAAATATTTTCTTATTTTGGGAAATGTTTTTTATTTTTATTCATTTTAACAAAACAATTACATAAAAAAACGATAAGTTTTCAAAGGCCCTTCTTAAAAAATATACAAATCATCCATTATAGCGTTTGTGAAAGGTTGTACTGGGCTTCAGTTAAAAGAAATCGAGTTTTTAAAAATTACATATAGATTTTTTTTGTTTTTTTTTCTTTAAAATAAACTAAGCTTTAAAATTTAAATAGGGATTTTATTGTTGGTTTCTTTTAGAAAAAATATTGATTTATTTGATATAGCATTTTAAAAAAATAAACAAAGTAAAATCATCTTTTAATAATTCTTTTTGCGAAAACCATACGTGTTTAAAACGCAAAACAATAATTTCAAAGAGCCGCCTTTTGAATATTTTAAAAAATAAGTTCACTTTAAATTTTAAGTCAATGACACATAAAAAGGGTGCAAAAACAAGCATTGGGAAAGCTTACAATTTTTATAACATTTTATCCAATAATAATAAAAAAACAATGGAATAAATAAATCGATTTTTTATATCTTATTTCAACAGTTTATTTTTAAAACATTTTCCTTTATGTTTTATTTCAACAATTTATTTTTTATTAGTCTTTAAAGGAGTTTCTTTTTTCTTGTTTTTATTGTGAAATAAGAAAATTATTATGAAATTCATATGTTTTGGGTAAAAAGTATCAAAGCTTTCAAAAGTATATTTATTATTATTTTTCTTTCAAAAATACATCAGTTTTTAGAAAGTAATCTTGATTTTAAATATGAATATTTAACATGTTATCTCTAAAATTACTTCCACGAAACAGATTTTTAATACATTTAATGTGGGTTTGAAGTTATTAGAAATGCTGTTTTTATCATTAAGTCATTTATTGGAAAACTGATTTAGAATATTATATTTTTTGCATCAAATTCACTCTTTGTTAATTTAGGTATATACAACCGTGTCTGCTATCATTCTTGTTGTGATTATAATTTAAACAATATTCTTTAAAGAGTACTGAATTTAACTACAGAAATAGACTTTTGTTACTATAAACAATTTCTACATAGTTGAAAGAACTTATGAAAATGCTTTAAAAAGAATATTTATTATTTTTCTTAAAATAAAATACATCGGTTTTTAAAAAATAGAATAATTCTCTTTTGACCCATGAAAATGCTCCATAATAGGCTGAAGTAATCGTTTTCTATAAAAGCATTGGAGTGACGATGCAGCAAAAGGGTAAAATTTTTTATAGTGTAGTTCACGAAAAAAAAATCTCTTTTTCAAAAAAGCCCAACTTTTTTCACAAACCTTGCATTAAAAATAAAAGTTGTCGTCTTGATAATATAATTGCTAATAAAGCAACATAAAATTTATTTATCAGAAAAAAATTCTTAGATTACAAAGTACTTTAAAAATCATGCTTGAAAGTGTCATGTTTTTATGTATAAATATGACTTAAAAAATGCGTCTGTAAACTTCTCGTTGTTGAGCCGGGAAAATAATTTCTTGAGATCCATATTAACAAAAAGCTTTCAAAACCACTTATTCAAAATAATCCATTCCTAGAACGGTGTCAATTTTCAAAAGAAATGCTTACTGCATGATCTGTCAATTGTTTATGACTTTTTATGTTACTTATTTCATAATCAGCCATCTAGCATTAAAAAAATAGATATGCCAATAAAAAAAAAATCTCGGGGATGTCTGAATAATTTGCTTCGATTTTTTTTTAATGTCATAAGAAGAAAAAAACATATTTGCATTTAATCTATAAAAAGAGATGCTTTTATAAAATATTTGAAAAAAAATCTCTCAAAAATGCAAGTGCAATTATTAATTGAATGACTGGAGAAAAAAAATACTAATATCAAATTGAACTCATTCAAAAAAAGATGTAATTAGAGTGGCACTTGCCAAAATTTTGCTTGTACTTATTCAGTTTTTTACTGATTTCCTGGGAAAAAAATCAATCAGAATTATAAAAAGAGAGATTTCTAGATTAATTTTATTTTATTTTTTTAATTGTATGGGTTTTTTGTATACATATAAGCGAATTGAATCAATGAAGTATTGCGAACTTCTTTATAATTTCGTTTTGTTTTACAGTATAATTTATCTTCAACAACTTGATTATAATTTTATGAAGTGCAATAGTTTTTTGTCTGTTTTTTATGTTTAAAAATCTTGATGATTCATAAAACAGCGTGTTTACAACTATAAAATACAATTTCTCAAAAAAAGATAGAATTCAAACCTAAAAAATATTGAGAATTTATTAATGTGTATGAATTTATAAATTTTATTACGCATCACACTGATCTCTCATGTTGTTTCTTAAAAATCCCTTTATTTATCTTCAAGTTAGTTGATCGAATTTAATTTATGATAGAAAAGTTAATCAATTTAAAATAAATTGTTTAACTGTAATTTCTGAGCTTCGTGTTAACCTTGAGTTTATGAAAGAAATTATAAACATGTTTTATGTCGATTTCCTTCGTTACAACATCTACGATGGTTATATGTTTTAAAATCTATATTTATACATTATTATGAACGTTTACGTGATAAAAAAAAATCACAGTTTTGATTTTGCATATTTCAAAAATCTTAGACAGTAATCTTTAAAAAATAATAATAATAAAAATCACATACAGTTATAAATTAAACACGGAACTATTTTTTACACTGTTAAAAATCTTTTCCTAGTTTGAACCAAATTTTGGTGCTCAGAAGCTGCTATACCAAAAGATATGGAAATTTCGTAGCAAAATTTGGAGCTTCCTATTTCAACCTCGTTCCAACTATTGGAACTGTGCTTCAACAGGAGCTCCAAATGTTGGTTCAAGGTAACACAAATTTAGAGTGGCAGCTATTGAGCACCAAAATTTAGTTCAAACTAGTACAAGCTTAATTATAAATAGAAGTTTTCTTATGCGTCCATTAAAACATTTCAAAAATATGCATTAAAATATTTAATTGCTATAAAGGACGTCAAATACTAATAAAACAATAAAAGATCTTAATAATTTTTACATGTTTCGATTGAATTTACTCAATCATCATCAGAAAAACAGAATACAAACAAACACAAAGATGGAAAATGACAATAAACTATTACAAAAGAAATTTTAAAATTTTAAAAATAACGTGCGTGATTTTTATTTTTGAATTTTTACATTTCATTTGTAATAGTTTATTGTCATTTTCCATCTTTGTGTTTATTTGTATTCTGCTTTTCTGATGATGATTGAGTAAATTCAATCGAAACATGTAAAAATTATTAAGGTCTTTTATTGTTTTATTAGTATTTGACGTCCTTTATAGCAATTAAATATTTTAATGCATAGTACAAGCTTTTTAACAGTTTAGAGCTCTAAATTTTAAGCAAGCTTTTTTGTCTAACTAATGCCTGATATGCTTGTGTTTCTTTATTATTATTATTGTTTGTAAGGTTGAAATTGCTTTCAAAATATTTGTTGGTTTCAATAATGTAGAATTCCCTTGCAGAATTCAGAAAAAAGATATTTTTCTATAAATCCACCGTATAATCTTTAAAGTTTATAAAAATTATAAATTAGCGAAAAAATACCATGGACGCTTTTATTCAAGAAATTCTGAAATAATTTAGTTAAACATAAAAAATATATGTATTGTAGGAACAGTTTATAATATTACTATAACATATGACGTGTGTATGTGAACATGGAACGGCATCACTGTTTAATCCTTTTTCTCCCGCATTATGAATTCATGAAAATTTTACATTCTAAAGCATTTTACGCAGATTTCTTAAACTAAATTATAAGATTTAGGTAATCATTTAATGAATTTTTGAAGGATTTAGAAGGATTAATTAAATTTCCCGTAACACATGGTAACGTCACTGCAACGTCGTTGTGAAGTCGCATTGTGACTTTGTGACCATCGATTGTCGATGTGACGTCACGTGACATCGATGTGAAGTCACAGTGACTAAAATGTGAAGTCGTTATGGCCGTTTTAGAGGTTTTTTGTGACGTCACATTGTGACCTCTTTGTGACGTTACAATGTGACCAATTTGTGAAAAGTGTGTCATTTGTGACTACTTTGACATTAACATTGTGACGAACTGTGAAAACTTTTTTAGAAAGTCACATCTTAGTCACAATGTGACGTCACTGAGTGGTGGCATTTTCGTCACAGATGTGATGTGACCAAAGTGACTCACAGTGACGTCATTGTGACGTCACTGTGACCATGCATGCTATGAGCTATGAGGGTTGAATTTACAGGGAATTTGTGCAACATTTACAACCCCACTCAAATCTTTTATTTTTAATTGTTTTCTTAGTAATTTGTAGAATTATAAAATGCACAAATATGATGTTCTTACAATATAAATATAGAAATATTTTCAAATTCTAAAATCCCCACCCCTCTCCATCAGCGCCAAGAAAGCTGAAAAGTTAAAAAGGCAAAATTAATCATCCTTTTAAAAATATTTTTCTTTTGTGCAACCAATAATGCTTTTGGAACAAAATAAAGTAATGTATCTGTAACTCATTCTAAACAGTATTACAACTAATTGACGGATAAAAATAATTTTCTAATAAGAAATTTTTATGGTATTTATAAGTACCGTCGGTAGATAAAGGATTAAAAAAAAGATGTTATTAAAGTTTACTTTTAAAGAAAAATTAATATTAAAACTCGTTTTAACTTTTGTCTTGACACTACGACATTTTTTTTTCCTGTGCTGAAATTCAAAGAAATTATTACTTCAAATACTGAAATTCAATTAAATCAGAAATCAACACTTTTATCGACTGTTACAGTCACACATTTTTATTTTTGAATAAAACGAATAAAATGTGTAATTCGTAGAGGGAATTTCATTATTAAACATTGTTAAATAATTAAAATTACAATGAAGTAAATACATACCATCATAAGGAGAAATAGTTTAAGAATTAAAAACAGGAACTAGAAACAGGAAAAAAAACAGTTTCAAACTTAAAAACAAGGAAAATTAAGTTTAAAAATCGGTGTTTTTTCTGACTTCTGTTTGGAATAGTCGGATTTTCGGAATATCGGGACACTAGTGTAAATCCAAAAGATATAATCTTTGACAAAATGCGTAAAGATGATAATATCATACCTTTTTTCAAACAACTTATTTAAGATTTATGAAATACTCCTTCGAAGAAATTCATTAATTTATTTTACTTAATAACAGCTATTTCAAATAAAAACTGTTTTAAATCAATAGAAAATTTCATGAAAGGCAAAACAAAGCTGTAATTTGAAACCAATGGAAAAAGAATGATTTTTACAATAATAGATAAGGAATATAGGTTATGAAAAAGCACAAAATATCATATAAATGTAATTGTATTACATGGTAAAGTGTATTTAATAGTTTAACAATTTGTAATTAACAAAAACCTTAATTTACATTTTCATTTAATTTTCGTATGAGAACTTGGGTTTTAAAAATCAACTTATCCAGAAAAATAGTACGTTGGGGAATATAAAAAAATCTGCAGCTGCGTCTATTTGTTTCTTTTCATCGAAAACAAAATTTTTTTATTTTTCTGCAGATTTTTTATTTAGCTTTACTAAGAGAACAGATTAATAGAGAAGATACGGTTTTTCAGTTGTTTTTTATAAGACAAATTTTATAATTTTCATCCTCACACAGTATTTTATTTTATTTCATTTTATTTTAAATTAAAAGCAAAAACCGATTTCTGCTACGGTACTTTTTATAAAATAATAGCGCGATTCGGGATTAAAAATGTATTAATTTAAAGGATATCGGAAAAAAAAATTAACCTTGCTAATAATTTGCAGTCTCAAATTATCGACAAATCAGTGTTTGGTTAATCATTTCGTCATTTAATTATAAATTAGACTCGTGTATTTTAATATGTCACTGTAGACACATACAAGTTTGAAAATTTGTTTGGTCTAGGGAAATTTGAACAAAAACTTCATGGCAAGAGCTTCAATTTGTTGAAAATCGACTGATCTAATTTTTATTTGTTTTTAGCTCACAGGCTATCAAAGCCTGAGAACTTATATGCCTGCCGGATTTGTATGTAAGTATGTATGTATGTAAATATGTATGTGCATCGCATATGTGCGTAACAATAAATCTAGATACAAATATTCAATTTGCTTCAATTTTTTTCTAGATTCATTCGGATATGGTGCCTCCTTAATCGTTTTGAAGGATTGTTGGTTAAGTATAAAGGGGATAGCGAGGGGCTAATCCTCGCTTAATTTACACAAATGGTTTCTTCATGAAGATTTATTCGATTTGCTTCAATTTGTTATACCGTTTTATTATTTTAACGAGCTTCCATGATTTGATCTGGAAGTTCATTGGTTAAATATAAAGATGATTACAGATGGATGAGAATAACGGAGAGGGGGAGTTCATGCATAAGTATTCGATTTGCTTCAATTTGATGTACCATTTTATTCCAATATGGCGCTTCCTTGATTAAATTTGGTGGTTCATTGGTTAAATAAATAAAAGGGAAAGGAGGAAGTCCCTCTGTCTGGAACTTCCTCTTCTCTGATTAGATTCGGAGGTTCATTGGTTAAATATAAACGGTGAAATGGAGGGGGGCTATAACCATCACTCTTGCTTAATTTAGCGAATTGGGTTTTCCATGCAGAAATATCAGGTTTGGTTCAGAGTGGGAATACAGGTTTATTCTGATAAGGTGCTTCCCTGATTAGATTTGGAGGTACATTAGTTAAGTATAAAGGGGAGAAACGATTCCACACGAGTCACAAACGAACATGTATAGTTCGTTCGTTTTGTTCGCCTGTGAGCTCAATGCTATCGGTTAAATTGGCCACTTTTATTTTTATTTTATATACTTATTTAAAAAAATTACCGTATTTACTCGTGTATAAGGCGCACTTTTCTTCCTAAAATTTAGGGCGAAACTCCTAGGTGCGCCTTATACACGGAATAATTTTTTTACTGTTGGATGCAGTCGAACGATATACAATGGAACGAGAAATTATTCAAAGAAGATATTAAAACTCGGAAAATGTTACTTAATTGAAGTATCACTGCATATTTACTTCATCCCTTTCAGTTCTTTATACAACAGAGCTAGTGACATTATCTAAACGCTCATTAGCAATTATCTTTACCGTCACTTATTCCTATTTCCCGTTTTTCTCTTACAACCCGATGTCTAAAAATGCATTTTCGTCTTGTTTTCTGGTCTGTTGTAATGTTTGTTTCGACTTTTTTTACTGAAATTCATTTGGTCATTCTTCATTAGCGTATCAAATTTATGGTGCGCGTTATATACGAGATTTTCAGAAATCGCAATTTTTACTTGTAAAGTAGGGTGCGCCTTATACACGCGTGCGCCCTATACACGAGTAAATACGGTACCTTATTATTCTCATTTGGATCCTTTATTTTGTAATAATCATCTTTTTATATTTCAGTAATTGTATACATTACAAATTCATAATGTATAAATAAGCAAAATAATTAATGATAGATTATTATTTTAAGCAAATAATTAATAACAAGTGTCATATGTAAAATTATCAGTTATCTATAATCGTTATTTATAAACATAAAGGATAATGAATATTAGATTTTTTTAAATGGAAATTTTTTTTTGAAATATTTGTATAGATCACTCTTCTTGTTTATATGCTTCATTTTTATACGGTAGAAAAAATATTTAAATTCAACATGAAGTGCAGGAACAGTCAAAAGAAAAACATTAGATATGAAATTCCTTGTCACTTTTCATGAATATAAAGCTATGGATGAATCTCTAAATTGGTCCTTCTGCATTGTGCATTCCTATTGGCCCTAGGGATTCTAGGAGAAGCGAACTTACTATATAACATATGTAGATTGGTGAATCGAACAAATGGAATTTCTGGAGAATAGACCATTCTAGAAACTGCGTTTTCATTATGCAAATTGGAATTTGGAAACCCGTTGTCTTCTTCCAATAATACATTCAAAGGAGAAAAATTGGGGAAAATAGCGCACATTATTATCAGAATGCTTCCATTATTATTTTTTAGACTTTTTCATGCATTATATATATATAAGCCTGAATTTCACTGTTTATAAATTTTAGGTAAATCTGCGTTATAATATCGTCTTATTTAATGTATATTTTTCTACAAAATATATGTTGTTTGTTGAATTCATTAGTATAAAATGAAGATTAATAAATTGACAATACCTCTGGAAAAAACAGCGATGAAAGTGAAATCTAGATAAATCTATAATCATAAATATAAATTTAAAGCAGATGCTAAAAATATGTACTAAAATAAATACAGATTGCTAAATTGTATACTTATAAAAACAATATATTTAAAATAGAATTAAGTTATCATTTTTTCATTCACTTCTGCGAACATCGTCAGGATAAAATAGAAATATGTTAAATGCAATTTAAATTTTCAAAATGTAAACGTCCTAAATAAAATGTCCTAGAGTCCACGAGCCAGTAAATCCACCTTAAATTTGGAAATATTCCGCCTGAAAGGGGCTCTGCAATAGTGATTTTTGTATAATTTCCTCAATTTCCCGTAATTTTGTTGCCCTTAGGCGCCTCGTGTAGCGACGGAAACTCGTGTCCCTAATCACGTCTCGCAAACACTTGATATGTACCAGAAAAACAAAATAAGTTGATTTTGATAAATATAATGATCGAGATTAACTCGTTTTTACTCCGATTAATTATCTGAAACAGTATTCTAAGATGAAAATCAATGTTGGTATAGTACTGAACTAATAATTTTGCAGTACTAACATCTGTAACTAATTTTTAGAAATATTAAGATGTATGAGATGGAAGAAAATTTTGAAATTGGCACATCCTACTTGTTATAATATACTTTAGTTTTCGGAAAATATATGACCGTTAACCCAAACTGAGTAAGAATAGAACGACATGTGTTTTTTATTGAGTATGAGGTTTGCAAACCTATGCTCTATGGTCAATTTTCATCCTCTTGATACCTAATATCACCCCTTTGAATTTATCGGTCGAATTTGCAAACACCCTGTATATGGTATTTTTAAAATAAAATGAGAAAGAAATTCTCTACAGATTTCTAACAATAAACGCGGGTACATAATTTGGTTACAAATAAAGTGACTAAAATTGAGGTATGTCCGAATTAGCAAAAAATCGATGCTTTGCCACACTAATTATGCACGTCATGCGTAATAATTATGCATTATTACACCTCATCCATTATGCATTAAAACAATGTAATGCAATTAAGCCTCATGCATAGTAAATGTCGCTCTGTATACTCTTTGTTTCACCATTACATATATGCATTATTAACACTAAGATGAATAAATTAACATTATAAGATTTTTTTCATTCCACATTTTATCAGTAAGACATAAAATATAAAAATACTTGCGGTTTTTCTTTTTCTTTGGCCTTCAGACTAACAGAAAAATTTTAAATGAAATAAAAATTTACATTTAAAATATTGTGTTGGTATTATTTTAAGAATCGTAACAATCTTGCATATAAGAATTAAGAAAAAATAATCCTTGTCTTGTACAATAATGTTCAAAATTTAGAAAAAAACTCAGATTTGGTCGATTATCTCCTGTAATACAGTACATTACAAATAAATATTTTGTACTTATAATGTGCTCGCATGATCATGCATAAGAATCATGAAAGTAGGAAAGTATTAATCAGAGCTTACAATATTTAACCTAAAATGGATTAACAAGGAGTTATGGATCTCACTTACAGTTATTACCTCTCATAGTGTGAGTTCATATTGAAAGTTAAGCAGTTTATTTAACGCTGTGGTAGTTAGTGTAACTCCTCCAGCAATGCTGTTTTCAGTCCCTGGGTGGTTCTGGAATGTGGGAAGCGAGTTCCAGTTTTTATCGCCAGATCATCCCAGACATGCTATATAGAGTTCAGATCTGGAGATCTGCTTGGCCAATCTAACAAGTTAGTATCCTAACTTTCCTGAAATTCGTCGACCAAATAGGCTTTACTTGCGCATTGCTGCGCATTAAACAGAAGTCATGGCCAACTGCATCTCTGAAAGAGCAATTACAAATGATGAGACATGATTGGACAACTAAGACAAACTGATTCCATTCCCAGAGTTCAATGAAATTGCACTACAAAATATTACACCATGCTAAAACAAGTGAGACTATTCTAATAGTTCTTATGTTTTAAAGTATCTGAAGCATAGTTGCATTTTCTGCAATAAATCTTTCCAGATAATTATGTTCTGTTATTCTCACGCGCCGTGCTGACTTTTTTTCACTATGACCCCAGTAGTTCGATAACAGGGGCGCTCAATGAATTCCACGTTGTATTTTCCAATGAAGTTGCACAATTTCAATCACAATGTAATTTTTATGCGTTATTCAAATGCAACGTAAAATATGTTGTGTAGAAATTGGAGTGGAAATATTGTTTCCTTCATTTACTGTAACACGAAAAAATACTCTGCTACATTATAGCTTGTGGAGAAAAAAATCTTATTTCATCTTCTGTGTATTTTTATCTTCTAACCACCGCAAATTCCATTTTCACTATTCTGTAGGTTTAACTGTAACAGAAGCTTTATTTAAAAAAATGTAATTCTTCCGAAAAAACTAGCTCTAAAAAAATAAGATATAATAAATACCCCCAAGGCTTATACGCTTATAGGTAATAACAGATTTTATATCATGTTTGGAAAAACGTATTTCATTAGCATATACATAATTAAAGAGGAAAGAATGTTACAATCTTACCCTTTTGCTCGGCGGCCAGGAGGGTTTTAAGTTTCACTTCAATAGAAGCATTATTTCAATAAATATAATTCTACAGATATAATCCAGTTTAATAAAATTAATGTATGATTTACACTCACACGGTTCATATGTCTATAGGTAATAACAAATCTTATTTAACGTTTGAAAAAACATCATTTTTTAGCAGATAAAAATTTACAAATAAACCAACATTAATTACAATTTTGCCTTTTTGCTCAGTGAGCAGAAATGCTGCAGTTTCTATAACATTGTGAAATTCATGTGCATTACAATGCATTACACTGTAAAAAAAATCCGCAAAGGTACTAAACCTTTTCTAGGAAACTGGGTTTCCAAGAACTTTTCCTGTAACGGTAACAGCAAAAATTCAAGTTTCAGAATCGATTACATGAATTTTTCCTGTTATCATTACATGAAAAGTTCTTGGTATCCCAGTTTCCTAGAAAATGTTTAGTACCTTCACAGATTTTTTTTTTTACAGTGTGTCAGATGCTTAATGTAAAATACTTATACATAGAATTTAATAGTTCAGCTTTGTTTACTTACAGGACACATGAAAAATATGTTAAAGTAACTATCTTTGAACAATATTCAATGGAAGTTAGATTTCAGAAATGATATGCGTTTCCAAGCTTTAACAAATTTGAGGGAATTGCGTTGGTGTGTAAAATTTTTTAAAGCTCTTATATAGGAATGAAGAAAAAGATTTGTAAGCATTACTGTGTGAAGACGTGAATTGCTTAAAGATGTTACTAAGTATCTCTCATATCAATTATATGTAATGTATTATATGATTGTTGAATTGAAAAAAAATGAAATACACAGTGTTAGGCAAAATGTTGAATATATTACAAAGTCTGAAAATAAATACTGTAAACCCGATTTTAACTGTGTTACGAGTTTACTAACAAAATTAATTTTTAGTTTAACATATGGTATGTTTGAAAACCTATAAATCATATCAGGCATGCATAAGAAATTTCAAGTTACATAATATGGGCGGTAATTGTTGAAAGAATCTTTTCAAATGGGATATGTGTCCTAAAGCGGAATTATTTTCATAAAATCATATAGCTTGTGTATAAATCTGTAGGTTTTAAATCTGTAAATAAATCATATACAGGGCTGCACAAATAAATTAAGCGACTAAGCATGCTACTTCCTAAAATTTGGCGTTTGAGAGTAGTTATTTTATTTATTTTTTTAGCTATCTTCCTTACATTCTTCAAAATTAAAGTTTAATTACGCTATTCGTAAAACTTGGGAAATGTACGCGTAAATTTTGATTTTCTTTTCGTGTATCTGCATCATCTACTCTCTTAAATTAATTATTACAACAAAAATCATTTGTTGAGCTTTTATTTTAAAAAATGGATCTTTTGTGTATATGCATGTCTTTCCACATGTCTTATTAAATAAAATTCTGCTTTTTTTATTCAACATGAAGCACATTTTTTTATTGCTTCTTACTCTATATGAAGAAATAAACGAAATATTTGTTTGAAGTGTTCGAAATTTAGAATGAGAAATCATGTCTAGTTGATAAAATATTTCTTGCGAATGCTTTTTGAGTAGGTAAAATTCAATTAAAATATCAATTCAATTCGAAAAATATACTGATTATTGTTATATGAAAATTGCTTTCACATAATAATTCTTCTATCTTCTTATAGTAAATTAATCGTATTAGTTTAAAAACAGTTTCGATAGTTTAAATCAAGGAATAAGGTAAATCGAAGGAAGATTCCACATAATAGGATGTTTTTCTTAGCAGAGCCAAAATTGAGATGATGAGATAAGTAAAAATTATCACCATGCTCTTTAGTGATTAATTGATTATGTGCCTTTATTAATTTTTTTTATCAGTGTTCAAATGATTGAGAAATTTAATATTAAATAAACTCGTGTAATTTTGCCACCTTCCCCCATATATTGGGGGAAAGTGTTATTATTTATAATAACATTGATGTTGCATCTTTCATCATAAGACAATCATTGGAACATTATTTGCGAATTGACAATATATGAGGAGCCCAGAAGCCAAGGGGTACAAGTGACAAAATGTCGATTTGGAGTAAATTGAGTTTAAAGATAATTGGTGTTAAGTGGGAACATCTATAACAATTGACTAAATTGAAATAGGAAACATAAATGCTTGTTGTATTCTAATCTTTGAACTCTCATTTCAATAACTGTTAAAAAAATAGAGTACAATTTTCTTTAAATGTATAATTAATCAATATTGTTTGTTTTTCGAAAAAAGTGGTTTATCTCTATAACTCCCCAAATAATCAGAAAATGACCTATATTTCTTTACCTGAAATGAAAAAAGCATATTTCCAGATACCCTGTGCACTTAACTCAATTTTTTCAATTTTGTCACTTATACCCCTTGGCTTCTGGGGTCCTCATATACAGTCAAACAAACAAATCAGTAAACTGAAATCATTTTCTTCACTTTTATTTTACTAATACTAATAATGGTCAAACCTACGCTATAAGGTCATTCCATAATAACTTACATTACATTTAGAATAATTTATTGCAGTAACTTTAGTAATATGACACTAGAAATTCAAATGTAAAATTAACATGATTTGTCAATGAAACCTACCAAAGGGTCAATTTCGATGAAAATTACCTAAAAAATGATAACGAAATTTACACTTTATATGATACATTCCTTTTTCAGTAATGGCAGTTACCATAGTTAACAAAACTACCAAATTTAAGAAATAACATTAAAATTAGGTAATTTTCATCTAAATTGGTCTTTGGATAAGTTTAATTAGCAAACCATCCCTCATAGCATGCATGGTCACAGTGACGTCACTGTGAGTCACTTTGGTCACATCGCATCTGTGACGAAAATGCCACCACTTAGTGACGTCACATTGTGACTAAGATGTGACTTTCTAAAAAAAATTTCACAGTTCGTCGCAATGTTAATGTCAAAGTAGTCACAAATGACACACTTTTCACAAATTGGTCACGTTGTGACGTCACAAAAAAAACTCTAAAACGGCCATAACGACTTCACATTTTAGTCACTGTCACTTCACATCGACGTCACATGACGTCACATCGACAATCGATGGTCACAAAGTCCCAATGTGACTTCACAACGACGTTGCAGTGACGTCACCATGTCTTACGGGATGTCAAATTTACATTTTAAATAATTATTTGCGTGTGGTATATTGCTAAAATTACTGAAAATAGTTCAAAATGTAACGTAAGTTATCATGGAACTGCCCAATAGTGTAAATGGTCTTATTTGCACTCCATTACAATCTTCTTGCATTTATTTCTGGTATTTGATGCACTGAGTCGAGTCATACTTCAGACCTTATTTTTGCGTAAAAGTATCCTTTACATACAATACGAAAATCACCATCATTATCAACAAAGTAACCAATTTATAAAGGCTTTATCGATTGCTAAATTCTTTTTTTTCAAATTTACAACATTTAGAAAAATTAATAAATTATTATATCTAATATTAATAATTATTATATCTATTACCACCAACATGACAAAGAATATAATTTTTTTCCTGAAAACAGTTTCTTAAAAATTAAATCACTGAAGCAAACAATTTCTAATTAGATTTTTCAGAGTCTAGAATAAACTAACAAAAATCTGATCATAATATATTTTTGGAATTCAATCGCTTTGTTACTCCATTACCAAAATACATAACAAATACCACTTTGAATTAGAGAGAATGAGGTTTGTTATGTCATTACCAAAGTACGCAAACAAATGCTTCATTTCGAATTAAATTAAAATACTAACGACAAATGTAGAAAAAAGGCGTAATAAATTATAACCAAATAATGATATTTCTCAACTTTAAGTTGGTATCTAATGAGATAAATACTTATAAATCCAGTGTTAATAAAGAGGATATAAAACAATAGGGATTTAATCTGTGCTTGAAAAAGGCACTTATAGAAAATGTTTAAAAAATACACAAATATTTCATGCGGAAAATTGAACAACTTCGCAATACAGATTGATTTCATAATCTCTTAATTATGCATTATCCTGCTTTTTTTGCAACGGTCCTTGTATCAGAATTAAAATTTTTATTTATTCCATTACAATTAATGTTTTAATCAAATATGAATTATGCGTTGTGTCTTTTTCAAAAATAAGTAATTAACTTTCCACATGGCTAATTAAATAGAATTCAAGGATTCCACATTTATTAATAGGTAATATTTTTTTTTATTTAAATGTAGAAATAAAACTTATGTTTGGTGAACATAATATGTGTAAACAGATAGAAAACTAGTCGTTGGAGGCCACCGTAATACTTACACATCATTTATATGCATATGAAAATAAAATATGTGAAAACTATTTATACAATGTATTTCAATTCCAAAACTAAATTTAAATGTTGTTAATACAAATAGTAATACTCTATTAATGAATTTCTAATGAACCAATTTCGACAAATTATATAAAACGCCAAACTACTCAAAGTAGTACCGATTTGCGTAAAAGAAGCATCCTTATAACTCCAAAAATAATAATCATATTAACTAACAGTTTAGTGCGTCGGATTAAGGGTCTCATTTTCAATTCAAATATACCTCTGAATTGAAATTTGAATGAAATACAGGGTCATGAAAAATCGAAGAATGTGGAAAACAAGATGACTAATATATCGTCAACTAATAATCCGATCGACTTCGTTCTATATGCAAAATGTGTATTATTTTATTGCCTTTTACGTCCATTCCTTAGAACAAAAAAATTCGAAAATTTTTATATACGTTTCATCAGAACGAATTTTTCGAGAGTCCGAAAAAAATAGTTCCGGATAATCGAGGTTGCTGATATTAAATAGGGTTCGTCCCATTCTTACATACTAACTACATACAAAATTTCAAGTTTCTATCTCAATTTGTTCGGGAGATAGAGCGTTTACAGACAGACAGACAGACGGACGGCAAATTTTTTTTCTAAAAATGTGTTTTTTCGGAATCTCCACTATCTAAAACGTGTAAATCCGTCAAAAAAAATTTTCGATTTTCAAAACGATTGCAAGACTTACCCTATACTACGTATGATGGGTAAGTAAAATGTGTCTGCAATTAACGTTGACATCGTAATGGTGATGAAAACGAAGTGCATTTACACTTTTTTGTAAATATATTCGCTTCCAAATGTTGTATCATTCTAAGGGAACTATATCGAAAGCAGATAAAAATAGAAAATTGTACGTCAAACATGACAAATGAGGTGCGTTTGTACTGTAACTTGTTTTATAAATATTCAGATATTTGTAAATAAATGTTGCTTTCTTATGCAAAAATGCATGTATACAAAATTTATTACGATTCTATATATTAGATTAAGTAATACGTAAATAATAGGACTCTATCTCAAATGGCACGCCTTCGACATGGCAGCCTAGAATCATTACTTCTAATGGGATTCCCTCATTTAATTACGCAAGATAACAATTAATATAGTTTGGAAAATTTTTATTAATATGATTTTAAGTTTTGATTCAATTTTCATAAAAGTTTAAATGACTCCACACCATTTTACAACGATTCCGCATATTAAATTTCACATATTTAAAGAACTCCCCTAAAAATGTTTTGATAATTTTAATCAAAGATTAATATACTAACCATCGACTAACACAGAGTTTAAAAAAGTTTCATAACATTGCACTTTTTTTTAACCTTCCAAAATTCGGAAAAATAATTTGATTATACCTATTGCCACTCACATGCCTGAAAATATAAATTTTTTCCTGAAAATAATTTCATAAAAATGAAATCACTGAAGCAAAACATTGCATTTTCTAATTACATTCTTGGAGTTTAGAATGAGATAACTGGAAATATAATTACTTTTGAATTCAATCGCTTTGTAATGAGATTACCAAAGCACGTAAGTAAATATCTTCTTTGAAATAGACTGATGAATACCGACAAATGAAGAAAAAAACAGCGTGGTAAATTGTAACCAAGATTATTATAGTTTTCAACTCTACTCTGGTTTATAATAAGATACATACACCTTTTTCTAGTGTTAATGAAGCCGGTATAAAACAATAGGGATTTAATCTGTATATAAAAAGCCACTTATTGAAAATGTGTAAAAAGTACAGTAATCTTTCACGCGGGAAATTGAACAACATCCCAATACTGATTATTACATAATCTCTTAATTAAGTATCATCCTTCTTTTGTAACAGTCCTAGCCTGAAAATTATAAATCTTTTTCATCCTATTGCTTTTAAAGTCTTAATAAAATATAAATTATATATTGTTGTCTCTTTTCTTAAATAGAAAATTCATTTCAATTAGCCATTCATTTCATAATGGTTGATTGAAATGAATTCAATTTTTTCACATTTATTAATAATTAATCAACAGTATTTTACAAATGCATAATTATTCTGCATTAATACAAAATTTATGACTGTTGAAAATGGTACCTCTAATAGAAAAAACATGTCCGCCATGAACGCTGATATTAAATAGAACTCTTTCATTTTTCCACATTTAGTAATTTGAAGCCAAAATTTTTATTTAAAGTGTATAAATAAAAGTTATGTTTGGTGAACATGATATCTAACATTATTCATCTATTGAAAGAAAAAACACGCATTGCAATTAACGCCCCAGTTAACACAAACACATCCTAAAAACATCCTAAAGATGTCACGTTCCGGACATTTGTAATATCCTGTGGACCGATGAATTGGTCTTGTCGACAGTTACAAAACATCTCCTGAGTTTCAAAATGTCATACCTGTCAATATCCTATAGACGTCAGTTCATGAAATCTTTGGGACGGTTATAGGACACGTATATTATTACCTCTGGACGGTCCTAAAATCATCGAAATAATGTTATAATCAAGATAAGCTGATATCCTGCGGATGGGAGAATTCGTCTTGTGTACAGTTATAGGCTTAACGAGGTCTAATGTATAATATAATAAAATATGAATAATATTAAATACTAACTTTAAAAAATAAAATTAATAAAAATTATTACCTTATATTGATTCTTGAAGAAAGCGGAAAAAAAACTTAACGTCCAATAAAATACACGTGAACCGCAAAACATGCGAAAATTTGAAAATCACGCCACAGCCTGAGAACATAAATCAAAGTGAGATTGTAAAAAGTAGGCGAGTTGAGGAGTTCAGAAAAGGCGCCGCAACTGTTAAGAACGCATTGATGGTTACAGAACATCCATCGTCCGTTTTGGCGACAATTCAATTGGATGTCCTTTCAGAGTTGTTCATCGGCTGTTCAGAGGACAATCTGATTGGACAGTCCGTTCGTTATCATCCTCAGCGCATTCGCTGGATAGTTTGCATGGGATATACAACTACAGGATCTATAGAATCATTGTATGATGTCCGAAGGACAGTTGTGGTTGTCTGGGGCTGACATCGTTATCGGTAGTGATAACGAACTCCACAAACACTTTCGCTTTTTTTGCGCATACATTCACTTTCAGATATTGTATAATTGGAAGAATGTTATGTCAAAATTTAAAAAAGGGGTATTACAAAACAGTTGTCAGAAAACTGTAACTTAAATAACAGTATATATTTCTTAAGTTTTGCAAAAATATTTCTTTCAAAATTGCATTTGGTTCTAGATTTTGGTTGTGCATTTTTTTTAATTACTTTAACTTTCGGAATCAATTGAAACCGGTTCTGAAAGTTGGAGTAATTTTTGAAACTGTCATAATATAAAAAATATGTAACCAAAATCGAAAAAGTAAAAACTAGCCCGGTTGTAGATTGTCCTCGACTATTCTATGCAAAATAATCCTGTAAAAATATTAAAATTTCAGCGAAATATTTGAAAATAATGCCCCTCATAGACTTAACATTATCATCCGGGTCTTTTTCAGCGAGTCGCGTGACTTCTTAACCATTTGCACTCCATTGTCATCGCTGTGGCGACATTATAAGGTAAGTGACACATTCCGTTGTTGCCGCTGCGAGATATGATAAGGTGGGTTGAAAACTCCGTTATCGCCGCTGAGGCGACATCATCTTTACATGTATTTTTTTTTTTGTACCATCAATAAAAGAAAGAAAATTTGCCATATTTAATGAGAACTGTTTTGAAATTGTATACTTGGAAGTAGAATCTTTTAAAAAAGTGGTGCCGACCGACTAAAATTCAAATAAAATTTGTATAATGACGTGAAGTGGCTGGCAGCCCATACTCAAAATGACGCGAATGGGCAAGTGCTGAGGGTTAAAATATTAGTAGATTTCGATATGCACTCCTTTAGTGAATAAAAAATAAAGACGATGGACAAACGGATATAATCAAAAGAAGTTCTAAATAAATAAAGGTATTCAAATGCGTTGTTTCAGTTACACACAGATGACTTTCTAAAAATCACCGGCTAACCGATTTCAAGGTTTCTTTGAAGTGGATGGAATAAAATAAATAAATAAATAAAATGAAAGATAGTGTGTCTGACAATTTAACATGCAATCATGAAGTAATTTAATGTACACATCATCCCACTAAATCTATGGATATAATTTAGAAGTGTTCCAGCTAATTAGATGACCTTGTCAGAACGAGTATAAAGATAAGCTCTTTTTACTTACCTATTTTCTTATATTACAAACATGAATAAAATAAGATCATAAAATATATTTTATATTGAACTCACGCAAACCATTTTGATAGTAAAATAGAATATTTCTGACATTTTAGCCAGTGTTATACTTTAAAAGTAAAGCTCTCTAAACGTAATATTTATTTTTCAAAATGAATTATCATATTGTTTAAACAAATTCATCTTTTTTAGACTAAAAATGAAAAAGATAAAAAACGTCTCATAAGATGAAAATATCGTAAAATTAAAGAAAATAAAAAGCGATTTTTTCTAGAAATGCTTAGTTTCAAATAAATATCTCTTGTAAAGTCTTTTTTGGCCAAAATTTAAAAAAACTGTTTAATAATGAAGAGCTGCTTTTCAAAATTTAAAAAGATTTTCAATGGCTATTTCTTTCTCTGAAACTATTAATTTTGCAATTTAAGAAGTACATTTTTGTAGATTTTAACATTTAAAAAAATTGAAATAATGAAAATAAAACTCCAAGAAAAACGTTTCTAAATAAAAATTATGGACGCACTTAGGTTTTTTGAAACAATACGTATATATCAGATTTTAAAATGAGAATTTTAAAGTTATTTCTATTTATTTAATCAAATATTTTCGTAAATAATTTGCAAAGAATGAATGAAATGCTTATATGTTTTTTACAATATTTGAGGAAAAAGTAAAGAAAGAAATCAACCCATTTAAATTTTTATTTTCCTTTCAACAACAGTTTTCCCTTTCAAATTCTGCATTTTCAAATTAAATATATTTCGATAGAGCAGTTAACATAACTTTAAATTTAAAAGTTTCGAATGAAAATAAAAGTAGGTGGCTAATAAAATAACTTGATTTAATTAAGCTGCATTTTTCTGATATTTCATGGATAATATGTTCACAAATGTAGAATTCTAAACAATACGGAACTTTTATTTGTTATGCATAAAAATTTCGTTTGTGGATAAATTTTACGCTATTTTTTTATATTTTAATAAATTTTCGTGAAAAAAGTAGTTACATGTTCTATAATGTCGATGAGAAATGAGAAAAATATTTTTATATGTTTGTGTGAAACATCTAATTATATTGGTTTTAACAATGCATAGCTTATTTATATGTAGGTTTTTTAACTGAACAGCGAAGTGGAACCGGGCACTTCATTTAGTTTTAGCACTTTGTTTAGTTTTAAAACTTCGTTTAGTTTGCATATTCGAAAAAAAGCCAATTTAGAAATGATTTTTTTTTCTGCCGAAAGAAAATCCACTGCGTTTATGAGGATTATTTAAGTCTGTTGTTCTCTTTCGATCTATGACGAGAAATGCTTTTTAATATCTCATAACTTTTCACACAATTATTTTTGCTCAAAATTGGATGCGTTTACTAATGTTCTAATATTAATTCTGTTAACTTCAAAATAAAATGGTGTTGTAATATGCGTTGTAAAATAAAAATGTTCACTTACATTTCTGAAGTATCCTTTGAAATTTTGACTCTTCGCTCATTTCCCAAATCACATAACCTGTCACTGGGCGAAATTTAATGGATTTTCAGCCTGATTGGACAATGAAAATATAGATTTAAATTTATGCTAACACTTTTGACGCTGTTCGTGGTCGCTTTACAGCGAAGGTGCTACGCGTAAGAGAATCTCGCTGTCCGGGAAGTAGGTATGAATCGTGGACGAGGATGGGCCACTCACCGCGCCCATTATAAATCTTGTAACAGACTTGCTATTTACATAAAGCTTTTTTTATTCTGTTCATTTCTTCAGCGGTTTAAGCTCCTACAGTTAGATTAAATGTCTTTAATTTCCGATTTATTTATATATTATTGCTTTATCTATCGATTGGGGAATATTTTAGTTTCGTTATGGAATATAAACTGAAAACGAATGGTGAAATATTTAAACGCAGACGTATTTTTTCCTCATCTGTACACGATAGATTTGAAAAAAATATATATACATATATAAAATAATCTTGCGAGTTATTAAACATTATATTATTTAAAAAATAATTAATCAAAGTTGTATAGCCGTTGTATGCAGACGTTGTTAAATATGTAATATAAAAACCACATAGACATTTTTTAACGTACATTGTAATATTTTATTAGTTTTATTTAATATGTTTTATGCTTCAGGACATATAAAAATATGCAAGCTTTTATTAATGAAGTTTTGCTTATTATTACAGGGTGGCCAGTTTTTAGATAAAAACACAGTCATTATAGATGATAAATACCAGTATTTTGTTAAAGATAAATTCAGTTTATATAATCTCTTTATATTATTTGAATTATTTTCTGTAAGAAATTACTGGTAGTTTTCTTTTTTCTTGACTGTGTTTTTCTAGGTTTTCCCTGATCACTCGCCACCCTGTATTATTTGACTATGAAATATAAGGTACCCTGGGGTAATAACGCCACGTTAAGGTTCTACCAATTTTCACGGCTCAGTTTTAGATTGTATTTTTCAAACAAATATAAGATTTGATACAGCAGCTCATTGACTATCTATATAAAATAAAATAATTTAACACATATGTATTCATAAAATGTAATGGCGTGATTTCTTGACCAATTCTATTTGGCGTTATTACCCACCTATATGGGTAATGACGCCAGGCAAACAAAACTATGAAATAAGATGTAATAATTGCATGTAGATTGCCCAATTCTAAAAATACAAACTCTACAAACTTAGAAATTGATAAATTGCATTCTAAGCTATTGAAAATGTTCAATTTTTTGTGAAAGTGTAAGAAAAATAAAGGTGTGGTGTGGGGAGGAGGGAGGTTGAGGCAAAAGAATATCAGACCGTGAGCTTCTTTTTGCTTAAAAAGGACCGCTTAAATAGAATTATTAGAAACATTGCAGAGTTTTAACTGTGTTTATTTGAATCAGTATTTAGGATGTAGCTCGGCCACTGTAGGGAATCGACCGCGGTATTAATGCCAAGGATTGGCGTTTTTACCCCGTTATAGTTATTGCGCTGTACATTTTAAATTACAAATTATCTCGAGAAGATATCCAAAATCTTCAACAACATTTTGAAAGTCCATGAATGTACTACAAATTTATATAATTAACAAAATATTTCCGGATAAAAAAAATAGTCTTCTCATCAGAAAAGTATCTCGCAAATTTTAGATCAAGCGTTAATTTTAGTTGCTTGTAAAAACAATAAGGCCTAAAAATAAAGCAAATTAACTTGAAGCTGTTTTTTGCGATTTATATGACTAAAAACCCTTTTGCGCAGAGCACATGGGTATCATTTATTAGATTATTTCATAATTATGCAAAATATTAGCACTTGGCGTTATTACCCCAGACCACCTTATTATTTAAAAAATAATTAATCGAAGTTGTATAGCCGTTGTATGCAGACGTTGTTAAATATGTAATATAAAAACCACATCAACATTTTTAACGTACATTGTAATATTTTATTAGTTTTATTTAATATGTTTTATGCTTCAGGACATATAAAAATATGCAAGCTTTTATTAATGAAATTTTGCTTATCATTACAGGGTGGCCAGTGTTTAGATAAAAACACAGTCATTATAGATGATAAATACCAGTATTTTGTTAAAGATAAATTCAGTTTATATAATCTTTTTATATTATTTGAATTATTTTCTGTAAGAAATTACTGATAGTTTTCTTTATTCTTGACTGTGTTTTTCCCGGTTTTCCCTGATCACTCGCCACCCTGTATTATACCCTGTAAAAAAAAAAAAATCTGTGAAGGTACTAAGCATTTTCTAGGAAACTGGGATTCAAAGAACTTCTCATGTAATGATAACAGGAAAAATTCATGTAATCGATTCTGAAACTTGAATTTTTGCTGTTACCGTTACAGGAAAATTTCTTGCAATCCCAGTTTCCTAGAAAAGGTTTAGTACCTTTGCAGATTTTTTTTTACAGTGTAGAAACTATTTGACTGAAATAACAGCATAGATACGTTTTTTCCTCCAAAAATTCTCAAAAAAATAAAAAATAGAACACAGTTGTCTCCAACATAGATATGTTTTAAATTCAAATTTTAATCATGACAAATAAGGGGACTATCTACCCATCATTCTGTGAAAATATGACGATAATATCGATTTTCTCATTTTTCGCTTAAATTATTCTTTATTATTCCTAATACATTCTGATGAAGTTTCGTAAATATTCGGGTATTATCAATACAATTTAAAGCATTTTTATAGCAATGCTGTACCTTTAATCCACTTCCCTTCAAAAGTGATTTTTCTTACTTCGTGTTTTGTTTTCGACGAATAGGCATGTTTAAAGTGACAAAATTTTTATGCATGATTTTCAATTGACACCTTTTTTTTTATTTTATCTCGTTTTACACTG
This sequence comes from Maratus speculifer, assembly GCA_964019185.1. Taxonomy (NCBI): domain Eukaryota; kingdom Metazoa; phylum Arthropoda; class Arachnida; order Araneae; family Salticidae; genus Maratus; species Maratus speculifer. The sequence continues at coordinate 408,680,410 of OZ025294.1, forward strand.
AAAAAAAATTCGCTAAATTTACAGTAAAATCTTCTGGCAGCAATGTTGCCAGAAGTTTTGCCGTAAAAATTGCAGTAAAATTAGATGTAATAAAAAATTACATCTAATTTTACTGCAATTTTTATGACACTTTCACTTTATTGTTGCTAGCACTTTTGTTGTAAATTTAACGATTTTTTTAACAGTGCTGTTTATGGCAAGTTTCATAAAAGCAAGTATCACATTTACAATAAAGTAAAAAGTTTTTTTCCCTCACATAAAAATGTAAAACACATTTTGTTTTTACTAAAATTTTACACGTATTTGCACATTTTATTTTTTTTCTCTGAAATTAATTAACTTATGATAAATCCGATATTTAACAATTATACACCACACTTATATGAATAGTTTAAGATAAAAATTAGCCCAAAATGTTCAAAACTATACGAGAAGATATATTTTAAAATTTACTTAAATTTTTCAAAAAAATAATTAAATAAATAAATAAATTTTCGAGTTTGCTTAGGGAATTGAAAAATTTCTTGATAAAATCTTTTTCTTTCATCGATTCCTTTTTTGTGTGCCAAAAAATACCTTAACATGCTTAAATTTGAAAAAAAAAGTTCAAAAAATACCAAATTATCTTCATGGATATTTCAAAATTAAACATGAGATTATTTTAAAATATTTACCCAATTTAAACTAATAAATTCTGTTGTATCATAACCGTTTTATGTAATTTTCAGTTTCTAATGTAAAAACCACATCAATATTTTCTTTGCCAGTTATTATGATATTTTATTAATATTAATTTTATTCCAAACGAAAAATAAAAATGTGCAAAATTTTACGTACTTACTATTTTTTTTATGAAATTTTTATATTAAGGATGTATTCCAAAACTTATTTTTCCACCCTCAACCGTTCGAAATTTTCTGATACATTTTCAAACTCATTTTTAAAAGTAAAAACATGAAACTTAATAAAGTGATTTTTGATGAGATGCATAAGAAGCCGTGTTATTTCATTTATCACTGAATTCATTAAATTTTATTTATAAGCAACTAGAATCCTTCGCCCGCTACGCTGGTCAGTTTCTCTAAAATAATCTTGAATCAAACGAAATATATTTAAATAAACAATCTTAATATCTAATCAAATACCCACAATTTTTGTCTGATTTAAGTAAACCTACATTGTTCAGGTCCAGGTTCATGTTGGCGACAAAATAACTCCAAAATGATTAAATAATTGACAAATTACAAACGTACTAAAGTATTTAACATTTTTTTAGTAATTTTTTTTTTCTTTTCTTGAATTCTACTTCAATTCCTTCTACCTGAATTTGCTTCTGAGATATGGTGAAACATGTTACTGTTTTAGACCATCTGTTGAACTTCCTAAGAGAGAGATTATATATAGATAAGGATAGAAAATTTCAGGTTTTTGCGCCGAAGAAATCGCCAAATTAGGAAAATGTGAAGTATCTCACGAACTAATGCATTTGAAAGAATTTGCTTAGTACCGTTCGATTCAGCATGCAAAAATACACTAAAATATGTTATCAGTTAAAAAATAACTACCAAAAACCCATTTTTAAGGAATTTTTTAAAAGTTGATTCTTTTTTTAAAGCCCTTAGGGATGGAATTTTCTGAAATCCCTTCTTAGCGGCACTCGCTGTTATAAGAAGTATTTTTACCCTAATTTTCAAGATTTTTGGTTCGGTAGATTTTTTTGTGCTGTGATTAATACGAAATCCAGACTTTATTTTATATATATAGATTATGTTCTCAGTATGCTCCTTTTCTTTGTTCCAAGATCTCTCGCTTCGGAAAACTCTGTTCAAAACACCAACTTTGAAAGCCTTTTTCAACAATGTTTTCTGCATTTATCAAAATATCGACAACCACGATACATCATGTACTTTCTACACTGTAAAAAAAAAGGGTCGATCTACTAAAAAAACTTTAGTAATCCTTGTAATTACTAAAAAATGTTTAGTAATCTTAGTCGGTTACTAGAAAATCGGTAAGAATTACTAGAAAAAAGTTAGCAACGAATAGAGTTAATAGTTTTATATTTTTAATAGCTATTACTAAAACTCACTTGGCGTGGCCTCAATAGCATAGTGGTTATAGTAACGGACTCCAGGCTAAAAGGTCCCGGGTTCAATACTGGACAGCGCCAAGTACGCCCCGAATGTATGTAGTGTAAGTACGCTAAAATTAATGGGTTATGAATTTTCTGTTGGAGCTGGTCAAATTGTTTGGTGCTGCCATCTGTTGCGATTTTGACGAAAATCTATCGCTTCAGAAGTCTGGATGCAGTTCGAATGAAGCTCCTGCCCTTCGGATGCACGTAATGGTTATTAAAACTAATTTTGGAGCTATTACTAAAATTTGCTTGGTGGCTCATACTAAAAAATTTTAAGTTAGTTATACAAAATATTCTTTTGTTCAGTTTACAAAAGAAATGCTTGTTTCACTTGCAAAAAAAATTTGTAACGGTTACTAAAAAATTCTGTGGAATACAAATTTACTAAAAAATTTTTAGTAACCTCTTTAATTTTTTTTTTTTTTTTTTTTTTTTTTTTTTTTTTTACAGTGTAAACAAGAGAATTGGCTAGTTGTATGCGTTTGAGATTCAAAAATGAATTTAAAAATAAATCAAAAAATAAGCAATTTGGATTGGAACACACCCTTAAGGAAACTATTTGACAGGTTAATTAACATTTAAAAAATTAGCATAAGATTGCTTTTAAAATTTTTATACAACCCTTTCCGGCGCAAGGCGCTTTCCTTTCCTAAATGTTAAAAAGATTGATTGACACCAGAATTTAAGTACAAATGTATTTCAAAACTAGAAAAATCTACATTAATTATAAATAGAAGTTTTCTACTACGTCCATTAAAAACATTTCAAAAATATTTATTAGAGAGAGTATTGAAATTTACGTCAAAAGCTCAATGGCCTGCAATGATTCCTTGTCATTTCAAATTCCAAATATTGGATTGAATTGTTAAATAATTTAAAAATTAAGCAATGTGATACATAATTAAAATATAACGCGCGTGATTTTTATATTTAAAATTTTAAAATTTCATTTGTAACAGTTTATTGTCATTTTCCATCTTTGTGTTTATTTGTATTTTGTTTTTTCTGATGATAATTGAGTAAATTCAATTGAAACATGTAAAAATTATTAAGATCTTTTAATGCTTTTATTAGTATTTGACGTCCTTTATAGCAATTAAATATTTTAATGCATATTTTTGAAAAGAAAAATTTATTTTTCCATTATGAACGGAAAATTGTTATACCAGAATTCTGGTGTCATTGTTTCATTTAGGAGTCTACTTAGGAACACAAATCAAAACTACACTGCTAAAAAAAATGCAGTCCGATTTTTATAAACATTTTATCTCTACACTATACAAGAACAGACGTAAAGCTACAAAACTAATTTTTGTAAAGCTGCAGAAATCTGTACAAACGAATCTTCTAAAGTTACTGCTATCTTACTAAACTTTTATCTGTAACTTGGGTTTCCGTTACATAAAAAACTATGGGAATCCCAGTTTCCTAAAAAATTCTTACTAAAATTACATATTTTTTCATTTACAGTGCTAATCTGTGTTTGTTAGATGATTTTTGCTGTTGGCGTTGCATAAAAAATTCTCAAAATTCCAGTTTCCTAGAAAAGATTTTGTAAATTTACAGATTTTTATATTTATTATATATATATATATATATATATTTTACAGTGTAATATTTACAATTTTATCATTGCTATTTTATGCCAGATTTTTTTCATTATTTGATGTAAAAACCACATTAATATATATACATATATTTAACCGTTTATTATGATAATTTATTTTTTAGCTTAAATACGTTTTATTCAGAAAGATAAAGAAGTTTTAAGAATAATAGGAAAATATAAGAAGGAAAATAAGGATAAGGAATAGGATAAGGGTAAAGAAAAAAAATAAGAATTTTTTTATGAAGTTTTGTACATTATTATAGAAACTAACGACAATAACGTGATAAATAAGTATTTTCTACAAATCATTTGAAAGATTTTATAAAATACAAACGGAACATACTTAATAAACATTTCAAAATTAAACATGATAATACTTTTTAAAATTTTAATTAATCTATTTTTTATTTATTGCTTTATCATAGCCGTTGTATGCCAGATTTGTTTTTTAATATTTAATCTAAAAAACACATGAACAGTTTTTTTTAATCACTTACTATGATATTTCATGGTATTTCATTATACATATTTCATTATGAAGGGCAAATGGAAACAAGTAAATATTTTTTTTATGAATTTTGTATAAAATTATAGAAATTGAAATAACCTGATAAAGGTGCTAATTCATGTAATTTTTATTAGTTCGCGCAAGTAATTATGCAAATAAATATCTAAAAATAGCGAGAAACATGACATTTATTATATGTGAACAGTATTTGAATTAGATTGTTTTAATAAATAATGGATGAGATCTAATTAACGCTAAAATAATTGCAGGAAAAAAACTTATACTCCGAATTTGTTCATTTCTAATGTAATCACATTAAGAGCCTCGTTAATTTTCAGATATGCGTACAGAAATTCTCATTTTAGTAAAAAAAAATTGTAGATAGTTTATAAAACTTATTATTGAAAAAAAAAATATGAAGAAAAGAGCTGCAATTCGTTTCATTTGGTTCTTTATTATATTTCATTTATAATAATCTACTTGAATTGCTCTTATAAAATTTTATTGCAAAAACTCCTTGTTAATTTCTTTTACATTACATAGGGGATACTTACAATGCCACAGATTCAGTCAGACTATATCTTTGTTTACAAATAATATTAACAATAAATTAATAAGATACATTTTAAAAATATTTATTACAACATAATAATCTACAGTATCTTTTTTAATGATTTTAATGTACAAATTATTGTTTATTTAAGAAATAAAATAGTCTTTATGAACACAGAACATAACGTTCTGTATTTAATTAGATAATTATTAGAAGTACATATATAATAAAGCAGACTTATACACATTAGTGGGAAATTACTGGGCTAGGATATTGGCCAGGGTAGCTTAGATGGTTATTATATGGATAGATTTTACTTATTTGCTATTTTTTATGAAGTTTGTAATGTTTGTTTGTTATGTTTGTAATGTTTGTTTTTAGGATGTAATTCGAAAACTTATTTTTTCACCTTCAACAGTTCGAAATTTTCCGATACATTTTCTGACTCATTTTTAAAAGTAAAAACATTAAACTTCCTGAGATGATTTTTGAAGAGATTTATAAGAAGCCGTGTGATTTTATTTTTCGCTCAATTTATTAGGATTCGATGTATAAGCAATTATTTTCTCAGTATGACCCTTTTTATTCGTTCCTCAGACCTCTCGTTTCAGAAAATTTTGTTCAAAACACCAACATTGACAGCCTTTTTTTACAATATTTTCTGCCTTTATTCAAAAATCGACAACCAAGGCACATTGTGTACACTGTAAAAAAAAAAAAAATCAAGAGGTTACTAAAAATTTCTTAGTAAATTTGTATTCCACAGAATTTTTTAGTAACAATTACAAACTTTTTTTTTGCAAGTGAAACAAGCATTTCTTTTGTAAACTGAACAAAAGAATATTTTGTATAACTAACTTAAAATTTTTTAGTATGAGTTACCAAGCAAATTTTAGTAATAGCTCCAAAAGTATTTTTAATAACCATTACGTGCGCCCGAAGGGCAGGAGCTACCTTCCAGCTGCTTTCAGACTTCTGAAGCGGAAGATTTTCGGCAAAACCGTAATAGATGGCAGCACCAAACATTCCTACCTGCTCCGACAGGATTTTCATAACCCCTTTACTAACGAGACACTACATACATTCGGGGCGTATTTGGCGGTGGCAAGTTTCGAACCCGGAACCTTTTAGCGTGAAGTCTGTTACTATAACCACTATGCTATCAAGGCCACGCCAACTGAGTTTTAGTAAGAGCTATTAAAAATATGAAACTGTTAACTCTATTCGTTGCTAACTTTTTTCTTGCAATTCTTACAGATTTTTTTGTAACCGACTAAGATTACTAAAATTTTTTTAGTAATTACAAGGATCACTAAAGTTTTTTTAGTAGATCGACCCTTTTTTTTTTTTTACAGTGTACTTTCTAAACAAGAGAGTTGGCCAGTTGGATGCGTTTGAGAGCAAAAATGAATTTAAAAATAAATCAGAAAATAAGCAGTTTGGACAGGTTGATTTGTTTGGATAGCTGGTTTTGTTTGGATAGTTTGGGCAGCTATTTGACAGGTTAATCAACATTTCAAAATTAAACATGTGATTGCTTTTAAAATTTTTATCTTAGCCCTTTCCGGCGTAAAGCGCTTTCCTTTCGAAGATTTTGAAACGACTGATTGATACCAGAATTTACGTACAAATTTATTTGAAAAAAAAATCTATTTTTCCCATTATGAACGGAAAATATTAATAACAGTATTCTGCTGTCATTGTTTTATTTGAGAATCAAATTAGGATCACAAATCAAAACTACATTAAAAAAAAAAAATGCAATTTAACGATGTTGCTTACTAACATTTATCTGTACGCTACACAAGAAAAGATGTAAATCTACAAAACTCAAAACTAATTTTTGTAAAGCTACAGGAATCCGTAACTTTAGAAACATATCGACTAAAATTACAGTTATCTTACTAAAATTTTATCTCTAATCTGGGTTCCAATTACATAATATATTCTAAAAATCCCAGTTTCCTAAAAAACCCTTAGTAAAATTACACATTTTTTGTTTTTCAGTGTAATTCTGTATCTGTTACATGAATTTTTGCTGTTACATAAAAAATTCTAGGAGACCCACTATCCTAGAAAATATTTTGTAAATTTATAGATTTTTTTTTCAGTGTAATATTTACAACTGTTAATTTATTAAACCTTTATAATTTTTTTGTTTATATCAGATTAACTGTTTGAATACTAAAAACCGACTTAATTCATTTTTACACTTCAGTTTTCAGATTTCTAACAGTTTCATTGCAACGTCATACATCGCAAATATTTGAAACTAAAAATAAGATCGCATGATAAATATCGGATTTCATACATTATTACATATAAAAATAGATTAATAAAGCATTGATATTTTTTTCACCCTGTATTTAAAGCGTAAGAAACATGTATAAAAAATAATAATCATGAACTGTTTCATCAACTATATACATTTTTATTTTCTTTTGACAAATTGAGATTTTTGGAGGTTATATTCTGTTAGCTGAGCACCAGTCATGCTCATGCATCTAGTGACCTTTTTTTCTGGTTTAATGGGCGTTTGGAAGTCATACATTGCTTTGTGGTTGACATTTTGACAAATTTTATAAATTTTAGCGATTGCTGTACATTGTAAAAAAAAAAATTCTGTAAAGTTACTAAAAGTTTTCTAGGAAACTGGGATTCCTAGAACTTTTCATGTAACGCCAACAGCAGAAATTTATGTGAAAGATACAGATTTGCACTGAAAATCAAAAAAATCTGTAAGGTTACTAAGAATTTTTTGGAAACTGGGATTCCAAGAATTTTTCATGTTACTGCAATCCAGGTTACAGATAAAATTTTAGTAAAGATAACAGTAATTTTAGTAGACTCGTTTGTAAATTTATAGGTTTATGTAACGTTACAAAAATTAGTTTTGTAGATTTACAGATTTTCTTGCACAGTGTATATATAAAATGTTAGTAACCATGGCAGATTTTGGCAACTTTACATCTGCAGGATTACAATTTTTTTTTTCAGTGTACAACAAATTTCATGCATCCAGTAATTTATTTATTTATTTATTTATTTATTTAATGCTTTTTTTACCACTTATAAATTGGATAATGATTGGGGTTTGAAAGAATTTAATGTCTTTTAGACTTTTACTGAAGGCATTGTGAGTGTAAAACGGGTTAACACGATTATGACGATCAGTGGCGTTTTACTGATAGGAAACTTCCTATTTTTGATATAATTTTGAAATTCAACAAGGCATTTTAAAGAGAAAATTAAATAAAAATTTTGAATAAAAATTACAATTTTGAGTAAAATTTACAATTTTAAATAAAATTTACAATTTTGAATAAAAATTTACAAAATTATATTTTTGAAAAATTATTATAAATTACAAAATTAATTAAAAAGTTATTGAACAAATTTTATCAAAAATCATTCGAAAAATTAATTGAAAAAAATTAAAATAGCTAGTTGAAAAAGAATTGAAAAAAAACTAGTTGGAAAAAACTAATTATAAAAACTAAATCAAAAACAGTATTTAAAAATATATTGAAAATATTTTATAAATTACGAAATTATTATAAATTTCAAAATTAAAATTTTCAAAAATTACTATTAATATTACAATTTTGAATATTTATAGCATTTTACTAAATTATTTTTCTGTCTTGTTTGTCATCAGAAATTTAATTTATTTCGTTGGAGCACATTTCGATATTTTGAATCAAGTAATAAACTCTTTAGAGACAAAATAGCACTTAGTAATTATAAACGATTTAACTATTGATTTAACGATTTAACTATTTAACGGTTTAACTATTTAATTGTATTTTTTAAAGCTTAGCACATTGGAAAAAACATATACTACAGCGAAATAAAGTCAATATTGCATTAGACAGAAAAAAATCCAGTGAAATGCCAGAATTTCCAAATGTTTATATTAGTGAGTATACTAAAGTTTAATTATTTTGCCAGTAATGAAATGATGTCAACAACTCAATTATTTGAAATTCTACGCTGATGAATCATATATTGTTCTTATAATGGACAAAGATCATGCCAATATTTGCTTGCCAGGAGTAATTAATAGAAATATTAAAGTAATCTCTCTAAGTTTATATTCTTTCTATTATATTAAAGAGAAATTTGAATAAAAATTTTGAATAAAAATTTACAAAATTATATTTTTGAAAAATTATTATAAATTACAAAATTAATTAAAAAATTATTGAAAAATTTTACGAAAAATTGTTCGAAAAATTAATTGAAAAAAATTAAAATAGCTATTTGAAAAAGAATTGAAAAAAAACTAGTTGAAAAAACTAATAAAAACTAAATCAAAAACAGAATTAAAAAATATATTGAAAATATTTTATAAATTACGAAAATATTATAAATTTCAAAATTAAAATTTTGAAAAATTTGGAATTTTGTATTTGGAATTTTGTAATGTCTTTATCTATTATACGTTCTTTTTTATCATTTTTGCAACGCTGAAAAAACATAATAATACTTTTTTTTTCATTTTATCACTTATTCGATGAAGAAAATAAAAACTTCACATGGAAATTCTTTTGTGAAATTATAATCACTGAAACAAACACTGTAGTCTCTAATTACATCCTTAGTTTAGAATAAAGTAGTGAAAAGTTAATGACAATTACTCTCGCATTAAATCAGTTTGATATGGAATTAACAAAGTAAGTAATTAAGATTTTAACTGAGAATACATATAAAAGTATATAATAAAAGGGCAAAAAAAATGTGCAGTAAATTTTACCAACAGAATGCTATTTCTTCAATTTAAGTTTGTTTCTAATAAGGTATGTAATCTTAATTTTAGTAATAATAGGGAGAACTATAAAACAATAGGAGTTTAATCTATGCTTGAAAAAGGGCATTTATTAAAACGGTGTAAAAATAACAGTAAGCTTTCATGCAGAAAATTGAATTACGGTGCAATACAGATTGATTTCATAATCTCTTAATTAAGAATTATCGCATTTCTTTTGTATCTAGTTTCCAAATTAGAGTTCGCTTTTATTCGTATATCTTTTAATCTGTCAAATTATGATCATAAATATAAGTTATGTGTTTCTTTTTTTTTTAAATATCTTTACATCTCGCTAATTAAAGCTGTTATTACTTTAATATATTGTAATTAACGCAGTTCAAGCATAAATAAAAGTAAAATTCATATCTAGTGATAATGACATATTTCTGTATTTTTTTATTGATGTAAGTAAAATTAAAAAAAATATATTTCTCACGATGCGTCAAATTAACCTGCTATCGGATTCACAAACTTTTTGAGCTATAAACTTTTCAGCCGTTTTTAACCCCAACTTTTTCCTATTCAAAGAGCGATAAAGGTTACAATTGTCATGGCTAAAGTCGGAGGAAATCCAGTACTACTGGTACCAGCCGTAATATTTATCACCTATTTGTTTCAAGCCTTTATCTCCAATGGGCTAAAATGTTGAAAGCTAGAGAAAAAAAGTCACGGCTAGTGCAGACTTATTTAGAGTTATGGATAAAAACACTGGGGGTTATTGCTGTTTGCTATCACACTGGATGTGGAAAAAATATTTCGCGAAAAGTTGGAAGAAATCAAGTGTTGGCTCAAAAATCGCTCAAAATGTTGGAGATTCTCATAGCAGCTTAAATGACACGAAACCCAATTCGCATCATGTATCTGTCTGTCTGTCTGTCACAGAGCTCGTTCTCGGAATATATATAAGTTTGAGACTTGAATGATTGCATTCCTATAGGTGAATGCTCCCGATCACACGAAAAATAATACCATTTTGGAAAAGTCTTATATTATTTTAAATCAGCTATACTCAACTTGCGGACCGTGTGCCGCATGTGGCTTGGCCAGGGCCGCAGCTGCCGCCTGGGCAGCCTGATGGTTAAAAAAACTATTGATTTTAATTTCTAGTCTAGCTTTCTATAAAATGCCCAGCACCTAGCTAAAAGTTAGTAATAAAAAAAAAAAAAAGTGCAACAGTAAATGTTTCTACGTGTCCATCGATATACTTCGCATGCAAAAACAGCTCTGGAGTAGACAGCCGAATGTCGCGCCGAAAGCGTCATGCCACGCCAGTATGTCTGCCGATCCCACCGAATCTATTATAAGGAAGGAAATATGGGCTTCTGATCGGTTGAATAATATAAAAGGGATCTAAAAATTTTAGAAAATCTTTCATTTTATCTATTAATAACTACACAAAATCGAAAAAAAAAATCAAAATCCATCTGTCATCATTTTAGGCTTATCGTACTGTGTACGTTTAAACAGGGCGTGCGAAAAAAGGAGAAAAACTGCACTAGGAGCAAAGTTTTAATTTGCCCCGGTCGCGAGGGTCCTCACTAGTTTTGCCTAGGGGCCTTCAAGTTTATAGTTACGGCCCTGGGCTTGGCGATATTTTATGTGTGGCCGAGGCAAATAATCATTAATCCACACCCAGAGAAAAAAAAATGATTAAAACAACAAAACACGTTTTGTTGAGCATATTTTGGTTGCTTTAAGCGATTTTTAGTTAAATTAAAAATCGGTTTTTTTGCTCAAACAAAAAAAAATATATATTGTTAACATTCTTATGAAATTTTCAAAAAAATTTCATCAATTTTATTTGAGTCTTACTAAATTCTTGTATTTTCCATTTATAATTCCAGCAAAATTTTGTTGTTTTTGCAAAATTTAAATTGGTGTGCACTAGCCATAACTCTCTCACGTAATTTTGTTTAATTGACTTATATAGCTATAAAGGGCTAATATAATTTTATGATAATAAAAACTTTTAAATTTGAGACGGATTAACGATGTTATTATTACGTTATTATGCATTTCGGATGAAAATTGTGGACAGAAAAATAAGAAGAAAAAATTAAGAAATTTTTCTCTGGGTGCATATTTATAAAAATAATAGAAAACCGCATAAAAAAGTATTTATGATTTTCAGTGTCATTTTATATACTTTATTGGAAGACAATTATTTACAACAGGACAGATTTTAATTTAAAATTGTATTAAAAGCTGTTTCCTTAGTGAAAAGTCTGCGCAAAGTCCTATTTGTCCTACAATGATCTGCACAATTCTTAATATTCAACAATAATAAAACATCATTCCAAATTAAATTTGCACTACATATTTTTACGATTTTTTGTGGAACAAAATATGGATTTATTAGGGAAAATCTTCTTGGACATGCATTGTTATAATTATGTGCTTAATATCTATCATATAGCTCATACTACTTTTTAGGGTAGAATTTTCATCTCGGAAAAAATCGGCACCAAAAACATTTTACAGTACTGATTTCAAACAGCACAGTTTATTATTTGGAAAAAGTGGTATTAATTTTTTTGGGGATATTTCTTCCGCGACAAATGTTTTCGTAGTAATGTATACTCCGAAAGATCTTAAAATATTACAAAACGTTTTTCTCATGAGGATATTTACGTTTATATATAGATATATATAATATGATTTATGTACATATTTATCTTTATATATATACAGTGGTGGTCAAAAGTTTCCGGCCACCAAAAGTTTTTCAGTTAATTTGTAACTATACCCATATGAAGAGTAATCTGAAAGTGATACTTAGGCATTTTATTGACATAATTGTTAGGAACTTACTTGTGGAATAACATGTAAATTTCAATAAATTTAATTACAAACAAAATTAACAAAATTAAGTACAAAGGAAAACGCATGTTCTCAAAAGTTTCCGGCCACCATCATGAATTTTTTTTTAATGTATTGTAATAGAAAACTACAGCGATCATCAACATTTACAATTATTATTTTATAGTATTAGTATTTTATTATCTTTAGAAATAACTTCTAAGGCGCAGTAATATGACATATTTACAATTAACGTTTAAAGATTGTGTATGGTGCATTTTTTCCGCATTTCTTGCAATTTTTTAGAATTTTCTGCTGAGTTGTAATATTTATAGTTCGGCAGACGTTTGCCAACTTCTTTCCAAAGATTATCTATTGGAGTCATGTTGGGCGTTTGGACTGGCCATTTCAAAAACGAAATTTTTTCGTGCCAAAATCATTGCTTGTTAAGGCTTGCATGCATTCATTATGTCGTTATCTTGTTAAAACAAATAGCTGCGACCAAAATTTTCCTCTAATAGGTTTGAAAAAAATCTTGCGAGATATTGTTATACATTGCACCATTCATTTTGCCGTGGATTTTAAGTACCGGACCGACCATTTTTGAAGAAAATACTCTCCACATTATAATGTGTCCTCCGCCATGCTTAATAGTAGGAATAACATATGTTGAATCATATTCTTCATTGTTAAGTCTTCGGGCGTAGTGTCTGCCATCACTCCCAAAAAAGTTTCAAATTCTATTGATGGAAAAACAGTACTTTTGTCCAGTTTTCATTATACCAGACATTGTGTTTTTTAGAAAATGCCAGTCGGCACGTTTGCATTTTTTTACATACGAAAAATTTTTGAACACCGGCACTTCCATAAAGTTCTGTATCACGTCAGCATCTTGACACGGTAGACCGACTTATTTCAACAACATTTTTATTTTGTAAATAGCCGTATATTGCAACAGAATTTTTATGTGTGTCATCAAATGTTTTTCTCCTGATAATTCTTTCAACGAGAATAGTAATTTTTTGAAATCTTCCGGACCTCACAAAGTCCTGAAGGCCACGGCCATCTTTATATAGTCTTTAAATATCGTTTACAGTCGATTTTACCGATCGATAAATTTACCGCAATACCTCAAGAAGATTAACCCTTTAGTGACATATTAATCACTCATTTACGGACAACATTTGTTGAACTTTTCAATTTTGAATGTGAACTATGCTATTCATGTTGATTCATTCACAAACACGACCAAAAAACACTTTACCGATAGAAAAAATAACTAAAGAGTGATGTGTGACCGGAAACTTTTGCACACGCGAACTTTGAATTCTACCCCTTTGCATCGTCCACAGTATCCAATCAAAATGATCACGTGATCAGAGGTCATTCACATATTCCTAACTTTAGAACCAATTGTGCTTCTTCTTTGCTGAAACATTCTGATCAATAAATCAAAGAAGCTAACTGGCCGGAAACTTTTGACCGCCACTGTATATATATATACATAATCCGCAGAGCCTCTAAAACAGCGTCCGTAAAAAAATAATGAAAATTTCGTTATTTGGCGATTTTTCATCGGTTGGAGATGGAATGCAATTTCAAAAAAAAAAAAAAAAAAAACTTTTTTATGTGAAATACATTTTAAGGAAAAAAAGTCTCATGTTGAGCTTGTTTAGATAAATTTTATTTAAGTAACTTTAGCTTTGTCAGTTTTAGTTTGTTTTAAGTATAATTTTGTTATATCTATATTTATATGTATTTTTATTCAAATTTAACCATCCACACCTCCAATTTAAAATTAAACACATAATTTAAATTAATTTTTTTTCAATTTTTTTCAAAGTCCAGTTGAACATTGTCAATTTGATTTTGCTAAGGAAACATCTGGCTATTTTTGAATACGCTTAAATGTATGATTTTTTTCCAGTGATAAAATAAAAAAGTACAGCAACAAGTAATATATATATGTAATACCATATATATATATATGTGTGTGTGTGTGTGTGTGCATATAATAAATTAAACTCTCTCATTATTTATGTTTAAATTCATTAAATATCATTTACGCGCACTTTAAAAATCCAACAGTTTTCATATACATCAAAGTGCTACATCAGTGCTCCTCGCCAAATCGCGTGACGCATTTGGACGGAAAAAGACGGAAGTCTTTTTACTCCAGATATTGAAAAGTATTTTTTTTTTTTTACAGACTTTTTACGGCACTTACACCGCAAATTTTGACTAATCCTTTATTACATACATATGTAGATTAATTTAAAAAAAAAAAAAAAAAAAAATTGTATGCCGAGTATGGCGACGTTTCTTGTCAGTGGTAACGTTTTCTCGCCATACAAAAAAATCCCGGTTCAAAGCTTTGCTTCAAAGTTTTCTCCAGTAATAGATTTTATTATTTAATAAGTTCAGTTTTACAGGATTTTTGTACATTATTATTATTAATATTATTGTTATTTATTGTCATTTTAAAGTCAAACGTTGCAGGAAAATATTTTGAGAAGATGCAAAATTTTAAATTTGAATTCAATATTCACTAAATTCAAGAGAAATGTCAGCTTTTAAAATTTCGTTTAACAGCTTTTCTGTTTTGCTGGTACGTCATACGGGCAACGCGTTTTTGCCAATAATGATTTATTAATCTCACCAATATATTTTTATTGTAAATTTTGTATTATTTAATCCGAGCATTTTTCTGATTCAATTAGCCAAAAATTTCTGCTTTGAAAAACTGGTGATAAAAGATTAAAAGAGTTCTATAAAAGGCATGAAAAAATAAGCAATATTTGAAAGTTTTTTTTCAAAATTATTGATCAATTAACTGGTTAAACAGAATTTTTGCATTTTTAAAAACTTTAAATTTTGTTTAAAACTCAGCTAATTTTTTATTTTTATTTTAGTAATTTAGAATGTTATTTAATTCAATTTCAACTAATTTAATTTGACTTGAATATGTTTAATTTTCTTTAAAAGGCGGCTTCCATTTCTAATAATTTTAGAAATAAATTTGATGATGTTGCCATCTACATAAGGATTTTATTTTATAAATTAACGATTGGGATTTATTAATTAAAGTATCAAGTATTTGGAAAGCAATAACAAACAAAACAGTTTTTTTTATATTCGCTTGCATAAAATCTCTTGCTTTTGTACAAAAACCGTTTTATAGATCGATTCTTATCCGAGAAATTTTGAACTTACATGTTTACGATTATAATTTAAATAATTAAATGGTAAAGTGTTTGAAAGATATAATAAAAGAAACCATTTGTGCGATATTCAATCGCATAAAAGCCCTTGCTTTTTTTTTTTTTTTTTTTTTTTTAAACAAAAGTTTTATAGCTTGATTTCTGTCTGAGAAATTTTGGATTTCGATGTTTGCAATTTTAATTTAAATAATTAAACAAAATCGTAATCTATCTTCAGAAATCTACAGAATGAAAATTGTTGAGAGATTTTTAAGGCTATCTATAGATATATTTTGTATATATTTATATTTTTTTTTCTATAAGCAAAATATCTATACCGTAAATAATGTCTTAATTGGGTCCGAGACAGAAAAATCTTGAAAATTTTTACTTTAAATATTTTTAATTTTTGTTGAATTAATATAAAAATGTTTTATCAAAATTAAAACTTATACATTTTATATAAACTTATTATATTTATTTAAATGAAAACAAATTGAAATTCCACAAATATTATTTCGATTTATAAAATTTTAAATTACCCAACTTTATTTAATAAATTTTAAATTAAAAAATTAAAAAAAAAGATATGCAAAATTTTATCATGTGATCTTGTTTAAAAATGATAAGGTTAACCTTAATAAAAAAATTTTGAAAATTTATCCCGGGTCCCTTAATAATGTTGAACATTGATGGTAAGATGAAACATTGAAGCGATTTTCTAAAGTTATTAATTTTATTGATAATAATAATTTAAAATAAACAAGTAAACGACAAATTCTCAAATTAAACTATTTCTTAATATATTTTATAGGGAATTGTTATGCCTCTAATTATTCATCTTGGATTTCAAAATAATAATAATAATAAGGCATTAGAAGAAGATAAAAAATTAATGCAAAGAAAAACTGAATTTTGTATTTTTGTAACATTGATTATTTTCGACTCTATTAAAAAGAGACTTCTTGTAAAATTTCTTTGGTTCTCAGTTTAAGCAACTTTTTGCTGAATAAAGAGCTGTTTTCAACTTTTACATTTTTTGAATAAATTGCTTATTTATTTATTTATGAAGTATTGTATCGCATCTGTATTTTTTGTTAATCCATTTTGACATTAAAATATACAGAACAGTATCAAAAAGTTCTTTTTACAATTATATGTCAACTAAAAGATGGACACACTTATCAGTTTTTAAATACTGCTATTGAATGTGTATCAAATTTTTAAATCCAATTTCCACAATTCTGTATTCTTCGTAAACAATTGGTAAAGAAATCGTGAAGTAGTTATTTTGTTTTTATAACATTTAAAGAAAGGAAATACTTCAAAATATAAGCTCGCCGAAACTCTATTAATATCGATTTCCTTTTTTTTGCAACAAATCTCGCTTTCACAAACTGCATTTTTGAAATGAAATTTATTTCAATAAAAGTTATTTATGTAAGGTTAAATTTAGGAATTTTTAATGAAATAAAACGTATGTAATGGAGTAAACTTTCCTTTTTAAGTACTTTAGATATTATAAATAAAAATGTATTTATCTGTATGCAGAACACTTATCTTTGTTATATGGAAAATCTTTTTCACTAGAAGTAGTATAATTTCGGAATTTGCATGATTATATTTCTACATTTCTCTTATTTATTTTTATAAAAATATATAATAAATATAATATAACTTATATAACTTGGTTATATAATAAAACAGTTAGTGTACGATAGCACATAAAAAGTAGTTTATTATATCGAGTAAATGCAATTAAATTATATTTTTAGGTGCGTTCGTAATTATGTAAATACGTAGCACCTATTGTTGTCGCTCAGTCCGTCCGTCTGTCTGTCTGTCCGTCTGTCTGTCTGTCCGTCTGTCTGTCTGTCTGTCCGTCTGTCTGTCTGTCTGTCCGTCCGCATATAACAACGCAAAAACTACCCAACCGAATCGTTTGAAATTTAAAATACATAATTATTACATAATTTTGTCGAGTCATTTCAAATTTTATGAAAATCGGATGGATAGATCAAATACAGGGAGAATCAAAAGGATTCCGTAACATTACGGTCAATGGGGAAAAAAGTTTCAAATGCATTTTAATCGTTTGAAATTTAAAATACATAATTATTACATAATTTTGTCGAGTTATTTCAAAATATTTGATATTCGGGTGCACAGATCAATTACAGGGACAATCAAAAGTATTCCGTTACATTACGGTCAATGGGGAAAAAGTTTCAAATGTATTTTATACGTTTGAAATTTAAAATACATAATTCTTACATAATTTTGTCGAGTTATTTCAAAATATTTGATATTCGGGTGCACAGATCAATTACAGGGACAATCAAAAGTATTCCGTTACATTACGGTCAATGGGGAAAAAGTTTCAAATGTATTTTATACGTTTGAAATTTAAAATACATAATTCTTACATAATTTTGTCGAGTTATTTCAAATTTTATGAAAATCGGATGCATAGATCAATTACAGGGACAATCAAAAGTATTCAATTACATTATGGTCAATGGGGAAAAACGTTTCAAATGCTTTTTAATGATGTTACATTCATTCGAACTTAATAAAATTTATATGCAACAATAAATAACATATTATAATATACATTTTACATAATTTGTGGTGCAAAGAAAATTTGTTATTGATTTACTAGGCCACACAAAAGTATTCCATTACATAATGGTATAGGGAGAACACATTGTTTGATGAGCGTTTTAATTGTAATTCACTATTTAAAATTTTATGAGATTGATATATGAGAGTAATATTTTTAAAATTTCATTATCGTACGAACGCACCTCATTTGCTACGCTTCACGTGCAATTTCCAACTTGTTATTTTTGTGGTAATTGAATTAATAAATAAGATTAACAAGACAGATGTTGCATATAATTTTTTAAACAATTTTTTGGACATAAAAACTTTATTACTCTGAAGGAGATTATATAAATAATAACAATATAATTAACTTGCGTATTAAATAAAATATTTAAAGAGCAATTTTTTTTAATTATTTTTTTATTTAAAAGAAAGCTTTCCATTTAACAGTAGATAGGAGGCTTTTTTTCTTCTAATAAAACTTCATAGAAGCACTTAATAAAAAAAATATATAAAAAAAAGTTATCAATACCCAGAAGTCTACAAATTTCCTTAAAATTGATATAATTATACGAATCAAAATGACTTTAAATTGGCTATTTTTTTCAAGAAAATATACAGAGAAGAAATAATAGATTATTTCTAAGTGCTAAAAGGATGTAAGATTAAAACTTGAAAACAGTAAAATAGTTTTATATGAATGTTGACATGTTTTAACTCTATATGATTATTTTCAAAACAATTGAATAATTGTAGTCTAAACTTGCACAATCAATGTCGCAATGATCTGAATCGCCGTCGTTCCATTTTTCATGTAATGCATGATGTTATTATTTTCTATTTTACTTGGATGTTTATTTCTGTTTTCTTAACCCCTTCGGGTCTGGATTTTTGTTAAGTTTTTAGAAAAAATTACTTTTACGTCAATAACATTGACACAAGCTATACAAATAGATTAATTAGTATTTAACGAATAATTCACTGTCTGAACGATAACGAATGTTATTGTTTTGTGTACTATTCAATTAATATTTATGGGACAATAGGCTAAGGAAGAATTTTTGGAGACGTTTAGAAAGTATGGTATTACAATAAGATTTAACTTATATTACAATTTCTAATACTTTTAGTGCTATATTGTACACGATTCTTTCAGGAAAGTTACTTTAATTTTAAATTGAAAGAGTGAAATATATAACAGATGTAAATTTTCCATTCTTCATTTTTGGGTGAAAAAAGCCAGGGCCAAGATTCGAACCAGGGATGTATTGGCTGAAGCCGCCAATGCTCTTACCAACTGAGCCATCCCGGACACGAACACTGGCGGACTGTTTCACCCAATCAACCTCCACGATCACTTTATCTGGTCTGATACTCAGGATCAGCTCAACAGAATAAATCGAAGGTTAATACATGGAACTGCAGAAAATCGAAATTACGTATGAAATTACATTAGATTAATTTTCAAACACGATTATTCAATCGGCAAATTAAGTATAACAGATGTAGATTTTTCATTTTTCATTTTTGGGTGAAAAAAGTTTGAGCCAGGATTCGAACCAGATAAAGTGATCGTTCAGACCAGATAAAATGATCGCTGAGGTTAATTGGGTGAAATAGTCCGCCAGTGTTTGTGTCCGGGATGGCTCAGTTGGTAAGAGCATTGGCGGCTTCAGCCAATACATCCCTGGTTCGAATCCTGGCCCAGACTTTTTTCACCCAAAAATGAAAAATGGAAAATTTACATCTGTTATATATTTCACTCTTTCAATTTAAAATTAAAGTAACTTTCCTGAAAGAATCGTGTACAATATAGCACTAAAAGTATTAGAAATTGTAATATAAGTTAAATATTATTGTAATACCATACTTTCTAAACGTCTCCAAAAATTCTTCCTTAGCCTATTGTCACATAAATATTAATTGAATAGTACACAAAACAATAACATTCGTTATCGTTCAGACAGTGAATTATTCGTTAAATACTAATTAATCTATTTGTGTAGCTTATGTCAATGTTATTGACGTAAAAGTAATTTTTTCTAAAAACTGAACAAAAATCCAGAACCGAAGGGGTTAAGAAAACAGAAATAAACATCCAAGTAAAATAGAAAATAATAACATCATGCATTACATGAAAAATGGAACGACGGCGATTCAGATCATTGCGACATTGATTGTGCAAGTTTAGACTACAATTATTCAATTGTTTTGAAAATAACCATATAGAGTTAAAACATGTCAACATTCATATAAAACTATTTTACTGTTTTCAAGTTTTAATTCCCTGGTTCGAACTATTTTACTGTTTTCAAGTTTAATTCCCTGGTTCGAATCCTGGCCCAGACTTTTTTCACCCAAAAATGAAAAATGGAAAATTTACATCTGTTATAATTAATTGAATAATCGTGTTTGAAAATTAATCTAGTGAAATATATGTTTAGATTAAAGAATCTCAAACGGTGCGTAGAGAAATAAACAAATAATTATTATTTTTGTTATTATTAAATATCTAAACATAAATGAAGTCATGTAGTAAATGCATAGACATAATACTAACATTATTATTTTCAAATAGTAGCAGAAGTATTTCTTAAAACAAAATAATATTCCATTAAAATACATGTAGGGGGAACTGGGGTACATTGATACAGTTTTTTTCTAAGAATTTTTTTGGTGTGAAGAATGTAGAAAATTCAAGTTTTTTTCCATGTGGTGACAGCAAAACTTGTGTAGTGTGTTATAAAAATGTACAATCGTTGTTTTATGTATTATTTTGGTATGTAATTTAAAAAAAAATAAAAAAAGTCATTTGTATCAATGTGCCCCATCCCCGGGGCAGATTGATACACCTCAAGGGCACTTTGATACGTCTAGGGAAAATGGAGACAAAATAATAACAGTGTATATTTTTCATAGAAAAATAGATAGCAAACCATTTTATATTTATTTATAGAAATTCAAATCACCCACAATTTATTTGTAAGCAATATTAAAGCAATCAAAATGAAATGCATAATGACCTGATGTTCTGTCTGTTCCTTGTCTGATTGTTGGCGGTGGTAACTTTGTCTTATCTAGCACTTCAACCCCAGCATTCTCTTCTTTCTTAGGAAAGATGAAAAAATTACCAGGTTTTCTGTTTATAAATCGGTTTATAAACAGAAAATAAAAAATAATTATATTAAAAATTCCGTTTATAATATAATTATCCCGTGCTGTACTTTTTTCTCTGGAGAATCGATATAAATTTGAGATTTTCCAGGCTGCCGTCCTTTTCTTTTGTTAGTTCTACTAGCACTAGAGGTTGAGTAAGTTCATAGGTCTTCTGTTTGCAAAAATACTATTAAATGTTCTAATGTAAAGAAATTAGAGCTATTTCACATCAATAAAAACTAACATTAGAAATTTTTAGCGAAAAATGGTTATATTAAGGAGTGTATGGTAAAAAAAAAAATAATAAAAGGTAAGAAAAAATGAACTAGAAAAGGATTTAGGTTGTATCAATGTGCCCAGATAAAGACTATATCAATGTGCCCCATACAGCCATTTTGAATAAGATGAGTCTCAAACCCAACACTTCATAATCCCAGACAACCACAACTGTCCTTCGGACGTCATACAATGATTATACAGATCCTGTGGGTGTCATATCCTATGCGAACTATCCAGTGAATGCGCTGAGGATAGTAAGGAATGGACGGTCCAATCACACTGTCCCCTGAACAGCCGCTGAACAACTGTGAACGGACCATCCAACCGAATTGTCCCCAAAACGGCCGATGGATGTTCTATAACCGTCAGTCCTTTTTAGTAGCTGTGGAGCGCCTTTTTTGAACTCCTCAACTCGCCGGCCACAGAGGAATCCAATATCCAATGTTTATGTTTCATTCATTCATTCAGCTCATGGCGAATTCGAATTAATAGAGAAAATGGATGTTGATATAAGGTAAGAACTTTCTTTTATTTTTATTTGCAATGCATTTCTTTATAATTATTCTGCCTCTATATTTTTTTAATGTTAGCAAAATTTTATTAAAATGCAAAACAAAAAAATAGGCCTAGTCATCGCCCGAATAAGAAATAATTTTATAAAACTATGTCTATATTTACTGTAAAAAATAAATTTGTTTTATAAAATTGAAAATTTTGTGTTTTGTTCTGAAGTAAATGTGTTTTATAATAAAATAAACATGTTATAAATATAATAAAACTACATTTTGTTTTGCCACGGTATGCCTAACAAGTATTTCAAAACAGTGTTTTCTCGCGAAAATCACTAAAGAAAAAACACCGACACCCTGATATGACAGCAGCATCTTTTCCATTTTAATGCTTTTTTGTAACAAAGCTGTTTAATAGATTCAGAAAACAAGATCATTTTAACAAAATGATTTTATTTAACAGCTTTGAAAAATCAAAATTTGAATATTTACGATTGATGTAACAAGCTCTTTTAAAATTTTGAGTTGACTTGGATTATCCATTTTCTATTAATTATATGTTGTGCACAGTTAATTTTTTTACTTTACTTTATTTTGTTTTAAGCATTAACATATTATTTTCTGTGTTTCATGTATAGGTCATTCAAAAAGTAAAGCACCTGAGTGGAACATTTTATGTTATATTTCAGTTAAACTTAAATATTGTTAAAATATGTATTGCAGAAACATTTTTCTTCAATGTAATTATGAAATTTTAGTTGATTTTTAAATTAATTCTAGAAAAAAAAAAAAAAAAATTCTAATGGCATTTGTGCAACAAGTAAAATTTTGAATTGCAATTAAAAATTTTATTTGTGGTTGAAAGTGTTCTTATTCAGAAACGTGATTGAAAAGTGTTTTTCATTTTTAAATAAAAGCAAATTTTAAAGAAAAAAGAAAAACTTTCAAAAAATTCCATGATTTAACATTTTAAACTTTATTTCCAGACGTGACTGCTAATTGCTCCCTTGTGACGACATTTCTGTAGCTGTCAAATCCTAAAACTATCATAAAATGCTAACTTAACAACATTTTGATTTCTTCATATCTAAATGAAATCTGTGTAAATATTCATTTTTAGAAATACTAATGCAAATATTTGTATTTATGAATGAAAATGAATTAGCGAAAGTAAAGAAAAATAGTCACTCTAATTTAAGAATAACCTTCAATATAATAATTATGAAGTGATGTGACCAGTGTTGAATTCAGGGGGTGCCTGGGGGGAAGGAGGGGACATTCCCCTCCCAAAGCAACGAAATGTTTCCCCTGATAATTTTGAGATTTTGTTTTTAACAGTCAAAAATTGCAATTTCCCCTCCGCGGAACTCTATGATTGCCCCCTCCCCTCCAACCGGAGCCGCAAAAGTCCTCTTGGAGAAAAGTGTCTGTTAATTCAATATTGGATGTGATTTCTCTTCCCCCCCCCCCCCTCCTCTAACTTGAAGACTGGATCTGCCATTATATATGACGGATGATGTTTTGTTTTGCCAACAAATGTTTCTTAATTCGTTGTTGAACCTCCTTTAACTGAATATATCGCTTGACATACATATAATTAACAGCTCTATCATTTGATACTTTAGAAAAATGTCTACAGTTTACTTCTTTTTCTGTCCCATAATAAAAGAATCAACAAACCCATACATGGTTTATATGAATATTTTCCTTGTAAACTATCAGTATTTTTTTTTTTTTTAACAGGGCTTGAAATTTGATTTTTCCCAGGAGGCGAGTCTCCCTCCCAACGTTTATAAATAGACAGAAGTTTATCTGTCTGGGAGGGAGAAAAAAAAAAAATCTTTAAAACGCATTATTATTTTATGTGCTATTTAAAGAATTACAAGAATTCAGACTTGACAAAATACTGCACAATTTTTATTAACAACTCTGAATAATTATGCAAAATATATAGAGTACAAAATAAAAAAAGTGAATCTTTATTAATTTTGTTACAGGTCTATTTAACTCTGTTTTTGGTTAGCCTCGATTTTAGATTGAGTGTAATTTCCTGCAAGTTGAGTTTGACAAGTTTGGTCCTGCAAGTCCTATTTAACGCTAGATTTTCTAAGAGAAAGTACTGGTACAAAAAAATTTCCTGGTCATGAAATTCCATGTTCCATACTAACCCTGCCATATGAAATCCAAAGCATTGAAGATTTGAGAATAATTAATACATACAGAATAATGATGCCGAATTGTCTGAGTTCGAACACAATTTCGCACTTGACTATCTGGCTGTGTATACAGATTATACTTAAATTATACAAATTTAAGTTGCGTTTGAAGTTAGTTTCACTTTGTTCGGCTGCGTTTTGACATATACAATTAACGAGTCGTATTTCTAAGTAACAGTTCGGTATTGTGTATCTTAAAGAATACCTGTTTCTTAGGAACAAATATGTGTGGTTTGCAACAGCTCTATCCTTGAAGGACCTAAGATTAATTCAGAATTTTTAAATTTATATTGTCATTTTTAAACTTCATATCATTCGTAATGTTTTTCAAAAATGTAATAAAATCATAATGTTTAAAGGACAGCCTTGCAAGGCATTGGTACTTGATCTCTACTACACATTCAATGTTCTTTTAAATGTTTAAAATTCTGTCTAATTTTAATGTAGGTTTTTTAAATTAGCCTGTTTTTAAATTTAGGGGGTTGGGAGGGGGAGGATATAGATAAAAATACTGATTTTTAAAATGTCATTAAGTGTTGAAAATGATTGATCTCAGAAAATATTTTGTATTAGTTCAGACCATACTTAATTTTATCTATTCTCTTTCAGCTTCTGTTTCCACTGCCACTGGCAGTTCAAGTGCACCTGCGTTTGAAGATTTCCTGTTAATGGATGAGTGCGGTCTGCAGTGCTTAGAAGAAAAACACTCAGTGCCAGAAAATCAAGTATATATGGTATGCTTTTCAAAAAATTTTCCGTTTATCTTAATGTTTAAAGATTAGTCATAATTTTTAAAGATTTTATTTTTCCTCTCAAGAAACTTTTCTTTATAGTACGAATTGAATATTTCCAACTGAGCGAGAAATTGACCAGGCCAGGAATCAAACCCAGATACTTGGCTTACAAGACCAATGCTTTACTTGTTAAGCTAACTGGGCAATAGCCAGTTGGGATTTCTCACCCAGATAACCTTATTGGTCATAACATCTGGACATAACTCCATCTTAATATGGAGTTCCATTACCTGCGGTTCATTCTGCCGAGTTGTCTAAATGACCGACCAGATGTTATGACCAATAAGGTTATCTGAGCGAGAAATCCCAGCCGGCTCTCGCGCAGTTAGCTTAACAAGTAAAGAATTGGCCTTGTAAGTCAAGTATCTGGATTTAATTCCCGACCTGGTCAATTTTTCGCTCAGTTGGAAGTATTCAATTCGTATGATAAATTTATAATAGGGGGCCCGCGGGCCAAAAGTGGCCCGCGAATTCTGTAAATTTACAACTGGAAAAAATTGCAGTTTTTGAGCATACGTGACAGGAAAAATCGTAAATTTCTTCAATTTTCTGCAGAAAAATATAAAATTTCGTCACTTAAGAATCACAAATTTCATTAATCGCCACTGAAAAATCAAGAATTTAATTAAGTGCAGAAAAAAGCGAATTTTGTCGATGAGGAGTGCAAGAATCGCAAATTTCACTCATCAGATATTGAAAAATCGCGAATTTTGTCCATTAAATTAGGAAGAAAACAAATTTTCCCGATTGGGCACACAAAAATCATGAGTTTTGTATATCAGGCATAGAAAAATCGTGAATTTTATCGATCTTACGCGAAAACTTACACATTTCGCTGATCAGGCAAGAAAAAAATCAATTTTGTTGATGATGCTCGAAAAAATTGCAAATTAAATTCATCAGTTGCAAAAAAGAAAAAAAAAAAAAAAAAAAAGCAGCATGTTTTTTTGGTTTATTGCATGAAAAAAAAAACGTGAATATCATTGATTGAGCACGGACGAAAAAATTGCAAATTTCGTTCACTGAAAAGTCGCGAATTTATCGATGACGCAAGGAAAAATGAAAATTCCATCAATCGGCTGCGAAACAATCGTAAATTTTATCAATTTATCCTGAGAAAAAAATCGCGAGTTTAATCTTACCGCGTAAAAAAAAAATGCAAATTTAGTCAGTTTGTACAAAAATAGCGAATTTCGTTGATCTGGCAGGGAAAATGCGTATTTCATGAATTAAGAGTGGGAAAAAACCACATTTCATCGTTCGAACAGCGAAAAATCGCGAGTGGCATACATCGATTCTGAGAAATCACAAATTTCGTTGATCGGAGGCAGGAATGTTGCGAATTTTCTTGATCACACTCGTAAAATTGCTAATTAAGTCAATCAGGCAACTAATAAAATCGCAAATTTCCTCGATCAGCTGTGGAAAATCGCGAAATTTGCCTATCAGGTGAGAAAAAATCGCTAATTTCATCGAATGGCTTTGTCAAAATCATGAATTTCATCAATCAGGCGCGGAAAAATCGAGAATTTCGCCGACCTGGAATGGAAAAATTGAGAATTTCGTCATCGTCTGTGTAAAAATTTCAAATTTTGTCGGTGAAGCACGGGCATTCAAGAAATTTATTCATTAGGCTCGAAAAAAAGTTTGAATTTTATTGATCATGAGAAGAAAATCGCCTATTTCGTCAATCAACTTTGAAAAATCGCGAATATCATTGATCAGCTTTGTAGAAAAAACGAATTTTGTTGAACAGGTGAGGAAAAATCATAAATTTTCTCTACAGCTTTGTAAAAATTTCGAATTTTGTTGATCAGGAGCGGGAAAATCCTGATTTTTTTTCGATCGGCTTCGTAAAAATTGTGAATTTTGCCGATCATGTGTAGAAAAGTCACCTATTTCATCGGCTTCGAATCAAAATTGCGAATTTTGATCATGATCGCGAATTTTGATCAAAAATCATGAATTTCATCGATCGGTTTTGTAAAAATCGCAAATTCCATCGATCGACTTGGTAAAAATCATGAATTTTGTTGACAAAGTTCGGAAAAATTGCAAATTTCGTCGAGTATCTGCGGAAAAATTGCGAATTTCGCCGATTATATGAAGTAAAATCAAGAATTTCTTATATTTGCTTAGTAATAATCATGAATTTTATTGATCAAGCTCATAAAAATCGAGAATTTTGTTGTTCGGGTGTGGAAAAATCGCGAATCTCGTCGATCATGTGTTGAAAAATCACTAATTTCGTCAATCAGAATTGTAAAAATAGCGAATTTTGTTGACCAGGTGCGGAAAAACCCTGCATTTTTTCGATCGGTTTCATAAGAATTGCGAGTTTTGTTGATCAGGCGAAAAAATGATGCAAATTTTCTCGATCAGCTTCATAAAAATTGCAAATTTTGTTGATTGTTTTTGTATAAAGAACAAATTTGGTCTATCAAGAGTGGAAGCATTAAAATTTCATTGATCGAGCACAGAAAATCGGGAATTTTGTTAATCAGGCATGAAAATTCTTGTTGATAGTCTCTCCTTCTCTCTCTTTCATTCATAAAGTTTACATTTTTTTCGGTACCAGCAATTTGTACCTGTTTTTTAGCACTTTTAATAAAACAAAACTTACTCTCTTGAAAAAAGTCAAGGAATATTTTTACATCTTGAAAATAATCTTTGCTACATCTGTTATAAATAAATTAAAATCTGCTGATATATCCTTACCATGTGAATTGGATATTTTGACTGGGTAAGAAAATTAAAAAAAGTAACACCCCCACCCCTTGCCAGTCCCCTCTGAAATTATATTTTTTATCCGATTATAGGCCACATATCACCTCCTTTAAATCAAATTATCTCCTTGTTATTGATGTGGCCCTCGACCACCCAGACATATTTGTAAGTGGCCCTTTACTTGAAAAGGTTGTGCACCCCTAATTTATAATATATATTTTTAATTGCTTGAATTTTATTTTGCATTTTTAAAATATTAAGCCATAGATATAAAGGCAGCTTCTTTTGTAATTTCATCTATAGTTATATTTTACTTTCTGACACATATAAATGGTCTGAAAATATAACAAATTGTAGATCTGCTCATTTTATTTGATTAATGGAGTAACTTCAAGATTTTCCTTTTCACTTTTATATTGAAAAACACAAAAAATCAAGAAAATTGATAGTATTTTTATGTATATTTGAAGCTTTAATAATTCACCAAATGAATTTTAACAACAGTTTTTGTCTTGGCGGCAAAACGCTGCATCATGGACGAAAGAGCTGTGACGTCATTTGCCATGTTAATACCATTGTGCTATGAGCTAAGTGTTTGACATATTTCTGATACTGTTTAATTTTTTTATATCAAAAATGAGTAGCAAAATGTGTTAATATTGTATAGTCCTAAGTTGCACAAATATTACAGTAAATTTCCTGCTAATAAGCGCTTTTTTAGTGTTCCTAAAGATTATAATAAAGATAATTTATCCTGATGTTAACATGATAGAAATGTTTTTGTAAACTTATAATCTGCTATTCTTCATTTGTATTTGTATGTGTATTTATTGATTGAATCTAAATATTTTTTGAATAAGTGAATGGGAATAATTACATATGAAAAAAAAAAAATTATGTATTATATATATAGTTCAGTTTTATTTATACATATTAAGAAATACCAAGTAACCGATAGTTTATTCGAAATATATGGATTAGGGATGTACCAAATATTTGGTATCTATTTGGTATTCGGCCATGTTACCGAATATTCGGTTAAGCCGAATATCAAAGTATTCGGCCAAATCCAATACTTAATAAAGGCTTTTAAAACACATTTTAAAAAGCTTTTCGCAATTTCTACTTTTAACTGTCAATTTATTAATATATTTAAAATAATAAGAAATCAAAACATTTAAATAATATAGTGTTTTTACATTTTATTTGCTGTTTGTAAAGTTTAACTTAAGAAAATTAAGCATGAAAAGGATTAAAATTAAGATTTATTAGGATTCTCCTTAGGAATAAATGATGCGAGTGCCTAAATTCTATTTAGTAAATAATCTGTTTCTTGCTTTTCCCAAAAGTCCTTAAACAAGAACGGAAAACTTTTGAGATTAGTAATAGCTATCAAGGCAAACAATTTTTTGTTTATGAAACTATAATCGTAATCAACTTATTGAATCATAAATGCGTTATATTTCATCTCACTCTAGGTCAAACTTGTGCTTTCGTTTGTTGCATTAACAATAAATAAGATATCATAACTATATTTTCAATTCACATGCTTTGATTTCTGTAAAATATGATATGATGGGAAGAATGGAAAATGCCTCTATTCATAGGAAAAGAACTATGAGCTGGACATTCTTTTATTCAGAATTAAGTTAAAAGTATTTATACTTTATATTGAAAAAAATCTGCCTTGAGTTATTTAAAAAGAACAAATATGAGACTGTACAGTTTTTCTTCAACTATTTTTTCATTATTTCTCTTTGATTTCAAAATGTTTGTTTCAATTCGTAGAAGAAATGAAATTTAAAATTTTACTAATTGAAAAAGTCTCATAATTATGCTTCTTAAATAAAAAAAGGCAGATTTTTTTCAATACTGAATGTTCTTTTAAAAAGCTCTTATTTATCAAAATATAAGTTTCTCTTACTAAATACTATGTAAAATTGTTTCAAAAAGTAACATTTTAATACCTTTAAACTTTGAAATATAAAAAGTATTTGGTAAGCCGAATATTCGGTATTCGGCCGATTAGTTACTATTCGGCTGGATGAATATTTGGTATTCGGCCCAACAATTACTATTCGGCAAGCCGAATATTCGGTATTCGGCCATAATCACTATTCGGTGCATCCCTAATATGGGTATATATATATTATTATTCAATAATCATAATGCAATTTTTAGAAGCCTCTAATTTTTATATCCATCTTTAATGTGTAATTCTATTCATTAAAAAAATAATATATCACTTATAAAAAAAATAAAATCACTGAAACCATACATTTTGAGTGAAGCATATTCAGTCTTTTTAATAAACATTTTTGCATTAATAGCATATCCAGAAGAGAAAAAAAAAAAAATGGTGGAGGGGGGGGGGGGGGGGAGGGATAAGAAAAGGTTTGTTCTCAGAAGTTTTAATCAGGGGATAATTCAAAGTTTAGGGAATTTTTAAGGGAGATTTTAACCCCATAAATAACACTTTTGGCTTCAGAAATATTTTGAAAATATATATATACATACAATATCATAGCTGCCAACTCTTCTGATTTTTTTGCCGAAAAAATTCAATACAAATCTTTGCATTGTTCAATCGATAAATTATGGCGATTTGAAGTGGTAAAATTTAATGTAATTTTCTTCCGGGTTTAAAAAGCGGAGGATGTTGGCAGCTATGCAATATTGTTGTGTGCATACAATTAAGCTTTTTTATTTTATTTTATTTTTTTTCTTTTCATGAAAATTTATATTTTATTTCATCTGTAAAATAACATTTCTACTACCGAAAATCTAAGTTATTTTATGCCTAGAATTTTATTCATTTTTTTATTTGTAATTATTAGTTACCATTATATATTTTTAATGTATTTATGTACTTTATAGAATTAAGTAAAAATTTATTATTTCCTGTAAATTATAAATAATTTTGATGCCAAATGCCCAAATGTATTTAACTTTAGATGAATAACATTGGACAAGTTATATTACTTTTTTTTTTTTTTTTTTTTTTTTACTCTAACAAAAAATAAAGCAATAATTTTCAATTTGAAATTTAAAAATTGTCTGCCGATCCCACTTGACATGTAATCTATGATACATACACATATAATTATATTTTTTATAAGAAATCATCAGCTAAACGTACATAATAAATCAGAATAAATAAATAAAAAGAATTATATCTTTTACTTTCTTTTGAAGACAAATACTAGCTGAGAAGCTATGCTCTGTATACGAAAAATTTCCAAATTAATATTCTGTTTTAAATATTTTTGATATGTCACCGATTAATTGCATATTTAGTAAACTTCAAAGTCAGTATACTAAACATTTTTCTACTTCATTATTTGACATGTATTAATATTTAAAACAAACCAAATATTAAAGTTATTCATTTTGTTATTGCTTTTTTCTAATAAATTATGATGCATTATTTGAGGCAAGTAATAAGCACTTTTTTAAATATTAAAAAGTGAAAATAATCAGACTTTTTTTTATAAATAGCTAAATTTTCTGATGTTCATTTGTTTCTGTTTTAGATGCAGTTTGTGAAGAGCAATCCATTACCAAGTCTGTTGTTGAAGTAGTTGAAGACATAATCAAAACATGGCTAAGACATGCTAAAGGAGAGAAAAGTTAAGAGAAAAGATAATGTTAAGAGAAAAAATAAAACAGTGTAGATTAATAAGAGATGGATAAAATAAAAATTGGTGTACAGATCTAGAATTCTCCTTTTCATATTTTTCTTTCAGATCACATTTTTAGACCATCCCTCCCTCCCAATGAAAAAAACAAACAAATAAATATTACAACTCAGCTTATAAAGCTCATGCCCTATTGGAAATTGTCCAGGGTCATTCAAAAACAAATATTTAATTGAACAAATTTAATTATGTAATATTTAAAAATTTTACTTTTTTATCAAATTAAAAAAAAAAAATTTCTTTAATCGCTTATTTTCTTTGTTCAAAAACTAAATTAATTTCTTGATAATTGCTGTTCTAAAAGAAATCATTACTTTTATTTAAATAATAACCTTGATTTATTCTGGTCTACATACAAAAGATGAAAAATAATTTGCATTTTTATCTTTGATTTTATTTTTATTAAGTTTCCGTTTCCAAATCTCAAAGATATATAAATTTGAATGACTAATGTAGACCTTTAAGTATGATTACAAAATTCAGCAGCAATTTCAAGGATTACCAGATGAAAATTAATCAATGTTTTCACTCTAGCTTCCAACACAATTTATCCGGTTGCTATTCATCTCAAAGGTCTCGACACCTTTCTAAAACTATATTAGAGTGGCTAGAAATGGAGGTTTGTAAAATATTCTAAAATCATACAAATTTGTTTGCTTGTAGAAATATTAGTGCTTTCCTTTGCAGATGAAACATATTGGCAAGATTATCTTATTCATAAACTATAATGTGCCATTTTTTTTTTTTTTTTTTTTTTTTTTTTTTCCAGAGAGAAAATTTGCCTTGAATATAACGTATCAAATGAAAATCAAATTTTGAATTGCTTAAAAGGCGCAAATGCCAACCTAGTAAAAAAAAAAAAAAATTCCATGCCGAGAATCGAACCCGGTCCATGTGGTTTAGTCGGTAGAACGTCAGTGCGCTATACTGATGGCCCGGGTTCGATTCCCGGCATGGAATCTTTTTCACTAGGTTGGCATTTGCGCCTTTTAAGCAATTCAAAATTTGATTTTCATTTGATACGTTATAATGTGCCATGCTTAACATTTTGTGATACAGGCAGAATATATTGCAAAAAACGTTATTGAAATGGATATTTTAAACGAAATTTCTCAAAGCAAGAGAATAATAATGAAAATAATGGCCAGACTAATAAAATAACTGTTTACAAGAGTGAAAAATGAAAACATACAACTGCTTATAAATCTTTTCAAACATTATGTCAGCGAGTTTCATGCTATTACTTTTAAAAATGAATCTGAAAATGTGTCATAAAATTTTATCTTTTCAGAAAAAGTATTTTTTGAAGAAGATTCCCTTAAAAAGGGAATTTTTTTTTTTTTTTTTTTTTTTTTTTTTTAGTTATCTTGGACATTTTACAAGAAAGGTCTTAACTCTGTTAGTACCATTTTGGTTCTTCATTGACACCATTATTATTATTATTTTAAAGATTTTGTTTAAAACCAAAAAGAAAATTACAAATTCAACTTCATTAAATAAACTTGATACCTTCTAAAAAACTTCATTAAATTTCTCGTTCAGATAATAGAAAAACAAGAATGCTCATCCAGAATTAAAATCTCGGCTAGAAGGATTAAAAGTGGATTCTGTGAATACTTCAAAAAATACTATTGAAACTACTAATGTATTTAATAAAGTGTGCATCATAATGTAATGGGAAACTTGTCTCTCTGTAAATGATCTGACAATTTTTTATGTTTGATTATTATTGAAGATTAAGAAGACTTCACTTAAAAACACCTGCTCGATAATGCTAAACATTTAGGTAGGTTCTTGTTTCAATTCCAAAATTTTTATACTTATTTTTCATTCCACACCAAAGATCTATTTTTAATAAGAGTATTTTGTACTTTTCCAATTTTGGTTGCAGTTTTTTAAATGCAGGTACTTTTGTTTAACCAATTCTGAAAGTTAAAATAGCTTCATTAAAAAAATAAATAAATGTTATTGCATAATAGCTTCAGCTATCCTAAATTTTTTAAAAATATTTAAATTTAACACATTGCTATCCATGGTGAAGACACTGAACTTTGCTTCGGCCACTGGTGACTGACAATGTAAAATAGGATGTAAAATAAATTAGTGTTTAAATAATTAAGAAAGTAAAATCTTATAATTTTAAGTTTAATTAAGTTCAGAAAATTTTAAATAGATCTTAAGTGATTGCTTAAAATAATATATTTTTAAACTTGGTGACTGACATAGCATTCGACGTGTTAATAGAAAAATTCAAAAACCTGCGCAATTAGGGATTATGTTTACTAGAAGACAGTCATGGAGAGTCCTTTTGAGAAATAGATGCATCACTACAAAATTAATTATAAAAAGCCAGAAAAATTTATTTTACCATGAAAGAATATAAATGCTGAAGCTCTTCGATACTTTTTTATGCATTTGTAAAGAAAAAAGCTATATATGTGGTTGAAATAATGCTGAAGATCATACTTTTTTATACACATGCAGAGGTCGATCCAGGCAAAATTTGAGGCCTATTCACAAAAATAAGTTTAATATAAGAGACCCCTTCACGAAATTCCTTTTAATAAAATAGTCTCTTTTATAAAATTCTTTTTCATAAAAGATGTGTAATTTGTAAACATAACCAGTTTATGAAAAAGAAAACCTTTTAGCAAACAAATTTAAAGATGTTTTTGTTAATAAATGCTTGGTTTGAATTTGCATAACTGGGTTTGAAGTTTCATTACAATTCCCCCCCTCCCCCCCCCCGCGTGCGCCACACAACAATTTTACTTTTCCAAGAATAAAAATCTGGATCAACCCCTGACATAAAAAAAAAAAATTATAGGCTGCAGGTTGAATTTGGGTGATTCAGGGGGGTATTTGCAACTGTCCTATTACTGTATGAAATGTGTAGTAAAATGTTGTCCGCAGGACATTGGCAGGTTTCACATTTAACTTCATGGGATGTCCTACAACTGTCCAATACCCATCTGTAGGATATCAGATTATCTGGAATATGACATTATTAGGATGATTTTAGGACCGTCCAGAGGGTATAATATAAGCATCCTATAACCATCCCTAAGGTGTCATGAAGTGACATCCACAGGATGTTGACAGGTGTGACATTTCGAAACCCAGCGGATGTTCTGTAACTGTCTACAGGACCAATTCATCGGTCCACAGGATATCACGCATGTCCAAAACGTGACATCTGGATGTTTTTAGGATGTATTTGTGTTGTCTGGGAATTTATCTAACAATAAAGAATGAGGAACTGATAAAGAGTGGCTTTACTTCCCAGGGAGAATATTCTTTTCGGTTGAAAATACTGGAACGGTAGTATAATACCATTTCAATTGTACAACTCAAATTTACTTTTGACCTCAAAAACAATAAATCACCCGCCCCATTTCATCAAACTACTGAATCATAACAAAACTTTCCGTATGTAGTTGAGTGCACTAGCATCACCTTTTGGAGCTGTTGTGAAATTTCCTGTAATGACCCTGTGAGCTGTAGAGGGGGTGTATCAATGTGCCCCATGTATCAATGTACCCCAGTTCCCCCAACTATTAATAGTACACCAGACCCGAAAGAGTTAATCATTGAGAAATTCAAGCCTCAGTAAATACCACAATACAAGCATAGAAATGACAGCATAAACATTGAACGAGTTATTCAAATCTATAATCAAAAGATTTAATTCTAACCATCAAAATCTATATTGTTTATTCTATTTAATTTCTTTTACATATAAATATTGTTACAATTATGAAATGCATATTTACTTATTTATTTATTTATTGAAAACACACAACATGCGAATCCATTTATAGTGTTGCAAAAACATCATAAGATACAATCCGACCAATCAGAATTTTATCCATTACATATTTTTCATATTATACAATGCGACCAATCACAATTGTATCTATAACATACTTAATAACTATAAGAGGCATTCACTACTATATCCATGTCTTACACAGTATTCAAACCCGAATCTTTCGGCCAGGCAGTAGCTCCCTGTACTGATCACTGCACTGGGACGTGATCTGTAGTGTCTATAAAAATTAACCATAATGTTAACACTAGAACCGCGGGAAAATTCATCAAAGTTTTATAAAAATATTTCTCATCGGAATTTTCACATAAAACATTTAAAGTTATTCATTGAAATTATTTTTGCTCTATAGGTTTAGCTTAGATTATAAAGCGTTTTCTGGTTTGAATCGATATCCAGCCATATGATACTAGTCAAAATACCCCGTCGCCGCGGTTCTCGTGTTAATAATCCTACAAAAGTTATTTGGTTAATTGTTTAGAAAGTCTTATTTCATAAATTACTATAGTTAGTATTAGAATAAATAAATAAATACTTATCTTAAAACGTTACGAAACTACTTGAAATATTTTTACAGAGCGTGCTTTTACCACAATGTTTCAGTGCAATTTTTGTTTCAGTGCAATCTGGATACCTCTGTTTTTTTTTTTTTTCAGGCGAGTTCAGAAATATCATGTATTTGCACATTCCACAGTAAAAATAAGATATCTATGGGCAGTTAAAAGACTAATTTCAATGTGGTAGGTAACGAAATGTTTAGGCTTGTAATCATAACAATGCTAGAAATAAATATTCGCATTGTTTGTATATTACAGTACTCGTTGCACAAAACCAAACAGTAATAATGAGTAATTTACACTATTAAAACAGACTTCTCAATAAAATACATTGATATTAAACAAAATAATCTGTACCCAATTAAGCCAACAATTTTTTATATTACACTTTTAGACTTGAACTGTTTTGATCACCTAACTAAAAAATAGAAGTCCCGATGTTGGGGAAACAGAATATAGCAATTCTTTATGCATTGATAGAATATAGTCAAAGATAAACAAGAATAAAGTGTAACATATAAGGTATTCTTTTAAATCAATCCCCAAATCAGCCAATTTAAGGTTTTAGAGCCTAATCGGGAAAAATTACTCATATTTCCGAGCGGCTGTATGGTACAGTTGGCAGAGAGCCAGAATTTTAACTTTTTTCTCTGGACACTTGGTAAGTTTAATAGCCCGGCAAGACATTTTATTTTTTTTACTCCCCCCCCCCCCGAATTATGAATAGTAATACAATATTTCTCTTTAATTTTTGTCGTTGTACTTTTTTTGCGTAGAATGTAAAAGCCACTGTAGAGTGACCCAATTAAATCGCAAATTCTGCAGTTTTTATGCATTTTTGCATAAAAATGTACTCCTCGAGAATGCGCCAGTAAACGTAATGCATTTGACTGTAAAAATAAAATATTTGTGAATACCCTTAAGGCAAATTACGACAAGAATTGAAACATTAAATTATAAAAATGAGTTTAATTAACATCAGCGAAGAACATCTATTCCAAATTATGAAACAAACAGTGTTCATTTTTGCAGCGTAATTACATGATATTTTTTATTTTTTTTATTGGGAATCTAATTAAGAAACAAAATGTACATAGCAAAATGTCTGCTTAATAAGTAACGAAGAGAATATTAGGCATTTTTATATTAAGTGTAAGCAGTGTTTATAATGTATTTTTATAAGTATGAGAAAAAGGCATGATAAATGTAAGGACTTTTTTTAAGTAAAATAATATTGATCTAACCCTAATAGCATGCATGGTCACTTTGGTCACATCACGTCTATGACCAAAATGCCACCACTCAGTGACGTCACATTGTGACTGAGATGTGACTTTCTTAAAATTCTTCAAAAATTTATAAATATCCTTCAAAACATGTTATTTACTTTAAAAAACATGTTTCTGGCAATTTAAATATCGTCACTTTTGTCACAGTTTGGTCACAATGTTAATGTCAAATTAGTCACAAATGACACATTTTTCACAAATTTGTCCCATTGTGACCATTTTGTGAAACGTCACAAAAGAGCTCTAAAACGGCCATAACGACTTCACATTTTAGTCACAGTGACTTCACATTGACGTCAAATCGACAATCGATGGTCACAAAGTCACAATGTGACTTCACAACGACGTTGCAGTGACGTCACCATGCTTTACGGGAACTTATTGTCTAGTTGATTTTAATAAAATATGCAGAAAATTTTATTTTTTGTTACAAAGCAATTATCCTTTTAATCGGTACACTTGTCTCACTCTATTCATGAATATGTACTTTATTTATTTATTTATTTATTTTACATGTAGTATTCAAAATATTCCATGTCACGTGGTTATTCAGAACATGTTTAGTATGGTATTTTTTTTAAACTAACGAAATAACGCTATCGAATTTAATATTTAAGATAATCACGAATAGATTTTTTTCTTAGATAAGTATTGATATTTAGCCCCTTCATTCCCTTTCCGATAAGGTCATTATTTTACTTTTCCTGAGAAAATTTGAATGATTTAAAGCATAATGTATTTTTTTTACATTATTAGTTGATTTTTTTTAATATTGTTTAAATGTTTAATACAATATTAGAAATACAGCTTTATTACTGATCTTTTTTTTACTGATATGAAGCTATCCTAAAGTAATCCTAGTTTATACATTTTTTATTAAGTATACGAAATATGTATTAATGCAAAAATATCTGCCTGACAACACTGAATTTCATAAACAAGTGGAAACTCCGGACTAATAAATTTCACTTTTATTGCCTATTATTATTTATTTATTTTTATTTAGCGCGATTAGAAAAAAATGTTCTTCGAAATGCAACTTCTTTGAAAACATTATCTCAAGTTACTAAAATTTTTATACTTAATTTTTTTTCAAGCATGAAAGTTTTAAAAATATGTTATCGCATACATGCCTATTAGGTAAGATAAACACTTTTGCTCTTGAAACAAAATAAATAGTTTAGTTTTTGCTCTTTGGATGCTACAGTGTTAACTCTTAACAGTGCAAAGCTACTGTGTGTCTGATATATTGAAAATATTGACTATCGCCTGAATCTCCAAACAATTTTTTTTATATTAAAAAGGGGTATGTATCACTTGCATTATAAAAGCAAAATATCTTATGAAGAAATCTGATTCTAATATATCAATTTTCAATAAAAATGAAGTTACAATCTTATTCCCACTATGGTTAACTGTTGACGAAAATTGAAGCTATTCTTGCAATGTATAAACTGTATGAAAAAAATCCGATGTTTTACGAAGAATTTTATGTAAACAGAGTATCGTACTCCTCTATAAATTTTTAGAATTATTGAATTTTCATTTATACTGTGACTTTCAGAATAGTCCGCATAAAATTCTTCTTAGTGAATCCAGAAAAAATGTGAATTTATAATATTGCACTAAAATAAGAAAGTTTAAAAATCACACTCAAACAAATGTCAGTATCAGATAACATCAAAGTAAGAGAAATTATAGTTTAATAAAATCGAAGGAAAGAGCTTCCTCATTTTATATAAAAAAAAGCTATGCCATTGTTTAGACTTGTTATTTCTGAAATTTATAATAAACTGCATTCCAATTTGAAACAACTACCAGAAACTGTTTTTCCTGATCGTGATCGAAATTTTTTGGAAATGAAATTATATATATTTCTCGAATTTCATAAAGACGCTATCACGTAGAATTTCGGCTAAAGTAATTTAGAATTTTTCAAAATTAGACAAAATTTCCCTTATACCTGAAAGAAGGAGTTCAATTACCAATGTTGTTTTTATTTTCTTCTTTCTTTGCAAGAAGAAAGCACAGGATTCGTGGCAAATTTCGGATTTCCAATTTTCGAGAGATTTACACATTTTAGGGATCAGAGTAACCCCAAAACATGCTTTTACAAAATTTCTCTGCCAATCTTTCATTTTGTCACTCTGTGAGTCTTTCTGTGAAAAAAAAAAAACGATTGTGGGTGCGCTATCTTAAAAACTAATGCACGGAACTTCACAAATCTTTGGACTCAGTTAGGCCTTAATACAGACTGTAGCTGATTAGTTTTTGATGTACATCGCCCAAGACATGGTGCTGCTATGCTGCCTTTTTTACGAGATCCGCAATAGCTGTATCTCAAGAACAAACGGAAAGGTTTCATAAAATCCCAGTTTCCTTTATTCCTTGATTTAATATGGTGTTAATTACATTTTGTTTTAAA
This sequence comes from Maratus speculifer, assembly GCA_964019185.1. NCBI lineage: Eukaryota > Metazoa > Arthropoda > Arachnida > Araneae > Salticidae > Maratus > Maratus speculifer. Next base: position 408,720,112 of record OZ025294.1, read on the forward strand.
TCGCCCAACAGGTGGCACTGCCATGCGGCATTATTCATCATTATCGCAATAGTTCTATTTCAGGAATTAATGCACGAATTTTCATCAAAATTCAGATTCAATTAGCCTATGATATAAATAAGTATTCTTTAATTTCTCGAATAAATTGCTCAAGAGGTGTGCTTCTCTCCAGTTTTATTTACGATTTCTGCAATGATTTTATCTGAAATACTAACGCAGGGATTTTCCCCAAACTTTAGATAAGTCAGAACTTGACGTTTGTAATCGCTATATTCATTATGAATTACTCTGTATGACCACTAACATAAACGTTAAAAAGTGTGAAAGATGAATTATGATTATTAATTCAAAAGTTTTCGTTTAAATTTTTTATTAAACGTTTTTTACGCTCAGTAAGTTAACAACTCAGCAGTGATTGTAGAGTGACCCAATTAAATAGTAAATTCTGCAGTTTTCATCACTTTTTGTATAAAAAATTACCTCGAAAATGTGCCAGTAGAAGTTGCGTATTTAATCGTAAAAACGTAATGCATTTGACTGTAAAAATAAAGTATTTTAGAATACCTGTAAGGCAAATTGCGACAACAAGAATAGAAACATCCAATTACGAAAATGAGTTTAATTAATTTCGGGGAAGTACATCTATTCCAAATTATGAAACATACAATGTTCATTTTTTCAGTGTAATAATGTGTCTTTTTTCTACTGAAAAACTAATTAAGAAACAAAATTAACTTAGCAAAATGTCGGTTTAATTAGTAACGAAGAAGATATTAGGCACTTTTGAGTTGAACGTAAGCAGTGTTTATAATATTTTTTAAGGTATAAGAAAGATAGTGAAATTTTTAACGTAAAAAGGTATGAAAAATCTTATAAATGATTATCTAGTTGATTTTGATAACATGTTCAGCAAACAAAACATTGATTTTATTCCTCGTTTAATCTGCATTCTTATTGTATCCAGTTTATAAACATATACTTTTTTTAACACGCATGGTACAAAATAGCTTTGTATGATGAACAAATTATTCCATGTCACATTGTATGGTGTATTTTATTTTTTTTATTATAATAACACTTCTAAAATGAGTATTTAAATAAGAAAGAAAAGCCATGCACAAATCATAGATTATGAAATACTTTCCAATACATTCAAAATAATGTATCAAAATTGCACCATTTAACAAGTTCAAATATTCTGTCCAATTCAACCCTATGGAAATGCATAGCACATTTAAAAACTCAATTTCAGCTGTTTCCCTCTGCAATCGGAAATCCGGATTCTTTGAGCAACCTTATATGTAATATACAGATTGGTATCTATTAACTACGTGCATGCCAAAATTTAATTTACTTAAGAAATAATAATAATAATAATAATAATAATAATAATAATAAAACTTGTAATAGTTTTGAAACCACTACGGTGTTGATTATTGATAAAAACCGAAGCTATACTGTTAAAAACGGTACTACTTGGTTATCCTGTCGACCAAAAAACTATCGCCAAAGTATAAGATTAAATGCCAATAATGGATGATTGTGAATGTCACATTCAATGACAATAAACACGATACACATGTTGAAAATGCCATAAAGTGGTTTTTGATTCCACTTTATATTTTGATTCATGTTTTATCCATTATTTAAAATAAAAATTATGTCAACATGCATAACTTGGCTATTAGTTTGGCTAATTTTTATAATTTGTCGAAAATGGTCGACGTGAGAACCAAGCAGTACCTTAAAAAAATTTCTGTGAAATTACAGTGAATCTATGTGTAATCCGTTATCTTAAGACTTGTGTAAAATTACAGAAATGAGAAAGACAGAGATTTTGCTGCATAACAGAGAAGCTTTTCAGTAAAATTAGAATAGACTCTGTAAAATAACATCGTTAAAAATACTGAAGTCTCCATCAACTTACTATTAACCCTCTAAGCATCTTGCAAATGGGTAAAATTGTAATGTTGTTTTCTCCGCAATTTGGTTTTAAATCTTCAGAAAATATGATCCTTTCAACATTATGAAAAAAAAAAACTTAAGAGCCCACAATAGTCACAGAAAAATTACTCAAAAAGACCCGGATGACCATGTAAAGTCTATGGGAGCGTTCTTTTCTAATATCTCGCTCAAATTTTAATATTTTTGCATGATTTTTTTGCACAAGATAGCTGAGGGCAATCCACAACCGGGCTAGTTTTTACTTTTTCGATTTTGGTTATATATTTTTTATATTACGATAGTTTCAGTTTCAGAACCGGTTTAAACCGGTTTCGAAAATTAAAGTAATTTTTTAAAGAAAATCTGAAACAAAAATTGAAAAAGTAAAAACTATCCCGGTTGTGGATTGCCCTCAGCTATCTTGTGCAAAAAAATCATGCAAAAATATTAAAATTTGAGCGAGATATTAGAAAAGAACGCTCCCATAGATTTTACATAGTCATCCGGGTCTTTTTGAGTAATTTTTCTGTGACTATTGTGGGCTCTTAAATAAAAACAGGACTGTTATACCCTGTTCGCACTGGGATAGTTGAGTTACTTAACTTTAAGTCACTTAAATTTTTTGAAGCGGGATACCCGGAATTAGGCTTCACCTGTTCGCATTTACTAAACATTGTAAGTGACTTAACTTGGCCAAACTGACATCAGAGCATGCGCATAAGTTCTGAAATTTGTAACTGCAACTTTTAACTTTTTTATTTACACAGTAATTATCCTGCATTATTTCAACTAAAATATTAATTTCTTTTGAGGGAGGAAATAACAGGTTCAACGTTTTCCATTTTCGGCCTTTGATTACAAAAACACCCCACAAACACACGTGTTAAGCAACTGGAGTAAACAAATAACAACTTGAAATAGTTTATAATTATTTGTAGGACTCAAATTCATTAATTTAATAATCAGAATTAAATATTCTAAAATTCAGAAATAATAATTAAATATTCAGGAGGCACATTTCCACTCAACTTATAGTTAAGTGAGCAAGCTCACTTGAGCAAGTTTCAGAAACTTGCTTAAGTGAGAATGTTGATTCCGGGTACGACCGCTTCAAAAAAAAACTTCAAGTTAAGTGACTTAACTTTCTCAGTGCGAACAGGGTATAATCCTAGAGAGTATTAATCATTTTAAAATACAGCGAAAATTCATTAAATCTATAGAATTATATTATTTTAAATATGACTTATATTGCAGAGAACCCTCGAGCTTAGTGAAATGAATATTACATTCCAAACACGTAGAGGGATGATAATAATTTAATGTAGTTTTTAGCTCACAGACTATCATAGCCTGAGAGCTTGTGTGCCCGCGCGTTCTGTATGTATGTACTTTCTTTCGTTCGTGCGTAACGCGATAACTCATGATAAAAATATCCCATCCACTTGAAATTTTTTTTATAGGTATATCCTGATAAGGCGCTTCCCTGATTAGTTTTTGGAGTTCATTCGATATGTATAAGAGAGGGGACGGGGGCTCATGCCCCTCCCCTTAACTGATATGAATGGGTTTTTCATGCAGAAATGTTAGTTTTTGTTCAACATTTACACATAGGATCATTCTGATGAAGCGCTTCCGTGATTGGTATTAGGTGTTCATTGGATAAATATAAACATGGGAAATGGGGTAATAAAACAATAATAACGCAATAATGTTCTAATGCCCCTCCGCTTAATTTATATAAATGGGTTTGTCATGCAGAATTGTCAGATTTCGTTCAAATCTCTGAATAGTTTTGGAAGTTTAATAGTTAAGTACATAAAAGAGGGAGATAACTCCTCTTAAATTATATAAATGGGTTTTTATTAAGAATTTTCCGATTTGCTCTGAATTTTGGATACGGATTTTTCATATGATAAAGCATGTCCCTGATCAGTTTAGAGAGTTCAATGATTAAGTATAAAAGGGGAAAAGAGGAGAGCTGTTCCCCCCTCCTTAATTTTTTTTTCGAACGGAATTAATTCTTGAAAATAAAAAGCTGTAATGTACAATGCGTAGCCTGTGAACTCAATGCCATCAGTTTAACTGGGAAATATTCTTTTCATTAGAATTATCGAATTTCTCAATCTTCAAGTACTTCAATTTTCCGAGAAAATTTGAACTGCTGCATCATTAAACTACAACTGAAATTTGTTTCTAGTCTTTGTGAGGCTTGAACACGAGACCTCTTGACAGTGGAAAGACATTATATTGCGCTATAAAAGCTATTTCTGTTGTGTACAAAGTGCGTCTTTTAAGATTCAGTGGGGGAAAATCCCCACTAAATCTCATGGGATGATTTTTCCCTTTATAAATTATTCTTTAAAAGAAAAAACTGCCTTTAAGCTGAATTTTTTTCTTTGAAATTTCTAATAAAATCAGAAAACATTTTAAAAGTGCGTATTTTGAATTGCAAAATTTAACAACCATAAAAATATTTTTAAATAAAAAACATGAAAATCCTTACAGGGATTTGGATAAATGATAAGAGAAATATATATAAAATGATGACTGAGAAACTGGATCAAATACATTTAACAGAGAGCTTATGTAAGTTACTGAGATTTTCGCTTTTTTCTGTGTATTTTTGCAGAAATTTTTAACAGTGTACACATTGTAAAAAAAAGAGCCTTGTTTTATTAAATATTTTATGTAAAAAAATGTATTGTGCGAATTTCTAAACTTTTAGAATTATTAAATTCTTAATGCGAATCTGACATTTAGAACAATACGTACACATTTCTTCTTACTGAATCCTAGAAATATCATGAACTTTGAATATTGCACTAAAATAAGAAAGTTTAAAAATTATACTCAAACAAATGCTGAGTATCAGATACTATCAAAATAAGATAATTTATAGCTTAATAAAATCAAAGAAAACAGTTTTCTCATTTTACAAAATGGAGCTACGTCATTGTTTTGACTTTATATTTTTAAAAATTTGTTTTAAATTGCATTCGAAGTTGGAACAACTGCCAGAAACTATTTTTGCTGTTCGTGATTGAAATTTTTAAGAAATGGAGTTATTTATTTCTCGAATTTTATCCAAACAATGTCACATATAATATTAGCAAAGTAATTTATAGATTTTTTTTTTTCATTAGAAGAAAAAATCTTATATCTAATAGATTGGGTGGCGGCAGCACAGAAAATTACTGTATTAAGTTCACGGACGAAATTCTATCATTCGTTAAATCCCGATTTACATATTAAAACACAATCGGTCTGCCAAGTCAAATTTTGGTGGAAAACATCTGAAAACCCAATTTTAGCCGTTGACACATAGGGTTACCATTGTGCTTTCCCGCGCCGAAGAGTATGAAAACATGGAGAACTGGGAGTAAGAAAACATAATGTTAACCTACGAGTCAACCACTGAAATTGCGTTTTCAAATGTTTTCGCCCAAAATATGACTTGGCAGAACGGTTGCTTTTTAATATGTGAATCAAGGTTTACCTAATTCTAGAATTTAATCCGTGAACTTGATCAGGCGATTAGCTGTGATGTCGCTTCCCAGTCTATAAGAAGTGTGTTTTAATTTTCAGTGTTAATTTTTTTCTTTTCTTTATCCTCTTCAGATCCGAGGGTTTACTGATCTACTTTTATTAATTTCAGCTATGGATTTACATTAATTAATTGATAACTAAGAAAGATTGAACAACGAAATAATTAAAATTTATTTTTTGTATATAATTTTTTTTTATATATGGGGACTTGTAAAACACGCATTTTAACAATTTCTTAGGTTATTTTAAATTAAATTTTACTTTTCTGCATTGTAAAAACATAGATAAAGGTCAAACAAATATATATTTAATAATTTGTATTACTAATGGAGTCTACAAATGGTATCTTAACACACAGTAAAAATTTTTACGTTTTCTTTTTTCTTTTTTTCTTTTTTTTTTTTTTTTTTTTTTTTTTTTTTTTTGGTACATTTCGTGCATTTCTGCTGCAAGCCATTTTTGTATATCATGTAACTCACTGAAAAAGCACTATGAGAGACAAATTGCTATTTTCTTTATTTCTGCTATCTATTAGGCTCCATTTACACTAATTTCTCTTTTTTTAATAGAATTTATATATGTGAAAAAAAATTATAAAGATGTGTATCCTATAGGATATACCAGGTCTAAAGAGGTTATATTATTCTCTTTTTTAGTCCATAAATTTTAAAAGCCCAATTTTCTACAAGCTACAAATAAAAGTACTTTGTTATGACGAGAAAATATCAATTTGGATTTTGTATTTTTGTATCGTATTCCTGTTCAATTTGTGTATTGTTCTTGTTAAAATATATTTTTTAAACTTTTCTGGATTTTTTAGGTGCATTCGTAATTATGTAAATTCCTAGCACCTATTGTTTTCGCTCAGTCCGTCCGTCTGTCTGTCCGTCTGTCTGTCCGCATATAACAACGCAAAAACTACCCAACCGAATCGTTTGAAATTTAAAATACATAATTATAACATAATTTTGTCGAGTCATTTCAAATTTTATGAAAATCGGATGCATAGATCAATTACAGGGACAATCAAAAGAATTCCGTTACATTATGGTCAATGGAGAAAAAAGTTTCAAATGCATTTTAATCGTTTGAAATTTAAAACATATAATTATTACGTAATTTTATCGAGTCATTTCAAATGTTATGAAAGTCGGATGCATAGATCATTTACAGGGACAATCAAAGGTATTCCATTACATTGCGGTCAATGGGAAAAAATATTCAAATGCATTTTTATGATGTTACACTAATTCGAACATAATATAATTGGCATGAATCTATGAAATATATACTAAAATATACATTCTGTACAATCTGTGATGCAACGAAATTTTATTATTAAATTACAGGGCCACACAAAAGTATTCCACTTCATAATGGCATACGGGGAAACATTGTTTGGTTCGTGTTTTAATTATATTCAACTATTTTACATTTTATGAATAAGATATACGTTTCTGAGGTGTAATAAAAATTAATTTCTGCATATTTACAGAAACACAAAGCTTTCGACTACTATACTGTATCCGAAGTACGCTCTACTATATCGGCAAGATCTCAATATTTTTAAAACTTCGTTATCGTACGAACGCACCTCATTTGCTGCGTTCATGTGCAATTTCCAACTTGTTTTAAAATATCAAAACATGCTCGTCCGATGTGTCGTATACAAAATCCTTCCGTAAACTATTTGAAATATTTTAATTTTAGACACATATAAACTTTAGTTCAAAAATATTATTGCTAGATTTTTCCGAAAATTTTATTTTTTAAAGAAAGTTGTACTTTAACTCCTTGGAAACGAGCGACACGTATATATGCCACAAAAAGGCTTAAGAATCCTGTTTATCCCCATCAGTAAAATTTGCCTTATTTAATCGGAGCATTTTCTCTATTTAAAAAGGCACAAATTTCTGTTTTTAATAAAGAATACTGCCCAGTTAAACTGATGGCATTGAGCTCACAGGCTACAAATACTAATTGTACATTAAAGCCTTATATTTTCAAGGGTTAATTCCGTTCGAAAAAAAAAATAAGAAGGGGAAACAGCTCTCCCCTTTCCCTTTTTTTATACTTAATCATTTAACATCCTATACTATCAAAGACATGCTTTATCATATAAAAAATCTATATCCAAAATTCAGAGCAAATGAAATAATTCTTAATAAAAACCCATTTAGCATTTATGTAATTTAAAAGGAGTTATCCCCCTCTTTTATACTTAACCATTAAACTTCCAAAACTATTCAGAGATTTGAACGAAATCTGAAAATTCTGCTTGAAAAACCCATTTATATAAATTAAGGGGGGGGGGGGCATTAGAACCCCTGTTCCCGCTATTTATACTTATCCAATGAACACCTAATACCAATCACGGAGATGCCTCCTGAGAATGTTCCTAAATCTAAATTTTAAACGAAAACTTGTAATTCTGCACGAAAAACCCATTTTTATCAACTAAGGGGAGGGACATGAGCCCCCCGATCCCCCTCTTATACATATCGAATGAACTCCAAAAATTAATCAGGGAAGCGCCTTATCAGGCTATACCTATATACAATATTTCAAGTGGATCGGATATATTTATCATGAGTTATCGCGTTACGCACGAACGAACATACGGAATGGACGGGCACATAAGCTCTCAGGCTATGATAGCCTCAGAGCTAAAAACCGGTGACAAAACAATAAAAATTTCGCAAAAAAAACTCCCGCCGTAGCGGGGTTAAAAGTGAATATTTTAATGTCCCTCTTCATAACTTTAAAAAGTAAAGTATTATTTACTTTGAAAATCTTTCAAATAATTTAAAGGCCGTCCATTCACAGCATTTTTATTTAAGCACAATTTTAATTGCAAATACACGGATATTCATATACAATTTTTATTTAATTTTCCAATAAGTTTTCATCAACGAAATGACGCTTGAAATTGCTGACGAAAAACCAACAGGATGTAAATTGGACAAACTGGGTATCGAACCCGGAACCCTCTGAATAGCGATCATAGCGCTATGACATTTCAACTGCGAGGATGATGCCCAGCTTTGGATTTTCACTCCCATACGTTAGTAAGTCTGCAACTGCAGCACATGATGGAATAGTCTTCATAAGAAAACAATCCTGAAGCATAAAATGAGACACAAATAAAGCCAGCATCGGGGAACACATATACATACAATGAGTGAAAAATGCCGTGCTGGTTATCGTCCTCGTAGCTTAAGAGCCCACAACAGTCACAGAAAAATTACTCAAAAAGACCCGGATGACCATGTAAAATCTATGGGAGCGTTCTTTTCTAATATCTCGCTCAAATTTTAATATTTTTGCATGATTTTTTTTGCACAAGATAGCTGAGGGCAATCCACAACCGGGTTAGTTTTTACATTTTCGATTTTGGTTATATATATTTTTATATTACGATAGTTTCAGTTTCAGAACCGGTTTAAACCGGTTTCGAAAGTTAAAGTAATTTTTTAAAGAAAATCTGAAACAAAAATTGAAAAAGTAAAAACTAGCCCAGTTGTGGATTGCCCTCAGCTATCTTGTGCAAAAAAATCATGCAAAAATATTAAAATTTGAGCGAGATATTAGAAAAGAACGCTCCCATAGACTTTACATGGTCATCCGGGTCTTTTTGAGTAATTTTTCTGTGACTATTGTGGGCTCTTAAGAGCCCACAATACTACGTGATATACCTAGTCACAATACCACGTGACTAGTGTACCCTCTTAAAGGTAAGTGAACTTGGCATGAATTTCAAGAATTCCGGGTTCAATCGCCAGATAGGAAATTTTTCATACTCTTGATTATAAGCTTAATTAGCACGTGATAATCCACGTGTTAAATTTTCAATTATACCCATTTTTGAACGATCAGCGCATTGACAGTCCATATGTTTCTTGCTTTTGGACAGAAATTTAATACATTTTAATATTCCACATAAATTAAAGTATGAAATTATTGTTAATTTTGATTATGTGATTTCGTTAAAATTTCAGTGAAACTTTATTCTTTCATTAATAAAATAAATGTAGAATTTATATGAAATGTGTTCTATTTTAATAAAAAATAATTAGAATTAGTAGGTAAAAGTTTGGAAAACATGTAAATTTATGGACATCGAATTGAAAGTGGTTATTTATCTTTAAGCCACATACAATACAATATTTAGTTCTGTCCATTTCAATGATTATACGTATTTCTTTTAAAAGATTAAAACTAAAAATTTACAGAAAAAATATTTCCTGCCTGATTAATAAATATATATTAAAATTCAACACATATTGCAAGACTACATATTCAAGTTTAATTCCCGTAACTTTTAAACCCCTACAGCCATACTGATAAAAATGCATGTTGCAAGCCACTACGATTTTTCAATGGAGTTGCTTTGTGAGGGAGTGACCTTTGTAATAAAGGCATTCTAGCATTTTTGAGAACGTGACGTCAATGATTTAACATGTGTAAGCGTGAAAGCGACATCTATTCTCTGTTTTACTTTAACTTTTTAGAGCGTGTGTGTCTTTCTCGGATTCTACAGTTATGTTGCTGTTAGAAGTAATATGTAAATTTGTAGTATCTCAGTTTGCAGCATATAAAAGCTTGGAGTTTGAGTGCGTGTGTGTGTGTTTAACGGAATTCGCCAGCTAGTAATGAACCTAGAGCAAGCGATATCAAGTATTAGCGAGCCTCCAGTGAGTTTACAAGGAGTTTTGGAATTCGATTCGAGAAGTTGGCCGGTGGTAAGAAGTTAATAGTAATTAGGTTGATTATTTCAAAGTTAATAAAGAATATATATACAGCCATGGGCTGTCTAATAAGATTTTATCTAGCAGCTTAGCCGACGTATATCTGAGAAGTAATCTGAAGTGCCCCGATTGAGTTAGTGCCGGAGCTGTGAGTATGAGTTTAATCTGCTAGTATTGTTATCAGTTGTTAGGTTAGAATTATAGAACTGCTCCACGTCCCTTGAGCCCTAATTGTTTTAAATAAACTGTTTTTATCTTATGTTCTGAGTTATGTCTGCATTCAACACCCAGTACGAGCACCAACCGTTACAGCTTTACATTTTGCATGATTTGCCCGTATGACCGTATTTTTGCCAATCACGATTTACACGTATCAGGTACGGGCATTGATATTCAAATCATGATTTGTGACTCTTACAGTAAATTTTTATTGTAAGTTTTGCATTATTTAATCCGAGCATTTTTCTTATTCCATTAGGCAAAAATTTCTATTTTGAACAACTCGTGATAAAGATTAAAAATTTTGTACAAGACATGAAAAAAAATAGACATTATTTGATAGCTTCTTAAAAAATATATTGATCCGTTAAGTAGTTAACATTCCCTTGCTTGTAAAATCTACCCTATTGACGAATTTGAAAACTATACGAGATTCGAAAAATAGTCAACTACAAAGTTGTAGAGCAATAACATTTTACTAGGTGAAGCCCCGCTACCTAAATAAAGGCAAGAATATAACCTTAGTCGTGTCACTGCATCCAGAAAAAAGTGTTGTTGAATCAACAAAAATTTGTTTTGTCGAACAAATCTTTTCGTTTAAATCTGTGTCAATGGAAATTTTGTTTGAATAAACAAATATATATATGTGTAATAAAATAAAAAAAAATTGCGCCATTTTTGTTCTCTCTTAGCTTCAATTCTAAATTTGTGGAACATATTTCAATCTTAGTTTCGTAACTTGTAACAGCTAAAATTCTGTTTCTTACTTTAGTTATTAATAAATTATTTCTTGCTTCTCAAAAAGGCGGGAGGTATTTCGTAAGCTTTTTACTTTCTGGAATATTCCTGGGATTTTAATTTTATTTTTTATTTTAACATCGCGTGACAGGTGTTACTACGCGTTGCTAAAGGGCTTGTTCTTCCGAGGAAAAAATATGGTTCTTGCCAAGGACCGCCTGCTACGACCAATTAGAATTGATCATTTTTGTCCGTTCGAGACTCGAGTTCATCCTAATTGGATTTTTAAAATGATTGACACGGAGTAGGAGGGCGCTAAAAATGTAATAAAACGACGACGATGTTCTATAATAGTGTATAAGCTCTAGTAGAATACCATGTTGGTTGTAGAATACTACTATTCACTAAGACTCAATAGTGGGATGAGCAGTCGTTCTGGTAAGTGGATAAGCCATGGATTTGTTCTCGTAGGAGCTTCTCCAATACAATGCAAGAAAATCAGTTTTTTAGTTCTTTATTATTTAGAGCACTAACTTAAGTTACTCCACAGATCACCGTTCCACACATCTATCACTACGGCCTTCGCTCACTAAGCTGCAACATTCTCGGCATTCGACATTCTCGGAAAAAATGACATGGCTTCCGAGTAGTTTAAAGGAAAGATGCATTCTGACCTCCTGAAAAGCCAAATGAAAATAATCATTTTCACGACAAAACTAGCGCCCTCCTACTCCGCGTCAATCATTTTAAAAATCCAATTAGGATGAACTCGAGCCTCGAACGTACAAAAATGATCAATTCTAATTGGTCGTAGCAGGCGGTCCTTGGCAAGAACTATATTTTTTCCTCGGAAGAACAAGCCCTTTAGCAACGCGTAGTAACACCTATCACGCGATGTTAAAATAAAAAATAAAATTAAAATCCCAGGAATATTCCAGAAAGTAAAAAGCTTACGAAATACCTCCCGCCTTTTTGAGAAGCAAGAAATAATTTATTAATAACTAAAGTAAGAAACAGAATTTTATCTGTTACAAGTTACGAAACTAAGATTGAAATATGTTCCACAAATTTAGAATTGAAGCTAAGAGAGAACAAAAATGGCGCAAAATTTTTTTATTTTATTACATATGTATATATATAATGTTGATTTTTTTTTTAATTTTCCGTCTACAATTTTCATCCGAAATGCATAATAACGTAATAATAACGTCATTAATCCGTCTCGATTAAAATGTTCTTATTATTTAAAAATTATGTTAATCCTTTATAGCTATATAACTCAATTAAACAAAATTACGTGAGAGACTTATGGCTACTGAACACCAATTTAAATTTTGCAAAAACAACAAAATTTTGTTGAAATTACAAATTGAAAATACAAGACTTTAACAAGACTAAAATGAAATTAATGAAATTTTGTTAAAAGTTTATAAGAGTGTTAACATTTTTTTTTTTTTTTTTTTTTTTTTTTTTTTTTTTTTTTGTCTGAGCAACAAAACCAATTTTTTACTTTAACTAAAAAATTCGCTTAAAACATCCAAAATGTACTCAACAAAGCATGTTTTGTAGTTTTAATCAATTCCTTTTTCTGGCTGCGGATTGCTCAAATATGTGAAGAATTAAATTAAAACAACAGTCCATACAGTCATTGTAGCTGACGGAGAACAAATTGAACACCGTCATGATGACAAATGACAACTGAAATCACTATCATAGAAGGCGGCAGCCTTCAAGTGACGCAGCTTTAAACCTACCATCGTCAAAACCTACCATCGTCATAAGGGTAGATGCGGAACTTCATATATACAGCTAACTCAACATCAAAGGAAATCGGAAAAGCCGCCTTCTAATAACTCAGCAAATATTGGTCAGAATGGTCCAATTTCTTTAATATAGTCTTATATTCCCAGTCTAATTCTATCCTATAATTTTTACATTTCTACGTGCCGTATATTTTTAGATCTCGATAACCATTTTAAAATCGATGGTGTTTGTTCCTGATAATGAGATCTAGAAAACGGGCTGGGAGATTTTATTAAAACTTATATATAATATGAATGTCTTTAAGATAGAGGGAATAAGACTTGCCTTGTTTCTAGGAAAACTCTTGTTTGTTATATATTGGTCTTGGAAAATTGGACTATATTAGCTCGCGGATTACATGTTATTCTATGGGTCAGCAGACGAAGACACTGCGAAAAGGCAAATGTACTTATGGTCACAGTTAAAACACCCGCATCGAAGCAATAAATGTTTTTTAAACTACAAAAACATCATATCATGTGCTTTAAAACATTCAATAAATATATACTAAATCAAATTTTCATTTATATTGCCTTTATTTTTCATAAGAAGAAAATATTACGTTTCTTATATTGGATATTTTTGCATTTTGTGGAAAAAATATTTTGAATCCTTTTTTAAAATAGGAAAATATTTTTTAATTATACATATTCAATATACTTTTAACTTATGATTTTCTTTTAAAGTTTACAAACAAAAATTATTTTTAATAAATTTGCTTTAGAATTCCATGTATTCATACGCGTTTAGATAGTTTTGTTTTGAATCGTAATCGAATTCGCTGGCGGTAAGCTTTGTACTTGGCACTTGTTGTTTTTAGCATGTATGTTGTGTAATTTGCGAAATAATGGTTATTATGGTAATATAGGTATTGTGTTATTTCGAGAAACAAGGCCCGCTTTTTTGGATAAAATAATATGGTGAATCAAAGTACACGAATCAAAACAAATTGATTCGTGCTGTATGTTGCCATGAAATATTCAATTTCAGGAGACGAACGTGAAGCTAAACCATCTATAATGAAAAAGAAAGGTAAATAAATATTTTTTGGCACTCATTATTAAAGTATTATTTAAAAAGTATAAGTGATGTATACATTAGTTAGCATGTTGATTTGATTTCAAATCAACATAAACTATCACAGAATGTGTAAACTATTGCTAAATTTTGGTAAACAAACAATATTTATAATTGACCAACAGTTTAACCAAGTGCTTGTGAATTCTAAAATTCTCAAAATAGATTGTTTTTAAGTTTATAGATGTCCTTATTATATGAATTAATTAACAATAATTATATGAATTAATTAACAATAATTATATGAATTAATTAACAATACTAAGTTTTAAAGTGTTGTAAAAATTGTGCTTTTTTATTTCATTTATTAATTTCTGTGATTAATAACCCAGGATGTTAATTTTTAGATTAAAATTGCTTGAATATGTTATTCAAAATGCATTTATTACTTTTTCTTATGCATTTTTGTCGCTATTAATTTTCATTTTGAAACTGTGCCTTTTTAGCTTAGCTTAATGGCCAGTAAATCCAGGTTTTAAACAATTTTTAAAATAAGTAAGTGCACTTAATATTGGAAATTGTGAACAAACTAGTATTTATCAACAAATTACAGCAGTATTTTGATAATTCAAAAGAAAGTAATGAAGTTAATTTGTTCTTACATGCATTAGTGACTGTGGCTATAAAGATTTCAGAGATTTAAAAACAAATTAGTTGCACTCATTGTTTTTTTTTCTTCATGTACACACAGTGCTTGTACAACATGCATTAGTGATTGCATTTTTAATTAATTTTGTGTATTTTACGGATTGTTGCACAGCAATTTTGCTGCAGCCTGAGTGTTTTGTTTTTGTTTTGTTTTCATGTGCTCTAAGTGCTAGACATGCAGTAGTTGGACTGCTTTAACGAGTTTTATTTTAGCGAGTGAGAGTTTTAGGCCCTTTTTTTTCTAATATAAACGTTATTGTTTTAATGTATTTGCTTCACAATATTGTCACTGGATTTTTTTAGTTCAGGTATCACTCATTTCTTCCAGATATTGGGAATCTGCATGTTACCGCATAGTTTGCTGCATCTATTAATTTTTGTTGTTTGTTTTCATATGGGCATAGTGCTCATACATTTGTTATTGACTGCGGCTTTGAGAAATTTTATGTGTTTTAGAGACCATTGCATAAGTTTGCTGCATCCAGTAATTTAACATGCACCCAGCTCTCATTATCCATTAGTGACTGTAGCTTTAACATGTTTCATGCATCCTATTATTTCATTAATAATTTCGAAATTCCATGTTTATATTTTAAAATGTTATTTTAAAATATTAAAGGTAATATTAAAGGTACTACAGCGCATCATTGTAGTCTGCATTAGATGCTATTCAAAATAGATTTTTTTTCTTTTTTTCTTCCTAAGAATCTGATGATTTAAATCCAAGCGTGAAAATTTTTTTCTCAGATCACAAACCGAATACAAAAGTATTGTAATAGTTAAAATTACGTTATAGAAATCAATAATCAAAATATAAAAGCATTAGCTTTACAGCTTAGAACATAGCGTTATTAATAAACTGCATTTATAAATTGGACATCTAAAATGGAAAATCTTAATATATTTTTATAATGTTAGAATTTACAAGCACTAAAAGTTGGGTAAGCAAATAATTCTTAACCAAATATTAACGATAACATTGGTTTAAAAAGAAATAACTTATACTTCTATGCTTTAATAATGAGTTTCATAAAATATAAATTTACCCCCTTTTTTTTCTATAGATGTTTTAATTTCATATTCATTGTCTCGAAATTGAAGTATTTCTTTCTAAGATTCTTTTACAAAAATGTTTGATAATTAACGCTTTTTTTATTTAAAAAAAAGGCCTTGTTTCTACTACTGAACACAAAATCCTCAAATAACTTTGAATCCATTATTTAAATAAATTGCATAACATACCTAAGATGAAAACATGTTTAAGATTTAATTTAATACAAGAAATTAAAAATTTTTAATTCAAATAATGTAAAGTTACTAACACACTAACAAATAAATATTTTAAAATACTAACAGCTAATAATGGGCCATAAATAATTACATTTTTTAGTTTTGTCATTTCTAAAATGTAATTGTTTAAATTCTATTTGAGTTGAACCTCATCCAAACCCTAAGAAATATTCTATCAAACCTTAATTCAATCTGAAAAAAAAAAAAATCTGACAATACACACTGACAAGCATAGTTGTATAATATAGACGCACACCATGTGCAGAAAATTTTATGAAGAAACAATTTTTATTTATTTATTTCGACAAAGAATTGCGTAAAAAAAAAGTGTATCTCAACAAAGAATCATGTAAAAAACCCCAACATTTCGAGAAAATACCACGCGAAAAACATGAATTTCGTCCAAAGACCGCAAAAAAACGTTAATTCAATCCATGAATCGCATAAAAAATACAAATTCCATGCATGAATCGCATAAAAAATGTGAATTACATGCATAAATTGCATCAAAAATGTGAACTACATCCATGAATCGCTAAAAAAAAGCAAATTGCATAAAAAATGGGAATTATGTCCACAAATTGCTTAAAATCTGAATTACGTCCATGAATCATGTAAAAAAGCGAGAATTATATTCATAAATTGCATGAAAAATGCAAATTACGTCTATGAATCGTGTAGTAAAACATGAATTATGTTCATAAATCGCTCAAAAAACACGAATTTTGGTGGCAGAAATCTGAAACGGAAATTACCTCTATAAAACGCATAAAAATAGCGACTTGCATTCATGAATTGCATAAAAAATGCAAATTACATCCATGAATTGCATAAAAACGTGAATTACATTCATAAATCACTCAAAAAATGCGAATCACTTCCAAGAATTGTGCAAAAAAACACGAATAACATTCAGAAATTGCAAAAAATGCAAATTACGTCCAAGAATTGGTAAAAAAAAAGCGAATTACATTCATAAATCCTATAAAAACACAAATAACGTCAATAAATCGATCAAAAAACACAAATTTCGTCGATAGAAAGCTCAAAAGATGCAAATTATGTCTATGAATCGCATAAGTATAGCAAATTACGTCCATAAATCATGTAAAATGTAAATTGCATTCATTAATTGCATAAAAATCGCGAATTATGTCCACGAATCGCTCAAAAAAAGCGAATTGCATAAAAAACATGAATTGGGTTCACAAATCGCTCAAAACGTGAATTACGTAAATGAATTGTTTAAAAAAGTGAGAATTACGTTCAGAAATTGTATGAAAAACACAAATTATGTCTATGAATCGTGTAGTAAAATGGGAATTGTGTTCATAAATCACTCAAAAAACACGAATTTTGGCAGCAGAAAGCTGAAACGCAAATTACGTCTATAAATCGCATAAAAATAGGGAATAGCATTTTGCATTCATGATTTGCATAAAAAACGCGAATTACATCCATGAATCGCTCAAAAAATGCAAATTACGTCCATGAATTGCATAAAAATGTGAATTATGTTCATAAATCACTCAAAAAAATGCGAATCACTTCCATGCATCGTGCAAAAAAACACGAATAACATTCATAAATTGCAAAAAGTTGCGTAAAAGTGTTACGTCCAAGAGTTGTGCAAAAAAGCGAATTACATTCATAAATCCTATAAAAACAAAAATAACGTCAACAAATTGATCAAAAAACACAAATTTCGTCGACAGAAAGCTGAAAAAACATAAATTATGTCTATGAATCGCATAAGTATAGCAAATTACGTCCATAAATCATGTAAAATGTAAATTACATTCATTAATCGCATAAAAATTGCGAATTATGTCCATAAATTGCTCAAAAATGCAAATTACATTCATAAATCGCATAAAAAACACGAATGATGACCATGAATTGCGCAAAAAATGCGAATTGCACCCAACATTAAATTAATTTGCGGAAAGTTTTTGGTTTTATACATGTCTGCCAACAAGAACCTACAAGTTATCCTGAAACCCATTCTAAACCAACAAAAATTTAATGGGAAGATAAATTTGTCCAAGAAAGGCAAAATAATTTCCATTGACATACATTGACCAGAATCGAAAAATTCCTATTGAAATCTATCCTATACACTCCAAAACCAGAAAGAAAAAAATCCCTCCAAGAGTAACTCAATCTATCTGCTGCAAAATAAAATACATTGAAATGCAACTGAACAAGAACCTGAAAATTACATTTGAAATCAAACCGAAACCAGATTCAACCCCCCCCCCAAAAAAAAAAAAAAAAAAAAAAATCCAACCATATCTCGATTCGGGAAAGAAAACTTTATTTCCATAGGTACGCGTGGTCAGAAATCTGGAAATTCCAATTAGTCTATGGGTTACCAAACCTTAATTCGATCTGAAAAAAAAAAAAAAAAAAAAATTCTGACATTCGATCTGAAAAAAAAAAAAAATCTGACAATACACACTGACAAGCAGAGTTGTATAATATAGACGCACGCCATGTGCAGAAAATTTTATGAAGAAACAATTTTTATTTTATTTCGACAAATTGCGTAAAAAAAGTATCTCAACAAAGAATCATGTAAAAAACCCCAACATTTCGACAAAATACCACGTGAAAAACGTGAATTTTGTCCAAAGACCACAATAAAAACATTAATTAAATCCATGAATCGCATAAAAAATACGCATTCCATGCATGAATCGCATAAAAAATGTGAATTACATGCATGAATCGCATAAAAAATGTGAACTACATCCATGAATCGCTAAAAAAAAAGCAAATTGCATAAAAAATGGGAATGACGTCCACAAATTGCTTAAAATGTGAATTACGTCCATGAATCATGTAAAAAAGCGAGCATTATATTCATAAATTGTATGAAAAACGCAAATTACGTCTATGAATCGTGTAGTAAAACATGAATTATGTTCATAAATTGCTCAAAAAACACGAATTTTGGCGGCAGAAATCTGAAACGGAAATTACCTCTATAAAACGCATAAAAATACCGAATTGCATAAAAAATGTGAATTACGTTCATGAATCGCTCAAAAAACGCAAATTACATCCATGAATTGCATAAAAACGTGAATTACGTTCATAAATCACTCAAAAAATGCGAATCACTTCCATGAATTGTGCAAAAAAACACGAATAATGTTCATAAATTGCAAAAAATGCAAATTACGTCCAAGAATTGGTAAAAAAAAACGAATTACATTCATAAATCCTATAAAAACACAAATAATGTCAATAAATCGATCAAAAAACACAAATAGAAAGCTCAAAAGATGCAAATTAGGTCTATGAATCGCATAAGCATAGCAAATTACGTCCATAAATCATGTAAAATGTAAATTACATTCATTAATCGCATAAAAATCTCGAATTATGTCCATAAATCGCTCAAAAAAGGCGAATTGCATAAAAAACGTAAATTGGGTCCACAAATTGCTCAAAACGTGAATTAAGTCCATGAATTGTTTAAAAAAGTGAGAATTACGTTCAGAAATTGTATGAAAAACACAAATTATGCCTATGAATTGTGTAGTAAAATGGGAATTGTGTTCATAAATCGCTCAAAAAACACGAATTTTGGCAGCAGAAAGCTGAAACGCAAATTACGTCTATAAATCGCATAAAAATAGCGAATAGTGTTTTGCATTCATGAATTGCATAAAAAACGCGAATTACATTCATGAATCACTCAAAAAACACAAATTACGTCCATGAAACGCATAAAAACGTGAATTACATTCATAAATCACTCAAAAAATGCAAATCACTTCCATGAATCATGCAAAAAAACACTAATAACGTTCATAAATTACAAAAAATGCAAATTACGTCCAAGAATTGGTAAAAAAAGCAAATTACATTCATAAATCCTATAAAAACATAAATAACGTCAATAAATCGATTAAAAAAACACAAATTTCATCAACAGAAAGTTGAAAAAACGCAAATTATGTCTATGAATTGCATAAAAATAGCAAATTACGTCCATAAATCATGTAAAATGTAAATTACATTCATTAATCGCATAAAAATTGCGAATTATGTCCATAAATTGCTCAAAAATGCAAATTACATTCATAAATCGCATAAAAAACACGAATGATGACCATGAATTGCGCAAAAAATGCGAATTACACCCAACATTAAATTAATTTGCAAAGTTTTTGGTTTTATACAAGTCTGCCAACAAGAACCTACAAGTTATCCTGAAACCCATTCTAAACCAACAAAAATTTAATGGAAAGATAATTTTGTCCAAGAAAGGCAAAATAATTTCCATCGACATACATTGACCAGAATCGAAAAATTCCTATTGAAATCTATCCTATACAATCCAAAACCAGAAAGAAAAAAATCCCTCCAAGAGTAACTCAATCTATCTGCTGCAAAATAAAATACATTGAAATGCGACTGAACAAGAACCTGAAAATTACATTTGAAGTCAAACCGAAACCAGATTCAACCCCCCCCCCTCAAAAAAAAATAAATAAATAAAAAATAAATTATCCGACCATATCTCTATTTGGGAAAGAAAACTTAATTTCCATAGATATGCGTGATCAGAAATCTGGAAATTCCAATTAGTCTATCTTAAACCTAATCTGAACCTGAAAAAGGAAATTCCATATAACCGGAGCCCAGTATCTATACAGGACAAAATATTTTCCATTAAAGCGCAACCTGACCAGAACTTGAAAATTCCATTTGAATTGAACCTGATTGAAACCTGAAAAAAATATCCATCGAACCTTAACCTAATCCGAAAAAGAGAAAATTATTTCTGCCGATACACACTGACAAGAGTCTGAAAGTTAACATGAAACCTAATCCAAACCCGAAAAGGAAAAAACAATGGAAACACAAGTCTGTCCAAGAAAGACCAAATAATTTCTGTCCACATACACTGACAAGAATTTCAATTGAAATCTATCCTAAACCCAGTTCAAACACTACCCCCCCCCAAAAAAAAAATCCAATTGTAACCCAATTTATCTGCGACAAAATAATATACTTGAAATGCAACTCAACAAGAACCTGAAAATTCCATTTGAAGTCAATCTGAAACCAGATTCAATCCCCCCCCCCAAAAAAAAAGTATTTAATCAAATCAAGATTTTAGAAAAAAAGAACAATTTATGTCGATATGTATTGACCAGATCATGGAAATTCCAATAGAAGTCTATCTCAAACCCGATCCGAATAACCTGAAACTCAATCCAATCCCCTCCCCCCAAAAAAAGTAAAATAAAAAAATTAGGAAATAAAAATCTGTTCAAGAAAGACAAAAATATTTTTCCGTCCCCATCCACTGACCAGAATTGAAAACTAGTACTTGAAATGCAACTCGGCAAGAACCTGAAAATTCCAATTCAAGTCAAACTGAATCGAGATTCAAACCCGAAAAAAAAAAAAAAAACAATTATCCAACCAAATCAAGATTTTTAGAAAAAAAAAATTATGTAAATAGGTACAGACTAGAGCATGGAAATTTTAATAAAATCTTAAACCCGATACAAACTCTCCCCCCCTTACATAA
Organism: Maratus speculifer; assembly: GCA_964019185.1. NCBI lineage: Eukaryota > Metazoa > Arthropoda > Arachnida > Araneae > Salticidae > Maratus > Maratus speculifer. The sequence continues at coordinate 408,741,679 of OZ025294.1, forward strand.
CTAACAAGAAGCCTTGATGACCCCACAAAACGTAACTAACAGGAACGAAGAGTCATGCATACTGCATCGATTATGATGCATTTTCTGACTCATTCTGAATATTGTAAACTTATTGTCATTCATGTACAATAATTTTACCATTCTGTGCAAAAAAAAAACAAAGCATAATTAACGAGAGTAAAAAATTTTCCATTAAACATGTTTATATACTTTCCATTTTATTCTGAATGCTTTAAACCTATCAGTTTCATCTTTGTACAGTAATCTTCCCATCCAAATCTCCCCCCCCCTGTTAGTTTATATATGTTTTGTGCAAACAACAAAACATAAATAAACTAACAAGAATGAAAAGTTACACATACAGTATAGATTATGAAACACTTTCCAACACATTTTCATTTGTAAGCCTATCATTTTAATCCATTTGCAGTAATTTTACCACTCTATATAAAGAACAAATCATAATTAACAAGAAAGAAAAACCTGTGTGCACCATAGATTATTAAACACTTTCCAGCATATTCTGAATATTGTAACGGATATAGTCTTAATCAATCTGCAATATTACCAACCTATACAAAGGTTGAAAAATAATTAACAAGAATCATGCACGCAGCATAGATTATGAAATACTTTCCAGCACATTCTGAATATTGTATTCCTGATCATTTTAATCCATCTGCAGTATATGTATCATCATGTGTAAAGAATAAACATAGTTAACTAGAATGAGAAATGATACATACAGCATAGATTATGAAATCCTTTCTTAGAAATACAGTGCTGAATGTACATTACTTTCTTATCTTATACTAACGTACTTTACTACAGAGTTGTTTTTAACGAAATCAAGTAGCACAGCATATATTAATAATAAAATATGAAATGTCTTTTTTTAAGTGGGTGGGGGAGGGGTAATTAAAGGTGATCAGAAATCATGAATATGAATTCTTTGCATTAGTCTTTAATTTTTTGTTTTTATCTTTTTATTATTAACCTAAAAAAAGCACTGATATCAGTACAAAAAACCCTGAACGGGTTAAAAGCTTGTGACGCAGCACTTTATCTTATATATCTAAGAATTTTAAATTTGGGACTTAAAACTAATGATATCAAAATTTATGTGACGCTATGCTATTAATTATTATATACATATATTAAAATTTATTCATTAAGGTTTTATCAATTACATCTTTCATAAATTCAAAATATGAATCTTAAGAGATATGATATCAAAATTTAAGTGACGCCTTGACGAGGCTTTAAACAATGTTTTAAAATTCCATTTATTTATTTATTGTCTAAATACATTTTCATATCTAAACAATACTTTTCATTTTCCAATACACTGTTAAATACATCACTTTCACTGAATATATATAATGCACTGAAATGTATTTATTTGAATAAATAGATTTATCTTTTGGGCTACGCTATCCAAAATCAAAAATAACATTTGAATAAATATTTTTTGCGTCATTGTATTCAAAGTAAGTTAAATAGATGCAAATAGATACAATGACGCAAAAAATATGTATTCAAATGTTATTTTTGATTTTGGATAGCGTAGCCCAAAAGATAAATCTATTTATTCAAATAAATACATTTCAGTGCATTACATATATTCAGTGAAAGTGATGTATTTAACAGTGTATTGGAAAATGAAAAGTATTGTTTAGATATGAAAATGTATTTAGACAATAAATAAATAAATGGAATTTTAAAACATTGTTTAAAGCCTCGTCAAGGCGTCACTTAAATATTGATATCATATCTTTTAAGATTCATATTTTGAATTTATGAAAGATGTAATTGATAAAACCTTAATGAATTAAATTTTAATATATGTATATATTAATTAATAGCATAGCGTCACATAAATTTTGATATCATTAGTTTTAAGTCCCAAATTTAAAATTCTTAGATATATAAGATAAAGTGCTGCGTCACAAGTTTTTAACCCGTTCAGGGTTTTTTGTACTGATCCTCTTTACAACACATTTCGTGACATGAGATATTTGGGAAATCTCACACAAACAAATCAACAACCTACGCGTTTTAGTTTCATAATTTTTTGTGCAAGATATGACTTTACATACTAAAGATATGCTGCTCTATAACTTTGCATTTGCATATTTTCCGGTATCCTATTCTATCTGCATACATACAGCATATACGTGTGCATCTGAGAAATTTATTTTGTATTGAGAAATTCCCCCAATTCATAGCATAAATTGCGAAAGAGGAGTTTTACTTAATGTCACCGTGAAATGTCTGTCTTTATATAAAGCAAAAATTAGTATCCAAATCTATGTTGTATACATTCAGAATTTCTGAATAAAATAATTCTTGAAAAGCCCGCACATGTTCTCTAATGTTGCAAATGGATTATACACTTTGAAGATGTTTTCAGAGAGTTTTGAGTGCTTTCCTGCTTTTTTTAAAAAATAGAAAAATATCTAATGTTCATATCATTCTTCTTTCCTTCTTTGTTTCTGATATGAAAACTCAAGCCCATTTATTTGACATACAGTCGACTCTCGTTAATTCGAAATCGGATAATTCGAATTTTCGCTTAATTCGAACTAAACATGAAGTCCCGAAGTTTTCAATGGCGGAATAACGTTAAAATTTTTCATTAATTCGAACTCATTTTTTCTTGACTTCGTTTAATTCGAACTAACGAGAAATCAGAATTTTCATTTTTCTTATCTTTCTCACGGATTTCAGATCATTTGAATAACTTTCTTCCTTTGATTTTTGTGAAAATTGTTCCGACCGAGTATACATATAATCTAATGCATTTGATATCCATTTTCTTAGTGCGCCATCTGTCCACCAGTGACGCTTTAAATTTTTCTTCCACTGTGTTTGTTTTTAATCTTTTAATTAGTTTATGTATTTATGTATTCTAATTTAATATTAAGTCATATTATAATGATAACAGACGAGATAAATTTTAAAAAACACTATAGCATTAATTTTTTTGTAATAGTGCCATATTAAGCATGTTTTCACTTCATATTTTCTATAATTCGAACTTCGGATAATTCGAACATTGCTTGTGGTCCCGACGAGTTCGAATTAACGAGAACCGACTGTATATCTTAAAATAGAACTCTGTTAAAAGTGTTTTTGTCTAAAGACGATTTAAGGTGTTTTAGGTAAAATTAAAAATACGGACAAATAGTTTACAGTGTTAAATCATGACACGATACAATATAAAAAATATCTGTTAAATTCACTGCAAAAGCTATTGGCATCATTGCAGTCAGCTGTTTTTTCCGTACATTTAACGCATACTTTTTACAGTGCACCAAAATAAGACAAAAAATGTTTTTTAACCATTTCAAAACTTTATATGAACGCATTCATTCTAGTGTTATAAATATGAAATATATGAATATATTCAGTGTTCTCGCAAAAACGAAATTATGCAAAAATCGAGCACTAGCAATTTGGCGAATCTAATCTCTTGTTTACTCGCTAAATGAAGAATTCAGTCGCAATTTGGCGCAATGGCGAGCGACAGCGAGAACGCTGAATATATTGTTAATGAAGATTTAAAAAAATATATATTGAATGTAAAAATTTGTAGAGTTAGAGATTTAAAAAAATCCAGTAGATTTCTGCGAGGCTTTCTCGTCACAATCATTGAGATTTGTTTTGTTGTTTGTTGATACGTTTTTCATCAACTGTATATCATTTTTTTTTCGAAAATTAAACATGTTTTAAAAAATATTCAAAGCTACTGCATCAAAAGCCACTTGCCTATCCTTTAAAAAATTCCACATTCATCGTTATGCCTTCAGTATGTGCATAGAAAAAAGGATATTGACATCAGAAACAATATAGGGGTCATCCACAAATGATGTCACGTTTGACGGAGGGAGGGGTTATTCAGATTGTGACATTTTGTGACAAAGGGATGGGAGAAGGTAAGAAGAAATGGGACATCACACATTTCGATTGGAATAAATTTACTGAACTTCAGAAATTAAATTTTTAAGTATGAAGTTGTTTTAAAATTAAAATATTTTGTGTTCATAAAGATAAGATTTAAAGCCAAATATGTTAAATTCTATTTCAAACTACAAAATACTCTTTTCAGTTGCTCTCTCATACTAATATTTTGTTACTATTGCATATTAATTATGTTTTTTGCTGTAAGCCTTTTGCTGTAAAGCTTATTTCATACAAAATATGAATGTTTTTTATTGTTCAACTCACAAATATCATTAAAACACACAGTAAAAGTTTTAAAATAAAGTATGAAATATGATCTATAATGTAAAGTTTTGTTTCTGAATTGCAAGTATATGTTTATGTAATATAGCGTGACATGTGACAAGAAGGGGAGAGGGGGTAAAGTAAAGTGTGACACTTTCTGACAAAGGGGGGTAGCGGAGTCAAAAACATGGAAAGAAGCCGTGATATCATTTATGGATGGTCCCACACATAATGATTTTACCAAATATTCTTTAATGGGGAAATAACGAGTTTATCTCATAGTTTCTGTAAAAAGAGTATTGAGATGCGCTGTATACATTTAGAATAACTAAATTCTATTTTGACTTTTGGAACAACTTATACAAACACGTTTTCTTGAATAGGCGTAATCTGGTAAACTACTAACATTGCAATAAAAAAATGAAAATTTGAAATTCGCCCTAAAGAAAAGGCTTTGTGCCAGATAAGAAGAAAGTAAGTGAATTTATAGTTTAATAAAATCGAGGAAAAGAGTTTCCGGATTTTTCATTTGATTTAGTGAAATTATGCCATTGTTTTGAGAGGGGTTTTTTTTCTGAAATTTGTTTTGCTTTAGTTTCCAGTGCGAAACACTGCCAGAGACTATTTTTTCTGTTCGTGATCAAAATTTGTAAGAAATGAAATCATATATTTCCCGAATTTTATAAAGACAATATCACGTAGAATTTCGGAGAAAGTAATTTAAAATTTTCTAAGATCATAAACCAAACTTTAGCCAACTTTTTTTTTTAAAACTGAAGATGGAAATTTGATTTTTAAATTAATTTTTAAAAAAACATTTTTCCTTTTATACATTTTGATATTTAACAGTTTGATGTCCAATAAACAAAAAGTGCTTTGTAACGAACAGAAAAAAGTAAATTGTCTATCATTCTCGTCAATTTAATAAAGCATTTATTTTATTATTCTTTGAATCAAAAGTAATTTCCGTGCGTATGTTGCATGGAAAATCTTTATATTTTTTTTCTTAAAAGTCATATGGCATGTTTTTTAGTTTTACACAGAGTTTTACCAAATTCCCTTGCCTCATTAGATTTCATTTAATCCTTTCGAGTCTTGTGTACTATTAATAGACCATGTCTTTTAAATGAACATTATTTTGTTCAAAAAAATGCATTTGTTACTGTTTACATATATTCTTTTACTACGTGCCAATGCGTTTACTATGTGACTTCATTAACGCTGTAGCATTTAGCAATAATAATAAATATTTCCATAAATCTATTTCCACCGTTTACGATTTTTTTTTTCGTTTTAAACATATATTTTACTCGTTAAATTTAAAATAAAGATTACTTTTTTGAAAGAATCATCTGTAATAAAGTGCAAAAAATATTAGATAGTTTTAATATCAATTAAATCTTCTCTTTATTATTCTTTTAATATCAATTAAATCTTCTGAAATAATATTTTCTAAATATCTCCAAAAACTCTACCTTAACATATTTTCATATGAATTGAATAGTACGCGAACAACATTCGTTATCTTTCAGGCAGTGAAATATATTTTAAACTCTAATTAACCAATTTGGATATTTAGTGTTAATGTTGTTAACGTAAAAGTATTTTTTTCTAAAAGTTTTTAAAAATTTTAGATCCAAAATGGTTAAGATCAAGATGAAAAATATTAGTATATATTTAATTTATAATTATCGTAGTATTTTCTTATAACACAAACAGATCGTAAAGTCGTAATTCAAAACATTATTAATTAATTAACAATGTAATTATACATATTTATTTATATCAAATTTATCAAAAATTTATTAACGAATTAACGAAAAAAAATATTAACGAGCTTTGAACTTAATTTATTAACGAACTCATAAATAGATTTGACGAATTTTATAACATTTAAATACTAATTAATAATTTATTATAATCTTTATTTGATTACTAATATTATAAATTGCATGTTTGTACTTTATTTGTGTTAAAATATATTTTACTTGTAATTTGCGAATATGTAATAATATTATAAACAATTGCGAAAAAAAGGCCAATTTTTTTGTATTCTTGTATTTGTTGACAGTTTTAAATCTCCTAAAGATAATTATAAATAACATTTCGATCTTTTTATATTTAAAACGTTTAATGTTAATTTAGATTAATTTTATGTACTTTTACCTTTAATAGATACAATTTTTATCATAAAGCAATATTTCTGTGTTCAAAATTTCATTCTGTAAAGATGATAAAAGATGGTCATTAAGTAACTTCACAAATTATTTTACTACTACTATTATTATCATTATTATTGAACAATTTACCTTTTAATTAAAATTTTTCCGCGTTCATGTTTTATTTATACACTTTGTAGAAAATTGCATCAAGATATTTCATGTCTAATACATGATAGTTTAACACGCTTTTATTAGCTTCACCTGCATGTATGTATGTAACGGAATCTTTGAACGCTATTTTCACCCACTTTAAGACATCAGATTAAACTGAAACTTTGCACACTTATTGAGAACCGACGGCAATTCAACAATTTGAAAATTCAACAATTTGCCGCTTAAAAGGATAAAAATAAAAAACGCCGGATAAACGGATCTAAAGCAATTGAAATTAACAGACGCTTGACACCCTAGACACATGACAATAACTGAAAAACACATAAAAACCGTAACTATGCAACAGAAAAAAAAAAAAAAAAAACATTTTTAAACTTTTTAGTCCGACCTGATATAAAAGCATGTGTTTTAGTTTTAAAAAAATCCCTGTCGGCTGGGCCTATAGGCGGAGGTAGATTTCGAAAAGTGCTCATTTCAACAAAAAAAATATGATTAGAGATAAACCCAGTTTAATTGGCCGTTTTCATTTGGCCGTTTATGAAAAATTTTTAATTTCATTTTTCTGCAAAAACTGGTTTTATCAGAATCATCTTAAGAAAAATTCAGCTCAAATGCCCATTTTGACAACATATTTTGAAATAGATTCTGAATTTATTAAAAAAATCGACCAAAACAGTACATTATACAGTTCCTAAATAACAAAAAACTAATTTGTTGTTTGAATACATCCTTAATTCTTTAATCATGATTGCTTCGGAAAATTTTGTGCGAAATACTCACTTTGATAGCATTTTAAAAATTACGTATATATTCTATCTTTATTAAAAAAATGGCCAATGCGACACAGTATATAGTTCATAAATAAGAGGATCTGTACATTGGATGCGTTTGAGAGCGAAAATGGATTTTAAAACGAGTCATAAAAAACGCAATTTGCTAGGGGAAAACTTCCTTAAATTTTCAAATCACAGACTTCGGGAAATTCTGTTCAAAATACCCTTTTTGGTAGCCTTTTTTGAAATATATTCCGTCTTTATCAAAAAACTGACCAATGCATCACATTATATAGTTCCTAAATAAGAGGATCTGTAAATTGGATGCGTTTGAGAACAAAAATGGATTTAAAAACGAGTCAGAAAAAAATGCAATTTCTTATTTGAATACTTCCTTCAATTTTCAGTCCCGATGACTTTCGGAAATTCTGTTAAAAATACCCTTTTTGGTAGCCTTTTTTTGAAATATATTCTCTCTTTATCAGAAAATTGACCAATGCGTCACTTTATACAGTTTCTAAATAAGAGGATCTATCATTTGGATGCGTTTAAAATCAAAAATGAATTTCAAAATGAGTCAGAATATAAGCAGTTTGGATTTGAGGTTTTTTTTCAACAACTCCTATTTTTGTTTAATTTCTTTTTGCTATACGAATTGGTCCTACGAAAAACTTGTCAATATAAAAGTTGTAGATATTTTTGAGAAGATGTAAAATAAATTTAATCAGATTTTATAGCTTAAAAATTGACGGAGTTATGGATTTTTTTCTTTTTTCACCGCCCTTTTTCTTTTCGTTTTTAATTTTTTTCATCGGTAAAAGTTGGTCCTATCAAAACCTAGTAAATACAAAAGTTTTAGATTATTTTAAGAACATTTACAAAAAATTTAGTTGGACTTGATATCTTGAAAATTGACGAAGTTATGAATTTTTTTCTTTCAAAATCCCTGTTTTTTTCGCCCCTTGAGCCCACTTCTAAATTTATCAAAAATCTGTCATGCATATACTTTTGGCCCATTTTTAAGAAGTAATATAAACTTTAAACCAATTCGATATCTACTTTAATTAAGAAGTTATGGCGTTTTTTCGGTTTTCACATAAACGCCCCCTATACCGACCCTCCTTGGTCCGATTTTGACCATTAACGAACTTAGCCAAGATTTTATCCTATTTGATTTTATGTACAAGTTTGGTGGAGATTGGTGAAGAATTATAGAAGTTATCGTTTCCATAAATAAGTGATATATATATATATATATATATAGATATAGATAGATAGATAGATAGATACAGGGTGTATCTAAACTACTGGGCAAAACTTTAAAGGGTGATAGTACACATCAAGACAAATAATATTAAATGGGAAACGAAGGGTTCCAAACGTCTTCCGAAGGAGATAGGCGACATCAAAGTTTAGGGTCCAAAATTTAAAATGATTTTAAAAAACGGAAAAATTGGTCGATTTGTATGCGGTTTTCAAGAAAAATATTCTTTATGCCAGTATTGTCTTGAAAATAAATTATAAAGATAAATTTCAAAAAATGCCGATAGAGGGCGCTTTGGACTTTGGAGTAACGAACAACTAATTTTTACCGTTTTTTTTTTTTTTTTTTTGCACTTCATTAATTTTTTTTAGAAGTTTAGTCTTAAATTTTGAGCTCAAAATCTGTGGTTAAGTAGCACAAGCTGAACTGTGTTCAATGGGAGTGGGTAGGTTCAAAATTCAAATGATTATAAGAAACAGAATAATTGGTCAATTGATTTGTGCTTTTATGTCAGAATTGTCTTCAAAATAAATTATAAACATTCATTTCAAAAAATGTCGATAGAGGGCGCTTTAGACTTTGGAGTAACGTACTACTATCTTTTACTGTTATTTTTTGCATCTCATTAAATTTTTTTGAAGGTTAGACATAAACGTAAATTTTGTGCTGAAAATCTGAATCGTTGAGAGTGGTTAAGTAGCACTAACTGAATTGTGTTTAATAGGGGTGGGAAGGTTCACATTTCGAATGATTGTACAAAGCGGAAAAATTGGTCGATACGTTTGCGGTTTTCTCTAAAAGCATTCTTTATGTAAGTATTTCCTTAAAAATAAATTTTAAAGATTAATTTCATAAAATTCCGTTAGAGGGCACCTTGAACTTTAGAGTAACCAACAACAATTTTTAACTGTTATTTTTTGTATCTAATTAAATGCTTGCAAAAGTTTGGATTTAAATTTTGAGCACAAATTCTAAATCGTTCGGAGGGGTTAAGAAGCGCAAACTGAACTGTGTTGATGTTCATGAGTTGAAATGTTACCCTGCCCACCCTACGAACACAGTTCAATTTTTTGCTTCTTAATTATTCACAACGATTCAGATTTTGAGCTCAAAATTTAAGTCTAAGCTTTTAAAACATTTATTTAGATAAAAAAAATAATGGTTAAAAATAGCTGTTGGTTACTCTAAAGTTTAAGGCGCCCTCTAACGGAATTTTTTTAAATTAATCTTTAAAATTTATTTTCAAGGAAATACTGACACAAAGAATGGTTTTAGAGAAAACCGCAAACGAATCGACCAATTTTTTATTTTTTTATAATCATTTGAAATTTGAACCTCCACACCCCCATTGAACACATTTCAATTTGCGCTACTTAATCACTCTCAACGATTCAGATTTTCAGCTCAAAAGTTAAGTTTATGTCTAAGCTTCTAAAAAAATTTAATGAGATGAAAAAATAAGGGTAAAAAATAGTTGTACGTTACTCCAAAGTCTAAAGCGCCCTCTGTCGGCATTTTTTTTTTGTAATTTACCTGAATAATTTATTTTTAAGACAATACTGGCATAAAAAATAATTTTAGTGAAAACCGCAAATCAGTTGACCAATTTTTCTATTTTTTATAATCATTTGAAATTTGAACCTACCATTCCCAATTGAACACAGTTTAGTTTGCGCTACTTAACCACAGATTTGGAGCTCAAAATTCAAGTTTATGTCTAAACTTCTAAAAAAATTTAATGAGATGCAAAAAACAACGGTAAAAAATAGTTGTTCATTACTCCAAAGTCTAAAGCGCCCTCTATCGGCATTTTTTGAAAGTTATCCTTATAATTTATTTTGAAGACAATGCTGACATAAAGAATAGTTTTCGTGAAAACAGCAAACGAATCGACCAATTTTTCCCTTTTTTTCAATCATTTCAAATTTTGAACCCTAAACTTTGATGGCGCCTATCTCCTTCTTGATGTGTACTGTCACCCCTTAAAGTTTTGCCCAATAGTTTAGATACACCCTGTATATATATAAACTGGTGCGATTGCAAATGGTAGTATTTCTTACGAAATCTACCTAAAACTCTTTAGCAGTTATTTAATTAGCAATTTCTTCTTCAATTTCCTTCATGTTTTCCCTGAGTTAGGTAATATTAAAAAAGATATTGGAATAATCTTTGATAATTGAGTACCGCCAAATGGCAAATTTTCCACGATAAAAAGTTTATTAAATCCAATAGATTTTTTAAATCACCAGATTTTATAAGATTCACCTTTTATATAAACATTTTAATAAAAATTTTATTTTACTTAAGAAAGGTGTTATAATAATTAAAAATAAATGACATTGACATGTTTCGGATCCGTCTAATAAAATCCATAATCATAATAAAAATGAAAATTAAATTTCAAAACATTTGACGGTCAATACAAATGACACGCGACAATGAGATATAAACAACAAAAAACAAAAATCACGCGCTCTATTGTAAAAAATTAATTTTTTGCAATAGAGCGCGTGATTTTTGTACAATAAACAAAAACTATTGTAAAATGTGTGATGTATCAAATTAGAAAATAAAACAAATATGTCATATTTAACAGCTTAGAATAGAAAATACAGTCGAGCCTCTATATAACGAAATCCATCGTTCCAGTAAAAAATTCGTTATATAGAGAAATTCGATGTATAGAGTATGATGTTAAAAATAGTATTTAATGTGTAAATTTTGAACAAATATTATTTTTGATCTTTTTAATTAAGAATTTGAAATGTTTAAAAGTATATATTAACCTAACATTTTATTTCTTACTTATTTAAGCAGTTTCAAAAAAGAGAAAAGACATTTATTTGAAAGCTTAATGAAAATCAAATAAGGAAGACTTACATAAATTTCAGAGGAAGAAATCTATAATTTTTTGTTGTTTTGATTTTAAAATTACAATTGTTACGCTCTCAAAAAAAAATTCTCAAATTTTAGCAAGGAATGAAAAATTGTAGTTGATATTTTCCTCCATTTGAAGGTCTCTCTTATGTGCTCTCATTGATTCCTCTCTTATATGTGTAACAATTCAATTGACTGTGTTTTGAGAAGGATGTTGAAAGGTGTGTGGGAGGTGGGATGAACTTGTTAGATTTAAAGAATAAGAAGAGAAGTAATATTTATAAAAAAAAAACCTCTCCACTGAACGATAAATCAAAAATAAGTGATGGAAAATTGATTCCATATGATTTCGAAGCTTTTTTAAAACTGAATAAATTAAGATCAATTTATGAAAAAATTCGTTATATGGAGATAGATATTTCACTATATAGAGTCTTTTTTAATGTAATCATGCGAAAAGGGGACCGTTCTTACTAAAAATTCGTTATATGGAGAAATTCGATGTATGGAGTTTCTTTATATAGAGGTTCGACTGTAATTCAGTATTTACTGCAGTTCAAGCAATATTACTTTTCTTGAATAGTGAACATAAAACATTTTGAAAATTTATCATTTGTTCCAAACGACATATTGTGTGAAATTAGTACGATAGATTCATCAAACATTAATTCTAATCTTATTATGTTTGTATTACAGCAATATATTTTTGGATTGTGTTTTAACCTTTTATTTGCCAAATTATGAAATCATGAAGATTTTTCCTTCTAAAGCATTTTACATAAATTGTTTAAACTAAATTAAAAGAGTTACATAATCCTTTAATCAATTTTTGAAGGATTTCAGAAGGATTGAAGGATTTAGAAATAAGTAAGTAAATTTGAATTCGCAGGGATTTTGTGCAATATTTATAACCCCACTCAAATCTTTTATTTTAAATTATTTTCTTAGTATTTTGTAGAATTATAAAATTTACTAATATGATGTACTTACTATATTTATATTTAAAATATTAATTTAGTGAAAATACAATTGTTCAGAACGGAGCAAAAAATGTTTATTAAATCCAATAGATTTTTTAAATCACCAGATTTTATAAGATTCACCTTTTATATAAACATTTTAATAAAAATTTTATTTTACTTAAGAAAGGTGTTATAATAATTAAAAATAAATGACATTGACATGTTTCGGATCCGTCTAATAAAATCCATAATCATAATAAAAATGAAAATTAAATTTCAAAACATTTGACGGTCAATACAAATGACACGCGACAATGAGATATAAACAACAAAAAACAAAAATCACGTGCTCTATTGTAAAAAATTAATTTTTTACAATAGAGCGCGTGATTTTTCAAATGGAATTTTTAGGTTCGAGTCGGGTTTATGCTAATGAAATTCTTGTCTTGCTTGGACCGGAGTATGGTCTGTTTTTTTTCTGGTTGGGATCGGGTTATGTGTTAATATGCCTAAAAATTATATTTTGTTACTATTCTTTTAGTGAGTATTTTTGATATACAGTGTCTCACAAAAGTGATGGGACACTTGTGCTTTATAAAAAGAAACTGCAATAAAAGTAATAAACAAACATGTGCAAAATTTTTTTGGGTGTGTTTCATATTTAAAGTTAGTAACAATTATTACATAACATACATTTTGTCAAAATATTAAAATATTAATTTAGTAAAAATACAATTGTTCAGAACGGAGCAAAAAATGGCTCACATAAGTGATGGGGCACTTACTTTTCCATCAAATATTTATCCAAAAATTTTACTTTTTAAAAGGTTTTAATATTTTGTTGGATTTCCTTTTACTTTTAAAACATGATTTAATCTTTTTGGGATGGATTCGACTAATTTTTTTGTGATTTCTGGAGGGATTTTACCCCATTCTTCTTGAAGCACCGATTTTAGTTGTTGTTTTGAAGAAATGGTGTGTTTGCGAATTCTGGATTCCAATTCTTGCCAGGTATTCTCTATGGGATTTAAGTCTGGAGATTGTGGTGGTGTTTTTACTATTTCAGGACAGTTATATAGCAGCCAGAGTCTAACGTTCAGAGTAGTGTGCTTGGGGTCATTGTCCTGGTAGAATTTAAAATCGTTATGAAGGTTCGATTTTCGTGCTGAAGATTTCAAATTTTGCTTTAAAATATCAATATACTTGTACTGATCCATTATACTGTCAATAAAAACAAGATTACCAACTCCAGCGGACGACGTACACCCCCATACCATGACTCCTCCTCCACCATGTTTTACTGTTGGTACCAAGTTCTGTTTGCGAAATTCTTCCCTGGGTTTTCTCCACACCAAGATTCTACCGTCAGAACCAAATATATTAAATTTACTCTCATCAGCAAATATAACTTTATTCCAGTAATCATAATTCTTATTTATGTTGGATTTTGCGAAAGCTAGTCTGAGTTTTCTATTCTTTTCACTTACGAAGAATTTTTTCCTGGCTACTCTACCGTGATGTCCAGCAGATCGAATTACCCTTCTAATAGTCTCAGGATTAACAATTATTCCATATAATGCTTGTAAATCAGCAGCAACTTTTGAAGCACTATTTCTTGGATTTTTTTTTAATATTTCGAACGATAATTCGCTTTATTCCATTGGATAGCTTTGATAGTCGCCCAGGTCTTCTTTTATCCTGAATCATATGATTCTTTTTATATCGTTTAATGATATTGAAAACTGTTGAACGACTCAAGTTAACTGTTTCAGAAGTTTTTCTAATAGATTTTCCACGTTCAATATGCAAATTAATAACTAATTTTCGAATTTCAGGCGAAGTTTCTTTTCGTTTAGCATTCATGGCTACACAGAGCTAAAAAACACAAAAATTCCAAAACAAACTGGAGAGAAATACTGCAGACGATTTTATAAATTATTGCCAATTGCTTTTAAGTAAAAATAAAACCCAAAAAAATATTTTTATTGCTTATTTCAGACGATTTTTGTTGCATATATAATGGTATCCCATCACTTATGTGAGCTATTTTTTGCTCCGTTCTAAACATTTGTATTTTTATTAAATTAATATTTTAATATTTTGACAAAATGTATGTTATGTAAAAGTCTTTATTAAATTTAAGTATGAAACACACCCACAAAAAAATGTGTACATGTTTTTTTTTTTTAATTTATTTGATTAGTTTCCTTTTGTAAAGCACAAGTGTCCCATCACTTATGTGAGACACTGTATATATATATATACTATGAAATAGAAATTATTAGCAACTGATCCAAATTAGTTGAAATTGTCTTAATATTTAACGAAATTTTTCCACTACATATTTTTTTTCTTTATTTAGATCTAATACTTTTGCGAAATTAAAGTGGAAAAAGAAACAGTTCTCAAAATGTATTTGTAAATTCTCTAAAGATGTTTTCTCGTTTAATTTGCAAAACCCATTTTTATTTTGTGAAAAAAAATATCAGAAACTTTTTCATACTTAATTGAGAAAACGCGCATTGATTTAGATGTTAAACGGACCACTTAAATGTAAGAGAAAAAAAAATCAGTCGTATTTGTATTGATAATTTTTTAAATAATAACTAACTTTAAAGAATATTAAATTATGGTTTTGACAGTCCTAGAAAATAAAAGCAAGTTTGAAAAACAAAATTGTTTATTTCAAAATAAGTTGAAATAATATATAAGTTGATATGAATGTTTTTACTTTAAATAGGTGGTATTTTTTCCTGTAAAAAAATAGACAAATACATATTATCATTTCTTTTCTCACGATTTTCTGACATTTATTATTAAATAAAGAATCTAAAGTTTTATTTGAGACTTCTTTTAAAGATATTTTTGCTAAAAAAATATTTATTTAGCTTTTATTAAAAAAAGTAAAACGCTGTTTTACTTCAGCTGCCCAGAAAATTCTAAAGTTGCCGAAATATAGAAATTATTTTATTTTCGTCATTCATTAGCACTGACATTTCTGAATTAATTTGAATGTGAAAGAACAATTGTACAAAATTTTGTCTCGATAAAGTTCAGTGATCAGCTACATCCACCATATTGTTTCGAAACGCTGACCACGTAAAAATTGCAAATTCAAAAATACATACAATAACATTAGAACTTCGAATTTTTTTTCTCTTTAACCTTCCTACCCTGTTGAAATTTCACTCAAACTTGATTAAAATATTTCACACCAGAATTTTTATTTAAAGCCATTTAACATACTTATTTAACTTAAATCTTTGTGTTATTTATTTAATTTACTTTATGAAAAATTTTCTGGTTTGAATCGAATGAAAAGAACTGGGTCGATTAGACCCATTCAGGGTAGGAAGATTAAGTGTTCGCCATTTATTACTAGAATTTTCCAAGGTATTTTTTGTATCGGCTGTATCATAAAAAATAATGTGTTACATCAGTTTTACATTCTAAGTTAGTTGACACATTTGGACAATCTGGTTTTTGGCATTTTATAGCACTCGTATTTGTCATTGTGTTTCAATGTGGCTAACTGTTCGTCCAAGGTATACAAAACTATCCACCGAATTCGTTGACTATCTTTATCTGACATCTTGTTTAAAAATGGCGGACATTTAAAAATATTAAATAAAAAAAGTATGAAAAAAATCAGAAGTACAATAAAGCTTTATTCTTAATTGTTTAAAAAAACATTTATGTTACAATTTCTGAGATTCTAAATCATTCAATGTTAGTTTTTGCTTTAAACCAATTAATCAATTGAGATTTTTATTAAAAAATGCAAAGTTAAATATGAAAACTCAAAATTAACCGGCGTCGTCGTTGCCCTTCCCTATAAATATTGCGATAACGTTTACTGTAGTAAAACAGGTATATGCATGGAAATTTGCCTGAAGCAACATTTTGGAGCTTTCAAAGGAGGAAATCTAAATTCAAAAATAATCCAGCATTCTCTTGAAATGGTTTTATTATTTGCCAACCTCACGTTATTTGCCAACGATTGTAATTTATAATAGGTTTTAACAGTTATCATAGTAAATTGTTGCAATGAAAATGAGTTACTCAATTACGACCGCCGACAATAAATGAAGTCTGCCCCATTCCTGTTGAATATTGCTTGTTTCCGAAAAAATAAATTTAACTGTACTTAATTTGTTCTTTTGTTTGTTTTAGAATAGTTACATATTACTGATGAGAATTTGTGGTTGCTTGGCACAAAGCCTACTATATGCATTTTTAGTTTTTTTTTATTTTTTTTTTCATTATTTAATTATTTATTTTATTTACTTTTTTTAAATTTCCTTTTAAACTGTCTTCAAGTCTGTCATACTTTATTTATTTTATTTAGTTTTTTAAAAGTTTCGAATTCGGACCTTAAATTATATGTTTGTTACAATCGCAGCTGTTTTAATTTGTATAATTACCCTATAGAGTCCATCGTAAACAGCAAACTATTTTACAATATGTCTGTATCTCATTTCTTAAAATGAAAGAAACATGAAAAACAACAATAAATTTCATATCAGCACTTAAGAACTCTAAAATCTTTAAAACAAATAAACAATACTTAAAAATACGCTTTATTAAAAATTAACTGAGTTTTGAAATAATGCAATATATTTTTAAATCATTTTCATTACAAATAAATTGTCAATTCATTTATAGTTTACGTTTTTACTTTCTTCTATCTTTACAAGAAGAAAGTTTTGGATTCATGAAAATTTTCGACGGATTTATACGTTTTAGAAAGTCCTGAACACGTTTTGACTATTTTTAGAACATGTCTGTCTGTGAGTCTGTCCGTCTGTCTGTATGTGACAAAAAAATTGTGGGCGCTCTATCTCAAGAACTAATGCTCAAAATTTAATAAAATTTTATATTCCGTTAGACCTTGAAATCAATTAGTGCGTATTGGTTTTTAGTGAAAATTGGCCTGCAGGTGGCGCTGCTATACTACGTTTTTCATGATTTTGAAGATTGCTATATCTCAAGAACTAATGCACAGCATTTCACCAAACTTCGGATTCTGTGACCCATTGATATACATAGATGCTGATTAAGTTCTAGTGTAAATTGGCCAGCAGGTGGCGCCTCTATGCCACGTTTTTCATGATTTTCATGATAGCTATATCTCAAGAACTAATGCACAGAATTTCACCAAACTTCAGATTCCGCGATACCTTGAGATACGCAGGCGCTGATAAGGTTTTGGTGTAAACTGCCCTATAGGTGGCGCTGCTATGCTAGATTTTGCAAGAAATTTTGCGATAGCTATATCTCAAGAACTAATGCAGAGAACTTCATCAAATTTTAGATTCTGTTACACTAGAATATATAACATAATTAGACGCTTATTACATTTTGGTATTAACCTTGCAACAGGTGCAGCTATGCTGCATTTTGCACGATTTTTCCGATAGCTATATCTCAACAACCTACGCACAGAACTTCATCAAACTTCAGATTTTGTTACAAAATTACATATAACATAATTACACGATGATTACGTTTTGTTATAAATCCTTCAACTGATGGTGCTTTTGTGGTATATTTTACAGGCTTTTTTTTAAACTAGCTATAACTCAAGAACTAATGCACAGAATTTCATCAAACTTCAGATTCTTTTACTCCATAACATAATTAGACGCTTTTTTACGTTTTGGTATAAATTGTCCAAGATATGGTGTTGCTGTGCTACGTTTTGCAAATTTTTTGTTATAACTATATCTCAAGAACTAATGGACGAAATTCCATCAAATTTCAGATTCTGTTAGATCTTGGCATAAATAGATTCTTATTAGGTTTTAGTATAAATTACCCAACATGAGGCACTACTAAGCTCTTTTTCTCAGAATATTAATTAAATTTTGCGTTTTAGGCTTTTCGGATACCAGAATCTCATTAGGCTAGGTCAAATGTTCGAGGAAATTCAATAGTGGATAACTTTGGGATCACCACGGTTTTTTTTTTTTTTTTTTTTTTTTTTTTTTTAATATTAAAATGTACTTGTGAGATAGAAGAAAGTTTTGGGATTGACACATCCAACTAGTTTAAAATACTATTCATTTACATTATGAATCGATTTCGATTTTTTTCGCCATGCCTTGTTTGATAAATTTTTATCCATTATATTCATAGGTCAATAATAAAGATATCTTTTTAATTAAAAATGATGTGCCGCATTTAATTAAATATTAATATTTGTTTCTTTTATGTAGTTCTTTCTTCTCAGCCATAATGGAGATATTGTTGTCAAAAATTATTAATTTTAACTAGCACCTACAATGAAATTAATCTGCAAATCAATCGTTCCAACTAAAGAGATATTTGAAAATTATTTGTTTAAAGTGAAAATATATTAAACTTAATTTTGAACGTTTATACGTTTCGTAAAAAAATGGCTGTTTTATGGCATATTTAGATAATAATATTCTTTAAATAATCTATTATAATATCCTATTCTTTAGGTGCAAAGTTTTACAAGATTATGGAGTTATTCACTCGTTTTGACGCCGCTAAGCTCTTTCGAATATTCAAAAACACATTTATGATAAAGGAGACATTAGGTTTTTGAAAAAATTAGTGTGGATTTCTTGAAATGCAATCCATTGCAAAAAAATTTTTAAAAAATCGAATTTGAACGGGAGTTATCACTAAAAACGTCTGACAACACAACAAAAAAATTGGGGATTCCCTTCAACTCAGAAAAGCACACTTGAAGCTCATTGTGCCAAAAAATGACAAGAAAAGCTGCAGCTGAGGCTCTGAAACTTAAATAAGGATGTGTTTGTGTCCCTGGTAAATTTTATTATGATAAACAATCCTCATTATTGAAAAAATTGAAGTTCATCTATAAAATTAACTTTGAAGCCGTTTGTCTCAAAATTATTTTCTGGCATTACGCGCACTCTCATTTATAAACTAATTATTGCAGAACCAGGAAATTTTACATTTTATTAATTTTCACGTGTACCTATAAGCTGACCTCAATTTAGCCTGATTTTTGTCATAGACATTTTTTTATTGAATAAATGAGTGTAATTTTTTTTTGCTAGATTTAATAAACATTATTATTAATGCCATTAATTATTCAAAGGAATTTGAATACACCTTTAAATTTTGGTTCAGCGTAAAATACAGCGGTATAAGTGAATGTAAGTGCAACATTAAACATATATCAGCCGTAGAATTTTTAAAATCTTGCCTTTCAAAATGCATATTTAAAAATTCGTATTTTTTAAACATCAATATTTGTCGTGAAAATTTAACTAATTAATATTACTAAATATATATTTTTTCAATGTTTTTTAAACCATAAATATTTATGAAAGTATGGAAAAAAATTGCTGTATTACATTAATTGGTTTTGAAACTGCAAAGTTTTTAGTAGTGCTCAAATTATTGTCACTTTCCGGTCGCTCAGAAAAGCGATCACTAGCACACTTAAAGCCCTTAGAGCCAAAAGAATGACCAAAAAAGCTGAGACTGACGCTCTGCAACTTAAAGAAGGATGTGTTTATGCCTCTGGTGAATTTAAGCATGATAAGCAATCCTCATTGTTGTAAAATTTGCAGTTAATTTATAAAATTAACTGCAAACGTTAATACGTTAATTTATAAAATTAACTTTGAAGCCGTTCTTCTCAAAACTGTGTTTTTTGGCATTGCGCACACCTTCATTCAAAAACAAATTATCATAGAACCATGAAATTTTGCAATTTACTAATTGTCATGCGTACATTTAAGCTGAACCTCAATTTAGTCTGATTTTTGTCATAAATTTTTTTTTATTGAATAAATAAGTGTAATTTTTTTGCTAAATTTAATAAATATGATTATTAATGCCATTAATTATGCAAAAGAATTTGAATATCTATATTATAATTGCCGAACGTATATGTGCGTAACGCATACGTCATTTTGCGAATGGCAACACTTTCAAATTTTTAATGAAATTTCGGTATTGCAATTTTTGCTACTACAAACTTTTAAACTTCTAAATATCGCAAATTTTCAATTTTTACACCATCGTGTAGGGAAAAATATGTACTTTTAAATGAAATTTGTTCGGAGGTTGTATCACAATGTGTTTCTGAAATATTAATTTTTTTTGTAGTTTTTAATACTGCTTTTCTATTTGTGGCTACATGAGTACTCCATTTCTATTAAAAGCATAGGAAAAAAAAGGGAAGAAATTGATTACTGTATCTTTATGTTGCCATTTTCTGATTAAAAGGAAACAAATAGAAATTTAAATATCTTCTATTATAAAAACCCGGTGAATTTTGATTTTATTTACAAAATTTGATTTACGCGTAAAAGAATATCAATAGTTTAATATCTGTTTCAGCTAATAGCATTGAGATTTCAAGTTTTGAATCAAAATGATCAAATTAAAATACCATTTTTTTCTGAAAAGGTGAATACAGATACGAAATATGCATTTGTAAATTTTGATATGATGAAAATGATATCGGGTTTAGATTTGACAGGAAAAAAATTCTATGATTGAGTCAAAGTTGAATAAATTTTGCTTTTTTTCATTTTCGAATACTAGCATAATAACCTAAATTGTTGTTTTTATCATAATAATAGATCTTTATTATTTTTTACTGCCATTACAAGTACGATTAAAGTTTAATTTTATCAATTTCTACAACTGAGTTTTATAGAAACAATATTTCGTTAATATGACGTTAAATATCGTTTGTTTAAGAGTTAGGCTAATCAATATAAAATGCATTTTTTACTATAAACTAATTTTGTAAGTTTATTATAACTCGATGAAACAGTTCCTTTTTAAACATTTTCTTTCGTCGAAATTCGACGGGTTCTACCTTGTACTTTTAAATTTAGGTTCAGTGTAAAATATAGTAATATAAGTAAATGTAAATGCAATATTAAATATATACCTGCAATAGAATTTTTTAAATCTTGCGGGCAAGATGCATATTTAAAAATTCATATTTTTAAACCGTCCATTTTGTCATTAAAATTTAACTAATTAATATTGCAAAATATATATATTTGAATGTTTTTTTAAACCATAAGTATTTATGAAAGTATAGAAAAAAAATGTTGTATTTAATTAATTGGTATTGAAACTACAGTGCTTTTTGTAATTGTCAAATTATTGTCATTTTCTGGCTGCTCAACCTGATGCCCCCCCTCTTAAGATCTTATTGTTAGTTTATACTTAAAAGTAGGAAATAAAACACTTAATTATGGATTCCTTGACAGCAAAAAATTAAAAGGAAAATCTACGTTCAATAAATAGCTTTCAAATCAGAAATATTATAAAGTAAATTTATATTAAATTATTTCAATGGTAATGCTCTTATAATTTATGTGTTTATAAACAATATTTGTCAAGCAAATGTTGCTTCTTATTGGAACAGCATTGCTTTTCTAGAGAAAGCTTGTAACAGTAAACATACGTTGGGCGCCATTTGTAACGGTTGTGCACCCAGCGGGGGAGTGGAATGGAGACATAACTCATGAACTAAGATAAAAAACAGTTTATTTAAAACGGTTAGGGCTCAGGGACAGTGGAGCAGTTCTTAATTTTAATAACTGGTAACAATGCTAAAAGGTTAAACTCATACTCACAGCTCCGGCACTAACTCAATCGGGGCACTTCAGATTACTTCTCACTTCAACTTCCGCTAAACTACTAGATAAACTTTATCAGACAGCCCGTGGCTGTACGTACATGTATTCTTTATTAACTTTGAAAATATTCAATGTAATCAACATTAAATCTTACCACCGGCCAATTTCTCGAATCTACTTCCAAAACTCCTTGTCACTCACTGAAGGCTCGATACACCTAGCTGGCTAATGTCACTAAACTCACCTAGTCGGCCAAGGCCGCCTAGACACTATCCACACACTCAAACTTCAAGCTTTTATATGCTGCAAACTGAGATACTACAAATTTACATATTACTTCTAACCGCGACATAACTGTAGAATCCGAGAAAGACACACACGCTCTAGAAAGTTAAAGTAAAAGAGAGGATAGATGTCGCTTTCACGCTTACACATGTTAAATCATTGACGTCACGTTCTCAAAAATGCTAGAGTGCTTTTATTACAAAGGTCACTCCCTCACAAGCTATCAAGTGTGGACACACGCAAACCCTTGCTGCGCGGTTAGAAACTGCCGTGTTTTATGTTCTCAGCAGTGCTGCCAGATTGGGGATTTTGTCCCCATTATAGGGAATTTTGAACCTCCAGGAGAATTTTTGGGGGACAAGTAATTCTTGGGAATCATGAAAATTTTGGGGAATTGTTTTCAGAGTTTCAATTTCTATTTTCAGATATTTTCCAATAATGGATCTGTCTCGAATTCGATTTTGATTTCGAAAACAAAATTAAAATACATAAATAATAAATATAAATCATTATTCTCGTGATCGTGCTCACCGTTTACATGTACTATAGATTTATCACGATCTGCCTTGGACTATCCCCTACTTGAATTTTCAAATAAATAAGTGAGATAGATTTTCCTGTCATCGCGGACAGACATACAAGCACAGAAATACATTTCATTTAATAGTTTATATTTATACAACAAAAATAAAAATATATATAACTCTTTCTGTCGTTTAAGGTTGGTTAATTTGTGTTTCACGGGATGCCAGTAGAGATATTATCAATTGCAAGATCTGCAATTGCATACTACAATTACACTGCTATGTTTCAAATTGACAATTGCTCAATGAATGCAGTAGCTCTCTAGTTCTTTTTATAAGAAACCTGAAAGAAAAAACTACAAAATGACTTAGATATTTACATTTCTAAATCATCAGAACGCGTCCGAAATGTTCATTTGTTGTGTTTTTATTTTATTGTATTATTATTTTATTTTATTTATTTATTTATTTTTTGTTGATGGGGAATTTTTTCAAATAAATGCTTGATTTGGGGAAAAAATTGAGTTCAAATTTGTTAAAAATTTTTTATAACGGAAAATTGATAATTGATATTTGCCTTTTTGAGTAAAAATTGCGTTGGGGACTTTTTCTGAAAAATGCCCTTATTTGGGGAAAATTTCAGAAATCTTGGCGAAATTGGCTTTCGGCAATCTGGCAACACTGGTTCTCAGTGGGCGTGTTTTGTGTGTAACGACTTTTCCATGTCAAGGAAGGAAAGGTTCAATCTAACTGCAGGACAAGGACCTTTAATTTAAGGCCCCATACTAGGCACAGAAAAGACCCGGATGGTAATGTAAAGTCTATGGGGACGTTCTTTTCAAATATCTCGCTCCAATTTTAATATTTTTACCTCATTTTTTTGCATAGGAAGCTGAGAACGATATGCAACCGGCCTAGTTTTTACTTTTCAACAAAGTTGAAAAGTGCTTATGAATTCGGTTTGTGTGTCCGTCTGTGCGCGCTCTAACTCCTGTAAATATATTCCGATTGCCATGAAATTTTAAGACGCTATTGACGTTTACCATAGCACGAACCTTACTTAAAATGAAGCGTCTACCATGATTAGTTTATTTACAGGGAGAGTCACAAATTTTCCATTACATTATGGCCTATGGGGAAAAATCGTTTCAAAGGAATTTTAAAGATGTTATAACCTGTCAAACATATTAAAATTTATATGCTATTACGAGGTGCATTAATATACGCATTCTATAAAATATGAGGTGAAAATGAAGCTATTATTCATTTACAGGGCCACACAACATAATTCCATTAGGTAATGGTTAAAGGGGGAATTGTGTGCGACATATTTTAACCGTAATTCAACGAACCGAAGAAAATTCGCATATTAAAGGTTGCACGTATTAACAAAGTTCGACTGTATATTGATATAAATATTTAAATCTTATCTAATATAAATATTCCAACAATAATAAAATAATAGGGCATAACAATGTATATATGTTTTCAGAAAATATTGAAAAATGTCGGAAACTTTCATCCCAGAAACAGATACGGTTGATAAATAAATTTAAAAACATGAAAAAGATCTAAAAAAATTCCACTACGTTTCCAGCAAGTAAAATGTGAAATAGATTTGAAATTGTCAGATTCTGAGGAAATAGGATTTGATAAAGATAACCGGGTTAGTTGTTCGCTGTTGCTAATTTTTTTAAAAACTTTTGCTGCATCGTCACTCTACCACTTTTATAGAATACCTTTATTTTGACGAATGAGAATGCTCCATAATACAGTGACATAATCATTTTCTATAAAAGCAGTGGAGGTACGATGCAGCAAAAGTTTCAAAAATTTAAGAGTATTGTGAAGAATTTAATACCCTATACAACCAGAAACAATGGATGGAACGATGCATAAAATGCCTGAAATGGTTCCATGTAACGTGTACAAATTGTCAGGACTTTTGCTAAAAATGCAGTAAAATTTTATGAAAAAGAAAGGATAATAGAAGGGAATACTTCAAATTTTGTTCATTCGAATTTTATTCAATAATTTTCCGTGACAAAATTGCATCGCTACGTTTAGTTACATCTCCATGTTTATCTGTCTAAAACGCGTTTTTAGGTGCGTTCGTAATTATATAAATACGTAGCACCTGTAGTGGTTGTTCAGTCCGTCCGTCTGTCTGTCCGCCCATCCGTCTGTCCGTCTGTCTGTCCGTCCGCATATAACAACGCAAAAACTACCCAACCGAATCGTTTGAAATTTAAAATACATAATTATTACATAATTTTGTCGGGTCATTTCAAATTTTATGAAAATCGGATGCATACACTATTTACACTACATACATTCGGGGCGTATTTGGCTGTGTCCAGCATCGAACCCGGGACCTTTCAGCCTGGAGTCCGTTATAATAACCACTATGCTATCAAGGCCACACCAAGTGAATTTTAGTAATAGCTATTAAAAATATAAAACTATTAACTCTATTCATTGCTAACTTTTTTCTAGTAATTCTTACAGATTTTCTAGTAACCGACTAAGATTACTAAAATTTTTTTAGTAATTACAAGGATCACTAAAGTTTTTTTAGTAGATCGACCCTTTTTTTTTTACAGTGTAGATCAATTACAGAGGTAATCAAAAGTATTCCATTACATTACCATCAATGGGGATAAAAGTTTCAAATGCATTTTAATCGTTTGAAATTTAAAATACACAATTATTACATAATTTTGTCGAGTTATTTCAAATTTTTTGATAATCGGGTGCGTAGATCATTTACAAGGGGAATCAAAAGTATTCAGTTACATTATGGTCAATGGGGAAAATTTTTCAAATGCATTTTATACGTTTGAAATTTAAAATACATAATTATTGCATAATTTTGTCGAGTTATTTCAAATTTTATGAAAATCGGATGCATAGATCAATTACAGGGACAATCAAAAGTATTCCGTTACATTACGGTCAATGGGGAAAAAGGTTTCAAATGCATTTTAATGGTGTTACACTCATTCGAACTTTATAAAATTTATATGCAAAAAAAAGTACATATTATAGTATACATTTCGCATAATTTGCGGTGCAAAGAGCATTTGTTATTGATCTACAAGGCCACACAAAAGTATTCTATTACATATTGGTATAAAAAGAACATTGTTTGATTAGCGTTTTAACTGTAATTCAATATTTACAATTTTATGAGATTGATATATGAGAGTAATATTTTTAAAACTTCGTTATCATACGAACGCACCTCATTTGCTACGCTTCACGTGCAATTTCCAACTTGTTTATTTCTATTTTAACCTCTATTTTTTCCTTTTCTGAGACGGTTGGTCATCTCTCTTTCAATCCGAGGAGAAATGGTCATCTGTCATTTTAATTTCGATTTTATTTCTCACTTTTTGTTCTTATTATTTTTTGCCCCAAATATGATGAATATATATGTAAGAATTTTAAGTATGCATAAGTATTTCTTGTACTTGTATTCTAAGAATTTTTATTTCAATCTTTAAAAGCTATGTCTATCTATCTTAGAGTTAACTTATAAATACAGACTAATATACACCGAAGAGCCATTACGCTATGACCACCTGTTTAATACGATGTATTTAATACGACCTCTTTTCGCCCTCAAAACCGCCAATATCCGGCGTGGCATTGGCTTGACGTAGTGTTTAAGGGTGTTCTTAAATAAAAAAGAGCAACTTTGTGATACATGCATTAATTTATTTTTGTTCAGAAATGCATGAAACTAGCAGGTGTTGTTATTCAGAAACTGTCTAATTGCACGCATTTTTTTGTTTTTTTAAAAGACACAATAGATTTTTTATAACAAGCCTTCAAAGTGGACACTTTTGAGCCTATTTCCCGACGAAAGCAGAAAAACCGGTCGGAAAGGAGGAGAAAAACGGGTGATTGCGTCATCGAAATAGCTTATAACTCGATAAGTACTTTAATTATCATAAAATGGAAAAATAAGTTCAATTCGAAATCGCTTTCATAGTCATACATTCCAAATTTTATAACTTTCTGTTAAAAAATGAATTTGTAAATGTGTCAAAGCGTTTTTCGCTTGTTGAGCGGATCAGTTAAGAACACCCTTAAAGGTAGTCTGCGGTATCTTGTATCAAGTGCCCAATTGGTCGTTGCATCCATTGGTCCTGCAATTATCGCACATTACGGGATGGTAGCGTTGGAATTTACAGGTGGAGACACAAATGTTCTGTAGGATTCATGTCAGGAAGAGGGGACATGACCTGAAACTCACTAGAATACTTCTCCAACTACTCACTGACGATTTGACGCGTATGACATGCTATGTTATCCTGTTACTAACAGTCCAAGAGCCGACACAGAACAAAACCCTAAGGTATCGAGCACATGAAAAAAATCCTTCATATTGTGGAAGAGTAGACATAAGGGATTCTAATGATCCATGTATGCTAGAAGTGAAGTGGTGCATAAGCCCAAAATTAATACCACTAGTGGCTCACTCGTAGGTCTATCATTGTGTTTGCTGTACAATCAAAAGTATGAAAACACGGACAACTGGGTGCAGGAAAACACAATATACTAATCCTACGAGTCCACCACTAGTGGTATCAATTTTGCCTTATGCACCCCTTCGCTTCCGGCAGACATAGATGATTAGATTCCCCTATTAATACTCTTCTATAAAATAAAGAAATATTTCTTATGCTCGATGACTTAGCAGGGCCGTAGCTAAGGGGGCGCTATGGGCGGCTCACCCCTCCCCCCCAAAAAAAAAATTTTTTTTGAGCCCCATCTGGAAAAAGATTCTAAGGTCACTCAATGAATTTCTGTTCCGAAAATTCAAATGACATTCTGTTCAAAAATCTAATTTAGTTAGAGATCCTTTTACAGTTTTGCAGAAATATTAAATTGTATCTAAAGTAATTCAACTCTCCCTCAACCTATTTGTAGATATGAAGCTAACATGATGTTTAATTTTGTACCAGTTATACACTCAAAATTTTCATCATCTTATACTTTTCTTAATATAAAATAAATTTATTAGAAGAGTTTAATGATAAACATAGTACCTACAGTGTAAATATGCACTGATTTATCTATCAATCAAATCCTATCAATACTCTTCCATAAAATAATGGATTTTTTTCTTGTGCTCGATGACTTAGGTGTTTGTGCGGTCGGCTCTTAGAATATAAATACCATCACCAGCCAGAAACAGTGCTATCATGAATGGGTGCACTGAGTCTGCAACGATGTTTAGGTATCGTACAGATCTCAAGGATAGTTCTAGGACAGCCATACTCAAACTTTTATTCTCGTGGGCCGAAACATAAGTTTCCGATATCAAGCGAGCCACATACATAAGTTTTCGACTACAGGCGGGCCGGAACACTATTATAGAAATGTTTAAAAACAAGAATTAAAATAAAATAATATTACAATATAAAGGTTAAAATGTTCAACCCAAAACAGTAATATTAGCTATATTATATAAAAAGTATGAGAGGTAATTATAACAATGTGGAATTTCCAAAGAGAATTTCTGTAACAAATCCATCTTTAGCTCATTGAAACAAAATTCAGTTCCAGAAATATATTGTGCAAACATAATTTGATAAATTGCTATGTACATCACTGTTGGACAAATAGGATTGCAGGAAAAATAATTTTGACTAAGGAAATAGCTTTTGGTACACCTTTAAGTTAGTTATCAGTAACAGGAAATGTTATCTTCCCATAAAAATATATAAAACAACGCTGAAGATATTAAATGCTTTTTTAATCACACCTCAATTAATTGTATAAATATGGATTAATGATTATGTGTCTCGGGCCGCACATAAAACATGCGGCCGGCGGGTCGCAGATTGAATATGGCTGTTCTAAGAGGATTATAAGTCCTAATGTACTCTACAAAAACATCGCTGACGTGATCATTCAGCCGTTAACGGCTTGTTTACGACCTTAAGGTCCACGCACATAGCACTAACTTCTTGCGCTATCTTTGATCTTTCGTGTCGCCGCTTTGATCTAAAACTGCTTTTTTAGTGCACTGAATCTAAACTTCAAGAGAGGAATCTAACGCGAAATCAGTTGACAGCTTTACGACTGAAGATGAGGTAGATAAAATTTCCCCTTCTTTTGTCAGTTTGGTAGGGTCAGTCCCTCAAAAATCATTTTAAGAGGTTTTATCCTTGTTCCGTTCGGAAACAAAGATTGATTGATTGTTCTTTTAGTGTAATAAAAAATAGTGCTGTTCGCTCGCAGCCTTACTGTATATTTAGGACCAGGGGGCCGGTTGTAAATCAGGGTACTCACAATCGCACGTCGATGTGATGGACCACGTGATTCGTCGGACCATGACGTGCCCTCAGCGCAGGAACTTGATTTGGCGGTCAGATGCATAAGACCATATTCAGCAGTGCACGCGGCATTGTGTATTAAAAAAACACTGTCTGTGTCCAGAGTAGCGATTGGTGATTTCGACCGTTGCAGCTGTTCGGTAACGACGAATAAATGTGAAACAATATCCCCTCTCTCTCTGAATCAATGCAACACACCGCTGGCCGGCGACTTGTCGTTTCACCATATACAGGGTGATTAAAAAAAGATGGGGAAAATTTTAAGAGGTGATAGTACACATCAAGACAAATAATATTAAATGGGAAACTAAGGGTTCAAACGTCTTCCGAAGGAGATAGGCGCCATCAAAGTTTAGGGTCCAAAATTTGAAATGATTATAAAAAACGGAAAAATTGGACGATTCGTTTGCAGTTTTCACGAAAACTATTCTTTATGTCAGTATTGTCTTGAAAATAAATTATAAAGATGAATTTCAAAAAATACCGATAGAGGGCGCTTTAGACTTTGGAGCAACGAACAACTATTTTTTACCGTTATTTTTTGCATCTCATTAATTTTTTTAGAAGTTTAGACATAAACTTAAATTTTGAGCTCAAAATCTGTGGTTATGTAGCGCAAACTGAACTGTGTTCAATGGGAGTCGGTAGGTTCAAATTTCAAATGATTATAAAAAACAGAAAAATTGGTCAATCGATTTGCGGTTTTCACTAAAATTATTCTTTATGTCAGTATTGTCTTAAAAATAAATTATACAGATAAATTTCAAAAAATGCCGATAGAGGGCGCTTTAGTCTTTGGAGTAACGTAAAACTATTTTTACCGTTATTTTTTGCATCTCATTAAGTTTTTTTAAAGGCTTTGACATAAACTTAAATTTTGAGCGCAAAATCTGAATCGTTGAGAGTGGTTTAGTAGCGCAAACTGAACAGTGTTCAATGGGGGTGGGGAGGTTCAAATTTCAAATTATTATAAAAAACGGAAAAATTGGTCGATTCTTTTGCGGTTTTCTCTAAAACCATTCTTTATGTCACCATTTCCTTGAAAATAAATTTGAAATATAAATTTCAAAACATTCCGTTAGAGGGCGCCTTAAAATTTAGAGTAACCAACAACTATTTCTAACCGTTATTTTAAAAAAAAATCTAAATAAATGTTTTAAAAGCTTAGACTTAAATTTTGAGCTCAAATTCTGAATCATTGGGAGGGGTTAAGAAGCGCAAACTGAACTGTGTTCAGGAGTTGAAATGTTACCCTGCCAACTCTATGAACATGGTTCAATTTTTCGCTACTTAATGACTCACAATGATTCAGAATTTCAGCTCAAAATTTAAGTCTAAGCTTTTAAAACATTTATTTAGATTTAAAAAAAATAACGGAAAAAAATAGTTGTTGGTTACTCTAAATTTTAAGGCACCCTCTAACGGAATTTTTTGAAATTTATTTTTAAAATTTATTTTTAAGGAAATAGTGACATAAAGAGTCGTTTTAGAGAAAACCGCAAACGAATCGACCAATTTTTCCGTTTTTTATAATAATTTGAAATTTGAATCTCCCCACCCCCATTGAACAAAGTTCAGTTTGCGCTATTTAACCACTCTCAAAGATTCAGATTTTGAGCTCAAAATTTAAGTTTATGTCAAAGCTTCTACAAAAAAACTTGATGAAAAGCAAAAAATAACGATAAAAAATAGTGCAACGTTACTCCAAAGTCTAAAGCGCCCTCTATCGGCATTTTTTGAAATTTATCTGTATAATTCATTTTCAAGACAATACTGACATAAAGAAAAATTTTAGTGAAAACCGCAAATCAATTGACCAATTTTTCTGTTTTTTATAATCATTTGAAATTTGAACCAACCCACTCTCATTGAACACAGTTCAGTTTGCGCTACTTAACCACAGATTTTGAGCTCAAAATTTAAGTTTATGTCTAAACTTCTAAAAAAATTTAGTGAGATGGAAAAAATAACGGTAAAAAATAGTTGTTCGTTGCTCCAAAGTCTAAAGCGCCCTCTATCGGCATTTTTTGAAATTTATCTTTATAATTTATTTTCAAGACAATACTGACATAAAGAATAGTTTTCGTGAAAATCGCAAAAGAATCGACCAATTTTTCCGTTTTTTATAATCATTTGAAATTTTGGACCCTAAACTTTGATGGCTCCTATCTCCTTCGGAAGAAGTTTGGGACCCTTAGTTTCCCATTTAATATTATTTGTCTTCATGTGTACTATCACCTCTTAAAAATTTTTCCCATCTTTTTTGAATCACCCTGTATATAGCACTCTTGATACGTGCTTATCCTGTTAAGAATGCCTCCTTGGTTTTGCCAGCCAATTTTGTTAATTGGCTGCTAGGAGTAAGAAAGCTTTTCCTTTCGTTGTTGTTTACAGACGATTTCTTTGTAGATGATTTTATACCAAAATATCTTGGCAATGACGAAATTCTCTTTTTCGAGAGTAATAAGACTTTATTTCTTATAGTATGTAAATTGCAACTCTCAGAATGAGAGTAATAATAATTAATATTTCTTTATGTAAATAAAATTGTATATAGTCTTTTTTTAATTTGATTTAATTGAAGCTGTGTTAAGATTTACTCTGTTCATTCAAATTTAATATTTACGAACTGATATTTTAATAAGTATTGTTTTTCGACGAGCTGAATTCCATTTAAAAGATAAAAGCCTGCAATCTAAATGAAGTAGTATTCTTCACACCCCAAATGTACATAAAAAGTCCTGCAAACGCTTTATCGATATCGACGATTCCAGTCGACGTGGCTTAAGGAATTGATCTTTATAAAAGTTTGATAAATTATGTGCTTTTTTCATTAACCTCGTCAGTCCTGAGACAAATATTATGTGGGGCAACAAAAAACAACTTAAACTTACTTTAAGGGGGCTCAGGGGTTGATCGATACGGAAAAACACGTAAACAGAGCTCTCGCTTCGAGTCTATATAAAAAAAGAGGTATTCAGTGTAATTAATTTAAACTGTCTGATGTTTTAAAGGTATGTTTGTAGTCTTATAAAATTATAAAATGAATTACTTTAATGTAATATAATAAGAAATATAGTAAAATTTATGTAACACAATTTTCGAAAAAAAATTATATGTTATATCACCAACACCAAGATATCTTAACGTTGATTTGACGTAATAACCTAATATTTTCTTTAAAATGATCCGGAAACTTAACGGGAATGAATTATGGATATAACTATCACTCCAAAAACAACATTATTAAAAAAACTCTTAAATTTGAAAATTTAAAAAACTCCTAAAAAATACAACTTTTTTTCATTAAAAATACCCAAAATATTAAACTATCTAAACTATATTAATTCATTCTGTAGATAATGATGTTATATGCATGAAAAAAATTTAAGTCATTCCATCAAATAGTTTTTTTAAATCTTGGTGTTAGTAGTCAAAAATGAAGTTTTGAGAAAACGCGACTTAAAGTTGAAATTATATGGGTGCGGCTATGAAAGTGTTGACACATAATCCGTTAAAAATACAAATATTTTTATGCGGTTCAGAATTAATTGAATTAATTGAATTCGTTCAGAATTAATTGAATAATGAAACAAGATCATAAAAAAATCGATTTTTTGAAAAGTTTTCAACCCCTGAGCCAACTTAAAACATCTCCGAAGTTGTATTAGTCTATATTTGATACTTTCGATGTGCGCGCATTTATTTAAACGGTTAAGAAGTAATTTTAACAATTGTATAGGCAATTAGATTAATTTAAAGGATGTTTTTTAGTGTCTCTTATAGGCGAAATCAGAACGGAGGATGTTAAGTCGCTAATCACGCTGTGTTTTGAGATGCAAAGCATGGGCGCTTTATATACTCCGCCACCAGTCGCGCTTGCGCTGTGGTTTTGTTTCTGGATGAGCTCATTGTTATGGGTGGAGGGTATACCAGTGTGAAGATTTTCTTGTCAGTGATGGATGCTTTTGTGTACTATAATTACTCAATAATTATGCATTTTAAAACGCCCACTATTTATTACAAAATTACATAAACAAATACTAAATTAAAACATAGCACTTCATATTCCATATTTTTTGTCGCAGTTTTCTAGTTTGTACCTTTACCAATATCTGCAAGTAAAAGTTACTTACTCACAACACAGAAACCCAAGTTTATCGGGCACAGCAAAAAAGTCCTTTATTTTATGAAGAATAGTAATGGGGGAATCTGATGATCCATGTCTGCCGGAAGTGAAGTGGAGCATAAGCCAAAAATTAATATCAATATTGATTTACTCGTAGATTTAGCATTGTGTTTTCCTGAACCCGATTTTCTATGTTCCGTTGGCTTATCACCATTGTGTTACAGGTGACAAAACCTAGCCGTCCACATAACGCAAGTCATTTCTGATTGGCCCGTAAAACTGACCTTTTCTATAAAAAAATCGAAGCAATTCTAGCTGAATCAGCATGCGCTGTAGCAAAACAAATTTGCTCTCTTGCAACATTGGATCATTGGATCGTATTTGCTTACTGAAATTAATATTCCATGTTTGACATCGAAGGACAAATGGACAAATTTATGGAAAATATAACAACAAACTAATACACGTGATAGTTGTTTGCAACTCTATACTCTAAAAAGGTCCCTTTTCAGCGCATGCTCACTGAGTACGAAGTGCCGCGATAAAATTCTTTTCAGCGCATGCTCATTGAGCTACAACTATTAGATTTTTTGATAGAAATGGACTATCTTACAGTCCAATCAGAAGTGACTTGAGTTATGTGGACGGCCAGGGTTTAGTCGCCTGTCCATTGTGTTTGCCGTACAATCATTTCATACCTTTGACTGTACGGCAAACACAATGATAAATCTATGCAATCTAAACAGTTAGGGATATTAATTTTTGGTTTATGCACCGAGTTCATTTCCAGCAGACATGGATCACAAGATTTCTTTATTACTACTGTTCCATAAAGTGTTCAATACAATAGGGTTTTGTATTGTCGGCTCTTGGACTATATGTTTAAGCTCGGTTACGCTACAAACGAGAGCTAAAATGATATATTTTAACATCTGAGTCAATATTTTTTTCGAATCAGAGCTGTTGAGCTACATAAGGTTAAGACTACGCCAGTCAAGTGTCGACATTCGTAAGATTATGTTAAATCAATTTTACCTCAAGAGCGCGAAATGATTGTGCGAACGTTGGTTAGTAATTGCCCTAGAGTAGGAAATGCCTGCTTTGCCGTACTATTGGCCAACGAGCCACTTGCCAACAAAAACCCAACAAGGCTCGAACCGTTAATTTGTTTAGACTCGAATATTCTACAAATGAGAGCGGTCTCTATACCTGTCTTTTTTCCGATGGTTTTAATAATCGGCTAACAATAATCCAACAATCTGAGCAACTTGTCAATGATGCAATTTAAACAATACACAACAATGTGTGAAAAACAACTTAGCAGTATTGTTTAAAAAAGGATGAAAAATATCGCAACAATACTTGATGGTAGTAACAATACACAGACCGTTTTTTTACTTACAATTTTCTCAACAATGAAAATCTTTGTAATCATAAAAGGGATTGCGACTCTAGTTGTGATTTCTGATTACTCCTGTAAAAAAGCGATTTTTACGTTCTAAAAAGCTATTTAATGTGCTAAAACCATGGATTATTTTCGAAATAAGTATCGAGCGGGGCTCATTGATGTTAAGACATATGAAAGAATGATAGAGATCGTTTATCATATGGGGAGCAACGGCTACCGTTTTGTGGAGGTTATTGGCGGTGGATCCTTTGGATCTGTGTGGAAAGTGATGCAGGAAACATCTGGAGAAGCAAAAGCCGTCAAGATCGTGGCTAAAAATCGAGTCACCGAAGGTGAAATGGAGGTATGGGCCACCTTAGAACATCAGAATATATTGTCACTGATATCATCCGAATTGGTATATTATGCAAATTCGTATATCTTTATAACTGACGTACATCCAAGTACACTGGAACAAGAAATTGTGAAGTTTTCGTCAAGGAAAGATCCCGCAGCTTTCAGTGAAGCAGTCGGCTGGTTGAGGAATATTCTGGACGCAGTTGCATATTTGCACGGCAGAAATCTGTCTCACATGGATTTGAAGTGCGACAACGTTTTGATTTCCGAAGACAGAAAGGCCGTATTAGCGGATTTCGGGTTTGTGACATCTTGTGTAAAGCCAGTGAGCAGGTTGGTACCAATTAAGTGTATTTTTAATTTATGGCTAATTCCATGCGAACTTGTTTGTCTGTTTACACAGATGAAAATCGCTACTCTTGATGGCCATCGAAAAGTTTGCCTCGCCTGATTCAATTCATGAGATCTTCAATAAAATATATATCTTCGATAAAATAAGTTTTTACTGGTGTTAAACTGGTAGTCAAA
Source organism: Maratus speculifer (assembly GCA_964019185.1). Taxonomy (NCBI): domain Eukaryota; kingdom Metazoa; phylum Arthropoda; class Arachnida; order Araneae; family Salticidae; genus Maratus; species Maratus speculifer. Next base: position 408,777,292 of record OZ025294.1, read on the forward strand.
AATCTTAGAGCGTAACAGACAAACAAATTCGCATGGAAACAGCCTTATTTTCTTAGTCTAAGAGCCGACATCACAAAAACTTAAGATATCGAGCACAAGAAAAAAGCCTTTATTTTATGGAAGAATAGTCATAGGGGAATCAAATGATAAACGCCTACCTGAAGCGAACGGGTGCATGAGCCAAAAATGAATACCAGTAGTGGTTGACTCGTAGGTTTAGCATTGTGCTTGTCCTACAATCAAACATGGAAAACTGAATGCAGAAAACCACAATGATAACGCTTCGAGTCAACCATTGACTTTCTAATATACGTAGACGCCACATCCCATTGTTCTCTCGGCATGGTTTCGAATCGAACATCTTTGGCGAAAAGATGCCGTCTTTTGGCAGTGATCGCTTTATTGGCATCTTTCAGATCTCACAAAGAGAAAAGCAGAAGTGCGGTCAACTCAAGACAAAAATAACAATATGAGTTTCGGCGGGAGAAAAACCGGTTTGGCGCGCTAAATCTGCCCTCCGTCACGTGACGGAAGGCAAATATGTCGGCCTAAGAAAAGGTTGTCAATGTGGTGTCTAGGTATCTTAGGTCATTTGAGTCAACCAATAGTGGTATTCATTTTTGGCTCATGCATTACTTCGCTTCCGGTAGGCATTTATCATTTGATTCCCCTATGACTACTGTTCAATAAAATAAAGGGTTTTTTCTTGTGCTCGATAACATAGGATTTTGTGCTGGTGTATTATGGTAGTTACCCACCTCTGGATTTCAATCGAATATCGAGGCGTACGAACTATTTTAACGAAGAAGTAACGAATTTTTCATTGACTTGCTTTGCCAAACTATTATAATAATTATAGTTATAATTACAAAAAAAATGTATATATATATTTTTAAGAATCGTTTTATTTTCAGTTATGGAGCACCTCTTCTGTATAGATGCCCGGAAGCTTGTCGGACAGACTTTGGTTATTCCGAAGTCGACGGGAAGAGTTTCGACACTTGGACGCTGGGGTCAATCGCTTTCGAATTATTCACGGGAATGCATCTTCTGCGTCAAGTGGCCAAGCTGAAGTGTCGTCCTGTCTCTTGGTATTCCCATATATATCCGATACTGCAGGAAAATTTACAGGTACAGACTATTCTTTGTCTCAATTGAGTTCGTTAGAACATTTAATTAAGTTATACGAGGAGATTTGTGGAGAGATTTTCTAAACATTTTCCATGTAATTCAATTGGATCATAATAAAAACACAGCAACAAAGATTTTAAGAGGAAAGTGCTTTTTTTTTAATTCGGTCAAATAACACTAGAACGGCCATGAATGGTCATTCTGACCGCTATTGTATGAATAAATTTTCAATTCAAACCAGAAATTTTATTATAAAATAAGTTTAAAATCAACAAACAAGAAAAACGATAAATAAAAAAGGAAAACTGTTTTTAAATCAAAATTCTGGTGTGAAATATTTTGATTTAAAACTTAACTAAAATTTCCTGCATTTCTACAGTTAATTTTTGACCGAATTGAAAATTTTTAATTTACTATCAATCTAAATTTACTCCATGTTTTAATAATATTTATATTTTTCGCTTTTCGTGAAAGTTACTTCTACAAAAAAAAAGCATTGCAAGTTTTTCCGTTTAAGTCGACTAATATATCATAACTAATTTGAAAATTTGGATTAATATAAATAGGGTAACATCCCCAGTAATTGGCACATTAAGAATTTGTCGTTAAACTTACTTAAATTTTCATTAAAAATAAATAAGCTATTTACTTGGAAATATTTTTAAATCAAAGAAAGCATATCTGTGCATCTATTTTGCCCACTAAAAGCAAAAAAAAAATTGAAAAAGTATTTTTATAAAAATATATTTATAAAAAGTTTTTGAAATCACCAGTAATTGGCACCTAGAGCACCAATGCACCCTTGTGATCCAGTGATTGGCATATGTTTATATTTAAAAAAAACTTTACATTTTGCATTGGGTTTAATCGCTGTAAATTAATTTACTGTAGATGAAGATGCCATATTTCAGGTTTTTGAGAGTAAGAAATCAGCATATTAGTCTGAAATGTGAACACTTTAAAACAATACAATATACTTACATTAATACCCAGTAATTGTCATGCTGTCCCCAGTAATTGTCATATGAAGCTTTAATGGATTCCAGTTACTGATAAAATTTATATTTTCAAATAAAAACAAATGATAAACAAAATTAGTCTATAATTTTAAAAGCACTTCCAAAATAAATGGTTTAATCTCAAATTCCTTGCGAATTGGAATAGGTGCCAATTACTTGGAACTAGCAAAATTGAAGCACCATTAATTGGCAACTACCATTAATTCAGAAATCCAAATATTTGTGTCGAAAATACTTATAAACAATTAAAGTAACCCTTTTTAACTAAACAAATCTGTTGTCAATTAAAATTTAAAATATATTATAAATCAGATAATAATGAATTGAAAAGCATGCCTTCCTTAAGCCAAAGAAGAAGAATTTGCAACAAAATGGCTAATTTGATACAAGTCGTACTTGTTTCTCTTTCCCAGGTTATATTGTCATCTTGTAAAATAAATCAAAGTTATAATCTTTAACGTAAATGAGCATATAACTGATATATGGTCTTGAATTTTTAAAAGACTGGATATAAATCTTTTTTTAGGACATGTTTGTAAAATGTGCCAATCACTGGTGCATGCCAATTACTGGGGGTGTTACCCTACTGTTCAGTTTGTCATCTGTCGGTTAAGTACCAGCGTTTTTACTCATGTCTGTACTTTTTGAGAAGAAATTTGAGGTTACGTTGAAATGTAAAATTGATTGTCGGATTTATATATAGTTGACTTTTTCAAAACATTTTACAATTATTTTTAAAATTTTTGAAAATTCTTTTCAATTTTTGCTTTTAACATTTTGTATAACGTTCAATGTGCATTTTTGTATAAAATTAACATGATAATTTAACATGCTATATGGCTAATTTAATTTAAGAAGAAAGCAGCTAATAATTAGTTTAAATATAGTTTTTGACGACCTAATAATACTAACATTCTATACGAGAATTGCCATTTATATTTCTGGCCTTGGCAACATGAAGTGTTACTAGGTGACTGCTAACAATTTCAATTGAAAGTTTGATATTTTTAACCATAAATTCTTCAGAAAGATTTTTCATTTTAGCTTCATTTGTGTTATTTACAGTAAATTGAAAAATTCAACGTGTGCAAAAAAGACTTGACTTGTGAACATTTTCGTGCGATTTTTTGTAACTTTAGACGTGGATTGTCAAGGCAAGAGTTCTTCCATGAACTAATTCCTCTATATAATGATATAGCACCATCCTACAGTATTACAAACGAGACGAAAATTGCACGTCAATCGTAGCAAATGAGGTGCGTTCGTACTATAACGAAGTTTTCAAAATATTCAGATCTTGGTGTAATACTATGGAGTATTTCGGTTGGTTGGTTAGTTGGTTGATTTTTGTTGTCCGATTATCTACGCTAAGGATATAGGACCAGGGGGAGTGCCCTCCGTGGGGGTCTTTCTAAGGGAACCTAACCCGTATTTACGCAAGGTTCGAAGAAAACCACGGAAAACTCCGAACAGTTAGACCGACAGCCGCGATTGGGTTCGAACCCAGCACCTGCCGTCTACCAGTTGAGAGGTCCCGACCTCTCGGCCACTGGTGAGGCCTGGAGTATTTCGGAAACAGCATCATTGTAGCCGAAAATCTTTTTTTGTGTCTCTGTAAATACTATCCGATTTCCATTATACAGTAAATAGCAATCCTCAGTTACGTATATCGATTTCATAAAATGTTAAACGGTTTGGTACAAATAAAATAAGCCCCAAGTAATATTTTCCCTATACCATTATTTAATGAAATACTTTTGTGTGGAACTTGTAAATGAGTAACAAATATTCTTTGCACCTTAGATAGTACAGAATGTATATTTTAGTATATACTTCATAGATGCATATCAGTTTTATTATGTTCAAAAGAGTGTAACACCATTAAAATGAACCTGAAACTTTTTTCCCCATTGTCCGTCAAGTAACGGGATACTTTTGATAGTCTCTGTAATTGATCTATATATCAGATTTTCATAAAATTTTAAATGACTCGACAAAATTGTGTAATAATTATATATTTTAAATTTCAAATGATTCGGTTAGGTAGTTTTTGTGTTGTTATATACGTACAGACAGACAGATTGACTGACTGAAGGACAATTATAGAGACTACGTATTTACATAATTACGAACTGCACCTAAAAACTGGCTTAACGAATTCAGTCGGGGTGTAATGTGCACTCCAGGATGCATTCCGTGAAGATCGTCCAAAATCGATTGTTGTGCCAGAATGTATCGATGTTGTGTGCAAACTGATAAAGCAAGATTGCCTTGTGAATTACTGGGAGAATCTTTGATCGACAAGCATAAGTAAGCTATTACATTTGGGAGAAATATTATTTATTGGGAGTATATATATTACAGTAAAACCCCGATAATTCGGATTAATTGGGTCAGACCCAATCCGAATTATCGAAAATCCGGATTATCCGGTGAGTTAGAAATAAAATAAAACATACTTATTGAAAATCATCTTTATGTTAAACTGAAAAGTTACTGAATTCAATGCTGCATCTTTATAAATATAAATAATTTACTGTAAGTGATATTGAAGAAGCGTTTTGTCACAATAACAAGGAAACAGATCTACGGGCTGACAAAGATAGGAAAGCTATCCTTATAAGACATTGGGTCTTATAGGGACTATTTTACCTTGCTTTCTTGTAATGCTCTAAGTAAAATTTTATTGTGCAGTCATGTTTTATGACATTTATAAGTGGTTAAAATAGAAAATTGGAATTGCCAAACTTAATAATGCATGATTGTTTCTTTGAATATAACGTAAAAGAATTTAAATAAGAAAGCTTAAGCTGTTCTTCCGAAAAGATTTCAGAATAAGTTTTTTTTTATTTAGAATACGACGTTGAAACAAGTTAATGGTATGGAAAATTGGCCAATCGCTTCTCAAATTTGAAAAATAAAAATTACCAAATCGATCCGGATTAAAGAGGTCCGAATTAGCGGGGTTCTACTGTATTGAGAGAGTAATTGTTGGGATATTATTATTTAAAAGTAAAAAAAAAAAAAAAAAAAAAAAATTTGCATTGGATTCCGCATAATCTGACCAACACTCAAAAGACTGCTCGTGTTGAATAATGCAATGAAATGTTGAAAAAATACTTTCAAGGTTCTTCAAATGCTGTGTATAACATCTACCCAAATGTCGAATCGTGGATCTATGCATATGAGTCGGAAATAAAACAGCAATCGACTGTATGGGTCTTCCAAGATTAGCCAAATTCAACAAAAATTGTTCGAGGAAGAAACACATTGAAGCAAATGGCTGCCTGTGTTTTCGGCACTGCCAACCACGGGGCGGCAGCGGCGTCAGAGAAATTCAGGATAGCCAATTCTAAATGGTGCATGATCATTTGTTTGCCAGAAGTCTTCGGCAAAATTTAAAAATTCTTCATCAATAATTCTTCATCAATCTCTTCTTCTTCGAATAATTCTTCTTCGAATAATCTCTATCTTCGAATAATTCTTCATCATGATAATGCGAGCTTTCACACACCGACACAAACAAAGGAATTTCTGAAAGGCCAAAACATCGAACTGATGTTATGATCCTGAATTAATGATCCGTCGTACAGTCCTGATTTGAAACTCAATGACTTTTTTATTACTACACATAAAAAATTAAATGGACAATGATTTTCGATACCCGAAGAAGCGACTGATGCATTCAAAAACCTCTATCGGAGTGGAAACAGTGCTTCGAAATTTAGTTCAAACGCATGCAAAAGTGTATGGGTCGGTCTTCATGGAGAAACTTTGAAAAACAATAAATCCAATGTCGACCATAAATATTTGTTTTTCATTAGTAGGCTTCACATATAAATAGCAACATTCGTAAGATATATACATAATAAAATGTGTTACATTGCCATTTCTTCAACTGAGAATAACAAGGCTCTATTTGTGTTTTGAAAAATATGACTTATCGGTATAGAAAAGTTCTATTTGCATCTATGAAGGCATTTTTGTATCAAAGTGGTGTTATATATAATTTACATATGGTATAACAATTATGTTATGACATTATTTTGATCCAGAATTGCCTTCATAGATGCAAATAGAACATTTCTATATCGATATGTCAATTTTTTTTAATGCAGATAGAACCTTATTATTCTCAGGTGACGATTTGTATCATCATTTATAACACCATAAATAATATCTTTTAAATTCTCTATTCTCCAGAGAAAAACATTTTTGGACTTGATGCAAAAAACCTTTCCATCTTCGCCTGAAATGGAGGGAAAATTAGATGTCGTCGTCAATTTCATAACATCTTGTTTGACGGTAGTTCACGTAAAACGTCCCAGCGTCCGCTTGCTGCAGAAACACCAGTTATTCGGGGGAGCTTTTGAAAAGATTTTGGTTGAACCTCACGAGGATGTGTGGAGTAAAAGAGGTAAGATTTTCAATACTGTAGTTATACAGTTAAGAAGTTTAAAAATGCAAAGTAAAGTAAATAAAACAAAATTGTACTTTAACAAATTAACAACAGCCATTTAGAAAATAAAATTCTAATCAATTTGACACGCTAGATTCTTATTCAGATGACGAAATTTTACCTCCCTTAAGTTTACCGGATTCAAATTCGAGTTCAACCAATGCAAATGGTCAGCTAATGGTTTAATATTTAATACGCTCGGCGCAGCTACAGTCGTTTGATAATTACAAAGGCCGAGCTCCACTCAACACGCCTTTCGGTGTTTTTTATTTAATCAATTTTACTTTTAATACATTCTTTGCCAAAGCTCAGGTAGTGTATCTGTTAATAGATGCCAAACTCATATAGCCGATATTATGCTTCTAAGGTTAAATTGCTTTAAAGTTCCTATGAAATGCTTTAATTTATTGTCTTAAAACTTGTCATCCATAATTTTGTTTCAATATACCTTTAAAATTTCAACATAATGTAAAGGAAATAGTTATAAATATATTGAAATTTGAGCGAGATATTTGAAAAGAATGCTCCCATAGACTTTACATTATCATCTGGGTTTTTTTCTGTGACTATTTTTGCGCGTTAAATTGATTAATTGCTTTTGAATTTTATTTCAGCAACCATGGAAGAGCTCAACGACATTCACCAGAAAAATTTCCAAGGAATCACCGATTCCAATAGTGACACAGAAAAAAATGACAGCCAATCGAATGACACCCCGATGACAGTTGACTGCGCTGAAGAAATGCTGTGCGTACAATCCATCGGAAATAAAATTAACAGCGATATAATAAATGATGAGCCAATAGAACCCACGGAAATGGATTTAGAATGTGCAGCACCTTGTTCTAAAAAACAGTCATCTTTATTATTGCATGAAAATCCGATTACCGAATCAACCACTCAAGAAAAAGAAGAAAGTCCAGAACAAGATATTCCGTCTCCTCAGCACAGCGTACAATCCGTTGAAAACAGCATTAACTCAGATATAATAAATGATGAGCCAGCAATACCCACGGAAATAGATTTAGAAAGTGCAGCATCTGTTGCTGAGAAGCAGTCGTCTTTATCATCCCATGAAAATCCGATTCCTGATTCAGACATTCAAGAAATACAAGAAAGTCCAGATGAAGATGTTCCGTCACCTCAGCACAGCTCTACAATACATTCAGACACAGCAGATCCCACGAAAATGGATTTAGAAAGTGTAGCCTTAGTCGTTAAAAAACATTCGTCTTTATCATTCGATAAAAACCCGATTCTCGATTCAGAAATTCAAGTAATAGAACACAGAAGTCTAGATCAAGATGTTCCGTCTTCTCAGCACGGTTCTAAAACACATTCAGATACAGCTGCAACCTCTGAAATGAAGGATTCAACATCTGGAGGAAATTCACCTCCTTCAGTCACAGGTAACTCTACTTTTGTATGTATATTTCCTGCGTTTGAATACATACACTTACATAATAACTGACATCATAAAGCTTGCGGTTATTATAAGTTATGAACACGAAACTTTTTGGTATTCAAATCTTTAATACGCATTTTGATTTTAAGAAAATAAGCTGTTGTTTTAGATAAATCGCGTGCTGGTATTTTTAATGTGTTCATAATATTTTCATTTTTGCAGAATTTAACATTAGTTTTCTGTGTTAAAAGTAAGAATTGGACGAAACAGATTTTTAAGGCCAAAAGTAAAATCGAATTTTGATGATCTTTCTATTTTCGGCCGAAAACAAAGACGTCCAAAAAATTTTTTTCAAAGTAATTAATGCATAGATAAATATACATAATTATTAATTAATTGTATGTATTTATTAAATATTTATAGTTATTAATTATGTGTATTTATTGAAGATACATCATTATTAATTGACTATACGTGTGGTCCAAATTGGCTGCTGTTCTTTCGACGCAAAGCGTTTTATTTTTATATAAAATATCTTTTATAATGATTTATCTTTTATAATTATTTTTGTAAATGATTATCTGTTTAAACTAAGAACGTTCTCAAAACGTATTCGAAACATTTCTGCGGTTTCAAATAGAAAATTTTCTATTTCTGTTATGTCTACAACTTTTAATGAGCAAGCGAAAAAGTTTAGTTTTATAAGCATTGCTTACTTTATAATTTGCATTCACGAATTTGGTCAGTTATGACTGATCATTACAAAAGAATAAAGTTCCTTCCAATAAATTGTATCAATTGAGCCAATTAATCTTTAATCGAATTAGTCATGATGAAAATTTTAAAGAAACGAGAAAGAAAACGAGAACGGAGGAAGAAACGAGATTTTAAAATTACAAATTCCGTTAAATTCCGATCTGATCAAATTTTCAACCGCCTTTTCGTCTAAAATTTGCTTCTGGAAAATCTCAGATTTTGATTTGAAAACGAAAATGAAACCGAATTTTTGGTAGATGTATAATTAAAAGGCAATTTAAAAAAAGATACAAATTTAAATTTCTGAAATTATAAACGTGCTTATAATAAATAATAATTTCAATAACACTTTACGATTAGTTAAAAGGCTATAAGTTAATTTTCCCGTACTTTTTACTCCGACTTCCTCCAGCTATAAACCCCTTTAATATGCCATTTTTAGGTGCGTTCGTAATTATGTAAATACGTAGCACCTATTGTTGTCGCTCAGTCCGTCCGTCTGTCCGTCCGCATATAACAACGCAAAAACTACCCAACCAAATCGTTTGAAATTTAAAACGTATATTTATTACATAATTTTGTCGAGTCATTTCAAATTTTATGAAAATCGGATGGATAGATCAATTACATGGACAATCAAAAGGATTCCATTTCATTACGGTCAATGGGGAAAAAAGTTTCAAATGCATTTTAATCGTTTGAAATTTAAAACGTATATTTATTACATAATTTTGTCGAGTCATTTCAAATGTTATAAAAATTGGATGCATTGATCAATTGCAGGGACAATCAAAAGTATTCCGTTACATTACGGTCAATGGCGAAAAAAGTTCCAAATGCATTTTAATTGTGTTACACTCATTTGAATATAACAGAATTGACATGAATCTATGAAATATGTACTAAAAATACATTTTGTACAATCTGTGATGCAAAGAATATTTATTGTTAAATTACAGGGCCACACAAATGTATTCCACTAAATAATGTTATACGGGGAAACATTGTTTGGGAGGTGTTTTAATTATATTAACCAACTTCACATTTAATGAATAAGATATACGTTAATGAAGTATAATAAAAATTACTCCCTGCATATTTACAGGAACACAAAGATTTCGACCATTATACTGTATCCAAAGTACGCTCTACTATATCAGCAAGATCTGAATATTTTAAAACTTCGTTATCAACGAACGCACCTCATTTGCTACGTTTTACGTGCAATTTCCAACTTGTTTTTCTTTTTTCAGAAATAGAAAGCATTTCGGATCTCCCTGATGAGCCCACTTATTGCCAGAAGATACGAGTTTGGTGGAGAAGGACAAAGGCCGCCATCGTCAGAGTTTTTACCTCTTGCGTTCCCTGTGCACAACCATCGAGCACTGATGAAGAATAAATAAACCGAAAGTGACCTTGATCTCGATTGTGACTCATGACTGTGACTCTAGACTTAAAGAAACCAAACCATGACACACGGACTTGACATCTCTATTATGACAATCCACCATGTTATGACATATTTTTCAAGTATTCATCGTTGTCAACTTTCGATTCATTATTAATATCGACATCCTTATTAATATTGCCATCATTATGTATATCACCATCATTATTATGATTTAATAAACTCATTGTTAATTAAAAATTGTGCATCAATTATAGTTTTCGCATATTTATTTTTAATTGTAACTAAATTGTTGCATCAAACATCATAAAACTGTTATTTTTTTTAGGTACTATTTGGTTATCCCGACGACCAAAAATTGAACGCCAAACTTCAAGATTAAATGCGAATAACAGATTATCGTACATTTCACTTACACTTGACATCAAATACAATACATGTACCTGTTATTTCATCAAGAGCTTTTTAATTTGACTTTTTTGTATTTTTATTTATGTTCTACTAATTTATTTGTTCTTTCGTTATATAAAAGGAAAAATGCATCAATTAGTGTAATTTGGCTAATAGTTTGGCAGATTGTACAATTTGGCGAAATCGGTCAACGGGATAACCAAGTAGTACTTTTTTTTTATGACTTTTAAAATATACTTCATATGTTCTATAAACTGTTAATTTTTTTTAAATAAATTACCTGTAAATTGTATTTCATACATTCTTTGTCGATGGAATGATATCTAACAATTGTTTCAATTCGTCAATTTAAAGAAACACCATTTATATTTGCCGCAATAAGGGAAATAGATATGATGAGAATACTGCTCTATTTTCAAATTAAAAACCATAATCATATTAAAAGTAACATAATAATTTCATTATAACTTCTTTTTTTGTATATTAAACATTTTTAATTTTGTAATACAAATATGCTTCGCTTTGAATCATTGAATCAGAAAAAAGTCCACAGACTCTCGCCTCGACCAACATCCGGGATACAAAACAGGAGGGGGGGTGATGAAGATGGAGGGGAATGTAACCATACCTCCCCGTCGGTTCCTCTCGGACAACGTATAGTTTGGTTATGTCCAAATATGTAGAATAAAATTCTTAATAGACAATATAGTTTTTATTTCCTGTCGACATGGTGTCAATTTCCTTATTTTGCATTTATTAACCTTCCTACCCTGTTCAAAATTACTCAAACTTGATAAAAAAACATTTGACACCAGAATTTTTATTTAATGCTATTTTACCTATTTATTTAACGTAGTTCTCTGAAACTTTTATTTAACAATGTGTGTAAAGTAGTGTTGGGTAGGACACAGAAAATTCATGACGTTTGTAAGAGGTACAACCAAAACACTTTTGTCATGACAATGTCATGCTTCAATTGAGTGAGGTGGTGAGGAGTTTAAAATCCAGGAACAACAAATGGAGTTGGGACGGAGGTGAAGGATTTCCGCTTTCTCGCTGTATAAACTGTATTGCTGTATGCAACTTAAATCTGACAGCAAGACGTCAGGGGGTGGGTACTTTAATGTTGTTGTCAGGTTGATAAATAGTAGTATATAGTTTTCGGAAAATATAAATGGAATTGGTGGCTGGACGATGAGTTAATGCAGTAACACGCGTTTTAACTGATTATAAGTTTTTTCTTTTTTCTTTTTTTTTTTTTTTTTTTTTTTTTTTTTTGTAAGTGGAAATTTACAAATTATGTCATGCTCGGAGTGTGTAGTGCTTTTTTCTGAACTGAAAGTGTATGTCTATGCAATAAAGCCTGACATATGAAAAGGGGGGAGGTTGGGGGTATGTTGAACTGTGACACTTGTAACAAAGGGGGGGGAGGGAGGGTAAAAAATATTGAAAAAGAAGTTTGAAATCATTTATGGACAACCCCTAAGGCTGCGAGCGAAAAGCACTAGTTTTTATTACACTAAAAGAGCAATCAATCAATCTTTGTTTTCGAACGAACAAGGGAGAAATCTCTTTAAATGATTTTTCAGGGACTGACCCTACCAAATCGACAAAGGAAGGGGAACTTTTATCTACACCATCTTCAGTCGTAAAGCTGTCAACTGATTTAGAGTTTGATTTCTCTCTTGAAGTTCAGATTCAGTGCACTGAAAAAGCACTTTTAGATCAAAGCGCCGAAACGAAAGATCAAAGATAGCGCAAGAAGTTAGTGCTATGTGCGTGGACCTTAACAGTACTATGTAGAAATATATTAATGTACTTGTAAGGAATTTAAATTATTTTTGTAAACAATTAGATTAAAAAAATGTAAAAGTAAATGCGTAACTTGAATTGTTTAGCATATACTGAGCAAGAAGAAGGACTTTGGAAATTGGAAACCTTAATGAAAAATTTTAGTATTTTTTAAGAAAATTTACATGTAATTGTTTTAAATTATAATGCATAATTTTGCTTGATATTATTATTCATCTGAAAAATCACATTTACAAAAATTAAAATCTTTATTCTTATTATATCAAGTGAAAAGGAAAATTTTTATCTCTTTCCAGTGTTGAATCGGGACACTTTTCTCCTGGAGGAACTTCTGTAGTTCCGGGGGGGGGGGGATGCCAAGCCCGGGCCACCCTCTGAAATCAACACGATAACTTTCAATAACCTTCGCTTTAACAAGAAGTTGTGTTTGATTGTTTATTTATTACTCCGAAAAAATAATAAATAAGGCAATTTAATTCAACCTCAAAATACTAATAATAAGTAAATAAATAATAAAAAGAACCGTTTACAAATATAAAAGTGATTTTATTATTTCGAGCGTGCTGAAACTTAAAAGATTTAAAGAAATGTTAATTTTATTTATTTATTCAATTCTGCTGTTTTAAGCAAGGGGTGTTGTTTCCTATGAGCTACATTTGTCAACCCCTCGTTCCCACTCTAAAAATAAGTTAATTTGATCGGTATTAAAAAGCTTAATGAAGATTGAATTATAATTAAACAAAAACAGTGACGATCGCCTTGTAACCGAGCTTTAATTCTTTTCCCCCTTACGAAAAGGGTTTAAGACCAAATCAGCTGTTGTTCATGACTGTTTTCGCGTTTGAATGAATAAGATTACTTAAACATGTAAAAGTCATCGAATATAATATTAACGTAGTCAACACAACACAGAATCTTTGCTATTGCTTCCCGGTATTTTTTAACAATGCGATAATCAAATAATTTTAAATAAGTGATTTTAGTAGTAACGATTGAAATCCAACTTTTCTTTCTTTTTATAATATTCGGATTAAAATTATTTTTATCGTTAGAAAAGAAATATTGTTTGCGCTCTCTTTAAATTTGTAACAATGTGAGACAGATTATGTCGAAATATGAAATAAATCTCTCGCGTACATATATGTCGTGTAAATACTTTTTTTTTTTTTAATTTAATTTTTTGGCAATGTGATTTGGCTATTTTAAATCTGACATAATTTACTCAATTTACGACTTTTAACGCATATAAATAGATTTATTACTTTACAGTTTTCTTTCTCTTTTAAAATTCGGTGTACGTGTAGTTTTTACGCCTTAATTTTCAATAATTTCCTGCTTTTAATAAGCAATATTCATTTTTTTTAATTTGAAAGATTTTTTCCTGTTTATAATACTCATGTATGAATAAATTTTTAATCCGAAAGAAATCTTATTTTTTGTGCTGTTATTTTTAGATGACAAATATTTAAAATAATACGCTTTTCTAAAATATGTAAAAATATCTCTCGAAATGATGAAAACTTGAATTTAAAACTGAAATAAATTTTCAAGTAATTAATCAATTAACAAAAAATTAAATAAATAAATGCAGCCTGCACATTGAAAACTTCTAATTTATAAATTGATCTGATAAACCTAAAAATGATTTCTAAATTACCCAAATAATCGCCAATGCAAAATTTAACTCGATGAATATTTAAACATTTTGCTCAAATAATATACGAGTAAAACACTTGCCATAATTTTATAACAAATGGGATTTAAACAAAAGAAAAGGAAATATAATGATGCCCAGTTAAACTGATGGCATTTCCTTTCTTTATACTTAATCATTGAAGCCCCAAAACTAATCAGGGATACGCCTTATCATATAATAAACCTGTATCCAAAATTCGAAGCAAGTCGAATAATTGTGCATAAAAACCCATTTATGTAATTTAAGAAATGTCCCCCTTCCCGCCTTTATAATTAACCATTAAACCTCCAAAACTCTCCAGAAATTCAATTTATCAGAAAGAACCTACATCCAAAATTTAAAGCAAATCAGATAACTCTGCATAAAACTCTATTTAGCTAACTTAAAGGGGAGGTAATTGCCCGTACCCCCGCTTTATGATTAACAAAAGAACATCATAACAAACGAGCGAAGCTTATTATTAATGTGAACCTGCATCCAAAAGTTGAAACAAATCGGTTAATTCTGCATGAAAAACCCTTTACAAAAATTATGAGGGGTAGTTTGCCCTATCCCCTCTTTATATTTATCCAGTGAATTCCAAATACAAATCAGGGAAGCGCCTTTTCAGAATAAACCTATATACAAAATTTGAATCAAATCGGTACATTTTGCGTGAAAAACCTAAATTAAGATTACCCCCTCTCCCATTCCCCCTTTTTCAACTTATCCAATGAACACCCAATACTATAGTCACGGCAAGAAAAATCGGCATTTCAAGGACAAATGCTTTCTTTTCATTTTCCCTTCGTTGTCATGGTATTAGAGGACGCTAGTCCCTCGTTACGTTTTTTTCCACGGCACTTCCGCAAAATAAATTTACCCATGCATAAGTATGAGTAACAGCGTTATGCGATCAACTGGATCTCTCAAACGGTGTGGAAAAAAGAAGTGCAGTCAGTCGGTCATGTGGCTGTTACCATAGTTATTAACCTAAGATAGGGGCCGAGGAGTGACCAACAAGAGGGGAACATTCGTCCTTGAAAAGACAATTTTTTCTGCCGTGACTATAATCACGGAGGAACCTCATTAAAATGATCCTACATGTAAGATTTGAACGAAATCTACTAATTCTGCATGAAAAACCCATTTATATCAACTGAGGGGAGGGACATTAGCCCCCGCTCCCCTTCTTATACTTATCGAATGAACTCTCAAAACTAATCAGGGAAGCGTCTTATCATAATAAGCCTATATCCGAAATTTCATGTAAATCGGATATTTTTATCATGAGTTACGTACGAACATACGTACGCAGGTACATACATACATACAGAACGGGCGGGCACAAAAACTCTCAGGCTTTGCTAGCCTGTGAGCTAAAAATGTTTAAATTCCTATGTATAGTTTTTACACCGATAAAACTTTTTTAGTGGAACGATTTTGATTAACTTTAACATTAAATATCTCGTAAAAAAATTATTCGATTTCAAAACTGTCTGCACTAGTCTGTTTATCAAACATTAATCTATCATATAAACACCGATTTTCATAATTTTGTATGCAACAGCCCTCTTAACATTAACGAAAAAAAACTTCCGGTTGCAAAAAACCCATTGTCAGCGGCGTTTTTTATGCATTTTACCAGAAATCCAAACGAATGCTTAAAACTATTTTCTTTTGAGATACAACCATAAATGATAATGAGAATTGTTTTAAATCAGTTTTGTATGTATAAATCCCATTAGTCAATCTCAAGATCTTCATAATTTTGATCACGGTCGCTAGAATCCCACAAAGTGTTTTGTTCTGGGCGCCGCGAGCCTTTGTACAGGTCTTGTGTAGCTTAGCTTATGTAAAATATTTTTGCATTGTCTTTACGGACAGAAAATGTGCCGTAACAAAAACATCACTGATCTACACTACAGTGTACAAATTTTTCAGACTCGATAACGAAGGATAGAGAGAGAGAGAAAAAAAAAAAGAAAAGAAAGCTCGCCTGAGAAAACAGTCACTTCAATTCATTTATTCAAAAAAAAAAAAAAAAAAAAAAAAAACCTTACTTAAAAACTCTCCAATAACCATGCCTGTAAGTATTATAAATAAAAGTCACTTTTATGTTTTAAAATGCGACAAAGTTTCGCGGTGTTGAACTGAGATTTTTTTTTTTTTTTTTTTTTTTTTTTTGAGAAACTCTTAAATGAGATCATGTCACGCTCATCGGCTTAAGTGTTCGGTATTATAGTCTGCATAAATGCCAGTTAAAATCCCTTAGAATGACTCCCACTCTTCAGCCTATATATCCCTCGTGCACATAATCGGGCATAACAGAAACACTATTAACACTGTAGACAATTTATCATGTAATTAGATAATTGATTAATATGATGTTATCAAATACCGCAATTTCCGGCGTATAATCCGCGGATCAAACAATTCTTTCTCGACCCAGAATTTTGATTTAGTAATTGATGCCAAATATTTACCGAGATTTAAAAAGTTACATTTTATTTTCAATATTTTCTGGGTCGAGAAAGAATTGTTTGATCTGTGGTTTATACGCCGGAAATTACGGTAATAAAAATAACTTAATTTTCAGATCCCCTAAATGTTTGGGCACTAATCCGGCTTCTTACACTTACAAGGAAGGTCTCCATACTAGGCATACTCAAAATTTTATGAAAAAAAATACTAATTAAAGTACTTATGTATGTAATAAAGGATCAGTCAAAATTAGCGGCGGAATCACATTAGAAAATATGTATAAAAATAAAAAACTTTCTAATATTTGGCGTGAAAAGACGAAAGAGTCACTCGATTTGGCGAGCAGCCCTTTTCCTCGCCAAAAGCAAACGATTATATTGCAATTCAAAACTGTTGGATATTTTGCATTCGTGTAAATGGTATTGAATGAAAAATGAATGTGTAAATGATCGTGTAAATGAATTTAAACATAAACAATGAGAGACTTTAATACATTATGTACATATATATGCATATTGTATTACACATAAATATTACTTGGTGAAGTAGTTATTTAATTAATCGGTGGAAAAAATGTTTTCATAGATGAAAAAAACCATATTGGGGAAAATTATCATCATACATTTAAGCGTATTCAAAAACAAAAGCTTGGTGTTTCCATAGCAACAAAATTTAATTGGCAATTCTCAATTAGACTTTATGAACTTGAAACAAATTTAATTAATTTGAATTATGAATTTCGTTTTAAATCTAAAATTTTGGTTATTAAATTTGAATATAAATACATATAAATATTGATATAACAAAATTATTCTTAAAATAAACTAAAACTTACAAAACTAAAGTTATTTAAATTAAATTTATCAAAACAAGTTCAATATGAAACTTTTTTTTCTTGAAGTGTATTTGATATAAAGTATTTTTTTTTTAAACATTTCATCGCCAACCGGCGATAAACCGCCAAATAACGAAATTTTCATTATTTTTTTACGGTTAATGAATGGAGGTTCCGCCAAAAATTCTTTTATAAACATATATAGCCACACGAAAAGAATATTTTGTAATTTTTTCAGATTTTTTGGGGTATGCCCGTATGGAGACTTTCCTTGTTAGTGAAAAATTGGTATCATATAAAGAGGACTCTTACGATCTTTTAACGAAAACTTCGTGTTTTTTCGAAATTTTTCGACTGCGCTTGTTTCATTTTTTGATGAAGTTAGCGGTGTGGAGAAAAGTTAAAAATGGAACATTCCTTTGTTTCCTGGATCGACGAAATCGAGCAAAATTTCGTTTTTGGTGTAACGTACCTTTTGATTCAAATTTAGAGCAAAATAATATTCTGGAGCAGATATGAGCAGCAATTGTATTTCGGTGCAGATGTGCGCAAAATGCGCAGCACGTGAAACCCTAGATAATGAACTTTAGTTAAAGTAAAGTAATCTATGAAAATATACCTTAAGGCGGTTCGCAATTTCACTGCTCAACAACGGAAAGTTTGACACATTTTCTGATTAATGTTTAAGATTCTTTAAGATTAATCACGTTTAAGTTCTGATTAATGTCAAGGGCGGATTCAGCCCTCCATTTAAAAGGGGAGGGGATCATGGCTCCTTTTTTGTGGGGGGGGGGGGGGGGTCACATCACTTAAGAAATTTTATTGAAGGCTGTTACCATATCAAAAACAGTTACTTTTCTGATATTTTGGGGGATTCGTTTTCCTTCGTAGATACAAAAAATTGTATTAATATTCGTAAAAAATATAAAATTCACGCAGTTTATTACATATTAAAAAATTGAAGATTTTCCTATTTCCTTATAAAAGCAAAGAATCATTCCGAAATTAAGCATTTTAAGCTAATTAAGGAATTGACAGTTACAAAAAATGCTGTTAATGAGGGAGCAATTGAACTGTTTCAGTTTAATTTCCCGCATTTTACAGAGATTTCCCGAAAGATTCTTTACCTTTATCGAGAAATGAAAAACACTAATTGATCACATTTGTCCTGACTAAGTGCACTTACAAATGTCTTGCATCTGAGATTGAAAATGACTTACTGAATGTGTCAGAGTCAGAAAGTACCTGCTTTGTATTTAAACATAACTTTAAACAGTTAGAAATACTCATATTGTTGAGCAAGGGATAAATTTGAAAGAATTTACTGTGTATTCCATTTTTTAAGTATGCTTTAGAAATTTTTCTTCGTCCAGGGGCGTGGGAAGATCATGACCCCGTCCCCGTGACGTCCCCCTTGGATCCCACTGGTGACTGGTATAACTGTAAAGGCCTAAAATGGATTAATCTGACTTTTGAAGGGATTTAGAATCGAATAGCATTTTCCCATCTTGATTAATAAATTATTTGTTGAGGTACAAAAGATTTTTATGACTTGGCTGCTAGTTTTTATCCTTTCCTGTGCTGCCGCTACCGAAAATTCGATTCAAAACGGTAACACTGATGGTATTTTTCTCAAAGATGTACACCTTTTTCAAAAAATGGGTAACGCCATTAGATTATATAGTTTAAGAATAAGAAAACTTGCCATCTTATGCGTTTCCGAAAAGAAATAAATTTAGAAATATATTAGAAAGTAGCTCCTTTGGATTTGAGAAAAGCTTTACTAAATACAAAGAAATATTTTCAATAATCAACATTTCATAGCGCAGCTTTAAAAGTTGTGATGTTTTTAACCCCCCTGTTTTTTCTTCTTTTCTAACTAAATTAATTTTAATGAAACCTATTTTGAATATTAGGATGTCTAAAAATCGTAATTATTAATTTTGTTACTATATATTTTCAGCCTTGAATACACATCGTAGTTTTAAAATATAATGTAAAATTATACCACAAGTATGTATGCGGTATTATTTAAAAAAATCTTAAATGTATGTTACAAAATCTAAAGGTGTATTTTACATTACTTAACTTCGCAATCGACTTTCACGCTTATTTGATGGTTAAGGAAGACATTCTTATTAGTAAGCGAGAAAACGACCGATTCGGCATATCATGAATTGTATTGTATATTATGACGCCTTTTCGTTATAAATTTCAGTCTACCGAGGGTTTGTACCAGGATATGCGCAGGCAGACCAAAATATTCTTAAAATACTTCATACTACCTTAAATTTCGCACCAATTTCACCCCGTAACTCGATGACGTAAAAGTGACGCCAAAATGGCCAGTTGGCGCCCGCTGTTACTCATATCGTACCAAGAAATGACGCAGCAGACCAGTCATTCCTTAATCTACACCTAATAATCTTGCCCTACATCATGATTTCATCTCGTAACTCGATGACGTAGTCATATTGATTTTTACATTATAACATCATTTTTTGTTATAAATTTCATTCTGCCGAGGGTTTGTACCAGGATATGCACAGACAGACCAAAATATTTTTAAAATACTTTATTTTCGCTTTAATTTGGCACGAATTTCATCCCGTAACTCGATGATGTGGAAGTGACGCCAAAATGGAGAGTTGGCGCCCGCTGTTACTCATATCGTACGAAGAAATGACGAGGCAGACCAGTCATTCTTTAATCTACACCTATTAATCTTGTCCTACATCATGGTTTCATCCCGTAACTCGATGACGTAGTCATATGGATTTTTACATTATAACACCATTTTATGTTATAAATTTCAGTCTGCCGAGGGTTTATACCAGGATATGTACAGGCAGACCAAAATATTCTTAAAATACTTTATTTTCGCTTTAATTTGGCACCAATTTCATCCCGTATCTCGATGACGTGAAATTTCAGTCTGCCGAGGTTTTGTATCAGGATATGCACAGGCAGACCAAAATATTCTTAAAATACATTATTTTACCTTTCATTTGGCACCAATTTCATCCCGTAACTCGATGACGTGAAAGTGACGCCAAAATGGCAAGTTTGCGCCCGCTGTTACTCATATCGTACGAAGAAACGACGAGGAAGGCC
Source organism: Maratus speculifer (assembly GCA_964019185.1). Taxonomy (NCBI): domain Eukaryota; kingdom Metazoa; phylum Arthropoda; class Arachnida; order Araneae; family Salticidae; genus Maratus; species Maratus speculifer. The sequence goes on from OZ025294.1 coordinate 408,797,801, forward strand.
ATTCATTCCTTAATCTACACCGAATTATCTTGTCCTACATCATGTTTTCATCCGGTAATTCGATGATGTAGTCATATTGAATTTTACATTATAACGTCATTTTTTGCTATAAATTTCATTCTGCCGAGGGTTTGTACCAGGATATGCACAGGCAGACCAAAATATTCTCAAAATACTTTATTTTCGTTTTAATTTGGCTCCAATTTCATCCCGTAACTCGATGACCTGAAAGTGACGCCAAAATGGCAAGTTGCCGCCTGCTGTTACTCATATCGAACGAAGAAATGACGAGGCACCCCAGTCATTCTTTAATCTACACCTAATAATCTTGTCCTACATCCTTATTTCATCCCGTAACTCGATGACGTAGTCATATTGAATTTTACATTATAACGTCATTTTTTGTTATAAATTTCAGTCTTCCGAGGGTTTGTACCAGGATATGCACAGGAAGACCAAAATATTCTTAAAATACTTTATTTTACCTTTCATTTGGCACCAATTTTATCTCGTAACTCGATAACGTAGTCATTCGTTTTGCCGCCGCCCGGTCTATTTTCTTATTCATTCTGCACAAAAGTTCAAGGCATTTGGTATAAGTCACGTCATTTGAATAGAGAATATATTTAATTATGCTTTCAAATACAATGTGTGAATACAATTGATGACTTTTTCAAATACAACGTGTGAATATTTTACCGGTAAGACAAAACATTATTTTTGAAAAAATACATATTATGTTTTTATTAAATGTACAATTGGGAAGTTCCAAGCCAATGTCCATTTTTATTATTCTCTTTTTTTTACATAAAAATAGGCAATCTCTCTGTCTTTATCTCTATAATTTTTCTCGTAGTTCAAAAATATATTTTTAATATATTTTATAAAATTTTGAACAAACAAACAAACCAACAAAAAGTCATTACATTCAGCATAGCTTCTTTATATATATATATATATATTACAAATTTTAATTTTTTTTCACCAAAACTAACCTTTATACTATATTAATTTCCTTATAATAATATTCCGTACTTACTTCAACTTAAATTAAAATCTTGTTTCTAGTTCTAATCTGTTAATCTTTATAGAAACGATATAAATTCTTATTTCGCCTTAAAAAACATTTATTCCAGTATGCGTAAATTTAAAAAGATGGCTCTAAATAAAAAATATTCTTAATTAAACTTTATTTCTTAATATTCCAAATAAAAGTCATTTTTCTATGTTTTTATTAACCTTTCTTAAGAAAGTCTTATTAAATTTATTCCAAAACCATACCTTTCAAAAAATATCATTATTTTATTTTATCTATTTATTTATTTTCCTTCAGTCAACATTTGATATTGTGCATATCAATAAATTCATTTCTTTTCTTTTTCTCCTAAAACTGATTGTCTATAAAAATCGTCTGCCTAAGATATTTAAAATTCTGAGTCGATTATAAATTGCTTAAATAATATTTAAAAAAAATAATAAAATTGTTGCCTGTCAAATAGTAATCTCGACTCTGGGTATGAGTTATGTTTACATAAAAGAATGATGGTTTCAGACTAAAGAATGTTCTAGAATTCTCTTTTTAGATTTAAAAAGGGAGGAAGCCTTGGGAGGTGGTAAGAAGAAGAAAGATTCTTGGGTTCTCTCTTTCATGAGTACGGCTGGATGTATTAAATGATGGAATATTTTTTTGGATGTTTCGGTAAAAGAGCGCCTGCAAAAGGTGCTTTTCTCTCTATTATAGCTACAATTTAATAAAATAAAGTTGCAGCAGACAAGGAGTGACTTATTGGATCTTCTACATTTATTTATTTCGTTTTTTTATCGCTGGCCATGACTTCTGTGCTGAGAAAGGGAAACCTGGCGATGATGTTTCTGTCCCCCTAAGTTTAAAATGTCACACACACACACACACACACACACACATATATATATATATTAATATCAGTCTGTTACAATAGAATTGCCTAATTACAAAATGCCAAAATTTTTTTTAAATCATACAAAGAAAAAGATAAATAAATCTGCAGATAATTGTGAAATTTTGCAGTTTTGAATATCAAATAATATATTCTTTAGTGCTACTAAAAAAATTTCGTAATTACTAAATAAAATATTATGCAAAAAGATTTTTATAGTTATAAGCATTCTTTACTCACAAAGACACAACAGTTATATAAAAAAAAACCAATTCCATTTAATTTTAATTAGTAATTAAGAGATCGTTTAATAAATTTCCTTGCTGCTTGCGTGTTGCAAGAAACGAAAAATGAATAAGCTAAAAAAAAGGACAAAGAACAGTTTTTGAGAGTTTCGGAATAAAATAACACACGTGATTTTCAAATTATATTTCAAAAGTAATTTTGATCGAAACATTTAATGTTATTTAATTTCAATTTAAAATATAATGCACATTTTATTATTTATTTATTGTTTACTTTGATAAGGATATTTTCTATATCACTATTAAGACATAATTGTAAACATATCTTTGCTATATTTTTAATTACATATTATTTTTCTGTTTGCTTATAAATACTTTGTAACCCTCCCCTTAAGTTTATCTCAATTGAATTCTGATTCAATTTGCATATTTTTTAAGGAATACTTTCTTATTAATTACATGAGCTGGACGTACGATGATACTTCCTTTTTCACTTTCTTTTTTAGTACTTTCCAATAAAGTTAAGAAGTGCTTATGCATTCGGTTTGTCTGTTCGTCTTCTAATGCTCTAACTCCTGTAAATATATTCAGATTTTCAAAAGTTTACTTAGGGTAACCAAAGTATGTTTGGTATTGCATATGAAATATGTACGATTAATGGTTCATTTACAAGGATACTCAAAAGGATTTTATTACAGTAAGGTAAACAGGGAAAAATCGTTTGGAAAATATTTTAATAACATTACGCTTTTTCAAATGTATTGAAACTGATATAAATCACTGAATTTCTCTGCGAGCACGTTAAAACAGACCATTCGTAGCATTTTTGATTAATTTACAAAGACGCACAAATTCAAGATGGCCGCGACAGACTATTTCCGACGTGATTTCGCCCCAGGCTTTTTTTTTCAAATCGAGTTTAGTCCAGGGACTTATGTTTGATTACGCAATTTTTTTGCTCCAATATCCTGCAAACAGCGAAATTTGTTTAGGCGGGGGGGGGGGGGGGGTCAAGGAAAGCGTTGGAGGAATGTAGATTATCCCTTGCACATAAAGTTATCCTATAAAACAGTGAATAAATATCAGCAGAAATGGCAATTAGATAGCAAAAAAAGCACTAGGAACATAAATATGCAATAGTATAAAGAAATAAAATAAATAAATATATAAACTAAAATGGCATTTTCATCCTGTTACAATGCTTATATATCCCCTGAAGATGGTAAAACTATCAGTTTCCCAATCCAGAATTGAGTAGCTCCATGCGGTCCAACAAGCAGGTCACGAGACCTCCGATCCTAGAGATACCAAATGACGCCCATTCGCTACGACAGCGCCACTACCTGCCAGAAACGGCAGGCAGGAAAACTAGGCGCACGACCCAAGCGTCGCAGCCAGACGGGACAATCAACCGTCACCACTGAAATGACACCGTCCGAGCCCAAGCACAGAGCAATATAGTAAGCAGTATAGCAAAAACTGCTTGAGCACACCGCTGATCAGTGACCCAGCCTTCAGGGAGGACTTTCAGAAAAGAGACTCGGATTCTCGTTACTCACAAGGAAAACCCTGTGTAGTAGGGCGGAGCGTAAAAAACTTTTTTTCGAAATTCTTTTCTCCCTAGCGTGGAAAAGTTGTGTAGTGGTATCACTAACATACTCACAAATTTTCCCAACAATCAATAAATATCTTCCGGTTTCACTTTTGGGTCAAAATATGCAATTTTAGTCGAAAATGTTGTAATATTTCAAATTTCATCAATATTTTTAATTTCTGATTTTTTCTTCGCCCTAGAGCGGAAAAGTTGGTAGAGTACATAAGAAACATAAGTCCAAAATATTAAAGTAAATAAAAAATATCTTCCGGTTCCACTTTGGACTTTAAATATGGGAAATTTATCGAAAATGATGCAATTTTTCACATATTAGTGACTTTTTTTGGTTTTAGATTTTCCATACCCGCTTGCACGGAAAAGTTGGAAAAATATAATAGAAACATAGGGGAAAAACTTTAGAATTATCAATAAATATCTTCCAGTTTCCCTTTTGGCATCTGAAAGTGTCAAAGTCGCCAAAAATTATGTAAATTTTCCTCTTCTCAAGGATTTTTATCTTATCAATTTTCTCTTCTCGCTGGCGCGGAAAATTCGGAAAATCATATGAGAAATATAAATGCAAACATTTTAAGTAATTAATAAATACCTTCTGGTTTAACTTTTATTACTTAAAATGGCAAATACATGGCATTAATGAACACAAAAATCATAGAACAATCGAATTAAAAGCGTATCGAGAGACATTCCTCTAATAAGTTCAGCTTTCTGTTCGTTTACTGTAGTGTTACCATTGATGTAGGTTCGTAATGAGGATTTTCAATTTTAGTCTCTATATTTTATTGAAAAATAATACATCTGAAAGTGTTTACAAAATTTTAATTTTTTTATATTGTGTTGAACTAATAGTGTGCATGGAAAATATTACACAGAAATATCACAGTTAAGGCGCAGTACACGGGATTTGTCTCATCCCATTTTTGGGGATCCTACAGAATTAAAAACTGGTGTTCTACCAACTTATGAAGCTATAATGTACTTTTTGTTGGTGAGAAATGAATCGAAATATAATTAAAAATCGGACCCACCTTTCGGGTGATAGCGGATTTTGGGCTGAAATGGTTGAAGCAATTTTGCAGGCTGCCTCAGTTCCAACAGTTTCTAGGCAAAGACTAGTCCAAATGATTGGTTCATATAATGATAAATACAAGTGTAAAAAAAAAGTTTGATGCTCAAGAACAGACGAAGTCAAAATTGTAAATTTTCCTATTGCAAGGGAAAAAACATCTGTTTGAACATTTTTCTTACAAGTGTACATCTCCAGAAGGATGTAAATGCCCATGTGATATAAAAATTCCAAGAATTGGAAGACAGTTTCTTGAGGATCAAATAATTTAAAGGAAATTGTTTATAGACACAATTGATACACTCGGAAACACGGCCCACAACACGGAAACTTAGTAAATGAACAAGCAGGCTTGAAAAAGAATAAGAAAATTTCAGAAAACAGTATAAAAGGGAAAAAACAATTATTACTGCTTAATCAAAGACTTAGATTTATTTAAATCTTTTAGTCTTGTTGATGAACAACTGTGTCACGATCTTAGTGATAAACCTTTAGTGTCATTGCAATCTAAATACTATAAGCATTTCACGAACAACCTGTCGTCGTGCCCTAGCCAGAACTTGAGACACAATGGGAATGTCCGACCGAGTTGTAATATCAGTAACAGGCGCACTTCTTAAGACTTAGGATTTGTGACACATGATGACACGTCCAAAGTTATAGACAGGCATTACATAAGATGAGAGAAATATAAATATCGCATGAAATGCCAATTCCAAGATTAGAGTTTTATATCCACCTATACTTTGAAAAGATTGTATTTTGACCGTCGAAAAAAATCAAACTTTAATTCAGAGGAATATTGAGGGAATGCTCCATCAACAATGAGTGATTGAAGAATACTTGACACTTATAGAAGACTCTGGTTGCAATTACACAAGGCAAGTGTCACTAATAACCTCTTCTGCCATGTTTCTCACATGATTTTCCATACTTTCCGCTCCAGCCAGAACAGAAAATTAATGCGAAAAAAAAAATCCCTGAGATGTGAAAATTTATATACTTTTTGGCTACTTTGACATTTTTAGACCCCGAAGGGAAATCCAGAAGATATTTATTTATTATTCTAAAGTTTTTTACTTATGTTTCTGGCATATTTTTCGAACATTTCCATGCCAGATGGAATAGAAAATCGAAAAATAAAAAAATGACTAAAATGTGAAAATTTGTAACATTTTCGAGAAATTTCCCATATTTAGAACCCAAAGTGGAACCCGAAGATAATTTTTAATTACTCTAATATTTTTGACTTATGTTCCTTATGTACTCTTTCAGTTTTTCCGCACTAGGGCTAAAAAAAAATTGACAATGAAAAATATTACTGAAATGTGAAAAATTACAACATTTTCGGCTAAAATTACATATTTCGACCCAAAAGTGGAACCGGAATATAGTTATTGATTGTTATAAAATTTTGTGTGTATGTTAATGTTACCATTACACAAGTTTTCCGAGCTAGGGAGAAAAGAATTTCGAAAAAATGTTTTTTACGCTCCGCCTTACTGTGTAGTCGCTTCGTCTGAATCGCGCCAACGAGTGGCTTCCCACTCCTCTAATAGAGTAGTGCGTTCGAGAACAATTTCGAAATCTGCGTTCGGTAAAATCTTCGGAACAAGACGGCCGAGAGTTCAAGTGCCCCGGCGAGCAACCAGATCTAAAGTCTTTGCTAAGAGATCGCTGGCTATTTCAACGATACCCTTCCTGTTCCTGTTGTAATGATCAAAGCAAAGGTCGGTAAGCGTTCGAATGTGGAAGTTTCGTGGGAAACGCTTTTCCGTAATGGACCTCCACAGGGGCATATAGACTCAATGTCTAACTGTACAGATCCCGTTCACGCAAAAGCACGCAGATCTTGAAAGAAGCGGGCTTAGTGGTCACCGAAGATACCATGCCTAGTTAGAATCTGGTTTAGATAGAAATCTTCCTCTCTTCAAGATCGTATATGTCAACCGGCCGTCCTCAGATCGGTCCCACTATTCCTGCCAGTCTGTGAGTTCCCGGTCAAAGAGGCTTGATACTTGACTTGGCGTCGTGAGAGAAGACATGTATGTCAACTGTCTGTCGAGACATAGCCTCCTGAAGATGGTAATGTATTCGGGCTCTTTTGTACAGACTTGTACATTATGTAATGTCCTTCATACATTTTACACATTACGTGATAACTTTTTTTCTAGCAATAATTTGTTTCAAATATTAGAACGGAAATATAATCACATGCAGTGAAGTTTGGTACTCGAAACTACAAAAGAAAATTTCATTTATATTATTAAGTTACAAAAAATATATTCCTTTGCTTTTAATTTTTAAATATTACGCTTTCGCAGATCTTTAGTTCTAAATTTAGGACAGTTACCTCAAAATTATTTTTTATTTTTTAAGTGTTTTAAAATATTATTTCATGAACAATATTCAAAGTGCACCTAAGAATTAAATCTTTTAGATATTGGAAATGTACTTTTTTATGTAAGAAAATTTGATATATTTCCATTTCTTACCAGATATAATCTTTTGCAAAGATTTATAAGAACTTCAAATAAATTTGTATTGTTTCTCATGCATCAATAGCATAGCATTGTGCATTTAGCGGTTGGAACTTTCATAATTTTTACATTACTTTTAAAGTTTTATTATGATCCATGTAAGACTATGGGGAATATTACTTTTATGTGCGAAAATGAAAGGATAAAAATTAAAACGGCCAAGAGTCTCTTTAAGAACACACTTTAAAGCAATTTTCCTTTTATCAATTTTTTCTTACTACATAAAAGAATGACTCTCTTTCGAAAGTTAAATAATCAATATTAGAGTAAATGAATAATATAGACAGATATATGTAGATAAAAGGGGATTTTCTCTAGCAATAAGTAACAACATAAATGAAAACACAAAATTTTCCAAAGCATGTAGTTCTTCTATTTAGGATATCCATAGATAAAATATATGTTATAAAGGAAAATTAAAAATCGATTTGTCTGATTTCCATCATAATTATTTTACGTCACGAAATTTTTTGCTATTGTAATAAACAATATCCTCACTCTTGTAAGAGTGTATATAGTTCATTTTTTTAAACTTCTGTACAGTTGGTGCCTTTTTTCCCCTAAATCACATGTTTTACATTGAGGTGTTTGAAGAAACAACATAAGCGTGTTAAGGTGGCTCTAAAATTCCCTAATCAATTAAGCAAACTTTTTGATGCATTCTCTTATTCTTCATTTTAAACATAAAGGCATAAAACATGCAGATGTAAATATTGAAACGATTTGAAATCAAGTAGCGTTTTCCATTTTTTTGATAAACCCGAATTATAGAAGAGATAACCGATTCTTATCACGTAACGGATTTTTTTTCTCTTTCTCGGGCTGTAGGATGGCAGTTTAGTTCAAAACGTCCACTTTGACATTAAGGCTGTCCCTAAAGATCTCCTGCCCCAATAAAAATTATGGTGAACATTATTCGATTAAACAGATTCCAAATAAGAACATCTGCAATTTCATGCCTTTCTGGATGGAAGGATTTCGTAAATGTGTAGAAAAAAGAAGCTCTTTTGGATTTAAGAACAGAACTATCAGAAACGAGTGTTTTAGGTTATAAGGACCAGTTTAGTATTTATTTACATATTATTTTTGTTTTTAGACAAGTGGTTTTATTCTGAGAAATTCTGACCTCTCAACTGGTAGACGGCAGGTGCTCAGTTCGAACCAAATCGCGGACGTCGGCCTAACTTTTCGTGTTTTTTTTTTTTTTTTTTTTTTTAAATTGCTTAAATATGGGTTAGGTTCCCTTAGAAAGACCCCCACGAAGGGCACATCCCTTGGCCTATGTCCCTGGAGTAGATAATCGGCCGACACAAATAAACCAAACCAAACAAGTGGTCTTATAATTTGTTAAGAGTGTATTTTTCAATCATTGGTTATATTTTTGTTAAAATAATTATTTATTGGATCATTGAAAATTATTGTAAAGTAATTTTAATGAATATGTTGTATTTTGATATTTCATGTGGTTAAACTATAATTAGATAATTAGAGCCTTTATTTACTTCAAAATTTTCAAAATCAAAGTGGTCTTATAATTTCTTAGCACGCTGTTGTCGAATTTGTGATAAAGCGAAATTTATTTTTCGCTTATCCAGAAGACATAAGGCTCCTGTCCCTGATCGACGAAGCTCTCGCGAGCTATTCTTATTCCTATGAAGAGGTTATTTTCTAACGTCTGATTTGCATTTCGACATTTTTAAATATTATTATTATAACTATTTTTATTTATTCATTTATTATTATTATTATTATTATTATTATTATTTTGCATTGGTTAGCTGATAGCCATGCCGACATCTCTGTTTTATTACTTTTTCGATTGTAGTTATTTTTAAAAAAGGCACTTTAACTTTCGAAACCAGTTTTAAAAGTGACACTAACTTTATAAAAAATATCTGCATTCAAAATAGAAAAAGTAAAAAAGAAGCGATGTCGGTATGAACTTCAACTATCCAATGCAATATATATATTTACATATATTTAAAAATGTCGAAAAGCAAACCAGATATTAGAAAATAACCTCCCCATAGGAATAGCGTTAGCTCATATAGGAATAGAGCTTGTCGGACCGGGACAAGATTCTTAATATTAGCCGTTATACAACACATTTCATAAAGCATAAGAGAGCTCGGACTACGATGAATTCTGAAGACGAGAAAGTCAGATCAAAAGAGAACAATTTTCAGAACATTGATGTGCCAAAACTTAATTTCAAGGCTCAAGACTACTCTGATAAAATTAACTGAATAGATTTTGATTGATTTAGTTCCTCATTATTAAAGAATGTCAGTGATGATCAGATTAAATCGAATATTCAAAGTGACCCAGTCATTAATTCGGATGTAACATTCCAGACTTTCGCATTTCACATATTAATACCGGGTGATAATGCAAAGTCTATGGGGGCAGTATTTTTAAATTTCAATGTTTTTACATTTTTATATGTTTTTTTTTTTCTATAGGATAGCTGAAGACGATCCACAACTGGGCTACTATTTACTTTTTCGATTTTACGTTTTTCGATTTACTGAGGTCTACGGTCAGACCCGTAACAGAAGCCCCGGAAAAAGGTTTTGGAGATGAGTCTAAAAAAGTTTTTATCAGAATGTGTCGAGTCCGTGGTAGCCTAATGGTCACAGCACTGAACTCCAGACTGACAGATCCCAGGTGTGATGCTCGACATCACTAAAGACTATCCGAGTGTATGCAGTACTATGGGTAATGATCTCTGGAGAAATCTTCTCTCCCATTCAGAGACATTTCAAAATTGAGGAGGAGGCGATGCTTGATGCTACCATCTATTGGGGCTTTGCCAAATATCCTCAGCTGCAAAAGTCTGATTTCCAGTCCACTGTGTGCAATCTAATAGGAGCTCCAACACACTTATTGCCCTTCGGGCACACGTCATCAACATCAGAATAATTCTGTTATCAAAGTCAACTATGCTTCATTTCAGCCGTAATTCTGATTTCAAAGTACATTCAGCTAAAAATTAGTGAAAAGAAGTGTATTTTCAATGTGAGTTTCTTAGATTTACGACTCTCTCCACAAAAAACTTAGTTTGTGCAATAAGAATTTTTTTTCTTCTAAATATCACTAATATATCGGGAGGCAGCAGCACAGACAAACATCTCATCGAGTTCAAGGATGAAGAACTAGGATTAGTTGAATCTCGTTTCACATATTAAAACGCAACCAGTCTGCCAAGTGATATCTTGGTGGAAAACATCTAAAAACCTAATTTTAACGGATGAGTTATGGGTTTACCATTATGTTAACCTGATCCCAATCCTCCATGTCATCATAATTTGGGCACAGGAAAGCACAATGGTAAACCTACGAGACAACCTTTAAAACTGAGTTCTCAGATGTTTTATACCAAGATATGACTTGGCAGACTGATTATGTAGTAACATGCGAATCGAGATTTAACTGATCCTAGATTTACATCCATAAACTCGATGAGATGATTGTCTGTGCTGCCGCCTCCCGATCAATAATGGCCTAATATGATTTGTTTTTAAACATTGAAACTTGCATTCAATAAAAGAAACCAACAAAAAAAGGTGGATGGCGGTAAGTTTTGATATTTTTTTTTCTTTGAACTGTGATTACCCTTATTTATACATATATATATATATTTATTTCATTAACTATGAAGACAATGTGCGATTGGAAGATGTTGATGGATTTAAGAATTTAAATAATATTTAAACATTGTGTTTTGTTATTTTAGTACATAAAAATTTCCTATATTAAATTCGCGAAAAGGCTTTTTTAAAGACTTTTAAAAAAATGTGTGAATTTCCACATTTTCGCGTATTTTACAGCACATGCGCGTCCTGAGGACACAAACAGAATTTCTTATTTTACTCAATTTTTAGTCTACCATAATTCGAAACTTTTCCACAGTATTATGACTTGAAAAACAATTTTTGAGTTTTTTGACCCATTCTTATAATAATATTTTAAGTCAATGAAGTGATAAAAGCGACAATTATGGTAGATTATTTTCTAATTTTAAAAGCGTTGACTTTTTCTAATGTAAATTTAAAATTTCTGAATGTAAAAAATATCAACACTGCCACTTGTATATTGCTAATTTTCTTACAATATCAATATAGAAAAAAAAATATTTTATTGTAAGGTACCCTGGGGTAATAACGCCACGTTAAGGTTCTACCAATTTCCACGGCTCAGTTTTAGTTTGTATTTTTCAAACAAATATAGGATCTGATACAGCAACTAATTGACTATCAATATAAAAAATATAATTTAACAGATATGAATACATAAAATGTAATGGCCTGATTTCTTGACCAATGCTATTTGGCGTTATTACCCACCTATATGGGTAATAACGCCATGTAAACAAAACTATGAAATAAGTTGGAATAATTGCATGTAGGTTGCACAATTCTAAAAATAGAAACACTCAGCTATAGAAATTGACAAATTGCATCCTAAGCTATTGAAAATGTTCAATTTTTTGTGAAAGTCTAAGAAAAATAAAGGTGTGTTGTGTGTGTGTGGGAGGGGGGGGGGAGGATGAGGCAAAAGAATATCAGACCGTGAGCTTCTTTTTGCTTAAAAAGGACCGCTTAAATAAAATTGTTAGAAACATTGCACAGTTTTAACTGTGTTTATTTGAATCAGTATTTAGGATGTAGCTCGGCCACTGTAGGAATCAACCGGGGTAAAAATTGCAAGAATTGGCGTTATTACCCCGTTATAGTTATTGCGCTGTACATTTTAAATTACAAATTATCTCGAGAAGATATCCAAAATCTTCAAGAACATTTTGAAAGTCCATGAAATGTACTACAAATTTATGTAATTAACAAAGTATTTCCGGATAAAAAAAATAGTTTTCACATCACAAAACGTATCTCACAAATTTTAGATCAAGCGTTATTTTTAGCTGCTTGTAAAAACAATAACACCTAAAAATGAAACAAATTAACTTGAAGCTGTTTTTTGCGATTTATATGACTCAAAACCCTTCTGCGCAGAGCACATGGTTGTCATTTACCAGATTATTTCATAATTATGCAAAATATTAGCACTTGGCGTTATTACCCCGTCTGGCGTTATTACCCCAGGGTACCTTATTATAGTTTACTGCTGTTAGTGTCTTAAAGAGGAAACTTTAATAAACCAAGATTATGATCCTGCCCAATTTATATAATGTAGATTGTTGTTTGAATTGAAACAATACAAATCGATATAAACTATGCACAACATTATATATAATGTTAACTAGTATAATGTTTTAGCATTTCTTTATTAAAAAAATATTTCTGAAATTTTTGTAAAATTGTTCTAATACAATAAAAGACTTACGAATCCATGCATTTATCTTTTGTTTTTGAGAAAATCTTTCAAATATGCATACATTCCGTTATGCACAAAATTTATTTACTCATAAAATTACTTTTTTTATGATCTACATATATATTCCACATAGATTTTTTTTTTTTTTTTGTTAAACCAATAACCTGATATATTTTTCTGCTTCTCTAGTAATTAATCAGCTTAGATAAAGAGATTATCTTTAATAATTAATAAGCTGAGAACACCAAGTAATATAGTTTCTAAAAGAAAATTACTAATATCAACATTTCTTTTAACTCTGTAAATATGAATATGTATACCAGATAATTAACACAAATAAAAAATAAGTCATTTTATTTTTTGTAATAATTCATAATTTATTTTTATATTTTAATTTTATGTATTTATCTTGATTATGCTTATAATCTGTATAACAAATATTAATATATTTTGACGTTACAAAATACATTTTTTTAATACCAAATTGACTCAAATGTTAAAGTATTCAAGAATAATCATGGTGATATCAGGAGTTTGTTACTAAAAAAGTTAATTTGAAACAGGATAATATCATCATAGTTACTATACATGCTAATATTTTAATAATGAAGTAAAATATGTCCACAAAATTAAGTTGGAATTTTAAGCACATTTTATGGAAAAGCAAATCAGATTTATAGTAATGGCATTTATCAAAATTTGTGAAACAAAATATAGTTTTGAAACATGAAATTTGAAGTATGAAATTTAAACAACTTTCAAGCAAAGATAATTATAGGGGCCAACTACAATCACAAGTGGATAAAGATACAATTTATATTAAACGGTCGAAAAGATTTTAGAACAAGAAATGATCATGGTAATATTGAAAAGAAAGGTTTCTCCGAATATTTTTCAATCAATACTTTTAGCTATATTTATTCTGGTGTATTTATAAGACAAATTTTGAAAAATAAAACTTTTTAAATATTTGCTAATTTATTTTTGATTTTTAAATTTAGTACAACTCAAATAGATAATACATCAAAAACCATTTTTATAATTATTTTGTTCTAAAATAAAAGAGTTTGCTTAAAAATTATTATATAAAGAATTAATGAAAGTGTTACAGAAGTAGTAGCAGTAGTTTTTGACTTTAAAAATGAATAATACATTTGATTAATTAACGCATACATGGGCATAGTCTTCTGATCTGTATCGCCATAATCGCATATTTTCTTTTATAAAATTGCAATCATAAATCATACATTGGTGATTAGTACATTTAAAATACATGTGGTGTCTGATACTTTAACGGCTTAAGTGATCAATGTTTTCGAAAATAACTTTCAAACAATGTCTATTTTTTTCATGTCTTTTACAGAATTCTTAATCCTTTGTCTCCAGTTTTTCAATGCAGAAATTTTTGCCTAAATGAATCAGAAAAATGCTCGGATAATAATAGTACAAAATTTACAAAAAATATTTTTGCTGATGAGAATAATAAATTATGATTGAAGCAGCAAGGATGCCCATACATACACTGTAAAAAAAATATTCAAGAGGTTACTAAAAAATTTTTTAGTAAATTTGTATTCCACAAAATTTTTTAGTAACCATTATAAACGTTTTTTTGCAAGTGAAACAAGCATTTCTTTTGTAAACAAAAGAATTTTTTGTATAATTAACTTAAAAATTTTTAGTATGAGCCACCAAGCAAATTTTAGTAATAGCTCCAAAATTATTTTCAATAACCATTACGTGCGCCCAAAGGGCAGGAGCTTGCGAGCCTTCGAGCTGCATCCAGACTTCTGAAGCGGAAGATTTTCAGCAAAACCGCAATAGATGACAGCACCAAACATTGCTACCTGCTCCGACAGGATTTTCATAATCCCTTTATTAACGAGTACTTATACTACAGACATTCGGGGTGTATTTGCCGGTGGTCAGTATCGAACCCGGAACCTTTTAGCCTGGAGTCCGTCACTATAACCACTATGCTACCAAGGCCCCACCAAGTGAGTTTTAGTAATAGCTATTAAAAATATAAAATTATTAACTCTCTTCGTTGCTAACTTTTTTCTACTAATTCTTACAGATTTTCTTGTAACCGACTAAAATTACTAAAAATTTTTAGTAATTACAAGGATCACTAAAGTTTTTTTAGTAGATCGACCCTTTTACGTGTAATACGGAGAAAATAATGAGTGGCAAAAACACATTGAAAGTACGACGTGCAGGTGAAACAGGAAGCGGTTAACAGATAAATTAACATTGCATATAAATTGATTAACCCTTTCAGGTTCGAATTTATTTTTTCAGTTTTTAGAAAAAAATTACTTTTACATATAATTTTAAAACTAGCTATCCAACTAGATTAATTAGTGTTTAACAAATACAGTCGAGTCTCTATATAGCGAAATCCACCGTTCCAGTAAAAAATTCGTTATATAGAGAAATTCGATGTATAGAGAATAATGTTAAAAATCGTATTTCATGTGTGAAATTTGAACAAATATTATTTTTGATCTTTTGAATTAATAATATGAAATGTTTAAAAGTAAATATTAACCTAACATTCTATTTCTTAATTATTTAAGCTATTTCATAAAAGAGAACAGAAAGCTTAATGAAAATCAAATAAGGAAGATCTGCATTAATTTCATACGAAGAAATCTGTGATTTTTTTTATTTTAAAATTGTTACGCTCTATAAAAATGCTCAAATTTTAGCAAAGAATGAAAAATTGTAGTTAACATTTTCCTCCATGTGAAAGCCTCTCTTATGTGCTTCTCATTGATTCCTCTGTTACATGTGCATCAATCCAATTGACTCTGTTTTGAGAAGGATGTGGAAATGTGTGGGGGAGGTGGGATGAATTCGTTGGATTTATAGAACAAGGAGAGAAATAATAATAATTAAAAAACTCAGCACTGACGATAAATCAAAAATAAGTGATGGAAAATTGATTCCATGTGATTTCGAAGCCTTTTAAAACTGAGTAAATTAAGACCACTTTATGAAAAAATTCGTTATATGGAGATCGATATTTCGCTGTATAGAAACTGTTTTTAATGTAATCATGCGAAAAGGGAACCGTTCCTACTAAAAATTCGTTATATAGAGAAATCCGATGTATGGAGTTTCGTTATAGAGAGACTCGACTGTATTTCATTGTCTAATAGATAACGAATGTTCATGTTTTGAGTACTACTGAATTCATATTCATATAACAATAGGCTAAGGAAGAATTTTTGGTTGTGTTTTTAAAAATAATGTATTACTACAAGATTTAACTTCGATTACAAATTTTTAATAATTTTTGCCTTTTATTTACACATGATTCTTTCAAGAAAGTAACTTTTATTTTAAATTTAAAGAGCAAAATATGTGTTTAAAATAAAAAAAATCGGAAAAGAGCAAAGAGAAATAAAGAAATAATAATAATAATTATTATTACTTAGTTTCTAAACATAGATGAAGTCTTAAAATAAACGAAAAGACACATACTAACATTACATGTAAAAAGTCAAAAGTATTTCTTAAATAAATGTAATACTCCATTAAAAAACATGTACTATTAATAGTGCACCATACCCGAAAGGGCTAAATCCCAAACTTTCAAGTTTAGATAAAATGTATTTCTTATTTGAAAATTAAAACTATGAATATGTTGAAAAAATTCACAAAGTTTAAATTTATCATGCATTCATATTACATTTACTGAAAATTCAATGCTACAAGATTCAATTATCCGAAAAGAAATATTTTTTTTTAGAAATATTCTCAAACCCGATATGCTCTTTTAATATCACACGAGCATAAAAATATTATTTATAAATCTTTGAAAAACGAAATATTCAGTGTCCAATATGAACACTGGCTGAAAATTTATGACCTTAATAAAATAGACGAAAACGTTTTGTCCAATTTTACAAAAAGAACTTAGTCACTATTTTGACTTTTCCATTATGCAATATGCTCAGAAATAAATTTGAAAGTGGGGCAACCGCCAGAAAGTACATTTTTGTTGTTTCGAGTTGAAATGTTTGGAAAATGAAGTAAAATTTTGTGACATCATATTGCATAAGATTTTTCTTAAAGTAATAAAAGAAATTTCAAAATATTAGAATTTAAAATGGATTTTAAAATTTAAATTTAAACTTCAATAATTCCATTTCGTCTTAAAAAATATAAACATTTAATGCATCATTTTCTCTTCATTTCATCGGTTTTTTTTTTAATTATTATTATTTTTTTAACAATGGCCCATTTTGTAAAATATCATTATAACATAATATATTGATTTAATTAGTCGGATGTAGCATTCAAGATTTTTTTTTCTGTCACATACATGTTAAAATTTCGAAAATTTCTATCTCAGGTGCCAGAATTAAATGGATATCTATGTCAATAATGGGGATTCTAAAGTTATGAAATTCCATGTATTAGTTCTTGAGATATGACTATCGCTACAATCGTGAAAGTCCTACAAAATTCCGCATAGCTGCACCATCTGTTTGGCGATTGACACCAAAAGTTAAACAAAACCCTGTCAAGGATTAACTGAATCTGAAGTTTGTTGGAAATCCGTGAATTAGTTCTTGAGATTGAGATACCGCAGAAATCGTAACAAATTCTATAAGCAGCGCCACCTGTGGGGATATTTACAACAAAATATATAACCAGAAACAATTTATGTCAAAGACTAAACGAATCAGAAGTTTGATAGAAATACCTGCATTCGTTTTTGAGAAAGAGCTTTTGCGAAAATATTAAAAAATGAAGCATAGAAACATTATCTATTGAACTATTTACATGAAAACGTAAAAGAAATCATTTCATGTCAAGGGTTAATTAAATCTGAAGTTTTATGAGATTCCGTACATTAGTTCTTGAGATTGAGCGATTGCAAAAATCTTAAATAATACTGTATATTAGCGCCACTTATTGAGCGATTTATACATAAATCCCTAATAGCATGCATGGTCACAGTGACGTCACAGTGACGTCAAATTGTGACTGAGATGTGACTTCCTTAAAAATCTATAGAAATTTATAAATATCCTTCAAAACATGTTACTTACTTTAAAAAGCATGTTTCTGGCAATTTAAGTATTGTCGCTATTGTCACAGTTTCGTCACAATGTTAATGTCAAATGAGTCACAAATGACACAAATTTGTCACATTGTGACCACTTTGTGAAACGTCACAAAAGAGCTCTAAAACGGCCATAACGATTTCACATTTTAGTCGCTGTGTCGCATCGACGTCACGTGACGTCACATCGACAATCGATGGTCACAAAGTCACAATGTGACTTCACAACGACGTTGCAGTGACGTCACCATGCTTTACGGGATGTAACAAAAGTCATTTTTTGTGGAGGAGTAAAGGAATCTGAAGTTTGATGAAATTCCGTGCATTAATTCGGCCCCACCAGTGACCGAGAGGTTCTGATCTCAGACTGGTAGACGGTAGGTGCTGGGTTCGAACCCAGTCGCGACCGTTGGCCTAACCGTTCGGAGTTTTCCGTGGTTTTCTTCGAACCTTGCGTAAATACGGGTTAGGTTCCCTTAGAAAGACCCCCCACGGAGGGCACCCCACCCCTTAGGGCCTATATCCCACAGCGTAGATAATTGGTCGACATACATACAAACAAACTGTACAATAGCTCAACCTGTTGAGAGAGTTACACCAAAAGCTAATCTGCATCAATTTATTTTAAGAAATAATTAAACATAAATTTTTATTAAATTCCGTAAATTAGTTCTTGGGATAGAGCTTCACAAAGTTTGTATCACATGCAAACAGACAGACAGACATTTTGTAAAAACATGTTTTTCGATATCTCTGACCTCTAAAGCGTGTAAATCCGTCGAAAATCGCAATTCGATAATTTGCACGAATCCAATATTTTCTTCTTGTAAAGATAGAAGAAAGTAAAAAAGTTATATGTGAGATACTATTTTACGATTTCTCATATTAGTATTTAATAAGGAACAAAAGATAATAGATATACTTCTAAATAGAAAATTTTGAAATAAAATGAAAAGCAACAATAAGGTTTGTGACAAGAAATTAATACCAGAGCACTAAATATGCAGCATGTTCCAAAAGTTTATAAACAACCATTTCTTTTTTTTTTTTTTTACTAAACTAGTAAGAGAATAAAAATAAATTATGGAAATATAATGATGAAATAAAAATAATAAAGTAGCTTTTAACAACCATAGAATTAATGTAAAAAAAATAAGAACAAGAGAATGTTGTCCCAAAAATATAGAGACAACCGATGTTAAAAGCTGATTTAAGTACTAAATCCAAAGTTCCATATTTTGAGGTTATGTATTTGTGACGCAATTTTTTCTGGGATATAAACGAATCTGTATTTCCGTTTCCAATTGGTTGTGAAGATCCCTAGCAATGTGCAATTTTCTAAAAAGTATTATACAAATCTATCGTTTTAAGAAAGGCTCGTGGATAAAAAGTTGTGAACACTGCAAAGAAAAAAAATTGACCGAAGACAGGCTTGGCATTCAACAAATTCCATAAAAAAGGTGATGATTTGGAAACAAAATTCTGTTCTGGACGACCAAAAAAAAACTAGCAAAAGCCATGCTCTGTTTGAATTCGCGAAGCATTATGCTATAAGATAAATATTTGAAAGTAATAATATATTTATTAAATTACTTTTGCATCTTTATTAAGCAAAAATGAATTTTTATATTTCGGCGCATTTTAATTTTAAAATGTATTTCAACCAAATAACTAAGAATTTCCTCACACTGTTTATTTATGATATAAGACTGGTATAAATAAAAATATTTTTAAAGTAGAATTATACAAAATATTAATTATTTTATTTGTTTACAATTTTTTTATTTCCACTTCACACACACACACAAAAAAACAATGTAATTTTTTTAAAATTCATAAATATCGTCTGCTTAAAAGATTTCACAAAATAAGAGTAAATTGTGTATTTGAATTCCTAACACAGAAAAATACTTTTATAATTGAATGTAAATAACAGAATTTTCACGAATTTTAATTCATTAAAATTATGTCTATAATTTTTCTAAAAAAAAGTATTTTATAAATTTTATAAAAGAAATGAAACTATACATGGTTAAAAGGAAAGAGCATAGTTTGAAAATCTGAAAGCAGTTTGAGATATTTTGTCAGAATAATGAAAATATATTTCATTTATTTATTTAATGATGATTCTAGCTATAATTACTGACTCCATGATTTAAGTTTTTCTTGCGTTCGTAATGGAAAAACATGTAAAATAAATTAATTAAAATAATAATTTTTTGAAAAGTATCTCTGTAAAAAAAATAACATTCTGCAAATCTACAGATCATAATTTATATTTGTGTTTAATTTCAAGTCAAAATACTGTATAGTTTTTTTTATAAAGTGTACGACAAAATGTCATTTGAGTGGCCTAGTAGAGGATTCGCTTAGCTCATCCTAATAACTACATGGGAAAGCAGATGAATTTTGAGATTAGTTTCAAACCAGGTCCGGTCTGTGCGATCAGTTTCTAGAGAAGTAAGCGTTCCTTCATCAAAATCGATGATCCACTAACGGATGAAAATAAATGCATTTCTTGATTATCGCAAAATGAGATGTTCGCCAAAGTTTACATAACGCTATAAAAACGCTCTTCTCCAGTGGACCCGCACATGTATTGGACTGGCGAATGACTGAATGTTCTTTTCAGTAACTAAAACGAATTTAATTAAAATGGTCCCAATGGTTGGAATCAAGCTGGTCACTAGTACGATATTTGCAAGGAACTACGAATTTTTTTTCAGAACGGGACAAGAGACATTACTTTTTTGAAAGATCGTCAATGTCCAGAAGATTTCCAGAAAAATGCTTGAAGTATGGTTTCTTTCGTTTGGAAAGTTGATAGGTGGGGATAAATGGATATGCCAGCAACAAAATTGTCCTATCCACACTGTAAAAAAAAGGGTCGATCTACTAAAAAAACTTTAGTGATCCTTGTAATTATTAAAAAAATTTCAGTAATCTTATTCAGTTACAAGAAAATCTGTAAGAATTACTAGAAAAAGTTAGCAACGAAGAGAGTTAATAGTTTTATATTTTTAATAACTATTACTAAACCTCACTTGGTGTGGCCTTGATAGCATAGTGGTTATAGTAACGGACTCCAGACTAAAAGGTCCCGGGTCCGAAACTGGCCACCGCCAAATACACCCCGAATGTATGTAGTGTAAGTACTCGTTAGTAAAGGGATTATGAAAATCCTGTTGGAACAGTTAGCAATGTTTGGTGCTGCCAACTATTACAGTTTTGCCGAAAACCTTCCGCTTCAGAAGTCTGGAGGCAGCTCGAAGGAACCTCTTGCCCTTCGGGCGCACGTAATGGTTATTAAAAATAATTTTGGAGCTATTACTAAAATTTGCTTGGTGGCTCATACTAAAAATTTTTAAGTTAGTTATACAAAAAATTCTTTTGTTCAGTTTACAAATGAAATGTTTGTTTCACATGCAAAAAAAAGTTTGTAATGGTTTCTAAAAAATTCTGTGGAATACAAATTTACTAAAAAAAATTTAATAACCTCTTGATTTTTTTTTTTTTTTTTTTTTTTTTTTTTTTACAGTGCATGTGTACAACTCTTCAGTGCAGTGATTTACATAAAACAGTATAACTGTTACATAATAATCAGCCATAAGCCCTGAAATGAACCCAATAGAGAAACACAGCGGAACATTAGCTAGAGACGTACATGCTTGTGGGCGTTATTTTGCAATTGTTTCGTGATCTAAAGGTGCAAATTGAACAAATTTGGCTTTCTTTAAAGCCTAAATTTCTTGTAAAATCTTATTTTAAGTATGCGTGATAAAGTTTTTGAATAGATTAGGAAAAATCTTAAAAATTTTTATGTTAAAAGGAAAAAGCAAATAAGAGCTCACAGCACAAAAACCAGAGGTATCAAGCTAAAAAAAAACCTTTTTTTTTTTAAATTGAAGAGTACAAATAGGGGAATATAATGACCCATGTCTGCGGGATGTGAAGTGGTAGATAAGTCAAAAATTAATACCACTAGTGGTTGACTCAATGGTTTATCATTGTATTTTCCTGCTCCCACTTTTCCATGTTTTCATAATTTTGATTGTAGTAAACACAATAATAAACATACAGGTCAAACACTGGTGGTATTAATTTTCTGCTTATGTACCACTTACACTGTAAAAAAAAGGGTCGATCTACTAAAAAAAACTTTAGTGATCCTTGTAATTACTAAAAATATTTTAGTAATCTTAGTCGATTACAAAAAAATCTGTAAGAATTACTAGAAAAAAATTAGCAACGAATAGAATTAATAGTTTTACATTTTTAATAGCTCTTACTAAAACTCAGTTGGCGTGGCCTTGATAGCATAGTGGTTATAGTAACGGACTCCAGGCTAAAAGGTCCCGGGTTCGAAACTTGCCACCACCAAATACGCCCCGAATGTATGTAGTGTCTCGTTAATAAAGGGATTATGAAAATCTGTCGGAGAAGGTAGGAATGTTTGGTGTTGCCATCTATTGCGGTTTTGCCGAAAATCTTCCGCTTCAGAAGTCTAGATGCAGTTCGAAGGAAGCTCTTGCCCTTCGGGCGCACGTAATGGTTATTAAAAATAATTTTGGAGCTATTACTAAAATTTTCTTGGTGGCTCATACTAAAAATTTTTAAGTTAGTTATACAAAAAATTCTTTTGTTCAGTTTACAAAAGAAATGCTTGTTTCATTTACAAAAAAAAGTTTGTAATGGTTACTAAAAAATTCTGTGGAATACAAATTTACTAAGAAATTTTTAGTAACCTCTTGAATTTTTTTTTTACAGTGTACTAAGTTAGATACGTTCATTAGTTTTACCCTTATTTTTACTAGCTTAATTATCTTTTTAGGATTCCATACTCAGAAAGTAAAAACGAAGCCATTATGCGATCCCTCCTGTGTTTGTCTGTCACAGTCATTTTACTAGTAAACTATGGAACATGGAAAGCTCAAATTGAGGGGGATATAACAGAGACTATTGACCCTCATACTTAGATATTTTTAAACATTCGCAAACACATTTAGGAAAAATGTAGAGGTTCTAGTTAAGTTATTTGAAGGAAAAAAAACACTTTTTTGTATAGCATGTGAAGGTATCATGATAAAGATTATTCAACTACAATACTGAGCTCAAAAATACATTTCTTTAAATTGTGGATATTATAGTTTCTGATATCATCGAAAATGCAGTGCAACGTTTCCCCTATCTATTTCCGAATCTATTGAAACTCAAATTTTGAAATAATTCGTAATAATAGACATTAATTTAAATCTTGCAGAGAAACTACAGCGATTACCTCAGGTCACAAAGTCTTGAGAAATGTACTTTTTTTTTCTGCTACTCACAAATTTCAATTTGTGGGCATCAGGAGCGATGTTGAAAAAAGCTGGAGGTACCTATTGTAGCAAAGGTATAAAAAGTATTGTTGGTAATTATTTTTAAAATATCGTCGGTGATTAGCCGAGATATTAATCCTTAAAGACACAATCGGTTTGGACATGCATAATGACATATGTAATAACACACTGTATGTGTTATCCGGTTTTAAAGCCTAGATAACTTTTAAGGATATATTTGCGTCATTTAATATTCAGTATCAATATAAAAACAATAAACGTCTAATTGCTAAAAAAAGACAAATTTAATTAGAATCGATAACATATATATTCTAGTTTGAATTGAATGGATCTCTCAATACGCCTTCCGTACCTTTAAAATTTAATCAAAGACCCATCTGGAAAAGAAAATACCTGATTTTTTAGGGCATTTTTCCAGCATTTAAATAATTACGAAATGAGGTCTGTATTTACCTGAAATTAAAAAAAAAATCATTTTTTTTATTTTGCTGAAAGATCTATCATTTTTTACTTGAATACCAGTTTTGTATAATTTCGTAAATGAAAAAAAAAAAAAAATATGAAATTTAGTACCCGATACGAGAATGGAGTACAAAATTTATTACTTAATAAAATAGACGAAAATGTTTTCCTATTTCAAAATTGAATTTAGTCACGATTTTGACTTTTCTTTCTTACAGTATACTCGAAAATAAATTTGAAAGTGGAGTCAGAGACATTCCTTTTGTTTGTTTATTTGAAGAGCCAATGCCCAAGAAATGAAATTAACTGCTGGCTTGCATTAAAGTAATATCACACAGAATTTTATTTAATGCAATGAAAGATTTTTCAAAATATACCAAAGAGAAATCTTGAAAACAATTTCTCTTAAAAGGAAAAAAAAAATTTAATTTTCTTTGAAAAGTTTGTATGAAATACATAATTCTATTCCGTAATCGATTTCATAAAATGGAGAATAACTTAAAATATTGCTTCTTATAATTTAGAACTTTTTTCATCGAGATGTAATAAAAAGTATGAATTCAGCTTTTTGTGCATTCATGTTATATTTATTTAATATTAAATATGAGTTATTCAAAAGATGTCAAAGTTTGGTAAATAAATCTATTTAAAGAGATTTTATATCCTTTGAACTATGTTTTTTGTTTGATAAATTATAAAAATAAAATAAAAAATAATAACTTTAATAAAGCAAAAAAATTCAATTCTGGTGATGACATTTAAAAAGAATTTAATTACAGTAAAGTCAACTTCATTTAAAATAACAATAGTACACAGGGTGGCCATTGGGAATCCGAAAGTTTTGCATTAAATAAGGCAAGTAACACTTAAAAAAAGATACTAAAATATATAATTTATTTTTAATTTCTTATGCGTATGAACTTTGATTTGTAAGATTAATTCTATTTAAATTAGTATGTTTTCAACAGAATGAAATTTATCACACTAATACTGCTACTAGATATTTCATTACACAAATATATTATTAAAAATTATTATCTAGGCTTTAAAAGCCGATTTTATGTGGAGTACAACGCCCTATTCATTATTTATCTCCACACCATCCATGTTTTTAAGGGTACTATCTGGGCTAATTACTGATGAATTTTTTCAAAAATCATTATGAACAATGGTTTATACTTCTGCTACGATAGATACCTCCAACGTTTCTCAAAGCATTTGCTCAATGCCTACAAATTGAAATTTGCATAACATAAAAATGTGCAAAATGTGTATTATAAGAATGTGCTTGTCTCAAAAGCTACGCAATCTAGAGTAATCACTATAGTTTTCCTGAAAAAAAAAAAAAAAAGAGATTCAAAATAATATCTATACCCTATAATTTTTTCATAATTTTAGTATCAGTAGATTCAGAATTGAATAGGGGGGGGCATATTTATGTGTATCTCTGAAAACATAATACCTAAAATACCTTATCAACAATGTTTTATACTTCTGCTACTATAGATACCTCCAACGTTTCTCAAAGCATTTGTTCAATGCCTACAAATTGAAATTTGCATAACATAAAAATGTGCAAAATGTGTAACATAAGAATGTGCTTGTCTCAAAAGCTACGCAATCTAGAGTAATCACTATAGTTTTCCTGCAAAAAAAAGATTCAAAATAATATCTATACCTTATAATTTTTTCATAATTTTAGTATCAGTAGATTCACAATTGAATAAGGGGGGGGGGCATATTTTTGCTGTATCTCTGAAAACATAATACCTAAAATACCTTATCAACAATGTTTTATACTTCTGCTACGATAGATACCTCCAACGTTTCTCAAAGCATTTGTTCAATGCCTACAGTGCAAAATGTGTAACATAAGAATGTGCTTGTCTCAAAAGCTACGCAATCTAGAGTAATCACTATAGTTTTCCTGCAAAAAAAAGATTCAAAATAATATCTATACCCTATAATTTTTTCATAATTTTAGTATCAGTAGATTCAGAATTGAATAAGGGGGGGAGGGCATATTTTTGCTGTATACTTTCAATGATATCTCTGAAAACATAATACATAAAATACCTTATCAACAATGTTTTATACTTCTGCTACGATAGATACCTCCAACGTTTCTCAAAGCATTTGTTCAATGCCTACAAATTGAAATTTGCATAACATAAAAATGTGCAAAATGTGTAACATAAGAATGTGCTTGTCTGAAAAGCTACGCAATCTAGAGTAATCACTATAGTTTTCCTGAAAAAAAAAAAAAAAAAAAAAAAAAAAAAAAAAAAAAAGATTCAAAATAATATCTATACCCTATAATTTTTTCATAATTTTAGTTATCAGTAGATTCAGAATTGAATGGGGGGGGGGCATATTTTTGCTGTATACTTTCAATGATATCTCTGAAAACATAATACCTAAAATACACTGCTCAAAACAATTAAAGGATATTTGAAGTTTTATATAAAATAAAGATATAAACGAATTTTTTTGCCGAAAATAGAAGAGAATCGAAAATGCAAATTTTTCTGGTTTTCAAACTCTGGAGTATGCAAATTTTGAGTTCGACGTCAAAAACGTCGCTTCAGCGGCAGCGAATGAAATTTGACTTTCAACTGGATAAAAGAGAATGTTGACAAGGATGATTGGCATTCATTTATTGCTTTGTTTTGATGAGTACAATGTCTCAGCGAAGTCATTTGACAGATTCAGAAGCTTGGAGAATTGTTGGTAGGTTAGGTGGGTGTCAAACTCAAGCCGAAGTAGCGCAAGCCATTGGAGTGTCACAAAGTGTCATTTCCAGGATCTGGAACCGTTTTTTGGAGAGTGTATGTGCAGGCCGAAGACCAGGGCAAGGTCGGAGATGGGCAACAATGCCCAATGAAGATCGGTATTCAGCGTTAACAGCTCGGAGACACCGAAACATGAACGCTACTCTTCTCCAACAACACCTTCGCTCGGCTACAGGCACCACGATTTCAACTCAGACTGTCCGAAACCGGCTCCATGCTGTAGGACTGTATGCTCGCCGACCGATGGTATGTGTTAGATTAACATCAAGGCATCGTCGCGACCGCAGGGAGTGGGAAACCGAGCATGTCAACTGGAGGAGAAATGAATGGAGCAATATTCTGTTTTCTGACGAGTCCCGTTTTTCTGCGCATTTGGATAATAGGCGTATTTTCATCTGGAGGGACCGTGGCAGTAGGAATAATCCTGCATTCGTGCACGAAAGTGTCAGATTTGGCGGTGGAGGAGTGTTGGTGTATGGTGGCATCTCCATAGACGGGCGCACTGACCTCTACATCATTCGAGATGGAGCTCTGACTGGTCGCCGATATAGGGGTGAGATCCTCAGACCTATTGTAGTCCCTTACGCTGAAGCAATCGGAGATAACTTCATTTTAATGGACGATAACTGCAGGCCACATCGTGCAAACCTGGTGGAGGATTTCCTTTTCGAGGAAGGAATCGTTCGAATGGAATGGCCAGCGTGTTCTCCAGACATGAATCCAATCGAGCACGTTTGGGATGCTCTA
Source organism: Maratus speculifer (assembly GCA_964019185.1). Taxonomy (NCBI): domain Eukaryota; kingdom Metazoa; phylum Arthropoda; class Arachnida; order Araneae; family Salticidae; genus Maratus; species Maratus speculifer. The sequence continues at coordinate 408,824,934 of OZ025294.1, forward strand.
AGAAGACAAGTTTCTGGCCGCCAACAACCCTCACAAACTCTACAAGAGCTGGAAAGAGCTCTTCTGGAAGAGTGGGGCAGAATACCCCAACTCGTCATTAATAGCCTCATTGAGTCCATGCCTCAAAGGTGTTCAACGTTGCTAGCGGCCCGTGAAAACCATACCCCTTACTGAAAATGATTTTCTTTGAAGAAAACACCTTTTCTTATTCTTTTTTCTCATATGCACAAATTGTGTTTTTTTCCTTTTGTACACAAATGCGCAATAAAATGCATTTTTTTCTGCCAAACATGTGTTTTCTGTTCTCATATAACCTACTATGTCTGTCGACCATGTAACAATCAGCTAAAAAGTTTCCCAGATACAATCCCAGATACAATCAAAGTTTCCCAGTTCCCCATCCACCTAAAACTGCAATATCCTTTAATTGTTTTGAGCAGTGTACCTTATCAGCAATGTTTTATACTTCTGCTACGATAGATACCTCCAACGTTTCTCTAAGCATTTGCTCAATGCCTACAAATTGAAATTTGCATAACATAGAAATGTGCAAAATGTGTAACATAAGAATGTGCTTGTCTCAAAAGCTACGCAATCTAGAGTAATCACTATAGTTTTCCTGCAAAAAAAAAAAAGATTCAAAATAATATCTATACCCTATAATTTTTTCATAATTTTAGTATCAGTAGATTCAGAATGGAATGGGGGGGGCATATTTTTGCTGTATACTTTCAATAATATCTCTGAAAACATAATACCTAAAATTAAAATAAATATATTTTCGAGTTTAGCGGAACGAAGCTTTCACACAATATACAAAGAAAAGTTTTTTTCTTCAAGTAACTTAATTAACTCCCTACTCCCCTCCTAAATATATTTGTAAATGTTTAATAATCTGTAAATATGTGGTTCAATGTTCTTAATTACTTCCCCCAATTTAAGCTTTCCACGTTTCATAGTTTATGAATAAAATGGCTGTGACAGACATATATGATGATTCCATTTTCACTTTATAGGTGTGGGACCTTATAAAAAGGAAAAAGAAAACAATTAGCGCAAAAATAATAGTAACTCATACGAATACAGACTGAAAAATTTGATTTTTTGGTTTAACAAAAAATGCAATAACGTTTTTTGCTAAACTTTTACAAAAAATATTTGTCACTGTTTTAATTTTTCATTTATGCAATAAGTCTTAGTATACGTTTTAAAGGGTAAAAATTTCATAAAGCACTTTTTTGAAGCTTGGGGCTCAAATTTTGATAAAGAAACTTAGATGTTGATGGGATTATGTAGAGAAAATATTGCAGAAGTTTTTCTTTATTCAACATAAGAATTTTTTTTAAATATTACACAGAGAATTCTAGACTGAGCTCTTCCAGTTTTCGTCTTTTCAAAAACTTAAGCCTCGATTGGAACTTTCCATATAACCATCCAATTTTTATAAAACTTGTTTATGGTTTTCGTTTTGTTTTGATATAATAAATGATATTTTGTATTTCACTCTTTGTATAACCGTGTTGCTCATCTGCAACATACACATAGGTGAATGTGACTTTTACTATGGACTTTAAAAGAGAATACAATTTTATTTACTACTGTTATTTCTTAACATATCAGTTCATATAAATTGTTCATAAAATTCTGAACTGACAGTGACAATTGCAAAGGTGATCGATGCTTGGAAATAGAGATCTTTATTTATTGTGATGATTTTTCTGAAAAACTTCGGATAAATAAGAGGTTGAAAGGCCTTTTGCATTTATTTTAATAAAATTGAAGATTTCCGTGTCGTGATTCCGTACAAACGTGAAGAAAAAACATAGATTTAGAAGACTAAACATAATACTTGCAGCTTAAAAATAGATTTTCAATGGAGAATTGAGAAGACACATACAGGTGTCTTGAGAGAAACCCCGCTGACACAAAATCAACTATCCTTATATTGTGAACAGCCCAATAGTGATAAAATTCACATCTCACTGTCTAAAGTTCACATAGAGTCATAGCACGCTGAGTGTTGGACTGCTAAAGAATCTCGATAGTAGATCCGAAACGGCTGTTTGCTATCTTTTCATACATTAATTGTGCATTTCTAATCGTCGGTTTTCTATCTTTATACATTTTCGTACAAAGGCTTTATTTGCTATTTTAAAGTTCACATTTTTTTCGTAATGTTTTTGGCGAGAGATAGATATTGGCTAAGACACAAATCTTTCCAATGGATGACCTTTAGATTGGAAAACATGGGGACATGTAAATTTAGATTTAAAAAAAGCCAAATAGACGGTAATTAGCCAAAAACTGGTACGTGAGAAAGTAAAAAGAAATTTGAAGGTTGCCGTTAGCATTGGGATTGGTACAGTAAACTAAAAAAGACATAAATATAGAAGTACACCTGAATATCAGTATGTTACCGCTGCTTTAACCATAGTTTTGACTATCTTTTAGAAAAGCTTCTAATTAAAAATCTGACAGAAAGAAATTCCATAGTCATATAGAACTAGAAAAGAATCGTTTAATGAAATGGCTGTGAATAATATTCTTTTTATTATTTTTTTTTCTTAGAAAAAAGAAAAGAGTGAACATTAGGGAACATTAAAGTACTGCCTAAAATGGGAACTAGATTAATTTAATACTTAGATGTCCAGAAAAAAAATAGAACCGTGCAAATTTATTTAGAGTTAAAATTAAACTATAATTTTAAAGGGATACATTAATTATTTATAAAGAATAATATATGGGATATCAAACGGTATCACAACAATAAGATATGTTTTCTTGTCAAAATGTTATTTATCATTTTAGCAATTTCACATCATTGTTGCTAAAATGAATTAATTATTTCTCTGTTTATTAAAAAGGCCGGAGATACCCAAAGATTGATTTCTTACGGTGGCGAATTTGTATAATTTACGACTTTGTACTAAGAAATCGGCAGTATTTTTGAAATAATGTAATTTTCTATGTAAAAAAAAATAGTCGATAAGCTTTTTTATTTTTATGTTCTATTTTATTTTTAAATTTTTATGTGTTTTCGTAATTATAGAAATACGTAGCTAGCACCTAGAGCCGTTGTCTGGCCTGTCCGTCTGTCTGTCCGCATAGAAGCGAGCAAAAATTACTCAAACAAATAATTTGAAATTTAATACATTGCAGAATTGCATCGAGTTATTTCAAATTGTATGAAAATAAAATCACGACTAAAAAAGATATTAATACTTTTCTTCGTGATATTAAATCCTATCATATGTAATTAATTCAATGACAGGTAATGACTGTAAGTTGCCATGGAGACATCGTCCTTTTTAACATGAAGTCTTATTATACATGTATGAATGAATTTAATCTATAACATCGTAATAAATTTTGGTTTTTATGTTTTTTTTTCATATGTGTGTAACAGCTATTGCAACAAAATCTGAATATACTTAATATAAAACTAGTTATCGGACAAACGCACTTTTCTTATCATTTTACTTATAATTTCGAACGTCTTTGCTTACTGAAATTGATATATACTAACATTTGTGTAAATATTTTTCCAATATCAGTTTTTAAATCACAAAGGATTAAAATTGTCAATGCATTATACGGGAAAAGGGAGCACGTTTGACCATTTTTAGGTGCGTTCGTAATTATGTAGATACGTAGCACCTATAGTGGTCGTTCGGTCCGGCCGTCTGTCCGTCTGTCTGTCCGTCTGTCTGTCCGCATATAACAACACAAAAACTACCCAACCGAATCGTTTGAAATTTATAATACATAACTATTACATTATTTTGTCGAGTCATTTCAAATTTTATGAAAATCGGATGCATAGATCAATTACAGGGGCAATCAAAAATATTCCATTACATTACGGTCAATGGGGAAAAAGTTTCAAATGCATTTTAATCGTTTGAAATTTAAAATACATAATTATTACATAATTTTGTCAAGTTACTTCAAATTTTTTGATAATCGGGTGCATAGATCAATTACAGGGGCAATCAAAAGTATTCAATTACATTATGGTCAATGGGGGAAAAAGTTTCAAATGCACTTTAATGGTGTTACACTCATTCGAAATTAATAAAATTTATATGGAACTATAAAGTACATATTATAATATACATTTTACATAATTTGTGCTGCACAGAACATTTGTTATTGATTTACAAAGCCACACAAAAATATTCCATTGCATAATGGTATAGGGAGAACATTATTTGATGAGCGTTTTAATTGTAATGAGATTGTTTTAATTTTATGAGATTGATATATGAGAGTAATATTTTTAAAACTTTGTTATCGTACGAACGCTTCTCATTTGCTGAGCTTCACGTGCAATTTCCAACTTGTTTAGAAAATGAATACAATTGTTACTTGATTTATATTTAATACGTTTTAAATATTACATAATAAAAATAATGCATTTCTTCATCATATGAACCAGAAATAAAAAAATTTCTCAGTAAATTAAATATATTGTGAAGATTTAAAAAGCGGAAAGATTTTTTTTCAAACCTATCCCATGTAGGGGAATCGTTGAACAAGTAAGGGACACCTTTGAACAAATAAACAAATTATCAAAATTTTGCGAGTTTTTATAAAAATATCCATCTTTTTCAGAAATATAAAGTAATAAGAATAAAATTAAATAACTACATTTTACTGAAATTACTAAAATCTATCAAAATTGATGTCAAAACTTATTGTTGAAAAAGCACGGAGTGTTCCTCCAGCTATTTTTGTTATGGAAACTTTTTTTACAATATCTTTAAAATCCATTAAATTGAAAAAAATATATATATTTCATTCTGTCTTTTTTTAAAAAATAATCTGACATTAAATTCTGTTTTATCCATTATGAAAACCAGAAATAATGTTTGAGAAAAATACATACTTTTCTTAAACAGTATCGTGCATGCAAAATATTGCAGCTTTTTATACTTATTGAATTGAAGCAGTAGTAATATACTACCACACACATTTTTTAAAATTAATTTATTTGAAGGAATATATTTAGACTGTTCAAAGGAGCCCCCAGTTCAAATGTGTCCCCATCTCTTCTAAATTAAGCTTTTCATTCACTCAACCATAAATATGAACAAATAAAAACAGGTTGAATATCGAAAAAAAAAACCCTTTTTAAGTAATTATTTTTACATGGAATAACAAAGTTTCAAACATAAATCAATCAAAGGGTAATTGTTTATTATTACGCCAACACATACAGACACACAAATAAATAAAGAAATTTCGAACAGCAAAATTTACTGTACCCCACATGAATACAAATTGAAAATTTATGGTTTAATAAAATACTCGAGAAGCTATTCTCAAGTTTACAAAAAATACTTCAGTGACATATAAACTTTTCAATTAAGAAAAAAGGTTTGACCATAAATTTGAAAGTTAAAACGGTTCAAAAAATATTTTTATGCTGTTTGGAGTCGAAAAGTTTGAATTGAGGGAGTAGCATAGTTATTTAGCTAGTAGTCAGCAGAAACTTTTACGGTAAGTTTACTTTATTTAATATTACTTTAAAAATAGGATATTACCGAATAAATTCTAGTTAGGCAACTTGTTTACTCTAAACTACTTATTTTTGTTTTTAACTTTTCAAGAATCTCATTTCTTGACTCTAAATTTCTATTTATCAAACATTTTTTTAACAGTATATTTTTTAAGCAAGATAAAAAAGGGTACTAGAAATATACAATTTTTCTACAAAGTAAGATATTTAATGTAAATCTTGGTTGATGTGACATAATTTTACTTAATCTTTTTCTTTTTTCAATTTTCGGAAAAAATTATTTCTACGTTAATAATATTAACCTAGTTGTACAAATTGATTAATTAGTATTTAACGAATATTTCATTCTTTGAAACATAACGAATGTTGTAGTTTTGCGTACTATTCGATTCGAATTCATATGACAATAGACTGAGGAAGAACTTTTGGAGATGTTTAGAAAATATTATATTACGACAAGATTTAATTTATATTACAAATTTCTAATGCTTTTTACGCTTTACTCCACACGATTATTTCAGAAAAGTAACTTTAATTTTAAATTTAAAGAATGAAATGTATGTTAAAAATAAAAGAATCGTAAACGGCGCAAAGAGAATTAAGCAAATATTTATTATTATTATTATTATTATTATAAACCGCTTAATCATAAATAAAGTCCTGTAAGAAATACATAGACATATACTAACGTTACTGCATGTAAATAATAGCAAAAATATTTTTTGATACAATATAATACTCCATTAAAAGACATGTATTATTATTAGTACACCAGACCCCGAAAGGATTAAATGAAAAAAAAAGTTTCCATCAATGTAATAAAATTGCATTCATTAATAAATGAGCAAATATATTGTAGTGTACCTTGAGGTGAGATGCTGTGTTGTACAAGATGTCGTATAATGTAATTTTCATATAAGCAGGTGCTATAGAGAAACACCGCTCATTTGTAAGGAAGAGAGTTTCATACTGGAACTTTAATTTTCATTTGCGTTCTTAAAAAAATAAATAAATAAATAAATGGTGCTTATTTACTAGCACTTCGGCTTAACGCTTCTGATAAATGCCCCAAGTCTTTTATGCGAGTTCTTTATTTTACTATATTAAGTCTTAATTGCAACACTAGAAACAAAGAAAAAAAACTGATGATTTTGCAATTTGGCATTTTGATAAAGTTTAAATGGCCCCGCTTCTTCAAGGCTGTGTCTGTGTGTGTGTGTGTGGTGGAGGGGTCTGGCGTCTTGACCATTATTTTGGAGGAGAATCGACTAAAATTTTTGGAGGTAAGATGCCTCTTGTTTTTCCTTTGAAAAAGACGCCGGGTTTTTCCCGTTGTATGCAACATTTTGTTGTTTCTTCATTGTTTAAATTTCCTTTGACTGCTATCTAACTTGTCAGCGATTTTAATCAGATAATTTAAATTAGTGATTAAATTAATTTTAACCAACCGACAAAAGAATCTTTGATTGAAATCATATATATTTATTAGACTCTAAAACGAATTAATTTGGTGTGCTATTAAAAGAGTACGGAAAATTAAACCGTAGTTATGACTGGAAAATATCTTTTGTAATCAAGTTCCCTTTTTTTTTTTTTTTTTTTTTTTTTTTTTTTTTTTTTTTTGGCTGAAGAATTTTATTGTCGATTCAACAGTTTTCGAAATAGCTAATGGCTACTTTCGCGACTGATGAAATAATATTGACTCGACAATTTAAAAATAGCTTGTAAAAAATTGAATGGTAAATAATTTTATAAAAACGCTGTAAAACTAAGACTTTTTAGTGTATCGATTTAACCCTTTCCGGCACACTGTGCCCGGTCTGGGATACCTAATTTTAATTCGGAACTTGGAAACGGCACCAGTAATATTTTACTAAAATTTTGCTTTTGCAATAAAAGCTTAAATTAAGGATTTCAATATATCTAAAAAATTCGTTTGTAATTTCCGGTGTCAATCGATAATTTCTCATTTTATTGCATATTTTGCCGGTGCTGGAAAGGGTTAAATATGACGTAACAAAAGTTTTGATTTCATTTTAATGTTTACATAAAAATAATGATAAAAGCTGACTTTGAAATCGGTTTGATATTTTCTAATATTCCATACAAACGTAATTTAGAAACTTTTCAAAAGCTTTTTTAGAACATTTGTTGTTGCTTCTTGTTAATTATTAAATGCACACACAACACAATTGTTCCATAGGCACTGGTTCTTTAAAAAACACTTTATTAAAGGAATAACACTCACTCGCAGCTCACTGCTGCGTTATCGTCTGCATTTATCTCAAAAACAACTTTAGAATAAAAACAGAAAAAACATTTCACTTCTCTTCAGTTTCTCAACACTGACATTTTAATTTAGGTAGCACGGTATCGTCTGCCTACATGGAACATACCGGCCCCCATTGACATGTTTCACATTCAATAATAACTCTTTTTTTACTAAGTACACTAATTACACAAATAAATACAAAAGTTCACTCTATGTGTTACTTAAATATAAAATTGAAAGAAAAAAACAATTTAACTCTCACACACACACATATATATATACACTTTTTTTTTAAATACTATGGGTTTCAGGCATAGGTAAAATACATATTTTACTAATCGATCTTTTAAAAATTCCATTCTGAGTTTTTACCTGAACTACGCGAATTTTCTTATCATTACCATAATATACTTCAATAATTCTGCCTAAAGGCCACTTATTGCTGGATATATTTTCCTCTACTAACAACACTAGATCTCCTATTTTTACATTATCCTTTTCAAATCTCCACTTACCCCTCTGTTGTAATTCACTCAAATAATTATGGTGCCATTTGCGCCAAAAAAGTTGTACAATTTTAGTTATTCTTTGCCATTTTTTGAGGCGATTTTCTTTTATATTGGTTAAATCAGGCTCAATAATGACATTTAATGGTCTGTTTATAAGAAAATGAGCTGGAGTTAGGACTCCAAAATCATCTGCGTCATCTGATAACGGACTCAAAGGCCTCGAATTTAATATTCCCTCTATTTGTATCACTACTGTAAGAAATTCCTCATAAGTGAGATTAGCACCTCCCACAATTCTCTTAAAATGAAATTTAAAGGATTTTATTGCGGCCTCCCAAAGACCCCCGAAATTGGGTGATCTGGGGGGAATAAATTTCCACTCAATGCCTTCACTAGACAAATATGCTGCTAATTTCTCATCAGGTTTTCTTACTAATTCATAAAAGACCCTAAGTGTTTTATCTGCCCCAATAAAATTTTTTGCATTATCAGAATACAATTTGGCACATTTACCTCTGCGTGCTATGAATCTTTTCAGTGCCGCAATAAATGATTCGGAAGTTAAATCTGAAACAATTTCTATGTGTATAGCCTTAAATACAAAACAAACAAAAATACAGACATAAATCTTTTGTAAGATGGTCCTACGTGCATAACCAATTTTGATCATAAATGGCCCACACAGATCAACACCCGAAATATTAAAGCAATAGTCTAATTGGACTCTATCCCTGGGCAAATCGCCCATCAATTGATTTGCAATAACTGGTTTAGCTTTAAAACATGGAATGCACTGATGAACCACCTTTCGACACATTGCACGACCATTTATTGGCCAAAATTTATTTCTTACTAAGGATAGTAAAGTTGACGCACCAACATGCAAATATTTCTTATGATAATAATTTATAACAATTACAGTAAATTTATTACTCTTTGGTAAAATAGCTGGGTGCTTTTTGAAAAATTTAAATTACTATTATTTAACCTGCCACCAACCCTTAAAATTCCAAATTCATCTAAGTAAGGGTTGAGGCCTTTTAACTTGCTACTCTGACTTACCGATCCTTTAGTCTGAAGACTATGTATGTCGGTACTGAAGGCTTCGTTTTGCACTAATTTAATTAAATATTTCTCTGCGAATTCAAATTCTGAAGTACTCAAGGGTCCATTACACTTATAAAGAGGCATACCTGCATTCATCACAAATCTGAAAATATAACTAAGAATACACACAAGCGTTAAATAATTATAACTAAGATTAATCAAGTTATTTACAAAACAATTATCGGTAATATTATAATTTACAACATTAAATTCATTAACGGTTTTAACATTAATTTTGAGCTCTTTATTGAACTCATCATTTGTTTCTGGTATGGTTATTGTACGTTGAGGATAATCACTATTCTGAAGAAATGAAGATTCTTTAAACAGTTTTTTAACAGTCATATGTGCTTCAGGTTTACCTGAATCATCACGAGGAACAGCTCTCTTAGGCTCCACTTCACGGCCATCATCTTTATGAGGTCTAACAGCTTGAGCATCATCAACCATATGAGCACGTCTAAATGTCACAAAGTCAAATCCATGTGATCTGCGTTTATTGCGTTCCCTCCTCACAACACAATCAACAATTTCATCCCATTGTTCAAAATGAGATTTGAGTGACACTTCTGTAGTTTTATAATTGAGTCCACCAATAAATAATTTACGGAAATGTTCTGCTTCAACTTCATTATTAAAATTATACCCTTCTTTATATGTCAGCGAAAGATTTTTATCACTTGTACACCACTTATGGAGTCTCATACCTGCTTTATGCATAATTGCTATGAGCTGCCGCTGCAACTCTTTGGCTTCTTCAAGCGTAGGTGCACCGCACAAAATATCATCCATGTAAATATTTTCTCGAAGAACCGATGCTGCCATCGGATAATTATCTCCTTCATCAATCGATAGCTGGTTGAGAGTTTTCATTGCTAAATAAGGCGCACTAACCGTACCGTATGTAACGGTCTGTAGTTCAAAAATTTTAGGCTCTTCTTCGAAATTATCGTTCCACAAAATTCTCTGCAATGCGTGCTGACTAGGATCAATATTGATCATTCGATACATCATTTGAATATCCGCAGTCAGTGCATAAATATGCTCTCGAAAACTAACCATAATTGTGAATAAATCATTCTGAATAACACCGCCATTATATTGCAATGAATTAAGTGATGTGCCATTTGTTGTTGTGGCAGAACAGTTAAATACAACTCTCAGTTTTGTGGTGGACTTTTCTGATCTAAAAATGCCATGATGTGGAGCAAAATACACGACGTCAGGTTCTTTCACTTCTTTAACCTGTTTCATATGCCCCAACATTTCATATTCATTTAAAAAATCTTTATACAATTTGAAGTATTTCTTATCTTTTGATAAGCGAGTCCACAGCGATTTGAGTTTTTTAAGAGCAAGCTCCCTTGATTGGCCTAAACACGAAGGATTTTCCTTTAAAGGCATTTTCACCACGTATCTCCCTTCCTCATTTCTCCAATGCGTACGCGCAAAATGCTGCTCACATATCTCAAATTCCTTACTTTTTGATAACTCTATACTTCGACGTTTTCAACTTCCCAAAACTTTTTTAATGTTTGGTTTAAATCTTCCTCCCGAATCAGCCCACAATGAACTTTTACATCACTTTCCTGCTCTATGCATCCACTAGCCACATACCCAAATACGGTATTTTGCAAAAGTAAATTTGAACTCTGAGAATATATTTGTCCCGGTCTTAATAACTCATAAAATATTTCTGCACCCAACAACATATCAATTTTATCAGGGAAATTAAATCTATAATCTTCTAATATAGTTAATTCTGGTACTTCAACATTTATGTTAACCACTTGTTGCGGAATTAAATCTGTAATTTTCCTTACTACTAGCATAGTCAATTCTCTTTCAAAACTTTTATCTCTATTCGCGATTTTTGTATTTACGCAGCCTTTTATTGTCATAGAAGTGTCATCCAAACATGAAATTAAAGTATTCGTTTTATTAATTCTAAGCTGCAATCGATTAGCACACTGCGAAGTAATCAAACATGCTTGTGAACCGACATCTAGTAAGCATCTAACTTCCTGCCATTCCGAGAACTTATCTTTAATGAGGATACGCGCCGTACTTAATAAAACGGATTTTGTTTTATTTTTCACAAAACTAGAGGCGACAGTCTGACTCGGAGGGTAGGAAAGGATTTCCTCGGGTTGTGAATTTTTTATTCCTGCAGCCGATTGAAACACATGACCAACATTTTTATTTTTATTATTTAATTCCTTTTCTTCTCTAGAAAAATGTATTAGCTCAGAATGCGGTAGGTTACATCTAGCACAATTTTTAGACTTACATTTCTGTACGCAGCAATTATAATTTAAACATTTGAAACATGCTTTATTTAATTTCACAACTTCTACTCTATCTTTAATGGACAGTTTTTTGAATTGCGGACAAGAATGTAAACCGTGATACTCATTAGATTTACACAAGACACATTTTACATTTTTTGTTTCCGAAAAAAATATATTTGAAGTGCTCTTTTGAGGCCGATTTTGAAATTTATTTGTCGCTATACGTTTATTTTCATTTATCGTGTTTCTCGAATACACATTTGATTCACCTTTAGATTTATTTTTAATCGACAAAAAAATATCGCATTCTCTTCCTAGTTGCTGTGGTTTAAAATATGACTCTGATTGTTTAATTGCGATATGATTCATTAATTCGCGATCTAAAGAACTGAAAATTTTATCTGAAACAATCAGATCGCATAATGATTTAAAATCATTTACCTCACGCAAATTACAGTAATACTGAAAAATTGAACTCAGCCTAGCTGCAAATTGAACGTAACTTTCCGACGGTAATTTTTGCGCACTCTTGAAATTGTTTAAACATTCTTGTGCCGTAGGTTGAAATTCCCTTAACACTATATTTTTCAATTTATCATAACTAATCAACTCTTCCTCTGATAAATAGATCATTAAATTGCTCGCTTTTTCGCCGAGAATATTTAACAGAATTTCGGCCTTAAAGTCTTCAGGTACATTTTTAGTTCGAAACGCTTTCTCAAGAAATTGAAAAAAAAGATTAAATGACTCAGCTCTCGTTGGTAAAGGAATAGTTAAAGTTTTAATACTTTTAATAAAACTTTCCAAGTTATTGTTCCCTATTTCCGTTTCCGATTTTTCTGTTACGGACGGCAAATTTTCCCGAGATTCTTTACGCAATTTGGCTATTTCTAATTCTTTCTCTAACTGAGCTAATTTAATTTTTTCAAATTCCGAATTTTGGGATGGTCCTTTACGAATATTTGCTAATTCTATTTCTTTTTCTAATTGCGCTAATTTAATTTTTTCTAATTCTAATTTTGTTTTCTCAGTTTCTGTCCGTGATTTATACTCCTCAACAACCGAATTAACGATGCTTTTTAATAACTGCTCATTTGAGTAATATTCACTATTCTCTATAATATTTCTTAAATCAATAATTTTACTACTTTCAGGAGCAGTTAAACCCAATTCCTCAACTACAAGCTTAAGCTCGTGTTTATTTAGATTATCAATAACAGACATAATTAAATCGAAATAAACTAAAAAATTGCTCTTACCTCACTCAAATCGCTGCGAAATTCCGAGGAAGACTCATTATAATTCTTAAATTTATAATCTTCAACACAATATTTCACTTGTTGAGCTCGATATTATTCGAAGATTCTCATGTTAAACGTTGACAGATCTATAATAGAACTCTTAATATCACATCAGCACATCGTTCAAATTCCATGATTTTTCACTCTCATAAATAATTATTTTCACCTCCGGCTCGACGGACCATGTTAATTATTAAATGCACACACAACACAATTGTTCCATAGGCACTGGTTCTTTAAAAAACACTTTATTAAAGGAATAACACTCACTCGCAGCTCACTGCTGCGTTATCGTCTGCATTTATCTCAAAAACAACTTTAGAATAAAAACAGAAAAAACATTTCACTTCTCTTCAGTTTCTCAACACTGACATTTTAATTTAGGTAGCACGGTATCGTCTGCCTACATGGAACACTTCTTACCCCAAGTGTTAGTGTTACCGACATCTAACATAGACTATGTCGGATCAGAGAATTTCACCATTGATTCGAATCCATTACTTTTATAATCAATTTACTATTTCCTGAACTTGCACAGAAAGCGTAATTTAGTAATTTTTTAAAACGCTTTTCGCTCCGTTCCTTCACGTCACAACTTTTAAATTTCAAATTTACTTTCGATTGTTCTTAGCAGTCATTTATATTTTACTAGCAGCCTTCGCCCGCTACGCTGGTCGGTTTCATTAAAAGAATCTTGAATCAAACGAAATAGTCAAGTAAAAATAAGATAAAGAAAAAAACTTAATATCTAATCAAATTTCCATAGGTGTTGTCTTATTCCTCTAATCTTGCATTATCCTGTTCAAAGTCAATGTTGACGACATAATAGAAAAAATAGCTCCATCATGACTGAAGTACCTATGTTTAACTATTTTTTTAGTAGGTGAATCTTGAATTTCGCGCTTCTACCTAAACTTGCTGTTGAGATACGAGGAAATCCTAAACATGCGACCATTCCATTAAACCCGCTTAGGTGGGAATTTCTCAAATAGATGAAATAGATGATTATTTTAGTGAATTGGGTATCCTCAGATTCATGTTTGTATTTAAAATTGCTGCTGAGGTATAGTGAAATGGCCTAGAGTGTATTTTTTGTCGGCCGATTATCTACGCTGTGGGATATAGGCCCTATGGGGTGGTTTGCCCTCCGTGGGGGTCTTTCTAAGGGAACTTAACCCGTATGTACGCAAGGTTCGAAGAAAACCACGGAAAACTTCGAACGGTTAGGCCGACGGTCGCGATTGGGTTCGAACCCAGCACCTACCGTCTACCAGTTTGAGGTCAGAACCTCTCGGCCACTGGTGGGGGAAATGGCCTAGAGTTTCGTTCCTCTTGTTAATCCTTTTGTACCGGAAGAATTTCTAAATTCGCTGGAATAAATATTTAATAATTTTTTAATAGGTTTGTTATCTTGGATTTCACGCTTCTACCTAAAACTGCTGCTAAGATATAGTTAGCTATGTGCGATGCTAAAAAATTTACCAATAAAAAACACATTAACTCATTAAAATAATTGCTTTTACATGTTTATAAAGGATTTTAGTAAACGGCAATTAAAAACGGATGGAATTAAAAAACAACACACGGAATAAAGGATAAAAGGGAGATATGATAGTCGGAAAGTCATGTGATGGTATCCCCTGGTTGCAAAAAGTTGAAATGTGTGAGTAAGTATAAAAAGATAAAGAAGTTTAAGTATCAAAAATTAGAATTTTTCAACAATCAGCAGAAAAATATCAATAAATAAGTAAATAAATAAAATAAATAAATGCACACCTGGTGGCAAAGATAGGAATGTTAAATGGGATCAACTTGTTTTATTGATTTTTTTTTCTACGTCATTGAGATGGATTGGATAATTTTCCCATTATTAGAAAACCTCTTAATAGAATACGATAATTGCAGCCCCCGAGGAAGGTAAATGGAGGGAAAGGGCACTGGAAGTGCAAGACATGAATAAATTTTCACATGGTTTTCCAATAATGTATCACATGATCGGTAAAATTTTAAAAAGTTGTCTGTAAAATTTTAAAAAGTGCACTTCACGGGGGAAAATGGGGGGAGAGGTGCTGGAGGTGTATAATTTGAAATAATGGTCATAGATCTTTCCAATGATATACCATATGAGGAGTGTAAGCCAAGAAAAATTATCCTCTCAGAGAAAATATAGAAAATTACTCCCTCACATTTGAACCCATCACGCCTCTCTGGTACAAAATCTTCTCCTCTCTTTAAAATTTTCATATATTATAAATAATACTTATCAAAGGGCCGCGTAAATTTATCCGATTTGTTATGATAAAAATCTACAATTTCAAAAAAAAAAAAAAAGCGAAAACCGCCTTTACGGGGGAGGGGGCAAACTGTGGTGCGGGAAGAAAGGTTCATAATATGAAAAAGCGGTCAAGGGCTTTCCGTTGAAGTGTCACATGATGGGTCCAAAAACATTTGGAATTTTTCGACCCCCTTGGGGGGTGCCCCCCCCCCCAACTCCCTTGGGGGAAGAGTGGCAATTTTAAAATCGCACGTTTAAACACGTTTAATTAAACACGTTTTTAATTATTTTAATAGATTTATTTTCTGCCTTTTCACGCTTCTACTTAAAATGACTGCTGAGATGTGCCAAATGTTCTAATTTTTTCGACCCCCCCCTTTTTTTAACCCCTCAGTTGGGCAATTTCTAAAATCGCTGAAATACGTGTTTAATTATTTTTTTTATTAGTTTTATTTTAAGGAATTTCATGCTGCTACTTTAAATGGCTGCTGCGATACAGGAAGATGTTCCAGAGTTTTCGACCGCCCGTTTGCCCCTCTTAGGGCAGAGGATTTTCAAAAATCCTGTCTTAGTGCACACTTACATCATAAGAAATTCATTTTCACCAATTTTCATGTTTCTACGATCAGTAGTTTCGGCTTTGCGTTGATTATCAGTCAGTCAGGACAAACTATTTTATATATCTATAGATTTTATTACGAGAATGTAATTCTTAAAAAGCATAATCTTTTAATTTTTTAGATCTTGAAGACACTGCGTACTTCTGATTTTCATCTGTTTCATATGCATCGAATCTTTAAAATATTATTATAAGTAAAGATTGATAAACATTATTTTGTTATTAATATACTATTCTAATTATTTAAAAAAAATGCGGAAATTTAATAATTCCAGCGTATTTTTAGCGTTTTAGATCAAATCTATTACATAATTAGAACATTCACATATAAGAAGAGTATCATATTTCTAAATAATTTGTACGAACATGTATCTAAAATTTCAGAAAAATAAATTTTAGATATATATTTAATTTAATATAGCATAATACATTTCTAAAAAGTGGCAAAATCTTTATAGTTATAAAATTCCTTCAATACCAATGTAATTTTCCTTCATTTTACTATGAACAAAAATTATTTGTTCATTAACAAATTTTTTTGTAAATGTAAGCTTTTTAGGGAATTTTTTTTCCCGTAACCCAGTAATCTGAAAGAAATATTCGGTTTCTTTAGTAATTATAATCAATTTAGTTAATGAGATTATTTTCTTAATTAATTAGTTACGGACTTCAAACTAGTAATTTAGTTTCTAAAAGAAGGTTAATATTATCAATACTTCTTTTAATCCATAAATATGAGTAAGTATAAGAGGTATTGAGAAACACCGAAAATACTGGCGATAAATATATATCAATAAATAAAAACTTTGTTAAATCACCATAAAAAGATAAATTAAACAGGACGCGTTTCGAGCTGCAAAATTACTGCTCGTCATCAGCTGTTCCAAACACTCTGTCCGTTGTGACACGTGTTTGGAACAGCTGATGACGAGCAGTAATTTTGCAGCTCGAAACGCGTCCTGTTTAATTTATCTTTTTATGGTGATTTAACAAAGTTTTTATTTATTGATAAGTATAAGAGGTATTTAATGCCGGTATATAATTAAGTCATCCAAGATTTTTGTGCCGTTCATGGACTGGAAATATTTCCCTGATTGATTTATGTATAATTTTTTTCCCGGGACAATTTTCTTCTAGTGCAACTCATTTATGAATATTAAATATACTTGAAAAATGTATCATCAAATTTTATTTTTCAGAAATATAACAAATTTCGTAAGAAATTCCTAGATAAACATTGATTTTTTTCCTACGTCATTATAAAAACAAGAAAGAACAAGTTGGAAATTTCACGTGAAGCGTAGCAAATTAGGTGCGTTCGTACGATAACGAAGTTTTAAAAATATTACTTGCATATATCAATTTCATAAAACTGTAAATAGAAAATTACAATTAAAACGCTCATCAAACAATATCTTCCCTATACCATTATGAAATGGAATACTTTTGTGTGGCCTTGTAAATCAATAACAAATGTTCTTTGCACCACAAATTATGTAAGATGTATATTATAATATGTACTATATACTTGCATATAAATTTTATTAAGTTCGCATGAGTGTAACACGATTAAAATGCATTTGAAACTTTTTTTCCCATTGACCGTAATGTAACAGAATACTTTTGATTGTCCCTGTAATTGATCTATGCATCCGATTTTCATAAAATTTGAAATAACTCGACAAAATTATGTAATAATTATGTATTTTAAATTTCAAACGTATAGAATATATTCGAAACTTTTTCCCCATTGACCATAATGTAATTTGAATACTTTTGATTGCCCCTGTAACTGATGATTGTAATTGACACGATTATCAAAAAATTTGAAATAACTCGACAGAATTATGTAATAATTGCGTATTTTAAATTTCAAACGATTAAAATGCATTTGAAACTTTTTTCCCCATTGACCGTAATGTAATGGAACACTTTTGATTGCCCCTGTAATTGATCTATGCATCCGAGTTCCATAAAATTTGAAATGACTCGACAAAATTATGTTATAATTATGCATTTTAAATTTCAAACGATTCGGTTGGGTAGTTTTTGCGTTGTTATATGCGGACAGACGGACGGACAGACGGACGGACTGAACGACCACTATAGGTGCTACGTATTATATAATTACGAACGCACCTAAAAAAACCATGCATCCAGCGTAGATTTTGATACACTTTTCAACACATTTAGAATAATGTAACAGAATTGCACCATTTAATAAATTAAAATATTATGTCTAATTCAACAATATGCAAACGCATTTTCTATTACACAGAAAGTATCTTGCAGTAAACCTAAAGCAGCGTATATCAATTTTATTACATGTGAAATAGTTCAACACAATTAAAATATGCCGCAAATAATAATTTATAATTAAATAATATATAATAATTAAATAATGTATAATTATCCCCCTATACCATTATGTAACGGAATTATTTTATGGTGCCCTGTAAATGAATAATAAATATTCTTTGTGCGGAATATTCTACAAAATGCATATTTTAGTGCTCTTGATAAATGCATAGCAATTTCATTATGTTTCAACGGGCTTTACATTATTAAAAGCATTTGAAACTAACTTGTCCCATCGGCCGCAATGTAGCAAAACACTTTTGACTGTCCCTCTGTTTAAACTATACATCCGATGATACTAAAATTTGAAATCGCGCTCAGTGAAATTCTGCAACAAATATATATTTAAAATTCCAAACGATTCAAAAATTTATGCTGTTGTATGTGGACGAACAGACAGAAATTTAATCTATTAAAGAGAATTGTCCATGAATTATTTTGTGGAGCTTTGTATATGCGGTATATAATTTAGATACAACGATTAAAATGCAAAAGAAACAGTTAAATTTAAAAGCGCATGTCGAAATTGAAAAGGCATTTCCAGGCAGGATTGTAACCGATTACATTTGTGTCCCTATAAATGGATTTAAAATGCTATGTAAGACCTGTTCTAACAAAAGCGTAGTGAAATTCAGTGATTTATATCAGTTTCAATACTTATACATTAGCATAATGTCAGTAAAATACTCTGCAAATGATTTTTGACCTCAGACCATAATGTAATGAAATTATTTTGGGTGCCACTGTAAATGAACTATTAATTCCAGAGATTTCATTTGCAATACCAATTACATTCTTAGAGTTAATAGTTACTAGCAGTTAAAATCAAAGAAAGTTTAACAATCCTTATCAAAGAAAGGCTTTATAGTCAGGTGGAATTTCACTGATAAGGGTCTAAAATTTAGACTGAAACGTTTGCATTTTTAATTGTATATGTAGTTATGTATTTTTTACTTATGTGTCTGATAAATTGTAATATATGAATCAAATTATTTTTATAACATGTTATATTTTTTATACTTTAAAATACTGTATAGACATAAAGGATTAAATCAAGTAAAAAACATTCATTTGCTTTTAACTTTTAACACGTTGAGTGCTGCATCAGTTAAATTTGACTGACAATCTTAAATATGATATAAAAATATAAAAATAATATTGTTTTAAGTAATTACTGAATTTTTTTAAAATATACTTCACTTTTATGTAATGCAGGATTATACTTTCTTAAAAATCACTTAAAACAATCTATATATTTTTTAGTTTTATATCATATTTTACACTGTTAGTCAACGGTGACTGATGTGGCCTTAACAGGAAGTTCAGTGTCAGTAATCGCAAAAATCAATGTGTTAAACAGTGCATTTTCATCATTCTTTAGTTCTAAAATTTTAAGAGTTTTTTAAAAAGGTTTTTTATTTTTTATCTGTTTTAAGATGTCAATACATGAGTAATATTCAAAGCATACTTAACCTCTTCAGACCCCAGGGTTTATTTATGTACTTTTCTTAATTTCAGTTATGGATTTATATTATCAAACCGATACCTAAAAAAGATTGATCAGCAAAAAAAATTAGAATTTTTTTTTTTTTGTTGATAAAAAGTGATGATACGTCAGGATTCAAAATAGACATTTTTTGACAATTTCTTTGGATTTTTTAATTTTATTATAAATTTTTGCATTGTAAAAACACTGAAAAACATAAAATAGATATATATTTGGTAATTTTTCATTACTAATGGACTCTACAAATGATATCTTAACGCACAATAAAATTACTTGAGTTTTCATTTTTGCTCATTTCGTACATTTTTGCTTCAAGCCAATTTTATATAACACATAGCTTACTAAAAAAGAGCTATAACAAACAAATTACTATTTTGTTTAATTCTTCCATCTGTTAGGCCTCCATTTACACCAATTTCTCTTTTTTTACATTATTTATATACGTGAAAAAAAATTGTAAAGATATGTATCCTATAAGATACATCAGGTCCGAAGAGGTTAACCTTTTATTAAATCTTTTAGATATTGGAAATGCATTTTTCCTTTTTAGTAAGAAAATCTTTTTATACTAACATTTCTTACTAATAGCAACGTAAAATTATTACAAAGGTGTGTAAGAGGTTCATCTAAATCAGTATTGTTTTTCATGCATCAATAGCACCACATTGTGCATTTAACAATCGCAAATTTCAATGAATGTTATATTACTTTTGAAATTCTCTTTTAATTCACGTAAGGCTATTGGGAATATTATCTTTATGTGTAAAAAAAGAAAGGAAAAAAAATCAAAAAAAGAAGCTAAAAAGTTCTTTTAAAGGAATTTTCCTTTTATAAATTTTTATTTTTATTACATAAAAGAATAGCTCACTGTTTAAGAGCCCACAATAGTCACAGAAAAAGTACACAAAAAGACCCGGATGATCATGTAAAGTCTATGGGAGCGTTCTTTTCTAATATCTCGCTCAAATTTTAATATTTTTGCATGATTTTTTTTGCACAAGATAGCTTAGGGCAATCCACAACCGGGCTAGTTTTTACTTTTTCGATTTTGGTTATATATTTTTTATATTACGATAGTTTCAGTTTCAGAACCGGTTTAAACCGGTTTCGAAGGTTAAAGTAATTTTTTAAAGAAAATCTGAAACAAAAATTGAAAAAGTAAAAACTAGCCCGGTTGTGGATTGCCCTCAGCTATCTTGTGCAAAAAAATCATGCAAAAATATTAAAATTTGAGCGAGATATTAGAAAAGAACGCTCCCATAGACTTTACATGGTCATCCGGGTCTTTTTGCGTACTTTTCCTGTGACTATTGTGGGCTCTTAAAGCTAAATATCAATACCAAAGAAGGATGAATAATAAAGACACACGGTTGTAGAATAAAGTATTTTTTCTCTGTCAGTAAGCAACAACATAAATGAAAACACGAAATTTTCAAAAGCACATAGGATATCTTTTAATCTTTAGATAACGTATGTATTGTAAAAGAAAATTAAAAATCGCCTTGTCTGATTTCTATCAATTTTATTTACGGAATTATTAGGTATTATAATAAACATTATCTTCTTTTTTTGTAAAAGTGTATGAAGTGCATTATATGTATTTATGTATTGTTGTGCAATTGGAGCGTCCCCCTCCCCCCAGTCACTTTTCTCATATTCATGTGTTTAAAGACGCAATCAACTCTGTTAAAAGTGGTTCCGAAATTCCCTGCTCAACTAAACGGAATTTTGGCACCATTTCTAAATCATTTAAGTAAATCTATAAAATTGGCAGATGTAACTATTGAAGCGGTTTGTACTTTAACAGAATTTTTATTTAATTTTTTTTAAAATAAATCAATTATTGATCGAAATATGATTGATTCTTGTCATGCGACGAAAAGTTTTAGAAGTTCTTTGAGCTGCACCGTCTGGAATTCAGATCAAAACGCTCACTTCGACAGTATTTTTGTTCTTTAACAAAACTTGAAACCAGTTTTAAATGATATACTCCCTGAATAATAATAAAAAAATATTAATAAACATGCCACTTTTATGCAGTCTTAACTTATCTCCGAGAGGAATTTTTGTGACTTAAGGTTGGGGGAAGGGGGGGGACATTATACAGTTTCAAAGAGGGAAATTGCATTTTTTGACCAGCGAAAACTTAAAATCTCGAATCTTCCGGGGGAAGGTACATCTCATTGCTCCGGAAGGGAAAATGTTCCACCTAACATCCCCCACACAGATTTTATGTGTTTCCGAACAAAAAGAAATTTAAAAATGTATCAGAACGTAATTCCTTTGGATTTGAGAAGAGATTTAAGACGAACCTTCAAGTTGTCGAAAGAAATTCCGCCTAATAACTAAACTGTAAAAAAGATCGACTTTTGCTAATTTACGATAATATAATGTGACAAGAAAATAAATGTGAAAAAAAAGGGAGCCAAATTCTTTAACCCGTCAGTAGTCGCGTGTCGGTCTTTTCGCCGCCCGTATAACTTATCTTCTCCTAATTTATATCACAATACAAATACAACGGAGATCTACCATGTAGCTGACTTTGAAGCTTTATTGATCACTTTAGTGAAGTAACAAGACACCTTTGTTTTGTTTTTTTTTTCAGGTACAATTTTTAGAAACAAAGTTGAAATTGGCGAAAAAGTCTACGTAAAAATCACTAATGTGAGTTCAGTTTTACTTTTTCTAATTACTCCAGATCTCATGAATAAAATGCATAATTTAAGGAAATTGCAAATTTATATCTTTGTTGTAATGTTATTTTCGTATATTAGGTGAAAAATATTCCTTATTTTACATATTTGGTATGCGGGGGGCCAGCGGCGAAAACACCGAGCGCGACTAATGACGTTGTGAAAAAAGTCGCGACTACTCGCGGGTTAAAAATGCCAAGAAAAGACGTGATATGTAGGTGGGGCAAACTAAATCCACCCAAACTTAACTTACTGAAATATTATAGCGTTATTTCAATTGTTTAAAAATAAAAAAATATATATATTGATTGTATAGATTACTGTTAGTATATTCATGTGGATTTTTTTTATATATATTTCAAGTGTATTTCTTGTCTATTTGTAAATTGTTGTTTAAATTGAAACTTTCCATACAATATATCAGTATAAAATATGCATTAAATATAGTGTTCGTTGAATGCATTATTATCCTTTGAAATAATTCATAACAAATTATTTCTGAAATTGTAGTAAATAACGTTTAACATAACATAATAAAATTTAATAAGAAATAATAATAAGAAATTAAATTTTTAAGATTTTGGAGATTTAACTTTTAAGATTTGACTTTTCGATATTCAACTTATATTTAACTTTCATTTATTTTCGAGAAAATCCTCCAATAGTTTTATAATGTTTATTCATTTCGGTATTCACAGAATATATTTGGTCATTGAAGAAATACTTTCTATGTCTAAATATGTATTAAATATGATTTTTTTCTCGTCGTTAAACTAATAACCTGAGAGACTAACTCCAGTAATTAATCAGCTTAGTTAATGAGATTATCTTAGTAATTAATAAGCTAAGGACATCAAACTAGTATATAGTTTCTAGAAAAATGTTAATATTACAAAATTTCTTTTAACCCTGCAAACATGACCAAGTATATGAGATAGTTAGTGTAAATAAAAATAAGTACTAAATGAATGTACTAAAATAAATACAGCTTGCTAAATGATACACTTAAAAGCAATATATTTAAAATACGTTTAAAATTATCAACGTTTTATATCGCTTCTGCGAACATCGTCAGGATAAAACAGAATTTTGTTAAATGCAATTAATTATTAATTCAATAAATAAACTAGTCGTTGGGGGCCACCGTAATACTTACCCATATTGGATATGTATATGAAAATAAAACATGTGAAACTATTTATACAATGCATTGCATTATAATTGCAATATTACATAGTGCTATATTAAAGAACTGCTGATGTACCAATTTCGACAAATTATATAAAACGCCAAACTACTCAAGTAGTACCGAACTGCGTAAAAGAAACATCCTTATAACTCCAAAAATAATTAATTCTATTAACTAACAATTAACTGGCGTCGGATTAAACGTCTCATTTCCAATCAAAATATACTTCTGAAATGAAATTTGAATGAAATACAGGGTCATGAAAAATCGAAGAATGTGGAAAACAAGATTACAAATATCTCGGCAACTAATAATCCGATCGACTTCGTTCTATATGCAAAATGTGTGTTATTTTATTGCCTTTTACGTCCATTCTTTAGAACAAAAAAATTCGAAAATTTTTATATACCTTTCATCAGAACGAATTTTTCGAGAGTCCGAAAAAAATAGTTCCGGATAATCGAGGTTGCTGATATTAAATAGGGTTCGTCCCATTCTTACATACTAACTACATACAAAATTTCAAGTCTCTATATCAATTTGTTCGGGAGATAGAGCGTTTACAGACAGACAGACAGACGGACGGCAAAATTTTTTTTCTAAAAATATGTTTTTCGGAATCTCCACTATCTAAAACGTGTAAATCCGTCAAAAAAAAATTTCGATTTTCAAAACGATTGCAAGACTTACCCTATACTACGTATGATGGGTAAGTAATATTTAATTTATTTATCCACAGAAATTTGCAGTTGTGTAAAGTAAATATTTTTTAAATGAAATATTTGTATTCAAAAATAAGGGATCTTCACAATTATGGTTTCTGCTTGATTTTTAGAATTTAGATGAATTCTCGAAAATATACATTCTAAATAAAAGCACACAATCATTAACTATATTAATGAGTTGTGAATAATAAATGTTAATGAGCTCGGAGTCATAAGTCCTTCGACTTATTAAACGTAAGGTAGGTGGTGGAAATATGGCCAATGCAATTAATATGATCAACCTGCAAAATTGTTATTAATTTCAGATAAATATAAAAGATTATGATTTAGTCTACTAAATAGATATCCGAATAAAGTAGTTTAGTACCGTCTTGATCTCGTGCATAACGGGGTAGTCGTTGTTGATTTGTTGTTACTAGCATTGGCTTATTATAAATATGGTTTTGGTATGTTTGTTGTTTTTAACGTATTTGTATTTACTATTATACTTTATATCGCCTAAAATCGGGTTTGTCCTGTAACATATATATATATGGGTGTGTTTCATATTTAAATTTAGTAACAATTATTACATAACATACATTTTGTCAAAATATTAAAATATTAATTTAGTAAAAATACAATTGTTCAGAACGGAGCAAAAAATGGCTCACATAAGTGATGGGACACTTACTTTTCCATCAAATATTTATCCAAAAATTTTACTTTTTAAAAGGTTTTAATATTTTGTTGGATTTCCTTTTACTTTTAAAACATGATTTAATCTTTTTGGGATGAATTCGACTAATTTTTTGTGATTTCTGGAGTGATTTTACTCCATTCTTCTTGAAGTACCGATTTTAGTTGTTGTTTTGAAGAAATGGTGTGCTTGCGAATTCTTGATTCCAATTCTTGCCAAAAATTCTCTATGGGATTTAAGTCTGGAGATTGTGGTGGTGTTTTTATTATTTCAGGACAGTTATATAGAAGCCAGAGTCTAACGTTCAGAGCAGTGTGCTTGGGGTCATTGTCCTGGTAGAATTTAAGATCGTCATGAAGGTTCAATTTTCGTGCTGAAGATTTCAAATTTTGCTTTAAAATATCGATATACTTGTACTGATCCATTATACTGTCAATAAAAACAAGATTACCAACGCCAGTGGACGACATACACCCCTATACCATAACTCCTCCTCCACCATGTTTTACTGTTGGTACCAAGTTCTGTTAGCGAAATTCTTCCCTGGGTTTTCTCCACACCAAGATTCTACCGTCAGAACCAAATATATTAAATTTACTCTCATCAGCAAATATAACTTTATTCCAGTAATCAGAATTCTTATTTATGTTGGATTTTGCGAAAGCTAGTCTATGTTTTCTATTCTTTTCCCTTACGAAGAATTTTTTCCTGGCTACTCTACCGTGATATCCAGCAGATCGAATTACCCTTCTAATAGTCTCAGGATTAACAATTATTCCATATAATGCTTGTAAATCAGCAGCAACTTTTGAAGCACTATTTCTTGGATTTTTTTTTAATATTTCGAACGATAATTCTCTTTATTCCATTGGATAGCTTTGGTGGTCGGCCAGGTCTTCTTTTATCCTGAATCATATGATTCTTTTTATATCATTTAATGATACTGAAAACTGTTGAAAGACTCAAGTTAACAGCTTCAGAAGTTTTTCTAATAGATTTTCCATGTTCAATATGCAAATTAATAACTAATTTTCGAATTTCAGGCGAAGTTTCTTTTCGTTTAGCATTCATGACTACACAGGGCTAAAAAACACAAAAGTTCCAAAACAAACTGAAGAAAAATACTGCAGACGATTTTATAAATCATTGCCAATTGCTTTTAAGTAAAAATAAAACCCCAAAAAATATTTTTATTGCTTATTTTTTGCATATATAATGGTGTCCCATCACTTATGTGAGCTATTTTTTGCTCCGTTCTAAACATTTGTATTTTTAATAAATTAATATTTTAATATTTTGACAAAATATATGTTATGTAATAATCTTTACTAAATTTAAGTATGAAACACACCCACAAAAAAATGTGTACACGTTTTTTCAATTTATTTGATTAGTTTCCTTTTGTAAAGCACAAGTGTCCCATCATTTATGTGAGACACTGTATAATTTATTTTGCTATTTGATAATTTATTACAGTGTATGAATCGTCTGCCGATTCAAACAATTGTACGTGAAACAGCCATTTCATTTTTGTTTTAAAAACAACTTAATAAAATTTTAACTTAAATAAAATGCATTCAAATTTAATCAATGATTTTAAAAAACTGCTAAAAAAGCCTCATATATACATTTACTGCAACATAGCTAACCACGCATAGATTCTAATGTACGAAGTACCAACGATCTGACGTAACAGCTGCATTCCAAAATCCTAAGTTAAACTGACATTTTGCCAGTCTATGAATTTTAAAGGTCTTTGGGGGGGAAATAGTCATTTTTGAAATGTCAAATCTCAAATCAGTTTCTTTCATAGAGTAAAAAGAAATTAATAGAGTGAAAGTATTATCTCTCAAGGTGATGCTAAAAATATAACCCTACATTAAGTCCAATTAAGTACCAACAAAATCACGTGATTTGACACGCCTATCAATTGAAACAGGTTTAAACCCCTATTTTTTTGCTCTTGTTTCTTAAAAAAAAACTATCTATCACTTCACCCGTAAAAATTTATTAGTTATTTTATCATATGTGTTTTAAATATCAATATAGAAAATTATTTTAACGTTTTGCTGAAAATATAACATTCTTTTGTTAATACATAAAAATCGTTTGCAGTCAGAAATCTATATTTTAGATTAATATTTATTACTTAAGTTTTCATACATGATTTTAAAATAATGTTTTCATCATTATATTTTAAATATTTATTTACATGTAATTATTAAGTCATAAACCTTTTTCATCTACGTTATAAAGTATTTAAAATTACATTAATGAAGGAAACTTTTAGTTATACAATTTTTAGTTCCTATCAAATGTTTTCAATATCTTATTTAATTTTAATTTGATATTTAATTATTGCTAATTTTCATTTTCCTACATTTTAAAAACGAACATTTATCTTAATAAATAATAATAGAACAAAGACCATTTTAAAAATTTGCTATTTTCTCTTAAAATATGTTTCAATTGTAATTAATTTCTTTCAATTCGTCTTATGATACAAAATCCCTTCCACGTCCTTTTATTTGGCACATTAAAATTTGAGCGATAAATGGTTTCATATTGCAAACATTTTTTGAGGCTTACTTCACCTCCACTTATCTCATTCCTCCATGGGTTTCTTTAATTCTGTCTCAGCTTTTTTATTACTTTTGCGAAAATTTTTACACAACCAACCAACCGTAAACAAACGAAAGAGGAAAAAAAATGGGAAAAGATGATTTTTTATGAGAGTGACCACTCGATTTTAATTAATTACTCAGTTAATAATTGGAATTTCGAAATTCTGAAGCTCAGGTGTATCAGGAGAGATTTGGGGCTACTCTCAAAAAAAAAAATTTGAGCTTCGTACGTGCTGTAGAGTTTGCTAGCCATCGCAGACACACACACACACACAGAGTTTTGTTCTTTTATTAGTATAGACGACAATTTTACTTTTATATAAATATGACTAACAGAATATGCCTCTTTCATGTTTTTATTTCATCCTATGCCAAATTTCAAAAACCTCTTAAATTATAAAATAAACTACGCTATACAGAATGAGTGGAAATGTATTACTTTACAAAAGAGACAAAAATTTTCTTCTGTATTAAAATTGAATTTAGTCACGATTTTGACTTTTCCTTTTTAAAATATACTCGAAAATAAATTTGGAAGTGCATTCAGAGACTATTTTATTTTTGCTTGGAGAGAAAATGCCCAAGAAATGAAAGTAAGTACGATTTTGTATAAAAGTAATATCACATGCAATTTTATTTAATGTAATGAAAGAATTTACATAATATAGCGAGGGGAATTCCGGAAAAGTATTTTCTCTTAGGATGGCTCTCGAGTAGGTCAAAAAGACCTGAATGATACTCTTAAGTCTATGGGAGAGTTATTTTCAAATATTTCGCTCCAATTTTAAATTTTACATGATTTTTTCTTTTTTCTTGAGATAGGATAGCAGAGGACGATCTACAACCGGGATCGTTTTTACCTTTTCGGTTTGGGTTTTTTATTATTATTATTATTATGGTAGTTTCAACTTCAGAACCGGTTCTACCTGAACTGAAATTTAAATTACATTTTTAAGAAAAATCTGAAACCAAAATTAAAAAAGTAGAAACAAGCCAGGTTGATAATGTTAAGTCTATTGGATAGTTATTTTCAAATATCTCGCTCAAATTTTAATATTTTTCAGGAGTTTTTTCATATAAGATAGCTGATGACGATCTACAATCGGGATAGTTTATACCTTTTCGATTTGGTTTTATTATTATTAAAATTATTATTATTATTATCATGGTTTCAATTTCGGAACCGGTTCTTACGGGTTGTAATATTTAAAGTAAATTTTTAAGAAAAATATGAAACCAAAATCGAAAAAGTAGAAACTAGCCTGGTTGTAGATCGCTCATAGCTTTCCCATAAAAATAAAAAATATTAAAATGTTAAAAATATTAAAATTTATTCGAGATTTATGAATAAACACCCCTATAAATTTAACTATATCATCTGGTTGTTTTTGAATGAATAGTGTGGGCTCTTAAATGATAACAAGATTTATATATAGAAGATAAACTGTATTTTAAATATATAATTCTATTTTTTGTAATTAATTTCATAAAATTGAAAAAGGATTGCTTTTCGTATTTTAGATTCATATTTTGAAAAAAAAATTTATCAAGATATAATAAAAAGTATAATTTAAGCTTTTCAATTTTAATTTAAGCTTTTTCATTTTTTAAGTTTTTAAAATTTTGTAATTTTTTTCCTGTGGTTTCCGTGTTTTTGAGGTTACATAGATACGCGCACGGATTTTAATAAAGTAGATGATATTTTTCAAAGACTAAAATTTAGGACAAATAAATTCTACTAGCCGCCTTTCGTGACCAGTATGATCTCACTTAAATATATACAAGCATTAAATCATATTGCTTTTATTCATAATTTATTTTAATTGCTCAATTTTTTTAATCAAATTAGAAGATTCTTCTAGAGAAATAAACATAGATGTCATATACGCACCACATTGGCACGATTGTAACAAATTAGCAATTATTTGCCTAGCATAGTAACCTGCCTATTGTTGTTTATTTATTAATACACTGTTTATTTACAATTATTTTCTTTTTAAAATGATTTAAATTGTTTTTTCTATAATTATTAACTAAAATTTTTTTAATTTATTAATATTTCCTGTTTAAAATAATAGAAAATATTTAGAAAATATGTATGCAACTCGTATTTGAAAACGAAATTTTCGCCAAATTGACATCAGGAAAAAAAAAATGCACTGATGTGGCGCGTATAATAATATAATCATTTTCTTCATTTTATTTATAATACATAACTTTAATTTGAAACTGAAAAGTTTGAAATTAGTGACATTTTTTGAATAAAAAGAACTGAAAAGAAAAAACAAAAATAACAAAAACAAAAAAAAAAAACAAAAAAAAAAAAAAAAAAGTGACCATTTTCCTCATTTTATTTATAATACATAACTTTAATTTGAAACTGAAACGTTTGAAATTAGTGACATTTTTTGAATAAAAAGAACTGAAAAAAAAAAAAAAAAAAAAAAACGTGAACAAACCTAATTTACCACGGCCTAAATCCTACCAAAGGACTTTTACACTGTAACCAATAGCGTTTCATTTGGACGTTGCAATTAAACAATGGACGAAAAATCGCAATTTTTGTGCCGCATAAGATAGCGCAATATATAAATAGATATTTAAAAAAATAAAAATAAAAAACATTTTTATGATGATGAAAGTGTGGCTTTCGTAATAACAGGATCATATATTACGCACGCCATGGATTAAACATTGATATTCCTGGATATCAATGGATAATAAACAAATTTTAAATGAAATTTCAGTTTGACAATTTTCGGTACTGAAAAAATTTAAACTTCTAAGCATAGCACATTTTAAAATTTTACATCGTTGTTTTGGAAAAAAAAATTACTTTTAAATTCAGTTTGTTTGAAAGCTGTATCTCAATTTGTTTTTTAGTTATTAATTTTTTTTTGTACTTTTTAATATTTTTCTCTCAGTGTGGCAATAAAAATACGTCAGATAAGTCTCAGATATATCTATTCTTGTTCGAGAATAACAGCCATTTTCCAGATCATTAAAATAGGCAAAAATTCGTTTAAAGTTTTGTTTTGAGTTTTTTTTTTTTTTTTTTTTTTTTTTTTACCCCAATCATTCATGAGCCCCCCTACCAGAAACCCGTGTGTCAAATTTTGTAGCCCTGAGCTCTTCGGTTTCGGAGTTTTTGAACGTTACATACATACGCGCACAAATTTTAATAGTATACATTCACAGAACATTAAATAAGAGCTTTTGACCAGAAAATGGATTTTAAAGGAAGTTCTTAAAAAATTGTTGCTTATTTTAAGATTGAGACACATTAAGGGGTCTTGTACCTTTTAAACGGGATGAAAATCAACAAAAACATCCAAAGTTCGATTCAGTATATCTTTAAAACTTTCATACATATTAACATGAAAATTTCACGGTTCAATAGAAAAGATTATGCTTTTTAATAAACTGTCATTAAACATTTAATAGTCTTTCATATAATATATGCATTACTGAAATTTAAAAACCTCTGTTTTTTACTCCGTCGTGCCTTGCGCGCATTTTAACGACCCTATAAATCGATATTTTTGCATCTATATTTTTTTCTGTAAAGAAGAATAATGTATTTTTAAAATGAACTACTCTTAAAAAAATCATTTCATTAACCTTGTAAAAAAAATTCTAAATAAAAAAAAATCTAAATTTTACATTTTTTAATAAATAAAATTATTCATAACTAAAAATTTTATCGCTATAAATACATAAAAGTAGTTCATTTTAAGCATACGTATGTGCTTATTAACTAAAAAAAATTTCATTACAATTCATACATATGTTCTCAAGATATCATGCGCGCAATGTCTAAAAATGCAGTTTTTCAAAAACCCGTTTCAAACCTTTTAATTTTTGTAGTTACCTTTGATGGGGATGCACCTTATTTTTGCTATAACTTTAGTTCTAATGGTAATTTTTGTACGCGGTTTGTTTTAAAATATTTATAATGAATTATTTTATAATAATTAATGAAAACTGAAAAATCGAATTTTTGAAGCCTTAAAAGGTACTAGACCTCTTAAATAAAAAAATAGCATAACAATTTTTTTTTTAATAGTTCAAAATATAACATACCTTACGAATACACAGCCAAAAAATTAAGGCTTAGTAAAAAATAGTAAAACACTTTTTTTTCAATTTTACCCAAAAGATTCGTTTTTGTTTCAATTTTTTAACTATGCAATAAGTCTAAATTTAAGTTTCAAAGAAAAAAAAACCATTTTTTTGCTCCTTGGAATGAAAAGTAACTGAGATTTTAATAATATTATGTAGAGAAAGTATCGCTCAAGTTTCGCTTTATTCTACATATGAATTTTGAGAAAATAATACAAAGCGATCTCTTGTCAGCACGCTTCTAGATTTCATTTTTTCAAAATCTCACTTTCGACTGAAAAATTCCATTAATAAATATTTTTTATTCTTTTAATTTAATTTTTTTATTTTATTATAATAAAATACTTATTTTGAAAGAGAAAGTGTCAAGATACCTGAATACATTTTCATTTGCGGTTTTCATGCTTTGTTGTTACATTCAATCAACACTGAAATGAAATAATAAACATAAGCACGAGTTATAGCACAAAATTCTTATGCAATTATTACTTGCTCATCGTACTTAGTATAGAGTAAGTCCTGCAATCGTTTTGAAAATCGAAAAAAATTTGACGGGTTTCAGACACTGGAGATTCCGAAAGACATATTCCTAGAAAAAAAAAATTACCGTCCGTCTGTCTGTGTGTATGTCTGTCCGTCTTTCTGTAAACGGCTCTGTCTCCCGAATAAATTGAGATAGAAACTTAAAATTTGGTGCGTACTTAGTATGTAATAATCTAAAAAAGCCTATTGAATATAGCAACATCCATTATCCGGATTTTTTTTATATATTCGTTCTGATGAAAGGTATATACAAATTTTCGATTTTTTTAAAATAGTGGTTGTTAAATACAATAAAAAATATGAGTTTTGCATAAAGAATTAAATCGATTGGATAATTAGTTGTTAAGATGCTAGTCGAGATATTTATAATCCTATTTTTTACACTCTTCGATGTTTCATGACCCTGTATTTCATTCAAATTTCAATTCAAAGATATATTTTAATTGGATACGAGACACTTCATTCGATTCAATAAAAAGTTAATAGGTGTATCCTTTTTGGAGTTATAAGGATATTTCTTTCACTACTTGATTATTACGTCGAACAAAAAACTATCTCCAACTATAAGATTAAATGTCAATAATGGTTTATCGTAAATGTCACATTCACTTGAGATTAAGAACGTTACATGTGTTTGTATATCATAACTGATTTTCAATTTGATGTTTTATTTGTATTTTTATTAATATTTTACTAGTTTTTTGTTCTTTCGTTAGTTAAAATTAAAATTATGAAAATTTGTATAATTTACGAGTAATTTTGCGATTTACATAATTTGTCATAATGGGTTGGTGTGATAATTAAGTAATACCCGAAATTCCGTAATAGAGCATTTCTATGCATTACCAATATTTAAATATACGCTTAAATTTTATTTTGGAAATACAATGCATTTTATAAATATTTTACATGTGTTTTATTTTTATATTTTATAGTATGCACATCCATAATGGGTAAGTATTGCGGTGGTCCCCAACGACAATTTTTTACATAAAGTTGAAATATTTTAATCTTTTAAGCGGCCTAGCCGTGTTTTTCCTTCGTATAACATTTTAATCCAAAGGCTGATTTATCATAAGATTGTCATCAATGTTAATTTTTTGAATTGTATAAGATAAAAAGATATGTAAAGTTATTAAATATAAATAGTCATACCAATACTTTTCACAGTTATCATTTTATGAATTAAACATGAATGAAAAAACCTGCAGGACGCCTAAACGATTAAAAACTTGAAATGTCAAAATAGCGACTTAAAGTAAGTCTTTTGCAAAAATAAATTAATCTTTTCGTATACCTTATTAATCAACAATCTTTAAATTTGTGTTCAAATGAGGTACTGCATTTCGTGAAAAAATTGATTTTTAAATAATACACAGGCAAATACAAAAAAAAAAAAAAAAAAAAAAAAAAAAAAAATCTTTAAACAAAAAGTACAGCCTCCCTTTTCAATATAAATTGAAAATATGCGGTTTAATATAATTTGTCGAAACGGTTTTCTCAGTTATACGAAACTTTAGTTATTTTTCGGCTTTTATCATGATTTATACATTTAATGCTTTCGTATTATATTTACCGAACATTAAATATGAACTAACAAACAAAGAATACAGATCAAACATAACTTATGCTATTATTTATATATCATGTTGCAACAATTTAAATCAAAATGCGTTTTTTTAATATCACACTGATATACACACACAAATAAATATCTTAAAGCAAAAAGTGCTGTAATTATTGAGATGGAGCTTGGTACGATATAATAGAAATGTAAAAGTATCAACATTAATAACGCCAATTATTTTAAATTAGAAACATGTCGGTTCAATAGCACATAGAATACCGGTTCGGTTGTATATAGCTTACAGTGCTCTGTGCTAAGGAAGGTAAAAATTAGCTCATATATATAGGAGAGATGTGGGATTCAATTTGAAGGTTTATTAACCAATAGGAAAACTGAAGATTGCAAGTAGTAGCCAATAGGAAAATGGATGGTAAATGGAATTAAAGTAGAAAAAAATGCATAGAAAAAAGAGAGTCAATAAGACTAGTCTAGTGTTATATAATTGGTCGTTACTAGTAAACTTAATCCCTTACTCACTTCTAACTAGGATTTCACTAGGATATTATTTCTGGACGGTGGTACAAGTACGTTTTAATTTTTCAGACTTTAAGGACCATGCGTACTTCGTAAAGCGGAACTGATTTTTCTCTGCTTCATACGTGCGAAATCTCTGATCTGAAAGATGTCACTCTACAAAAAGTTGGATGCATGTTATTTATTTATCTATTATTATTTTAAAAATTTCCGGAAAATTTTATAACTTCAGTGAATTTTACGAAATGATTGTTTAGATAGAACATTTACGTGTAATATCATATTTATAAATCATACATGAGAATATGCATGTAATTTTTAAAAAAGATAACTGTATAATCGACAGTTAATTTAATGCAGCTTAATAAATGTCTAAAAATTTATAAAATGTCAGTAGCTAATATTTAAAAAAAATCCTTCAATAGCTTATTTCATTTAACTATGTATAAAATTTATTTATTAATTAACCGACTTTTTTGTAAGAAGGCTTCTATTGGAATTTTTTTTTTCGGTCAACAAATAATCTGATATCAATATTCGATTTCTTCAGTAATTAATCAGCTTAGTTAATAAGATTATCTTCGTAATTAATTAGATATGGACATCCAGCTTAGTATTTAGAAGCAGGTTAATATTATGAATATTTCTTTTAATCAGCAAATATGAGCAAGTGTACGACATAATTAACGCGGATATATAATTAGGCCATTCTACCTTTTTTGTGCAATTCATAGCATACGAACAAAAATATTTCCATGATAACTTTATGTATTTTTTTTCTGTACAATTCCTTTTTTTGGCAAGTCAGTGATTGATTTTAAATATGCGTGAAATGAAAACATGTTTCTTTTTGCATACATATAGCATATGTAATTTCCGAAATTTTGGTAGAAAGGAAATTGCTATATAAACATCGGCTTTTGTCCACGCCAGGATAAAGAAAAATGTTCATCTAAGATGTTTACACTTTACTTAAATAAAATTTTCGATTTATATTTACTGATTGCGCGTTTTTTTTTTTTTTTTTTTTTTTTTTTTTTTTTTTTTTCAGAATATTCTTTGCATAATATAGAGAAGATCTGAAGTATAGGTTTTTAAGAAACGTTATTTTTTGTTTGTTTGTTTAATTCTGTAAAAAAATCACTTATTATCATTTAACTCAAAATTATAATAACATGCTAAAAGTGAAGAAGAAAAGTACATTTAATTAATACCTTTTAATTCACTGATCTACCTGTTTTGTAGGTATAATCGGCGATTTTATCAAAAGCAATATTGGGGAATAAACTATTTTATTTCTTCTAATTAAAATGTACCGAGAAATACCGTGTGCTTATAATACCATAGAAAATTTTACATATTTGAATAAAGTAAAGGGTAACATAAAATTAGGGTGAAATGCAGTTTACTCTCCTTCGCCAAGATGACTTTTTTTAGCGATAAATGTTTTGATATGGCAACCCTGCATTTTCATTTTCTCCTCTCGGATCTTCAATATGGCAACCCTAAGGAGTGCTCCGGTTTACGTATTCTACCGATTTCTAAGCCGTTTCCCGATTGGACGCTCCTTTTTGTTAAATGTTTTCTGATTGGACGAAAGAGGAGAACTTGAAAGAGAGCGTTTAAATTTTTGAATATCGTAATTCCCGCTCAGAAATTGCTTCCGATAGCATTGTTTTTTGGAGTTGCGTCTTGCATTCAACGAGTGAGTTTATTTTTTTGCATTTTCCTCTTTCTATATTTAGTTACATACCGTTCAGTAACTACTATGGAAGTTTTTGATTTCAGAAAAAATGTTGTTGATTGTTTGAATGAGGAAGTAAAATATTCAAATGGATACTTTACGCTGTTGAAAGTTTGCGGGAAAAAGTATATGATTGACCAGTCAATCCGGAGCAAAACAGCGGCTCCGGTAAGTAAAAATTCTCCTTTTTTTTGTCTTTAGATTTGTATTTTATGTGCTTTTTGTTTATTTTGATTGCCGCCATCTTGGAAAGTGCGTTTTTGCGTAGTGTCTCTTGGGCCTGCCACACACTAGTGAAACATTGAACGAAAAAACGTGTGGCATGAGACAATTTCACCCTGATATTAAAGAAAAAACCGGTTTGACTGCGTCATGTTGCACGATTTTTGACGCATGTCTCTGTGTGTGTGGCGGGCCGTGGAGCAAGAAGCTCCGGAAGACAAGACGCAAAAAAGCGCCAATTTGGCGATTTTTGAAAATCGCGCCAAGAAGGAGAGTAAACTGCATTCGCACCTAAAATTAATTTACTATTAGTAAAACAAAGTCCATTATAAGCGCTTCTTATTTAAAAAATCATATGCCTATAAAAACTGTTTAAATACATTAAAGGTTCTGGTCACTCAGTTATCGAATTCCGCTTGTAATGTCAAATCTATGGGAGTTTGATATTAAAAATATTTCTTCTGGTAATTAATATTTTAATCTCCTTTTATCTATGTAATCTTCTGAAAGGATCTATTTCTTTTTTAGTTCTCAAAATATTTCTACAATATGTGCCTTATTTAATATTTTATGTTTTAAAAGCTGACGAATTGTGAGTAAAGTTTTAACGTTTCATATAAAATTAAGTAATATATACTAGAAATTTTTTGAAAACAAAGAAGAATAGAAACATCTTTTAAAAACTGTATAAAAAAATAGAAGTTAAAAATATTAATTTCCTGAGGAGATGCTTTAAGGGGTCTTAGGAGTCTTACTTTTTACCTGGTAGTACAACTTAGCAACATGTCACATTTGATTTTTTTTTCTCAGTCCCTATAAAACATAAATGCATAAAATTTTTAACATAGACACCTTAATATCTCTTCTATTAAAAATAATTTTTTTAATATTCTACATTGAAATTCTATTTATTTTTTTAATGTTTAATTTTGATTAAAAAAATTAGACTTGTATCCATTGCGCGCAGGATTCTAGCAAAACTGTTAGTTCAAGAACCGCTAAAAAATTGATAATGGTGTAAAATTAATGTATCTTGAACTTATACCTCATTTTAAAGCAATTTATGCATTTATTTATTTAAAATTTAAATTGAAAAAATTGAAAAAAATCATTTTTATTAAAAAAAAATTGACAATTATCCATAATCAATGTAATTAAAATTCTAAATTTGAGGTATAAGTTGTTCTTAAACTTAAAATGAAGATATTTCCCAAGTTTCATACAAATTGCTTTATTATTTTTTGAAAAATGTTGCGCGCAGTCAAAGAACAATTTAAATTTTAAATCAAAATTAAATATAAAAAAATATATCATAAAAATTCAATATAGAATGTTAAAAAAAATATTTTAAATAGAAGAGATATTAAGTTGTCTACATAAAAAGTTTTATACATTTAAGTTTAATAGGGACTGAGAAAAAAAATCAAATGTATATGTTGCTAAATCGCACTACCAGGTAAAAAGTAAGACTCCTGAGCAGTGTTGCCAGATGGGCTACTTAATTTAAATTCAGATTCTTGACTGGCACCACTTTTTTGAAATAGTAAAATGCGCCTTATTTAATGACACATTAATATAGGCGAAAATAAACGGAATTTTGCAGTTTGAAAAAAGTGGTGCGAATCA
The DNA here is from genome assembly GCA_964019185.1 of Maratus speculifer. Taxonomy (NCBI): domain Eukaryota; kingdom Metazoa; phylum Arthropoda; class Arachnida; order Araneae; family Salticidae; genus Maratus; species Maratus speculifer. The sequence goes on from OZ025294.1 coordinate 408,862,962, forward strand.
AGGAATCTGAATTTTTAAAAAGTAGCCCACTGGCAACACTGCTCCTGAGACCCCTTAAATATACGCATGCATCAAACGCCCATAGACTTTGCATCAATGAGAGGAATTTGGAAGGTGATTAATCAGAACTCTTAACATTTAATAAATACATTGTATCTCATTAAAATAGCAAATAAAGCCTTTGTTCAAAAATGTTTAAAGATAGAAAACCAAATTATCTAAGCGATCAATAGGCTGCTTGCAAATTGCTTTTTCAAATCTTAAGCAACCCATTGATCGCTTAGATAACTGGGATATTTACCTAATTTTTTGCCAACGTGGTCTTTCTTATATTGGCCAGACTAAACGTGCTCTCAGATTTCGTTTAACGGAACATAAAAGGTATGTCAAAAATCAAGAGCTTAAACGCTCTTCTATTGCTCAACATTGTTGGTCTTCACAACATAAGTTTAACTTTTCTTCAGCCACCATAATCCATAAGTGCCATTCCATTCTTGATCTTAATTTTTGGGAGGCTTACCACACCATTACAAATTCTCACTCCATAGCCAATGACTTATCAAGTACTCCTTATTTTCCAAGCATTTGGAAAACTTTAATTTAAAGCTTTTTTTTCACCTCGCTTTTTAGTTTTTGTTTTGTTTGTTCTCAATAGATGTCGCTACTTGTCCACCCAGTTGTTCAGACAACTTTCTTCTCATTGGTTGCTTTTCTTTAGGCGGGATCTTTCCCGTAGCGGGTATATAAGTCTGCGTCTCTCTGTCTCTTTGCTCAGTTTTGCTTTTTCTAGCTCGCTGAGTTTGCACTGATGAAGAATCTCGATAGTAGATTCGAAACAGCTGTTTGCTACATTTTCATAATTTATTTGTGCATTTATAATCGTTGGTTTTCTATCTTTATACATTGTATCTCGTATTAACAGATTTCAACAATGATTACGCAGCTAATAGTCAGACAAGCAGCAATGAAGAGTAGAAATGAAGGAGTGGGTATCGACGAGGTCCGTATATATGTTTATAATTGTTTAAAAAATAAGTTAATAAATTTGACTACCTTGAAAGGCAGTAATAAAAAATCCAATAGTTATTCAAATTTCACCAGAGGTATCCAGAAATACAGGATTCTTGGAAGCTAGAAAAGTAATCTGGCTCCTTGGAAACTAGAAAAGTAATCTAGTTTCTTGGAAGCTAGCTCCATTCTTTCTTCTTACTTTTCCTTATTGCGTCTTCTGTTTGGTACACATTGAGAAATGCCGCTGTAAACTCGAAATCATAGATTAAACTATAGAAATATATATATATATATATATATATATATATATATATATATATATATATATGTCGCATTTTCATGAAACGACAGACTTCAAGGGGATGAGTTTTAATTACGATTTATTTAAAACATAACAAAATCTTTTCGCAAGTCTTTACATCATGAGTTCTGGAGACCAAGTGCGTATATGTATAGAAATTTCTCATCTCCCGAGGGGGGTTACCAGTTAAAAAGGCCATGTGTTTTACTTAAATTAATACGATAAACTTAGGTTTCGTGTTGCCCTGTAAAACCCGTGATTATTAGTCATGGGACCCGTATCCACATTGAGGGGCGATTTATTAAAAAAGTAATAAATAGGTCTGATTTTTTGTATTTTCTTACAATTTCCCCCCCTTCCAGACAAGTCTCCGGGGATGGGCCGGCTTCCATCCATGATACTCACCTGAAACGGGTAAACAATTTTTACATTAAGTGAGCTAATGAAAGATGAGTTATTTCTTTCGTATACTTAACAAATAATAGAATAACAATAATAAAAAATGTACAAATATCATATCTAAACACAACACTGTTATAAAATGTACCATTATACGCCATTGAACATGATAAAAACAATTGTATTAATAAATGCAAAACACTCAGTAAATATTATACATAGAATAAGATAATCAAAATAAGAAATATGTTGCAGGTGGATTCTGAAAAGTCCAATGTTATTTACATTTTCAAATTTGTATGGAACTGTCCTGACATAGTTCAAGAAATAGTACTTTTACACATAACACAATGTTCACAATAATGCAAAAATAATTTAAATTTCAAATATTCATAATAAATCAAAAAGGTAATTAAAATTCCAAATATTCATAATAATGCAAACCGAGATCTGATATAATATAATATCAGTTCATATGATACCAACTATTTCAGTTTGTTGGTGTAAGTAGTTTAAATTGATTACTAGGAAAAAAGTATCTTAGTTTGGAAGCGTGTATTACTTCATAATCCTTTTTTGTAAGCCAGTTAGGCTTATTTATTTTGAAACTTACATTGGATAATTTTTCCATAATTTGATATGGACCAGAAAAAGGCGGACTTAACTTCCGAGTATTCGGATAGTGAAATTCTTCCACTATGACAAGGTCACCAGGTTTAAAAGGCGCTTCCACAAACTTTAAATCATACCTGACTTTATTTTTCAAGTGATGTTCACTTGTTCTTTGGAAAGCCTCTTTTCTGGCTTCCTCTACAGGGGGATAATAATTTTCATTGCCTAATACTGATGGATAAGGTAATTGGCCGAACATTAAGTATGCAGGAGGGTACTTTGTTACTGAATGAGGTGTGTTATTGTACTCATTAAGTACTTCCTGCAGAATTTTGGGCCATGGGACGTTTGAAGGGGTAGAATTTACTTTAAGTCTTAGTCGGGTGCAAATTGACTGATTCACACGCTCATTTTTCCCATTACACTGTGGTCTATGAGAAGAAGTAAGTAATTTTTTTACATTCTGTTTATGTACCCATTTACGAAGTTTAGACGCTGTAAACGCAGGATTTCTATCCGTTAAAATTTTCTTGGGAAGTTGAATATTAAAAATCTGTTTAAGAATATTAATGTAGGCTTTAGTTGTAACATTTTTAGATGCAAAACCCCAAACATAACGAGTAGCGTGATCAATAGCTATGGTCATATACCTTTTAGATGAATTATAATAGTTAAAACCTCCTACTGAATCTAATGAAATTATATCGAAAGGTAATTCTGCAGGTGGTAATGCCTCCAGAAGACCAAATTTTGGTTGGTGTGATTTTTTGTTCAGTTGGCAGACCTCACAATGCTTGACAAATTGTGTAATATCGTGGGTCATGCTGCTCCAATAGTATTGTGGGTAAATTAAATTTAACATTTTTTGGATTCCGGGATGGCCAAATTCTGTATGGGTATTTATTAGTAATTTCTCTCTCAAGGAGAATGGTAATACAATTTTTTGAAAACCCTTTTTGCGAATTATTACAATGTCATTAACTTTTTGAAATTTAGGCCCTGTTATATTATCTAATTGTTGGTGTTCTTTAATTTCATCTGACGTTAATAAATGAATATGGGGATTTACAGAAAAAGTGGGATTTCTTGAAAGCATGTCTGCTTCAAAATTGGTGGATCCTTTGTTATATTTTACAGTATAATCATACATACTTAATTTTAATGACCATCTGAATAACCTACCTGTTAAATGCTTCACCTTCTTAAGCCATACTAAGGAGGCATGGTCAGTATGTATTGTAAAAGGTTTTCCGTGAAGGTAATAATGGAATTTGTCAAGGGCATCGATTATTGCTAGACATTCCAGTTCTGTGATAGCGTAATTTTGCTCGTAGGGCCTTAATTGTCTCGAGTGGAACGCAATGGGATGCAAGTTCCCTTTTTCATCCATTTGTTTTAAGACAGCACCTACGGCTTCCTTTGAGGCATCAGTATAGACATGGCATGGGAGGTTAGGATTGAATAATTTTAAAATAGGCCTAGAAATTAATGCGTTTTTAAGCAATTCAAATGATTGTTGACAGACATCTGACCATTCCCAAGGAGCATCTTTCTTTAACAATTTATTTAGAGGGGCTCTAATTTTAGCGTACTTGTCCATGAATTTGTGGTATACGTTTACAGAACCAAGGAATCTTTGCAATTCTTTAACGTTTTTTGGAGGGATTAATTTTTTAATAGTTTCGGTGTTAGCATTGTCTGGTTTTATTTGTCCGTTACTAATTTCATAACCGAGGAAGTCAATTTGAGATTTAGCAAAGTTACATTTGGAAAATTTTAATTTTAAATTTTCTTGACGGCAAATGTTAAATATAGTTTTAAGGTGATCCATATGCTCGGCATAGGAATCGGAATAAACTATAAAATCATCAAAATAATTGGTAGCAAAATTAACTTTATGTTTATCTAGGATTCTTCGAAGAGCTCTTGCAAATTGAGCTGGGGCATTTTTATAGCCAAAAGGAAGAACCAACCACTCATAAAGAGCTTGATTGGTTGCAAAGGCCAACTTCTCTGTGTCTGAAGGATGAAGTGGGATATGCCAGTAGCCAGAGGCTAAATCTAGCGTGGAAAAATATTTGGCATTGACAAGTCTGTCCAAAAGCCAATCTATACGGGGCAATGGTTCCGAGTCAGTCTTACAAATGGCATTGATTTTTCTGTAATCAATACAGAGACGCGTTTTATCTTCTCCCTTTTTATATGCCAGAGTGACGGGAGAGGAATAAGGACTGCAGGACTCTTTAATAAGTTTAGCTTCCAGTAATTCTTGTATTTGTTTTTGAATTTCTTCATTGTCCCTAGGAGATGCACGGTAAGGTCGAAGCGAGATAGGAAGTTCCGAGGTGAGAGTTACCCGCTGAGGTTCCCATCTGACTCTACCTACGTCATATCTATTGCGCGCAAAAATATCCTTGAAGTCGCTTAGAAGCCCTTCCAACTGTGAGTTCCTTTCAGTAGTACAATGACTAAAACTTTTGTCATCATAATCCAAGAGAATTTGAGTATCAAGATAACATTGTCCTTGTTGCGACAAAATTTCTTGATTTGATTTGGAAGGAGAACGAAGCGGCTTCTTACAATTCATATCACTCGTTAAAGTTAATGTATGATTGAATGAGTTTCCCTGAGAAATTTGATTGAAAATATTTTGATCATGCTTAAGAATGACTCCATCCTGAGTCAGAATATTCGAGTAAAAGTCCATCGATATATGGAATTTTTGTAATTCTGGAGTTCCCAGTATCGCATATGGCAAGAATGACCTAACTAGGTATAAGGTGCTATTTTGCCTGATATTTCCTATTTTGAGGGGTACGTGAAGTTTTTCAGAAATCTGAACTTGTCCTTGGGTTTGATTAACATTAAGAGGATGACAGCTTTGAATAGACGTCATATCCAAAGCTGCAACTAAGTTTTCTGGAATAAGGGAAAGGGTACTTCCGCTATCCAATAAAAATGGTATTTGAACCTCATGACAAGTTTCTGAATACGTATGATTATCGTAATTCCCATATCTGAGGTACCCCGGGACTATAAACCGTCATAAAGCATTATGGGGTATTCCTTGATCAGGGGAATAATGGACATTTTGTGATTGACACTGATTACTATGGGTTGCCAAGTCGGGATTCATTGTTGTTCCTGCATTGCCCTGAACATCATATTTATGGAGTAAAGTATGATGTCTTCGATGGCAATTTTTACAGTTCATCTTGGAGGGACATTTATTTGAAAAGTGGCCACCTCGCAGACAATTTATACATAGTTTGTTTAGTTGGACAGTTCTCCAACGGTTATCTATGGACATATTCGTTAATTTTCTGCAGGCATGGGTGGCATGCGACTCGAGGCAAACCCCGCATTTAGTATTTTCTTGACTTTTGGAGAATTTATATCTATCGGAAGAATTTCGGGAATAATTTACATTTCTTACCTCTATTTTAGTTGGATTCTCCAACGCTAGCATACTTTTGGCATGAGTCTCTAAAAATTTTAAAAATTCCGTGAGACTAGGCATATCATTATGAGTAAGAGAGAGCTCCCATCGTTCTTCTAGATTATCACTTAGTTTTTGAATTATAGTATAAATTATCATGTTATCCACCAAAGCATTTTGAGTCAAATTCAAAGACTCTAGAATTCGAAGTGACTCATTACAAGTATCTATTATGTCAAAAATAGCTTTAGAGGAAGAGGGGCAATTTTTCATGTTTTTTAAATTGTATAACTTACTTATTTGTGCTATGGCTAAATCCCTAGTTTTATCATAGCGAGCGCAGAGAATGTCCCATGCATTTTTATAATTGACTTCCGAGAGAGGAAATCCAGAAATTAATTTATGAGCAGGACCTTTTACACTAGCCAGTAGATATTGCAATTTTGAGACGCCCCCCCAACTCCAAATTTTGACCTATAGTTGTAAGAAAAATCTCTTTAAAAGAAAGCCATTGATCAGCTTCTCCGTGAAAAGGTTTTAATTCAAATTTTGGAAGATTAACAGTTTTTACACAAACATTACCTGTAGTTTTATTTAGACTTTCTGAACCACCCTCGTGAATGTTTAAACTATTAGTTAACTTATTACGTGATGTATTTATTGCTATGGTTAAATTATCCAATTTAAGTGCAATCTCATTATATTCATCAATTATAGGATCAGTTTCCGATGCATCGCTCTGAAGAATGGCATTTTCATGGAGTTTATTTAATTCGGTTTTAATATCCTGAACCTGTTTACCATATAAATCTAACTCTTCAAGAGTTACAGTTTCATTATCAATTTTGAGATTTATAATATTTTTTATGCGAGTGATTTTTCCCTTAAGAACAGTTTTTTGTTTTTTAATAGCTTCCATTTTAAATTAATTTTATGACAACTTCCTAAAAATCTTAATATAAACAAATTCTAAATGACCTTCAAAAAAAAAAAAAAAAAATAATAATAATAATAATATCAACATAATACAAGCATCTGCATAGAATTGTGAAATGAAATAAATTAAAAGAATTAATTATATAAAATAATTAGACGTAAATATGGATATCCATTTTTTCTTTCAATTTAAAATATAATTACACTTAAAACCATGGTTTGTAGAAATAATAAAACTAAACACAATATCACTACAAATAGCACTTACCTTTAATTACTTATATTAATAAACATCATAAAAACAATAAGAATAATAATATCATATATAAAAAATAACAACCCCAGGGTATACACATACACTCAACCAAAAAAAAAAAAAAAAAAAAAAAAGCAATTTTAGTGTGCGCACATGAAAAACTATGCGTTTTCTTTCTTTTCTTTTCGATAAATAATGAAGCAATTACAGGAGCACTTTTTGAAGATTATTGATAACACACTACGAAGCAAACACGAGCAAACACAACTGTTGAATTCGGTTACTCATTATCACCATCGAAGAATAAACACATACGGCACCACACTTCGATGAAACCAGACGAACACAAAACCTCTTTTAAGAACGCACAAAAACAAAATAAATCACAAGTTCGGAGAGACCGGCCGAAGTAATTCATGGCACGACAGAAGGCAGGAGGGGGGACGAACGGCGATAGTTGAAGTCCCGCTCAAGAAGAAATCCAGTGTCCAGGATGCGGCAAAGCCCGACCGAGTGGAAAATAGCATCTAAGTATTCCAATGGGGCAACGGCGATAGTTCCGCTCAAGAAGAAATACAGTGTCCAGGACAAAGATCTTAGGATGCGGCAAAGCCCGACCGAATGGTAGAAAATAGCATTTAAGTATTCCAATATGGAATACGTTTGCTGGATGATAACTCATGACGAGACATGAGCTCCTTTTCAAGGCCTCTTTCGATGTTTCGAGTCAGAATGACCACTGTCTTTGCTTTCTTTTGTGGGTCCGGTATTTTTAATGATGTTCATATTTCGTAGATTATTTTCCCGCACTAGGTATCATACTGCCGACTATGAAGAACTGTCGCATTTTCATGAAACGACAGACTTCAAGGGGATGAGTTTTAATTACGATTTATTTAAAACATAACAAAATCTTTTCGCAAGTCTTTACATCATGAGTTCTGGAGACCAAGTGCGTAGATGTATAGAAATTTCTCATCTCCCGAGGGGGGTTACCAGTTAAAAAGGCCATGTGTTTTACTTAAATTAAAACGATAAACTTAGGTTTCTTGTTGCCCTGTAAAACCCGTGATTATTAGTCATGGGGCCCGTATCCACTTTGAGGGGCGATTTATTAAAAAAGTAATAAATAGGTCTGATTTTTTGTATTTTCTTACATATATATATATATATATATATATATATATATATATATGTTTCCCCAGTAGGCAAACAATATTGGGACAATATTGGCTACATTTTAGAGCAATATTGGTACATTGGCGCAAAGTTGGCATAAAGTATTGCTCCAACATTGGAGTGTTTACATTTTGCCCTTATTTACTCAATATTTGCAGCCAATATTAGGCCAATGTAACGCAAACATTTGTAAAATATTGGAGATTCATTGGAAATATTTCCAATGTAACGCCAATATTTGTGCAATATTGGTTTTTCATTGGAAATATTTCCAATGTAACGTCAACATTTGTGCAATATTAGGGATTCATTGGAAATATTTCCAATGTAACGCCAACATTTGTACAATATTGGGAATTCATTGGAAATATTTCCTATAAATGAAATAGTGGTGCAATGTAGGACCGATATTGGTTTTCTACTAGGGATATATATGTGTGTGTGCATCTGTGTAAAATAAGAATGTAAATTTTTCGAATACTGTCGGCAAGATGCTACTCTAAACCATATTACACAGCAAGAATACACCATCGTTCATATGGCAGTCATGTGGCACATTGTTGTAAAACAACAAATAAATTTCCTTTGGCATATTTTCTACTTATATTAGACAGAAGCATCGTACATTTTTAAGCACCTTTATTCGTGTTGAACATCAGAGTAAAACAGTTCCATTAATATTGGTTTAAATTTTGTATTGTGATAAGATACAGTCATCATAAATGACATTTTCCCACCATAGAACTTTATCAGAAAAAAACTTTCTGAACCAGATGACAGGAGTTTTGTTAGCACTAGAAAAACGTAGAAAAATCTACTCCGAAGCCAGTGTAATGAGGTTACATCCGAACATGCGCTAGAATATCGGATTTCATAACAACATTCTATATTGCCAATAAACTTACTAGAAAAATGATTTTATCCAAAACGAAAATTTTACCCCACGAAAAAATAAAGAGTTAGTTCTCTCAGTCACTTGGAAGATTAAATGATGATAATGATAGAAAATAGGACAATTACAATTATCATTTTAATCGAGTCTGTCACTTTTATTGACAGATTTATTGTCACAATTATTGATATTTTTTACATTTTTGTTAAGTTAAAGTGTAATTCCTAAAGATAGATCCGCTTTAGTTGAAGGAAACTAATCCTAACTAACAAAAACCATAGCGGTTTTCAAATTAACCAACGATCTTGCAATAACAATTAAGATATATACATTAAAAACTCGAACTTGCTCTAATGTGGATATAAACAAGAACTTTTATATGAACATATTACAAACAAAATTAATGATAAGGTATGATGTCTACGGTTCGAACTGTTTTTGCAGTTGTCTTTAAGATAAACATGATGTTCAAATGATTAGTCTAGAGATCAAAACTTCCTGTCTGGTATTTATCATTTACATCTTACTTATTACATTTTGCAGCTCAGTCATCTTACTATGTTAATGATACTACAACAGTTACGCTACTTTATTTTATGTGACGTGCGTGATTCCAATAGAAATGCTTTAAAAGAGCCAATCTTAAAAATTTTTAAATCATGTAAAATCGAAATTTTATTTACAGAAAAATTACATTTGTCACAATGATTGTCGAAAGTATCTCCGACTTTATTTATCTCATGATGCTTTAAATGTCTCTATGCAACTATATCTTCATGTAAATCTGTCTTGTGCTCATGTAATATAAGCATAATATTTCCTAACTTAATGTAGTAATAAGTGTGTTATCAACTATTTTAAATAACTTCCCACGACTTAATTTCGCTGTCCTCAACAGAACATGCTCCTGTTTTAGTTTTGATAAATATTTCACATGGTGAATTTTGTTTATGCTAACTGTAACTTTGGTGAAACAAATACAGGATTTCATAACAATACTCTATGTTGCCAATAAACTTACATGAAAAAATGATTTTATCCAATACGGAAATTCTACCCCGCGAAAATGCAAAGAATTCTATCAGACACTCAAAAGATTAAATGATGCATTTCGGCTTCTAGCTTCACTCGCAGAGGACGCTTGGTAATCGAATGATTTTTTAGATCGTAAATAAATAAGATATTACGAAACAAATTAAAGAATAAAATTAAGTAATAGGGTTTTAGGGAAAGTATTACTTTAACAGATTGTCTTATAGAAATAAAAAATACTAAAGAAAGCGTAAATTAAAAGTATTAAAATAAAATATGATATGTTAAGATATTATTAAAAGATGGGGAAACTCTAAATATTATAAGAATTCAGAAATAATTAAGAGCGGGTTTTTTTATTATATATATATATATATATATATATATATATATATATATTATTTCTCTCTGTATCCGAAAAAACTAGGGCGACGTTGGGTATTACTGCTAGTATTATTATAAATATTCGCGTAAATTTATCACAGTAATGTACCTACATACATTAATATTTTTAGACAGGCATTTTCAAACAAGTAAAAAATATTTATTTAAATTTCGAAGTCTAATGACAAATATAATCTAGAGTTTTAAAAATCGCAAAAGGAAGAAAAATAATATTTAAGCACTTTCAATGAAGCGAAAGTATTTTTTTTTTTTTCAAAACGGTTTCAATTTACTTGTATATTTTTCTTCTTTAAACTTCTTATCTAAATTGTACCCTCTCCTTCAAAATTCTTCGGAAGAGAGTTTTATGTAAATTATATGATATCCGGCTTTTAAATGAACCAGAAAGGAAAAGATGAAAATTGAGAGGAAAGTTTTGCTTTTAAGTTTACTAAAAAACGCGATTTAGTGTTTAAATAAAATTTTATTTAACTTTCATGGTTTTTCTTTACGTATGACAAACTATACAAATTTTAATTAATTGTTAGAATAGTTGTAATTAATTGTTATCGTTTAATTTTAATTACTTGTTTTAGAAATTAAAATACATATGTCTATATTTATATTGTAGAAAAATAAATAAATAAATAATAAATAAATCTAATTGAAATATTTGATTTTAGAAAAACTAAGAGAAAAAGGAAATTTTGCAAGTTAACGGGTATGCTTCCATAATGGCATGAATTCATCTTTTAAATATGTATATATACATACAGGAGTTGTGTATATATTATACTGTAAGATTAGGATTGTAGAGAGAAAGAAAGGGGTCTGACAATGATATTGTGAGACATTTGTAGGAAAGAGGCATCTTTTGATATCGCTATCATTTTTTATCCAAATAAAATTTTCTCTTTCGATTTGAAACTTGTCCTTTGCATCGAAATATTCCCATCTTTCTTTAATCAGTTACTTCTTTTTATAAAAATATAAAGTTATTATTGAAATCACTAAATAATAATAAGACATTGTAATTCCAAAATGTGACATACTCCAAAGTTTGGTATTCTTACTTATGTGTGATATGTGTGTTCTTACACACTGGCTGTTCGAGAAACAGCCCCTCACAAAAAAGCCTCCCGAAAAAGCCCCGCCTCCAGAGAATATGCAAGAAGGCATACCTGCATACATTACTACAATGCACTACAACAAAAAGCTATCATCAAAATACTTCTAAATAGTAGCTATTTATTTAAAGTGATATTTCATATAAAGTTATTTCACGTATAATTGTGATACTTCTTTTCACTTCTCTTCAATTGGATTAATATAGTGTGCAAATAATAAATATTTAATCACAGTTAGGCAAATTTGTTAGTGCAATTACCTGCAACACACTTATAATTTAACTAGGGGCTCAGCCCCTCACAAAAAAGCCTCCCGAAAAAGCCCCGCCTCCAGAGAATATGCAAGAAGGCATACCTGCATACATTACTACAATGCACTACAACAAAAAGCTATCATCAAAATACTTCTAAATAGTAGCTATTTATTTAAAGTGATATTTCATATAAAGTTATTTCACGTATAATTGTGATACTTCTTTTCACTTCTCTTCAATTGGATCAATATAGTGTGCAAATAATAAATATTTAATCACAGTTAGGCAAATTTGTTAGTGCAATTACCTGCAACACAATTATAATTTAACTAGGGGCTCAGCCCCTCACAAAAAAAGCCTCCCGAAAAAGCCCCGCCTCCAGAGAATATGCAAGAAGGCATACCTGCATACATTATTACAATGCACTACAACAAAAAGCTATCACCAAAATACTTCTAAATAGTAGCTATTTATTTAGAGTGATATTTCATATAAAGTTATTTCACGTATAATTGTGATACTTCTTTTCACTTCTCTTCAATTGGATCAATATAGTGTGCAAATAATAAATATTTAATCACAGTTAGGCAAATTTGTTAGTGCAATTACCTGCAACACAATTATAATTTAACTAGGGGCTCAGCCCCTCACAAAAAAAGCCTCCCGAAAAAGCCCCGCCTCCAGAGAATATGCAAGAAGGCATACCTGCATACATTATTACAATGCACTACAACAAAAAGCTATCACCAAAATACTTCTAAATAGTAGCTATTTATTTAGAGTGATATTTCATATAAAGTTATTTCACGTATAATTGTGATACTTCTTTTCACTTCTCTTCAATTGGATCAATATAGTGTGCAAATAATAAATATTTAATCACAGTTAGGCAAATTTGTTAGTGCAATTACCTGCAACACACTTATAATTTAACTAGGGGCTCAGCCCCTCACAAAAAAAGCCTCCCGAAAAAGCCCCGCCTCCAGAGAATATGCAAGAAGGCATACCTGCATACATTATTACAATGCACTACAACAAAAAGCTATCATCAAAATACTTCTAAATAGTAGCTATTTATTTAAAGTGATATTTCATATAAAGTTATTTCACGTATAATTGTGATACTTCTTTTCACTTCTCTTCAATTGGATCAATATAGTGTGCAAATAATAAATATTTAATCACAGTTAGGCAAATTTGTTAGTGCAATTACCTGCAACAAAATTATAATTTAACTAGGGGCTCAGCCCCTCACAAAAAAAGCCTCCCGAAAAAGCCCCGCCTCCAGAGAATATGCAAGAAGACATACCTGCATACATTATTACAATGCACTACAACAAAAAGCTATCATCAAAATACTTCTACATAGTAGCTATTTATTTAAAGTGATATTTCATATAAAGTTATTTCACGTATAATTGTGATACTTCTTTTCACTTCTCTTCAATTGGATCAATATAGTGTGCAAATAATAAATATTTAATCACAGTTAGGCAAATTTGTTAGTGCAATTACCTGCAACACAATTATAATTTAACTAGGGGCTCAGCCCCTCACAAAAAAAGCCTCCCGAAAAAGCCCCGCCTCCAGAGAATATGCAAGAAGACATACCTGCATACATTATTACAATGCACTACAACAAAAAGCTATCATCAAAATACTTCTACATAGTAGCTATTTATTTAAAGTGATATTTCATATAAAGTTATTTCACGTATAATTGTGATACTTCTTTTCACTTCTCTTCAATTGGATCAATATAGTGTGCAAATAATAAATATTTAATCACAGTTAGGCAAATTTGTTAGTGCAATTACCTGCAACACAATTATAATTTAACTAGGGGCTCAGCTCCTCACAAAAAAAGCCTCCCGAAAAAGCCCCGCCTCCAGAGAATATGCAAGAAGACATACCTGCATACATTATTACAATGCACTACAACAAAAAGCTATCATCAAAATACTTCTAAATAGTAGCTATTTATTTAAAGTGATATTTCATATAAAGTTATTTCACGTATAATTGTGATACTTCTTTTCACTTCTCTTCAACTGGATCAATATAGTGTGCAAATAATAAATATTTAATCACAGTTAGGCAAATTTGTTAGTGCAATTACCTGCAACACAATTATAATTTAACTAGGGGCTCAGCCCCTCACAAAAAAAGCCTCCCGAAAAAGCCCCGCCTCCAGAGAATATGCAAGAAGGCATACCTGCATACATTATTACAATGCACTACAACAAAAAGCTATCACCAAAATACTTCTAAATAGTAGCTATTTATTTAGAGTGATATTTCATATAAAGTTATTTCACGTATAATTGTGATACTTCTTTTCACTTCTCTTCAATTGGATCAATATAGTGTGCAAATAATAAATATTTAATCACAGTTAGGCAAATTTGTTAGTGCAATTACCTGCAACACACTTATAATTTAACTAGGGGCTCAGCCCCTCACAAAAAAAGCCTCCCGAAAAAGCCCCGCCTCCAGAGAATATGCAAGAAGGCATACCTGCATACATTATTACAATGCACTACAACAAAAAGCTATCATCAAAATACTTCTAAATAGTAGCTATTTATTTAAAGTGATATTTCATATAAAGTTATTTCACGTATAATTGTGATACTTCTTTTCACTTCTCTTCAATTGGATCAATATAGTGTGCAAATAATAAATATTTAATCACAGTTAGGCAAATTTGTTAGTGCAATTACCTGCAACAAAATTATAATTTAACTAGGGGCTCAGCCCCTCACAAAAAAAGCCTCCCGAAAAAGCCCCGCCTCCAGAGAATATGCAAGAAGACATACCTGCATACATTATTACAATGCACTACAACAAAAAGCTATCATCAAAATACTTCTACATAGTAGCTATTTATTTAAAGTGATATTTCATATAAAGTTATTTCACGTATAATTGTGATACTTCTTTTCACTTCTCTTCAATTGGATCAATATAGTGTGCAAATAATAAATATTTAATCACAGTTAGGCAAATTTGTTAGTGCAATTACCTGCAACACAATTATAATTTAACTAGGGGCTCAGCCCCTCACAAAAAAAGCCTCCCGAAAAAGCCCCGCCTCCAGAGAATATGCAAGAAGACATACCTGCATACATTATTACAATGCACTACAACAAAAAGCTATCATCAAAATACTTCTACATAGTAGCTATTTATTTAAAGTGATATTTCATATAAAGTTATTTCACGTATAATTGTGATACTTCTTTTCACTTCTCTTCAATTGGATCAATATAGTGTGCAAATAATAAATATTTAATCACAGTTAGGCAAATTTGTTAGTGCAATTACCTGCAACACAATTATAATTTAACTAGGGGCTCAGCTCCTCACAAAAAAAGCCTCCCGAAAAAGCCCCGCCTCCAGAGAATATGCAAGAAGACATACCTGCATACATTATTACAATGCACTACAACAAAAAGCTATCATCAAAATACTTCTAAATAGTAGCTATTTATTTAAAGTGATATTTCATATAAAGTTATTTCACGTATAATTGTGATACTTCTTTTCACTTCTCTTCAACTGGATCAATATAGTGTGCAAATAATAAATATTTAATCACAGTTAGGCAAATTTGTTAGTGCAATTACCTGCAACACAATTAGAATTTAACTAGGGGCTCAGCCCCTCACAAAAAAAGCCTCCCGAAAAAGCCCCGCCTCCAGAGAATATGCAAGAAGACATACCTGCATACATTATTACAATGCACTACAACAAAAAGCTATCACCAAAATACTTCTAAATAGTAGCTATTTATTTAAAGTGATATTTCATATAAAGTTATTTCACGTATAATTGTGATACTTCTTTTCACTTCTCTTCAATTGGATCAATATAGTGTGCAAATAATAAATATTTAATCACAGTTAGGCAAATTTGTTAGTGCAATTACCTGCAACACACTTATAATTTAACTAGGGGCTCAGCCCCTCACAAAAAAAGCCTCCCGAAAAAGCCCCGCCTCCAGAGAATATGCAAGAAGGCATACCTGCATACATTATTACAATGCACTACAACAAAAAGCTATCATCAAAATACTTCAAAATAGTAGCTATTTATTTAAAGTGATATTTCATATAAAGTTATTTCACGTATAATTGTGATACTTCTTTTCACTTCTCTTCAATTGGATCAATATAGTGTGCAAATAATAAATATTTAATCACAGTTAGGCAAATTTGTTAGTGCAATTTCCTGCAACACAATTATAATTTAACTAGGGACTCAGCCCCTCACAAAAAAAAGCCTCCCGAAAGAGCCCCGCCTCCAGAGAATATGCAAGAAGGCATACCTGCATACATTATTACAATGCACTACAACAAAAAGCTATCATCAAAATACTTCTAAATAGTAGCTATTTATTTAAAGTGATATTTAATATAAAGTTATTTCACGTATAATTGTGATACTTCTTTTCACTTCTCTTCAATTGGATTAATATAGTGCGCAAATAATAAATATTTAATCACAGTTAGGCAAATTTGTTAGTGCAATTACCTGCAACACACTTATAATTTAACTAGGGGCTCAGCCCCTCACAAAAAAAGCCTCCCGAAAAAGCCCCGCCTCCAGAGAATATGCAAGAAGGCATACCTGCATACATTATTACAATGCACTACAACAAAAAGCTATCATCAAAATACTTCTAAATAGTAGCTATTTATTTAAAGTGATATTTCATATAAAGTTATTTCACGTATAATTGTGATACTTCTTTTCACTTCTCTTCAATTGGATCAATATAGTGTGCAAATAATAAATATTTAATCACAGTTAGGCAAATTTGTTAGTGCAATTACCTGCAACACAATTATAATTTAACTAGGGGCTCAGCCCCTCACAAAAAAAGAAAAAAAAACTATTGTCTGGCAGGTTATGTTTTGAGGATGAAGCATTTTATTCTTTAAGTATGGCTAGCTAGATATCTTAAGGAATTTCCTTCTAAAAGGATGAAAGTTTTTCTTCCTCACTGTGACAAATCGTCACCTAAGAATAATAAGGTTCTATCTGTGTTTTTCAAAAAAAAAAAAAAAATGACTTATCGATATAGATATGTTCTATTTATATCTATGAAGGTATTTCTGGATAAAAATAATATCATATTATGATTGTAAGCTCATTTGTAAATTATATATAACATCATTTTGATGCAATAATGCCTTCATAGATACAAACAGAACCTACCTATATATTTAAGTCCTTTTTTTCGCAAAAACACAGATAGAACTTTATTATTCTCAAATGGCGAAATGTTTAGATTTCAAATCGAGGAGTTTTTCATACAGATTGCAAAGTAAATATCATTTTCTCTATAGTACTAAAACTAGTGTCTTTTATGATTTTATTTATAGCCCAAATGAAATTCTTTGATTAACAGTATTCTTAAAGGATATCATTTATACGCATTTTCTAGCAAATATAGGTTCAAAGAGTGCTCTAGAAAAGGGCGAGGTTGGAGGAATACGAAAAGCTCAAAAAAGTAAGAAGTAGGAAATACTTGGCCAGAAATTAACATTAGTCTTATAAGATATCATTGTGTAAGCGTGCGGAAAAAATTCTCGCCCTGAAATCTGTGGATGCTAGGTCGCTATTGTGTTTTTTACTAATCAAGCAAATTTTTATGCACTTTCCAAAATGTAGTAAATTTTTTAATTACTGTCGGAGATAAAAGTGCGAATTAAGTTTTAATTTTTTATCTATTTTACATTTGTAGAAAAAATAATTTTAGGGTTTCTTTTTACAAATATGTACGCATGTTTTCAAGATTTTTTTATTAACATAATTTAATTTTAAACGTAAATTTTGTTTATGATCTTACATATTTAACTATTTATCTGCCGACGGTACTTATAAGTACCATAAAAATTACTTATTATAAAATTCTTTTAATACGTCAATTAGTTGTAATATTGTTTAGAATGAGTTACTGAAACATTTTTTTTCCAAAAGCATAATTGATTATACAAAATAAAAATATTTTTAAAAGGGTGATTTCTTTTGTCTTTCTATCTTTTCAGCTTTCTTGGTGCTGAGGGAGGGAGGATGGGGATTTTTGAATTAGGAAATATTTCTATATTTATATTGTAAGAACATCATATTTGTAAGTTTTATAATTGTACAAAATATCAAGAAAGCAATTTAAAATAAAAGATTTGAGTTGGTTTATAAATATTGCACAAAATCCCTGTAAATTCAAATTTAATTAATCCTTCAAAAACTTATTAAATGGTTGCATAAATCTTTTAATTTACTTTAAGAATTTACGTAAAATTATTTAGAATGTAAAATTTTCATGAATTCATAATGCGGTAGATAAAGAGTTAAACAAAGAAGCGGTGAACTAAAAAGTCTCCTAATTTCAGCTTTCTAACATAATATTATTTTTTTAATAAGATTTAATTTAATCTAAATGTAGATGGTGCTATTCATTGAATTTCTTCTATAGGGTCATTCCATGTCAAATGAGCAAAAATGTAAAAGAAGCCGTGGCTGCATAGAATCCGATTTTAATAAAATTTGAGATACGTGTTCATTTCATATTCAAATGTATATGTGCACAATATTTTCACGAAAAATAAACTATTTTATCAATTTTGGACATTTAAAAAACTTGTGATATAGAATGGCTCGCGGATAATCATCGAAAGTTGCAAGTTTCAAGTTCTATATTTTGAAAACTATTTAACAAAAATGAAGTTTTTTTTATAATATTGAAATCTCTGGATATCAATCTCTATATTTATTGAGTAACAATAATTTGGTAATATCATAATTAATCATAAATTGGTTGCAAATATTAAAATTTTGTAATTTTTAAAAATTTTGAAATGTTATAAAAATCAAAGGATTTAAAACACATCTGTGAAATTGATGCAAGATGTAGTATTATGTATGAAGATCGAATTCTCAAAGTTTCAAAGTTGTTATTTATTTCCTTCATCTTCAAAAAAACTTAGAAACTTTAAAAAAAATGACAAAATCATAATTATTCCTCTTATGTTACCTCAAAAATATAACTAAAGGACAGCTCCTACATCAACAATATTACACATACATAAGAATCACCAAGTCCATGACACACTAAAAAAGTTTCGATACTGCCTTTTTAATTTCTAACATAACAAAAAATGGGTTCAAAAAACTAATATTTGAGACATCTTTTTTTGAAAACAAGCGCTTTTTTAGAAATTTCTTGCTAAAAAAGATGTGTGCTGCCACCTATGTTTGCTACTTGAATTTAAGATTAAAATACAGTTATTTTAAGAAGAAAATCGTTTCTCTTCTGTACAAATTTAAAATATTCTTGAGGCAAAAATAAACTGAAAGCAAGAATAAAACTCCGTATACTTAAAATATACACTTTTATCTGTAATATCAAAGAGTTTAAAACTTTTAAAAGCTTTTATTCGTCTCCAAAAAAATGAAAAAATTTTTTACTTTTTATTCAGCAGTTTTCACTATTTTTTTTCTAATAAAGGAATGAAAAAGGCAAGAATTAAATTATAGATGTATTAAAAATATTCAATTAGCTATAATGGCAAAAACATTTGAATTTGGAAAAAGTGTCCTTCATTATAAAACATATAACTGAAATATTTTATTTTTTCCGCTATTTTTTTTATTATTTATTTATTTTTAAATTATAAAATAGAAATACAATTACTAAATTATGCTAATCTGTTACTTATAGTTCATTCTTAAGTGTAAATAATTTTTATTACAATCTTTCCATTCCTACGGCAAATAATCAAACTTGAAATTTCAAGCATGTACACAAGACCTCGATTTCGTCTCAACTTTAATGTAATTTTTTTATACTGAAATAAACTAGTCTGAACTCTACTACTTTGCGTTTCCTCGTAAATGATTGTGATCTACTTATATGATGATTTTAAATAAAATCTGTGACATGTCAGCCACACCTGATTTGCTCATTTGGTGTGGAATGACCCTTTAATGATTACACGGATCTTAAGAATTTTAAAAAAGCAAAATCTTTATTTTCATAATGAAATCTAATAACTAATACAATCTAGAATTTAAAAATCATAATGGAAAGAAAAATATTATTTGGACACTTAAAATAAACCAAAAGGGATACTTTTTTTCTAAAGCATTTTAAATTAAAAAAAAAAAAATCTTTAAACTTCTTTTCCAAATTTTACTCACTTTTCCTTAAGTCTTCGAAAGATAGTTTTATGCAAATATAATGATATGATATCCGGGTTTCAAATGAACCAAAAAAGTAAAAATTATAATAGCGTAAAGATTTTCTTTTAAGTTTAGAGAAAGTACTGTCGCGTTAAAATAAAATATTATTTTACCTTAATTATTTCTTTCCAGTTGTAGATCTGTTATAGGCGAATAAAATTTCCATGTTTTTATGAAACATCTATTTGTTATGAAATTTGAAAACATATCCGTATTAAACTGCTAAAGAAAGTTATTTAAAAAAAATGCTTACCGGATCAACCTACAGGCACAGGTAGATTTCGAAGTTTAAGTACTGACTCCAGCTCCTTAAGTCCAACAAAAACTAAATTAAAATTAGAAACAAACACGGTTTAACAGTTTTATCTGATAGTTATTAACGAGATTTATTTGTTTATTTTACAAGAGCTGGTTTTATCAGAATCGTGTAAATATGACATTTTTTTAAACCTCTATTTTATGTTGTTTTATTTTATTTTTTTCTGTTGTTTTATCAAAAAGAGAGAGATTAAAAAAGAAAGCGTTGTTCTTATAAAAAACTTTTCAGTAAGATAATAAGTCGTTTGTTTATAATAGTAAGAAGATTTATAATAGATTTAAGCGAGTTTGATATCTCATGAATGAACGAATTTATGAATTTTTTCTTTTTTTTTTTTTACCCTTCTCTCTCTCTCTCTCTCTCTCTTTTTTTTTTTTTTTTTTTTTTTTTTTTTTGCTTTAAAATTTGGTTAAGGCTCCACGGCAGTGAAACGCCCTGATCGCGAAATCCTATGTTAGCACATGGAAAAAGTTTGAAGCGCGATGACTCATTACATAATACAATTATTAAAATAAAGTTTTCACCATAAGAAAGTAAACGTCAAATTCCGATGATGTCCGTTTTTAAAAAAATTTACATAAATTTTAAGTACATATAAAATCTCTATAAACCTTGAAATTTCCACTTGATTAAATTTCATCATCTTGTTAAAGATACTTAAAACTTACGTAAACAAGTTTAAAAAACATATGTCTGACGTCTATTTTCTGATGGTGAAAACGATATTTTAATAATTATATTAGGTAATGAGTTATCGCGCTTCTGATTTTCTTCATAGGTTAACAATGGATTTCGCGATTGGGGAGTTTCAATGCAGCGGCCCCTTAAATCAAAACTTTACTTGCCGTTTGATATTGTAGGCTAAAATCTATTGAAGTTATTACAATTATATTGTTAAACTTAAGTATTAAGAGGCCACTCGACTCGCTCAAAAAGACACGGATGGTAATGTTAAGTCTATGGGGGCGTTATTTTGTAATATCTCGCTCAAATTTTATCAGAATCGTGTAAATATGACATTTTTTTAAACCTCTATTTTATGTTGTTTTATTTTATTTTTTTCTGTTGTTTTATCAAAAAGAGAGAGATTAAAAAAGAAAGCGTTGTTCTTATAAAAAACTTTTCAGTAAGATAATAAGTCGTTTGTTTATAATAGTAAGAAGATTTATAATAGATTTAAGCGAGTTTGATATCTCATGAATGAACGAATTTATGAATTTTTTCTTTTTTTTTTACCCTTCTCTCTCTCTCTCTCTCTTTTTTTTTTTTTTTTTTTTTTTTTTCTTTGCTTTAAAATTTGGTTAAGGCTCCACGGCAGTGAAACGCCCTGATCTACGATCCTGAATATATATATATATATATATATATATATATATATATTTATTTATTTATTTATTTATTTATTTTTTGATAGAATTGTTGAGGAAGATTTACAACTGGACTAGTTTTTACTTTTTCGATTTTCGTTTCTGAATTTTTTTTAAATACATTAACTTTCGGAACCGGTTGAAACAGGTTCTGAAATTGAAACTATCATAATATTTAAAAATACATAACCAAAATCGAAAAACTAATAACTAGCCCGGTTGAAGATTGTCCTCATCTATCCCATGTAAAATAAATAAATATATAAATAAATAAATCAAACAAAAATATTAAAATTTGAGTGAGATATTTTAAAATAACACCCCCAAAGACTTAACATTATCATCCTGGCCTTTTTCAGCAAGTCGAGGGGCCTCTTAATGCTAAAACATTTTATAGTTGGGTACAAATTCTGTATGTAGACGATTCACTGATCAAAAATTAATTATAGCATTATAGAAAAGACATTATTATTAATTGATTGGTGTCAGTCATATTTTTATACCATGATTTAAGTGGACAGAGTTAGAAGGGGATGATCACCCCCCCCCCTTCCCCAGGTGTCTACTATATCAGTTTTATTCAACATAATAAAATAATAAAGCAGGGAAATAGTTTTTCAACATTGCATTTTGTCTATCGGTTTGAACATATATGGATAAATAATTTATTTTTAATAATTTTTTAATAATATTCGTACCACTTTTAATATTCTTAATTTATCAATTACTGGTGAAGTCGGTCACCTTATGCTCTGGCTAGATGAAATTGACAATATGTACATTTACTGAGTTATTTAATAGTAGTAAATAAGTTTTAAATTTCCATATATTACTTGTAACTAGTCAGCGTTTATATACGTTTTAAATATTGCACCAGAATATAATTAAATATATTAAAGCTATTAGAACATTATTAATATTATATGTACGAATGAAAAATCAAGATTTTCAAACCTTTTTTCCTTTTAATTCCTGAAAATTAGCAATATTTTTTAGACCTAATGTAAATGTATATAGCTGAGTAAAAAAATGCGAAAGGTAAATTTATTATTTATTAATAGCAAAGTTTTGATTTTTCATTTAACATATCTTATAGACAAGCAAATACACTAGTATAGACAAATGCTATAAAATTTAGCGAATGCATATATTTTGTACATTTGATCACAGGGCCGTAGCTATGAGGGTTCTAAGGGTGGCTTGACACGCATTAAACATTCTGAGCTTCCCCTAGAAAAAATTCTAAGGACACTAAATGAATATCTCTTCCGAAAATCCAAACGAAATTCTGGTCGAAAATCTAATTTAGTTTTGAAGCCCTTTCACAGTTTTGCAGAAAAACTAAATTGTAACAAAAACTAGTCGTTGGGGGCCACCGTAATATTTACCCATCATGGATATGCATAATGTAATATATGAAAATAAAACATGTGCAAACTATTTATAAAATGTATTGCAATTCCAAAACAAAATTTAAACGTATATTTAAATATTCTACATATACATAGTAATATACATAGTAATATACATAGTATATATATATGTAATATACATAGTAATATACATAGTAATCAGTGATGTAGTCGTAAAAAAACAGAGGGTATACCCTAAACAGCAGAGGGTATACGCTCAAGGCAGAGAGTATACCCTCTGCTGCGGACCCTACAATGTATCAACTATAGCTTTTTTCACAAACAGAGGGTATACGGGGTACCTTAAAAAAATCCAGAAGGTATATGGCATATACTTGCGTGTACTCTCCACTACGCCCCTGCTAGTAATGCCCTATTAAAAAAAATTGCCGATTAAATATTTCGACAAATTATAAAAAACGCCAAACTACTCAAATAGTACCGAATTACGTAAAAGAAACATCCTTATAACTCCAAAAATCATAATTATACTAACTAACAGTTTACTGAGTGGGATTAAGCGTCTCATTTCTAATTAAAGTATATCTTTGAATTGAAATTTGTATGAAATGCAGGGTCATGAAAAATCGAAGAATGTGAAAAACAGGATTACAAATATCTCGGCAACTAACAATCCGATCCACTTTGTTCTTTATGCAAAATTTGTATTATTTTATTATCTTTTACGTCCACTACTTAAAAAAATCGCAAATTTTTATATACTTTTTATCAGAATGAATTTTTTGAGAGTCCAAAAAAAAAAAAAAAAAAAAAAAAAATAGTTCCGGATAATTGACGTTACTGATTTTAAATAGGCTTCGTCCCATTCTTACATACTAAACACATACAAAATTTCAAGTCTCTATCTCGATTTGCTCGGGAGATAGAACGTACAGACACACAGACAGACAGACCGACGGACAGCATCTTTTTTTTTTTAAAATATGTTTTTTTCAGAATCTAATGTCTAAAACGTGTAAATCCGTAAAAAAAAAATCGATTTTTAAATCGATTGCAAGATTTACTCTATACTACGCATGATGGGTAAATGATAAGTGCTTCAACACTCACTCCTCTTATTTGCACATATGATGCTAAGATGATGTTTAATTCTCATGATTTACATGATTTTTATTCATATTTTCTTTCCTAAAACTCACTAATTATACACTCGAATTTTTCTTCATCATATTCTTTTCTTAGCATAAAAACAAGTTATCACAAGAGTTTAATAAGAAACATCCTGATTGGTCCAAGTTTAATGTCCAAAAGTGTTGGACATAAACCGTTTTTTATTTTATTCGTTTTCTGATAAGTCCAAGTTTAATGTCCAAAAATACAATACTCCTGTTGCCACGATGACAAAAAAGCGTAATTAAATCTACAAAAAAAAAAAAATAATAATTTAAAAACAAATTTCGATAGAGATTTCGAATAAATTTCATTAAAAAGTGCATTTTTTTCTCTACGTAACGGAGTAAAAATTTAAAATGTGCGATATTTTGAAATTGAAAAATTTGCAGTTCCGAAAATTACAAAACTGAAATTTCTTTTAAAATTTGTTTGTGATGGGTCCAGGAATATTAATGTTTAATTAATTCGTACGTAATCGGAGGCTTTCGGAAGTCAGTCTGATTAATTCCATCCGAAAAAATTACACATTTTAAACAGTTAAAGTTTTCTATCTTTAATCTGCTGTTTGTTTGTTTTTTTAGTTGGTCTAGGAATGTTAATGTTTCATGCACAGTGTAAGTTATATATGACTCGTTATAATCATCCTAAAAGGGATGTTTATTATTATTATTAATTTAAATATAGAATTTATTTATAAGTCTTTAAAATTTGAGTCTTTGAAAATATCATTTTCCAAATAGTCCTTATAATTTGTTAAATTACAATTTTTTTTTCCTTCTTCTTCTTCTTCTTATTTTTTTTTTTTTTTTTGGAAATCTCTTCTCTGGTGGTAAGAAAATATGTAACTGATTATTAAAAAGTTAAAATATTTTTCATTTCTCGTAATTTTTTGCTGTCATTATTTGCAATTATATGCAGATTAAATTAAAAGTAATTTCTTCGATAATGTAATGTATTTCTCTAGAAACAAATATTTAAATAATTATAAAACATAAAAATATGGAAAAAATAGAAAGCTTTAAAGAACTTAGCAAAAACAATTTACAATTGTTTTCAGTAAGTGAATGAAGATGGCGCTACAAGTGACAAATATGCAATTCGAGAGGCGTATTTTTTTTTCCCAACTGGGTTTTGCCATCTTGTAATCTGATTGGTCAGAACTTTCTGCATTAAAGAGGCTTTTCTTTTCGGGAAGGAATTATGCTTGGCGAAATTAAGAAGTAGCGAATTTAGATAAGATGGACGGGGAAAGAAAAAAAATAGTATTCTGCATTTCGATAGACTTTTTTTCAGTTGTTTGTTTAAGTTAGAGGTCAATGGTAAAAGTGATTTCTGCAGAAAAAAGATAATTTTCAATAATTTATAAGAAATGTGAGATAACAGGAGAAGGGAGGGAGGGGGGTCATCTGCGTTTCGATAGCATTTTGCCACTTTTTAAAGAATCATGAGGGAAGCTGTGTACATTACTTAATACACATACATATATGACATTAAACATTATATGTTGGTAGAAAAAAGGTGCCGAAGTGAAAATTTCAGAAGAGAGGAGATTGATATAATAAGGTCATTTACTGTAACTACAAATTAGCAAATTATTAAAAAAATTTTAAAAATCCAAATAATTTTGATATTTTTTTTACTTTTTTAAATTTAAAATATTCTTTAAATTTAAAATATTTTTTTCAATTTTAAATTTTCTATTGATTTATAATTTGGTATAATTGTAAATTTATTAATTGAAGAATTTAACTGTAATTATTCAAATAGATTATAATTTTTACCCAATTTTAATGATTTTAAATTTAATAATCCTCATAATTATGAAACTCTGTAAGCTCTAAGGATTATGTGCTTGGAGAGGGAGAAATAAAATTGTCAGTAGTTGAAGAATCGTAGAAGATATAATAAAATACTAAAAATAGCGAATAGGAGGGATGATTTAAAAAATAAATAATTATAGATTGTAAATTTTGCATGAGTTTCTGGAAGTAGAAATTTCAGAGAGCATTAAATTTAGAAAAAATCTTTTAGACCGGGTGGCAGCAGCACAGACAATCACCTCATCGAGTTTACGGATGAAATTTTAGGATTAGTTAAACCTCGATTTGCATATTAAACGTAATCGGTCTGCCAAATCAAATTTTGGTGGAAAACCCGTTGTTAGAGGTTGACTGGTAGATTTACCATTATGAATCCGTGAACTCGATGAGAGGATTATCTGTGCTATTTAGAAAAAGTAGAAATCAGTGATATACAAAATTTTTAAAACTTAAAAAAAAAAAAATGCAATGATTTTGTTTTTCTGAAATAGTAAGTAAAGAATCCGTCGTCAAAAATTTCACTTGAAATTTTAATTTCTCCTGCCCATATGCGTATGTAATTTTGAAATATTTATATTTAAAAAGTATTTTCAATATTTGTTCAAACAATAGTCAACCACCTAAATTCCTCCTTGCAATTTCCGATAAAACACTTTTAGGTACAACACCGTTCAGTTTGTAAGCAGTACATCTTAATTTTTTAGCTCACTGGCTATCAAAGCCTGAGAGCTTATGTGCCCGCCCGTTCTGTATGTATGTACTTGTATACGTAATGCATAATAAAGATATCCGATTTACTTAAAATTTTGAATATAAGCTTATTCGCGCTTCCCTGATTAATTTAAAGAGTTCATTCGATAAGTATAAAAAGGGGAACGGGGGTTATTTATAATATATAAAATCCATTTATATAAACTAAAGGGAGGCGCTTCCCTTTAATTTATATGAACGAATGCAGAATTAGCAGATTTCGATCAAATCTTAGGTATAGGATCATTCTGATGAGGTGCTTCCCTGATTAGTATTGGGTGTTTATTAGATAAGTTTAAATAGGAGAAATAGGGGAGTCATTGTCCTTCCTCTCTTAATTTAAGTTAATGGGTTTTTCACGCAAAATTTACCAATTTGCTTCAAATTTTGGATATAGGTTCATTCTGAAAAAGCGTTTCCCTAGTTTGTTTTTAGAATTCATTGGATAAGTATAAAGAGGGGATAGGGGAACTACGCCTCATAATTTAGATAAAGGGTTTTTTCATGCAAAATTAACCGATTTGTTTCGGTTTTTGGATAAAGATTCATAGTGGGAAGAAGCTTCTCTCATTAGTTGTAGTATTCTTTTGTTAAGTATAAAGGGGTTTACGGGCGATTACCTCTCCCTTAAGTTAACTAAATAGAGTTTTATACAGAATTATACGATTTGCTTTAAATTTTGGATGTAGGTTATTTCTGATAAGTTGAATTTCTGAAAAGTTTTGGAGATTTAATGGTTAAGTATAAAGGAGGGAACGGAAGACAACGCTTCTTAAATTACATAAATGGTTTTTAAGCAGAATTTTTCGACTTGCTTCAAATTATGGATGCAGGTTTTTTATATGATAAGGGGTATCTCTGATTAGTTTTGAGGGGTTCAATAATTAAGTATAAAGAAAGGAAACGAGGGGGGGGGGGTCACTTAATTTGTTTTTCGAAGAGCATTTTTATATAAGGCTGTAATATACAATTAGTGTGCAAAGTCTGTGAGCACTATGCCGTCAGTTTAACTGGTCAATATTCTTTTTTTTTCTTTCTGGTATGCACATATATTTATACATCTGAATTTCTATTCTAAATATGTTAAGGAAACTAATATATTCCGTTTTGAAAATGATCCTCAAATCTCTTTTTGTTTTATTTTCAAGAAGACGAGAAATAAATTATTTGTATATATATATATATATATATATATATATATATATATACATATATTGTTTGCCTTGTTTTGTTTTACCTGTATGATGTTATTTAAAGAAAAATAACCTAATGCTTACAAAATTCGAATATGTTGTTAAATGTAACACAGCATTCATCCATTTAAAAATGGGCATCTTCTAAACAAAACATCTTATAAAATTCCAATATGTTGTTGAAATACAGCACAATAATTATTCATTAAAAATTGGGCATCTTCATAAAACTCCTCTTTTAGTTGAAGATCCAGTTATATTGTTATTGTCTGAAACTGTTATATTTGTTGGATAATTAAATTACTTTAATAATGTTGAGTTTTTACTTTATTCTATCCTAACAAGAAGAAATTATTGGATTCGTGAAAATTTTCGAATTCCGGTTTTTGACGGTTTTACACGTTTTAGGGATCAGACATTCCAAAAAAACATGCTTTTTAAAAATGTGTGTAAAGATCTACGCGCTCTATCTCAAGAACTAATGCACGAAATTTGGTAAGAAATTATACTCTGATAGTCCCTTTTATAAATTGATGCTGATTAGCTTTGGAATAAATCGCTCAACAGGTGGCGCTGCTGTGCTGCATTTTTTACTATTTACACAACAGCTATACTTCAATAATGCACGGATTTCTAACAAACTTCAGATTCTGTTAGTTCTTGACATGAATTGTTAAAATTTTGGGGCAAATCGCTCAACAGATGGCGCTGCGATGCTACTTTTTCACGATTTCCGCAACAACTCTATCTCTAACTAATGCACAAGTTTCTATCAAATTTCAGATTTAGTTAATCTTTGACATGAATTCATGTTGTTTACGTTTTGGTGTAAATCGCTCAACAGGTGGCGCTGCTATGCTGCATTTTTCATGATTTCCGCAATAACTCTATCTCAAGAACTAACGCACAGATTTTCATTAAACTTCAGATTCAATAAATCCGTGATATGAATTAGTTCTGTTTACATTTTGGCGTTAATCGCCCAACAGGTTTCTCTGCTATGCTGAATGTTCCCCGATTGCTGTAATATCTCAATCTCAAGAACTAATTCTCGAATGTTCATCAAACTTTAGATTCGGGTATCTCTTGATAAATATTATTGCTGTTTATGTTTCGCATAAATCGCCCAACAGGTGGCGCTTTTATGTTGCAATTTTTACAATACTTACAATAGTGCAATTTCAATAACTAATACACGGAATTTCATGCCTTTAGAATCCTCACGATAAGCTTAGATTTTCATTCAATTTCGGAACTGTGGGAGAGAACTTTAAAGTATTAACATGTATAAGTAGAAAAAAGTTTTGGGATTGTCACAATCCGACTAGTTATTCCTTAGTTTAATGTTTTCATTTCATTAGGATCTGTTTGAATTTTGAAACGTATGCATTAAGGGCATTAAAAATAATTTAGTTTATAAAACTTAAATTCCAACCCTCAATATAGTTAGTTTTAAAAAAACTAGTCAGATTTGGCGATCCCAAAACTTTCTTCTCTCTTATGCATGTTAATACTTCGTCAAAATGCAGCATAACAGCATCACCGGTTTGGTGGTTTAATCCAAAATCTAGTCAGCAATAACTTATGTCAACTTATTACTGAATATGAAGTTTGATGAAAATCGGTGCATTAGTTTTACAGACAGAACTATTGCAAAATCTTAAAAAAAAAAAAAAAATGTGCACAACCGCGTCACATGTTGGGTGATGTACACAAAAAACTAATCAGGATCAACTTTTTATTAGGTACTAACTGAATCTGAATTTTGACGAAAACCCATGTATTAGTTTCTTAGATACATTTACTGTGAAATCGTGAAAAATGTACCTCAGCAGAGTCATATGTAGTGCGATTTACACCAAAAAGTAAACAACAATAACTTATATCAGGGAATAACTGAATCTGAAGTTTTAGAAAACTTCATGCACTAGTTCTTGAGATAGAGCTATCCCGATAATCATACACTATGGCAGCGCCAACAGTAGAGCGATTTGCACCAAAACGTAATCAGCATAATATTATGTCAAGTAAGAACTAAATCTAAAATTTTGTTGAAATCCATGCAGTAGTTCTTGAGATATGGCTATTATAGAAATTGTGAATAATGCAGCATAGCAGCGGCACCTGTTGAGTGAGACATACCAAAGACTAATCAGATCTAATGTATTTCAAGGTCTCACAGAATTTAAAGTTTTGTGAAATTCCGTGCATTAATTCTTGAGGCAAAGCGCTCACAATTTTTTGTAACATATAGACTACCTGACAGACTAACAGACAAACATTTTGTAAAAACATGTTTTTCGGGTTCTCTGACCTCTAAAACATGCAAATCCGTCGAAAACCAGGTTTCGAAAATTTTCACGAATCCAATTCATTCTTATGGAACCATTATAAGATCTCTCGTGTGTCGGTCTGACCGTCATAATTAATTTTCTCCAAAATTATTGAATGAGAAACTTTCGAAATTACCCGGATTATAAAGGCTATTAATTCGCATATTTATATATTTTTAACTATTCACAAGTATATTTATAAAAAACCTGGGAGCATTAATTCAAGTTACTTGATAGAAAAAAATGCATATTGTGAGAATGCATTGTTTAAAGTATCTCATCCAAGGATTACTGATAATAATTTTCGGAAATAAATTGTCGGTAATTATCTATGTTATTAATTAGAAACCTATCTAGAAAAAGCGCCATGTACCAAGGCGATATTGCAAGTTTGAGACCTTTTTTCGAAGCGCGCTTAATAAAATGTTATGGTTAAACATTGTACCTGGTTGTATTTTGAATTACGGTATCTCTTCTGTGTGAGTAAAACTTGCACTTAACTGATTGCTGTTTTTAGTATAAATTTTAATTGTACATTATACTATTTATATTCAATATTATATAATATTTGCGATCATTGCGATTGTTACAGATATTTCTCAAAAATAAACTTCATTATAAAAAAAAAAAAAAAAAAAAAAAAAACGAACGTTAATTTTTTAATTTTGACAGTATTTTCTAAAAGATTTTCTGCTTTTACCAAAAAAAACTAAAACACCATTCCATTACATTGTTTAGTAATAATAACATTAACCAATTTCATGTGCTCTAATAAAATTAAATTCAGAAAGGTATTTTAGAAAAGCCGTATTATTTCAATTTTAAAAAATAAACATGATTTACCGAGATTCTTTCTGAAAAGTTATTTTCAGAAATTGGCCCTGAAAAGAGCCGTTTTTCGTTAATTTCATATGACAACATAAAATTCGTAGAAAAAAAAAAAAAAAAAAAAAAAAAAAAAAAGCATAAGAATCGGAAAATTAAAACAAAAAAGTGTTTTTCGCCAAGCGCGATTGCCGCCAAGAAGCATCGAAATCATGCCGAAGGTTCTGACCAATCAGATTGCGAGATGCAGTTTGGATGGCAAAACCTAGTTGGGAAAAAAAAATATGCATTCGAGAGTTAAAGCAATGGAGATCTAAGTTATTTATTCTTTACGATAGAAAAACAATTTAACAGTCGTTTTATACAATCTCTATAAATAAAAGGAATTCTGAGGATAATTAATTAATTGAGGCACAGGGGAAAGCAAATCTTGGCAATGCGCCAACTCGGTCCAGAGGAAGCAAATCTTGGCAATGCGCCAACTCGGTCCAGAGGAAGCAAATCTTGGCAATGCGCCAACTCGGTCCAGAGGTATAAAAGCAAGATAGAAAAAAACGCGCAGGTCTGTGCATTCAAGTACAACCACCCATATGTATATGCTGAAAGTTTGTTCTGACGCTCACCCGACGCACGTGGAGTGCCGATGGTCCGGGGAGAGTCACCGGGGGATCCGTCGCCAGCTGAGAGAGAAGCGTAGAGTCACCGGGGGATCCGTCGCCAGCTGAGAGAGAAGCGTACCATACACATAAATTATTAAATAAACCTTCAAATTAAGCCCGGCGAAGCGGGCTGGGTATGCTAGTTAAAATAACCGAATTATTTATTTAGCACAATTTTGATTTTTCTATGTACAATTAAAGTAACCGAATTATTTATTTAGCACCATTATGGTTTTTCTATCTATATAATTTAATGAAACGGTGGGGATATGGCCAGGAAAACAAACACACAGAGTTGAATCCTGACACTTTTCTCCCGAAAGGACTTCAGTGATTCCGGGGGGGGGGGGTCATTATAGATTTCTGGGGGGATTGTACTTTTTTGACCATTGAAAACGCAAAATTTCAAATTTTCCGGGTGGGGGACATTTTATTTCTCCAGGGGAGAATATCCCCCACCCCGGACCACCCAATGAAATTAACACTACAAACACATTAGAAAAAGGATGATGCTAATAAAGGCATTATACAAATAAATAAATTTTTAAAAGTGCACTGCTTGAGTCAATAAATTAAAATTACATTGTTGATCACATAGTTAAAGTTTTCTAAACCGGCACCTGCATAAAGGACTGCCACTTTTGCCTCCTTAATTTGTTCAGAAATCCCGAATTTATACCAGAAATTTCAAATTCCGTATATACTCGTATATAAGTCGAAGAATTTTAGACATAATTTGGGAGATGAAAACAGGTGGTCGACTTATACACGAGGTAGTGAAAAAAAAATTTCAGCAATAAATCGGCGAATGGGCCTTTTAAGTACTGTGCAAACTCCATTATCCGACCTAAATGGGACCTGAAGCACCTCGAATATCAGAAATCTTGGTTAATACAAATTGCACAGAAAAGCTTGCTGTGTTCGTAAATTTAACATCTCTTGGAATAAAAAACTATAAAACGTTACCTTAATGATGAAAATATATACAAATTTACGTTTAACAGCTCAACATATTTAACCCGTCAGTAGTCGCGTGTCGGTCTTTTACGCCGCCCGTATAACTTATCTTCTCCTACACTGTAAAAAAAATCTACGTAAAATTACGGACAAAAGCCGGCAGCAGAGATTCCGGACAGTATCCGTAAAAAAATATTTTGACCGTAAATCAAAAAATCACCCGTAATTTTACATTTTAGCAAATGCATAACTAGCCCGTAAAAAAAGTAGTACTGTCCGTAAAAATACAATGCCAAGTTGCCCGTGAAAAAAAGGGCATTGCCCGCAAAACTATAATGCCAGGATGCCCGTCAAAAAAGGGGCATTGGCCGTAAAACTATAATGGCAAGATGCCCGTAAAAAAAGGTGCATTGACCGTAAAAATACAATACTAAGATATCTCTGAGAAAAGGGACATTGCCCGTAAAACAGGGTTGGAAAAAACCCAGGTTTTTTCGAAAAAACCCAAAAAAACCGTTTTTTTTGGTTTAAACCGGGTTTTTTTAAAACATCCTTTCTTATTACATATACATGCATATTTACTGATAAAAACAGACATTATTGGTTTATAAGCAGTGTAACTTCATTTAAAATAATTTAAATTTAATAATTATAGTGAATTTATGCTGAAAATTGAAAAAATCATTTTTCAATTTAAACAGTTTTAGCAAACAGTCTTATGTTGAAAGTTTTAACTGTTTTACACAGTGAACCATTGAAGCTCTGTAAATTTTTATAAACAATCTTTTGATTACTAATAATAAACATTTGGATATAGTTCGATAAATATTCTTTTCCAAAATTATTCAAATAATAAATTACAAATACTTCTTAGGATTTTTTCTTTCTGAGTGACAATTTGAAGTTAACATTTTTAGTCGTTAAATTCAGCAGATAGCAAAGGGAAAAAAATTATTATAAAAATGCTATAGCTAGGTACCAGTCTTTCTTTTAATTCAACAAGATAATCTCCCAAAAGAAAAATTTCTTTTACAGCTTGTGCAAAATCTTGAAAGATCATTGTGTTACATTATTAATTGCATTAAATAATCTGCATTATTTTTTATACTACTTTTTTTATACGCAAAATATTTTATACTAAATATTGAATCTATTTTATCTTTGATCAATTCACGTTTGAAGTTTTTCTTTAGAGCAATAGATATGTTCACCAATGTGTACTGATTTTAATCCTATGCATAAAAAATGACGTAAACCCAATATATCTAATGCTTATTGCTGAAATAAAGTGTTAAAAGTAGAAATTATTTATATCCAATAATCTGAAACTCGTAAATTATAAAGAATAAAAGAAAATGTCATTAGATTTCTCCTAAAAAACAATTGAAATTATTTATATCTAATAATCTGAAACTCGTAAATTATAAAGAAACAAGAAAATGTCATTAGATTTCTTCTAAAAAGAATTGCTTTTTTTTAATAGAAAAAACCAATTGGTTTAATCCTATGCACAAAAAAAGACCTAAACCCACTATATATAATACTTATTACTGAAATAAAGTGTTAAAAGTAGAAAATATTTATGTCCAATAATTTGAAACACGTAAATTATAAGGAAAAAAAAATGTCATTAGATTTCTTCTAAAAAAACCAATTGGTTTTTTTGAGAAAAAAACCATTTGGTTTAAACCATGGTTTAAACCAACTGGTTTAAACCGTGCCAACCCTGCCGTAAAATAATACAAATTCTGGGCATGAAAAAAAGGGGTGATTGCCCATAAAATAACAAAACACATACATTAGGATACCTCATTAAAGAAAAAGGATTGTCTATAAAATTACAAAAAGGATTATTCAGTGAAATTAATATAAATTTCCATACAGTTATCCAGCATTACCCCATTCTCTTTTCACAAATCATAAAATTATGTGGTTTTTAAAATAAAATCTTTAATGGGGATCGCCATATATACCAACTGAAAATCCATAATAGATTTAAAAGAGGAATATAGATAATTCACAACACTAATAAACAACAAAAATTAATTTTCACAGGAGTACTTATGTTTTCGCAATATTTGAATAAAACATTCATAACTTATGCATACTATAAAACTTGTATGTTCAAAACCTAATTTTACAAGGTTTTCATGTACTCTTAGCAGGCAGTTTGTAGTTTGTAGTTTTTTTTTTTTTTTTTTCAAATAAAAGTTTAATTTTATTAAAGGAGAGCATTCTCACTCATTTCCTATAGTAAATTGTATTTTTATTCAATTACAAGGTTCTCAATTTTGGTGTTGTTGCATTAATAACTTATGTTAAAATACAATTTTTAGCTTTCCAAAATTTACCATCGCACACTTTAATAGTGAGAGTGGTGGAGCATTTAAAAACTGGTAGGATAACAAACCCTCGTGTGTTTAGATAAAAGTCTGATATGTAAAATGAAAATAGAAAACTAGTTACTTTAATATTAAATTACAGGGGTTGAAGCAGGCAAAATTTGGGGTCCACAAAAATCTATTTAATAAAATAGGATTCTTCACAAAATAATTTTAATAAAACAGATCCTTTCACAAAATTCTTTTATGCTATTTTCATAAATACTGTTTTAAAATCTAATTTGTACACAAAAACATGTCATAATTTTCAAAAACTTAGCAAAGGAATTTTTTTAAATATATATATTTAGTTTTTAAATTCCTTGTTCAAATAACAAAGTCAACTTCCATTAAAAAATGTTATTTTCACAAAAATAACTTTTCTCTTTCACAAAATGAGCCCCAGAATAAAAACCTGCATCGACTCCTGAATTGATCAGAAAAATTATGATTAGTAATATCAGTTTATTAGCTGTACTGCTATTGCTCCCTCTTTTCCCTTCCAAGCCGCTTAATAATAGAGAGCAGCTTTTTTGATACACAAATGCTAATTTATTATTTCGATTTTTATGTATCACATATTTACTAAATACTACATGAAACAAAAGTAGTCCATTTTTGATTTAACAATGATTCATAATCCTACACACATCGGTGCAAGAAATCCATCTAAGTCAAGACTGAAATATTTTCTGAGCATTAGAAATAACTAAATGCAAAAGGGTTAGAAGATGTCTAAGTCTTGTTTTATACCTAAAAATTGGTCTCTAACAATAAAAGAAAGTGATTAAATGTTCTTGATGGTAGAACCACTATTATTTAAGTAAGTCAAAAATCTCTTCAATACTGAAATCAGTCCTGAGATTAAAGATCTTGCACCCATGTCCCACGGTTCTTGATCTTGTGTACACATATAATATATACTATATTGTTTACAAGATTTCGGTGAAAATTCATTAAACTTGGGAATGTTTGAAGATGAAATTATTACAATGGTTCTGTTTTATAAATTATCATTCAATAAATAAAAAGAAAACATGAATTTTTACAAATTTATTTAATATACTTCAACACAGTATTCTTAGAAGTAACAAATTTAAATAACAAATTAAGAAACAACAAATAAAAAATTCATTTTTTCACACAGATTTGTAGTAACACAATTTATCGCCAAGGTTGTTTGGGTCTTGTAGATAGTTTTTTCGATTTTGTGTCTTTTTCCAGATTAATAGCCAAGCATGTCCTATTTAGAAAAAAGGTAAGATAAATATTACATAAAAGTATACACAATAAACAGAAATTGAGTATAATAACAATCTCAATTATTCCAGATGAACAGAAAATACAGCAGTTATGTTTAATAGATAATTGTTATGAGCATCCTATTAAAACAAGTAACAAAAAAAGTAAGGAATTAGAATTCATTCCAGTTTAACCCAAAATTAATTTCAATTATTGTAAAATAAGTCATTTGTTGTAATGTTACAGTTAGTAATTTATTTTACTGAACCTTTTGTACATGAATAAAACTTGCACTTGACCTTTTATTTCTATGTAAAATATTTTTAAATGAGTAGATTAAATTTGAAGCAATTTTAAAATGACAAAATTCTTTTAAGCTCTGATATAAAACTTTGGGCCCAAAAACAAAAAGGCCTGAACATCTCTGATAGACATTAATGTTCTTTATATCAAAGTAAGATGCCTTTATAGCACCTTGAACCGTTTATATATACCACTTATAGTCGTTTGAACCAATTATAGTTGGTTTTAATCACTTTTGAATTGTTTGTCTGTTTTGCAACCAATGTGTATTGCATTTCTTAGATCTCTTCTTCATTGCTAACTGTAATTGAGAGTGCATGTTTTTTCATATGTTTTTATGTTCTATCTTTACAAGAAAATACTGAATTCAAAGAAAATATGGTATTCTGACTTTCGGTGGATTTGTATGTATTGGAAGGCAAGGAATGAAATTTAAAAGTTTTTAGAAAATGTCTATCAGTCAACTCCGTAAGTTTTTAATTAAAAAAAATTTTAAAAAAAATTGTGGCTGCTTTGTTTTAAGAAATAATGCATGACATTTCAAAAAACTTTACATTTAATTAGAGCATTGATATAAACTGAAGCTGGTTAGTTTTTGGGGTATATCTCTTAACAGGTGGCGCTGATATGATGCATTATTCAGTTTCCATATCTTTAACTCAAGAACTAATGCACAGGTTATTATAAAACTCTGTTAGTTCCTGATTTAAAAATTGCTTCAATTCATATAGGGAACAATTTTTTACTACCATTTCAAAAATATATCGACATCAACTTCTTTTGTATCAAGCAATAAATCAACAGTTACATTGAGAATTTTGAAGAATAGTAAAATAATATTTTTTTTCTTTCAAATAGAGCATTTTCTAATGTTCCCTTAGTAACTAATTTTCTGTTTAAGGGTGTTCTTAAATCAAAAAGAGCAACTTTGTGACACATGCATTAATTTATTTTTGTTCCGAAATGCATGAAAATAGCAGGTGTTGTTATTCAGAAACTATCTAATTGCACTCATTCTTTTGTTTTTAAAAAACACAATAGATTTTTCATAACAAGCCTTCAAAGTTGACACTTTTGAGCATATTTCCCGAAGAAAGCAGAAAAACCGGTTGAAAAGGAGGAGAAAAACAGGTGATTGCGTCATCAAAATAGCTTATAACTCGATAAGTAATTTAATTATCATAAAATGGAAAAATAAGTTCAATTCGAAATCGCTTTCATAGTCAGGCATTAAAATTTTATAACTTTCTGTTAAAAAATGAATTTGTAAATGTGTCAAAACGTTTTTCGCTTGTTGAGCGGATCAGTTAAGAACATTCTTAATGCCATAAATAAATATTTTTGTTTATCGAAAAACTTTTTTTTCCGTAAGTGATGGAAATATTTTACACATACACACACGTTGCTATAATTAACACTACAACAGCACAAACAATAGATTTATATAATACATTCCATCTTGCAGACTTTTTAATAATATAATTATTGATGCAGACACTTGAAGATAGTTCTGTCACTGCACTCTCAACTAAATTTGTATGTTTTACAAGATTAGATTCACACTCTTTTCAAGATCGACTAAATTGGCACTTTTTCTGAGATATCTCGAATAAATTGGTGCTCTTTTCGAGATATCTAGACTAAATTTGCTCTTTTTCTCAAGATTTCGACTAAATTCGCACTTTTCCCCCCAGGATCTGGACTAAATTCACACTTTTTCCTCCAGGATCTGGACTCAATTTGCACGTTTTCCTGAGATCTCAATGAAATTAACACTTTTTCTCGAGATCTCGACTAATTAATGCGCTTTTTTTTTTCAGATCTCGACTAATTTTGCACGTTTTCTGGAGATCTCAACTAATTTGCATGTTTTAACAAGATCGCGACTAAAGTTGCATCTTTTATTGACATCAAGACTAAATAATGCATTTTTTTTTCATCTCGACTAAATAATGCATTTTCTCGAGATCACGGCTAAATTTGCACTCCCTCCCAGGATCTTAACTAAATTTGCACCCCGCCCCCTGAAATCTTGACAAAAT
The DNA here is from genome assembly GCA_964019185.1 of Maratus speculifer. Classification (NCBI taxonomy): domain Eukaryota; kingdom Metazoa; phylum Arthropoda; class Arachnida; order Araneae; family Salticidae; genus Maratus; species Maratus speculifer. The sequence goes on from OZ025294.1 coordinate 408,901,771, forward strand.
TCACACTTTTTCCGAAGATGTCAACTAAAGTCATACTTTTTCAGATTATTTAATGATATTCATATCACCCCCTCCCTCTCTGCAGAATCATAATTCCCATTTTTCTATCATGATTATAAGTTGAAATCTGCATTTTGTAAGTATGATGAAATTAGCATTTTTTACCAAGATTCTTTGACGAAACTTCATTTTTTTAATGCAATTGTTCTATTTAAGGGATTTGCAATTTCTTTCTGTGATATTTTGGCAGAATGTGCATTTTTACCATGACCCTTTGACAAAATTTATTTCTTCTGCAACTAATTGACTTTTTTATACGTACTCATTTGTTAAAATTCACGATAGTTTATCATGACTGATCGCCAAAATTCTCAACAGTTTTGCACAAGCGATTGGCTCACTTTGCAGAAAAAAATATGTAGAAGAATTTACAGGGGGAAATACAGTACAGAATTTTAATGTGTAGGTCTTTCTTTTTCTGTATGTAAATCACACAATTCTGCACATGATTTCAAACCCTACCCCTCAAAGACAACCCATCCCCCAAGAAACTCTTAAAATGGCACCATAAGCAGCCAATTTATTTATTTTATGTGCTTGGCGGCTCAGCCAATTTATTTATTTTATGTGCTTGGCGGCTCTTTTAAACTCTTTTGATGCACACAATGGGTTTTTTTTTAAACATTTCCATGGCAGCCTGTGGAAATTCAATTGATCTTTGAAAATTATAGCAAATATTTTTGGTATACAAAGAACAAGCATACCCCCTCCCCTTTTTTTAATAGCTCTTTTTGAAAAAATGTACTCTTTTTTTAAATTAGTGGTTCCTCTTCGAAAAATTCAACCTGGTGCCCCCCCCCCCTTTTTTTTTTCTTTCTAGAATCTAGAGTATTTCAGATATGACAAAAAATCATCTTTGCTAGTAAAATTGTATTATCGTAGTGAGCATTAAAATCATTCAAAATACAATTTAACTGCAATAGTTGGCAGATCTGTAGTGGTATTTGTAATTGATTTTAATTTTTGAGAAATTAAAAACAAACATGCCTCTTCTAAAAAATACTATATAGTAGAGTATCTAATTTGCTGACCTGTAATTCACAGTCAATTTTTTAAAGTTAACAAAAACGTATTTAGATTAATAATATTGCACACTGTGCCACCTCCTTAATGGTGAGTATTAATTTTTTTTTTTTTTTTTTTGGGGGGGGGGAGAAGGCTGGAAATAAAACTTCACGCGAACAAATTGATGCTGTGATGACTTGTCGGTGCGACGAACTGTCGCTACAATGATTTCAATGCAATACCTAATATTTCGAATTATAACTAACTGAGTGAAAATGCCTTAAAATTAATAATTATTTGTAACAATATTAAAATGCTATATCGTCATTAGAAACATTTTTCTGCATAATTTCTTATTTTAACATATTAGGAAGCAGGTAAAAACTTGTTTGCAACATTACATATCTACATACGAAAAAAAAAAAAAAAAAAAACAGATTGTTGTGAATTAAATATAAATGAAAAAAAAAAAACAAAAAAAAAACAGATTGTTGTGAATTAAATATAAATGAAAAAAAAAAAAAGCATGTTTTCATTATTGTAACATTTACAAAAATATACATTTTTTGAAAATGCATTAAAAGATAGAAAATTTCACCAAATTAACCAGCTAAGTTGGTTTTACATATGGCAATTTATTTTGTTGCCAAATTTAGTTGTATATGACCAAATTGGTCAAAATTTAGTTCTATGGTAGTAATACTGCTATTACTACTTTTTTTTTTTTTTTTTTTTTTTTTTTTTTTTTTTTTTTTTTTTTACAATTACCCATTGTTTAAGCTAATACAGATTTCTTCATATGAAAACAACCATTATACCTACGGCAGCCCACTGACCACCTTAAGGACTGAATTAAAGAGAAAAAAAAAAAAATTAGCCTAATGTGTGTATTGCCTTTGAATACATGGAGAGACTGGAGCACATGTGAATAGTTCACATAAAGATAGCTTTTTTTATTACTGGTTAATTTCTGAAAACAAAAAATACTGAATACAGTAAACAGAACCCTTTTTTTAAACAAGGTAATTTTTTATAAAATCATCTTTATAGTTAGCTCTTCTTTTTTTTTAATAACTTTATAAATTCAATGAATTGCTCACAAGTGCCCCAACAGCAGGGACTTTTGCGAACACAAGAAAAAATATTTGATATGCTTTACATTCTGTTTTTTATTTGTTGTCATGATCATTAGTTACACTATGTGTTAAATTTACTATAAACAAAATTCAAGTTCCGCAGTGATAGATTTAAGCACAAGATTATAAGACGAAAATAAGTAGACTGGGAAAAAGGAGGATTATATGACTAATTAAATATTGTCGGAATAAAATAAAAATTAAGATGTACATTTGAAAAAAATAAAGCCTTTAAATTTTGCTTAGGGGAATTTAGATAATACTTATCAAAAATCTGCCAAAGTACAAAAGATTCTTATCCTTGTATTTCCCTTCTAGTATCCTTGTATAGGATATATATACCTTGTATGGGTATACTTGTATCCTTCGAGTATCTTTGTATTTCCCTTCTATTCTAAAATAATGATAAAGGATTTTAAAATGATTAAAAAAAATAAACTCAATTACAAGCACACACCCAAATTTAACTTCTTTTACTTTTGAAAGAGGAAGGGGGGGGGGGGGGGAAGCTCACAATATTTTATAGTATCAGTTTAAAAATTTTAATTTCAGGCAATTCTGATATCTATCTCCATTCAAAGCATCATACACATACACATTTTAGAGGTGAAAGTGGGCCATCATTCCAAATTTGGAAGAAATGAAATTGTTTAGCAAAATATTGCAAAAAACTATTGCATCTTAGAAAACTTTACATGGATTTAAATTATAATTGGATATAAATAAGCTTATAGCTCTTTACATACTTGCTAACATAATGCAGGATGCTCTTGAGAAAAGTTCAATACAAAATCAAATGTATGACAAAAAGTCTCCTATTTCAAGACAATATTAGATATGACATTATTTCGCATGAAGTGAACTGAAAGAAACAGAATCATAGAATGATTATTGAGACACTTATGAACTATTCAAATCTGCCTCAACTATTCTGTTAACAAATGACCCACGTGGTGACTAGAGTTAAATTGACAAATTATTAACATTTCTCAATTTTAGAATTCTTTTTTTTTAAAATCAAAAATACTTATTATTTACAGTATATGTTAGAACATTAAAATTAAATCAAATAAATAAAGTTATTCATTTAAAAATTTAAAAGTGAGATTTTACTTTTGAGACGCACACTTTATGCCTCCATTTCTTTCTCTTCTCGATGACACTACCAGTGATAGAAGCGCCTCCATCATATTCTGGAGCTGTCCATTTGAAATTGGTAATTTGTAACCTTTTAACCAGTAGCTTGTAGTCGGCCAGGCTTACTTGGTTCATCTGTAAAAAAATGCAGTATTATACAGGGTGTTTACAAAAATGTATTAGTTACCATTAAAAGTGATTATGTTATTTCATAAAATACCTAATTATTTCATGAAATCACCGAGTATGTTAAAGTGTGTAAAGTCAATGCATTTTAAGATGTAACAAATTATTTTATAGAACAGTTGTCTAATTGTTAAAGTATTAAAACTTTCGGCAATAGCCATTTGAACCAATTATAGCCAGGATTGCAAAAAAGCCATGCCGGTGGCTTTTATTTGTTTTAACCAGATTTTATTGACCAAAATTGGTGTTTTTTAGTTAGTTTTAAAGACTTAATTGAGGTAGAATTCAATATAACCCAATTTCTCCAAAATGAACACATTAATATTGGAATAATATGTATTGATTTGCAGTCAAAATTATAAATATATCAGCTAACTTTTAAAAGACCATACAAAATGCTTTCTCTAGTTTATACTGACTTTACCCCCCCCCCAAACACACACACACAGTTTTTTTTTGTTTTTACTACTTTATATAATTAAAAAGGACAATAGTTGCATAGTTAGTATCATAATTTATTACTTAACTAATTTTAAAGGATATTAATATACAAGTCTTATTTTATTGCTCATAAATTTTTATTTGGAGCCACACATAAAGTCATTTAATAAAAAGAGCAATTCTTTTTAATAAAACAGCATTACAAATAACTTTGCATTAGTTTATGTATGAGTATGCATTCTTTAAAATAACAATGAGCTTTTCAAAATTTTAATTCAACAAGTTTTATTACAACAAGATGATTTCAATTATTAAATACACATAAGCTATTGTCAATTTCAAAAGTAAATAGAAGTATGTAAGGAAAATTCCATTTTTATATGTAACATTTAGTTATTGTTTCATATAATCTTTAAAATGTTTGGTATATATAGAGCTATGCAACAACGAATTCCAAACCACAACATTACAGTCTAATTTAATTTATTCTTATGAATATTTATAATTTCAGACATAATGCCTTCACAGATGCATCAGCAGTTATAAAGACTCATTTATTTGATAAAATTTAGTAGAAATGTACATTTTTAATAGAAAATATTTATAAGTGTATTACAACTAAATTAATTCAAATTTAATATGAAATATCTGTAAACTAGGGATGCACAACCTGTGGCCTGCGAATTTCGTCAATTTACAACTGGAAAAAATTGCAATTTTTGTACATATGTCACACAAAAAAAATCCTAAATTTTGTCAATTTACTGCGGGAAAATATAAAATTTCGTCATTTAAGAATCACAAATGTCATTTATCGACACGGAAAAATCACGAATTCTACTGATCAAATGCGAAAAAGTCAAATTTTATCGATGAGGATCGGAAAAATCATCAGTTTTGCTCATCAGAGAGGGCAAAATCGCGAATTTTGCTCATGAGACTCGGGGGAAAAAGTAGCAAATTTTCCCGATTGGGCACGAAAACATCCTAGTTTTTTCGACCAGGGATGGAAAAATCGCAGATTTTGTCGGATGGATGCGAAAACTCGCACATTTCGTTGATCAAGCAAGAAAAAAAATCATAAATGTTGTTGTTCCTCGAAAATATTGCAAATTATCATCGGATGGAAAAATAGCATATTTTCTCGGTTTATCGCATTAAAAGAAAAGCGAATTTTGTCGATAAGGCACAAGAAATCGCAAACTTTGTCGATCAGGGACAAAAAAAAAAAAAAAAAAATTTTGTTGATAAGACACGGGAAAATTGCGAATTAAGTGATGATGCGTGGAAATATTACAAATTTCGTTGATCAGCTGCAGAAAAATCGTGTTTTTGTCAATTTATCAAGAGAAAAAAATCATGAGTTTTATCTTGCCGCATAAAAAAAATGCAGATTTCGTCAATGCTAATACAAAAATCACGAATATTGATACTCGGTCGAAGAAAAATGTGTATTTTGTCAATTTACAGCAAAAAAAGCACACATTTCGTCGATCAAAGACCGAACAATTGCGAGTTTTATTGATCGCATTTCGAAAAATAGCAAATTTCTTTGGTCGGAGATGGGAATTTTGCAAATTTTGTTGGTCACACATAGAAAAATTGCTAACTACGTTGATCAGACTAGAATAAAATCGAGAATTTCATCGATCATGCAGAGTAATTTCGTGATTTTCGTCGATTGGCTTTGCAAAGATCACGAATTTCGCCGACAGGCTTTGAAAAAATCACAAATTTGATTGATCGGCTTCATAAAAATCCCGAATTTTGTCGATTAGCTTCGGAAAAATCGTGAATTTTGCCGATCCGAATTGGAAAAGCACGAATTTTGTCGATTAGGTGCGGAAAAATAACGAATTTCGTCAATCAGGTGCGGAAAAATTGCGAATTTTGTTATTCAGTCCCATTAAAATCGTGTATTTTGTCAATCAGGTTCGGATGAATTGCCAATTTCGTCGATCATGCGAAGGAAAATTGTGAATTTCGTCTATCAGCTTTGCAAAAATCATGAATTTCATCTATCAACTTTTTAAAAATCGCGAACTGTGTCTATTGACTTTGTAAAAATCATGAATTTTGTCGATCGCCTTCATGAACATCATGAATTTTGTCTATCGCCTTTGTAAAAATTGCAAATTTCGTATCCCCCCCCCAATCATACACATACACTCTCCTCTGAAACCACATATTTTTTTTTTCAGATTGTAGGCTACAGATCACCTTCTCTAGCTCGAATTCTCTCCATGTTATTGATGTGGCCCTCGACCACCCAGATATATTTGAAAGTGGCCCTTCTCTTCAAAAAATTGTGCACCCCTAATGTAAACCATCTTTAACAAATAAATAAAAGCCGGCGTTTTTCAATTAAAACAGGCTTTTTTAAAATGTTTTACAAAAAAAAAAAAAAAAAAAAAAAAAAAAAAAAAAAAAGCCAGATGACATATTTGGTTTGGCTAAAAGCTGCTAACTCTGATTATAATTAATTTTAGTAAGTTTTGAATCATTTATGGCTGGTTTCACATGCTTATTTATTAGACCTTTTCATTGTTATTAACTGTCATTACGGGCACATGTTTTGTCGATATGTGTATTAAATTTGCACAAATTTGTAAGCAAGCAGCTAATTTTTGTTAGCATTTTCACAGGGTTCATTGCTGCCTCCAGTTTTATGGAGTATTTTAATCGTTAAAACCGATGTAACATTGTCATGTTACATCAGTAATATATGTTTAAATTACACCATTGCATATGTGAAAACAATTACTCCATGAAACTGGAGGCAGCATTTGCCACCATTTTTACACCAATTGTATGGAGTAACGTTTCCACAAATGTTTTACAGTGAAGAGTGATTTCATAGTCATTTTTCGGTAATCAACCATTTTCGTGAGAGACTATGTGATTTCATTTGTGAAATGCAATTTTCTTTGACCCATGAAATTTCATTAGGAGTTAAACAAGATAAATTTCACACAATGCTATACATTATTAGACTTTTTTTAATGATTTTTACATCTCTATGCAAATGAAGTTCCTTATTTCTTGTTTAAGAAAAATAACACCACTTTGTTTCGCAGATTGTTGCTCGGTTAAGATTTTTAAAGAATTTATCCCCAGTGAACAGAGTCTATTTTAGCAACAAAATTCACATAATACGTTTGAATTCAAGGCAAGGAAGTTCAGAAACTGTTACATGTTTCATTTCACTCTCCTTAAGAAATTTGTTATTTAATTAGCATGATTGAATCAACTTTGTTAAATCAATTACAACAAATGGCAGATATTTTTTCATGTAAGGCTGTACCAACAATAAACCGACGAAGGAAAATGAAAATAAATTTAACTTGTAAAAAAAGATACAATAGAATCATACATGTGATAATTGGGATTGGGAATCTTTTTTTTTCTTTCTTTTTCAACACAACAGATAAACAACTACAAATATTCCTAGATTTCAATTGCTCTTTTTACAGCTGGTAGACTGTAAAGCCAGCTATGTATCTTAAAGACAGTATTGCCAATTAACAATATTTCCTAATAATCTTGAACACACTATGTGCTGTTTTTATAACAATTTCATTCCACCTGACATTTAATGATTTTTGTGTCGAATTTAATTACTCATTTATCATAGCGAAAAGCACAATAAAAAATTCATAAAACCAATTTTGAAGAATTTCAGGTTTAGCATCATAAATTTTTACTTACACAAACCAATTATTTTTTGCTACCAACATCATTTACTGAAAATAAAGTATACTTAATATAAAATGAAAATATTAAACAAATTTTATATCAAAAAAGTAAGTTTATATACAATTTTTTCACATATTTTTAATAAAAGGGGGGGACAGGGACAAGAGGACTAGTTATCATATTGAGCAAGAAAAAATGAATGTAAATGCTTAAAACTGAAATTGTTAAAAATAAAAAGCTAATTTCTATTTATTATTAATAACAATAAAAATAAAGTTCATTTTGAAAGATTTCTTTCATAAAATTTGAAAACATGCAAATTTTATCGAGGCCTAAACAATGTTGGAGAGAACACAAGGAAATGCACTACCAAAATCCGTGAGGTCATCAATCATAGGTTTGTTTTTGAAGAATTTTCTTTTTTAAATGTAAAATTACACTAATTCAATCAAGATGCAGGCACTGTCATATGGGCCAGACAGTATGCAATAAAGATAATAATCAATTAGCTACATGGACAGCATGAAAACTAAATTTATGTATAGTATACTTGTGTTTTTTTTTTTTGGTGGAAGATATAGGTCAAAATTAACATTTTTAGCCAATGGTCATTGGCCAGTACACTAATTTTTCTAACTGGCTATTTTTTTCAACTGCTGGCCAGTAACAAAGTTACAAATGCTCCATACAAAATTGTGTTTTTTCTAGCTAAGAACAATGTTATTTACTATTTCTGTTACTTACCATTCAATCATTTCAAAAACGAAATTTTTTGTGCGAAAACCATTGCTTATCAAGAATTGCAAACATTATTTATGTCGTTATCATTTTAAGAAAAATAGATGCGACCAAATTTTTTATCTAATAAGGCAGAAAATAGGCTAGCAAGATATCCTTATACATTGTATAATTCACCTGGCTGTGGATTTCAAATAACAGACTGTCACTTTTTGAAGGAAATACTCCCCACGGCATAACGTGTCCTCCGCCATGCTTCATTGTACGAATAACATAGGTTGAATCATATCTTTTGCTGTTAGGTCATCGGACGTTGTATCTGTCATCACTTCCAAAACTGTTTCAAATTCGATAGTATAAGTAATATCAAAGTAATTCTCTATTTTTTTCATTCCCAATCGACTGTATTTGCTTTTTTTATGAAACTGATCGACCATATTTGCGACTTTTTCGTTCAAAATTCACAATTTTTCCGTGCCCTACCAAAAGCGATTTTGTTGTTCCTGATCGAATAAATTCAGGCTTTTTACGAAAGCGATCGACCATATTCGGGATTTTTCCGTGCCCAATCGACGAGATTCGCACCTTTATCCGTTCTTGGTCCCTGAAATACCACACCGAACAATAAAATAAAATTCGCGATTCTTAACTGACTGATGAAATCTGCATTTTTTCCCTGCCGTAAATTGATGAAATCTGTAATTTTTTTTTCTCGCGATAAACTGATAAAACTCGTTATAGTTCTGTAGCCGCTCAAAAAAAATTTTGATTTTTCCGCGCATCATCGACAAAATCTTCGATTTTTCCTTGCCCTATCAACGACATTAGCGATTTTTTCGTACCGATTCAACAAAATTCACGAGTTTTTCGTACCCAATTGCCCGTATCGCTCTTTTTACAAAGGCAATCGACTACATTCGCTATAATTTCTTTCCTGTTTCACGATTTTTCCCCACCGTAAATTGATGAAATCTGTAATTTTTTTCTCGCGATAAACTGATAAAACTCGCTATAGTTCTGCAGCCGCTCAAAAAAAAAATTTCGATTTTTCCACGCATCATCGACAAAATCTTCGATTTTTCCTTGCCCTATCAATGAAATTAGCGATTTTTTCGTACCGATTCGACAAAATTCGCAAGTTTTTCGTACCCAATCGCCCGTATCGCTCTTTTTACAAAGGCAATCGACTACATTCGCGATAATTTCTTTCCAGATTCACGAAATTGACAATTTTTGCATTCCATATCAACTCTAAATTCGCGATTTTTTATTCCCAATCAACAAAATTCGTGATTTTTCCGTTCCGGATCGAATAAATTTGCGCTTTTTACGAAGCCGATCGACAAAATTAGGATTTTTTTCGTGCCTTATTAAAGAAATTTGCGATTTTTTCGTTCCAGATCGACAAAATTCGCGATTTTTCGAAAGCCGATAGACAAAACTCGCGATTTTCCAATGTACAGTTGACGATATTCGATTTTTCCGTGCTGGAGGTTGGGCTGGATCTGCCCTTGAAGTATAGTAGAATCTTGATAATCCGGATCGGTTTTTTCACCTTTTTTTTTTTCAAGTTTGAGAAGCAATTGACTAATTTCCATAACATTAAGTTGTTGCATTGTCGTATTCTGACTAATAAAAAAATTTCGCCATTCGCTTCTCAAAGTTGGAAAAAAAAAAAAAAAAAAAAAAAAAAAAGAAAAAACGATCTGTATTATCAGGGTTCTACTCACTAAGATTTTTTAAATAAAATTAATGTTTAACATCTATAATTGATTATTTAATCGCCTGTTAAGTAAGCACTATTCCTTTTATGTTAAAAGCAAGGCAAAAATTTCATTTAGTCATATTTTATACTTATTTATTCTATAATATGTTAGTGATTTTTTTTTTAAAGCTGTATACTTAAATATAATCCTTAAGTACTTATATTAAAACCAATAAGGAATAATTCTTTAGTTAAGGAAGGAAATGAAGTTTGTAAGAAAATTTTACAAAAATATAATTAAAAAATTGGGTATTACTTGGTTATCCCATTGACCAATTTCGCCAAATTATACAAATCATCAAACTAATAGCAAAATTATATATATTGACATAATTTTTATTTTAAATAACGAAAATACAAATAATTAGTAGAATATTCATAAAAATACAAATAAAAAGTCAAAATAAAAGCACTTAATGATGTTTTAAGCACCTTTATCATATTTAATGTCATTGAATGTGATATTCAGTCATCCATTATTGGCATTTAATCTTATGGTTTGGCGATAATTTTTTGGTCGACGGAATAACCAAGTAGTACCAAAAATTATAAGTGTAAAAAACAATCCAAATGTATAAATTTTACACTTAATATGTATAACTTGATAGGTATTAGTACATTGTGCATGAAATAATCAAGTATAGTATAATTAGAATGATTTAAATCATCATAATTATATGTTTAAAACATTCAAATTTCAACAGAACCACCGTTGAAAAAACAAAACAAAAAAAAACTACCTATAAAAATGTGTTTTTTGAAGAATTAATTTTTGGATTTTGAATTCAATTTGATTATGATTTAAGTCAAAATATTTATTCATCATAAATTAAGGCTGCAGCGAGTACTCTGTATTTACTCAGCATTCAGCCGATTTGACGAGTACCATGTACAATACAGAGTAGTTGTAAGAATTAATTTTTAAAATTTACTATTATCATTACAATGAAAAATTGTTGCAGTACATTATAAATGAAAAGAATCAATGTTTAAAGCTCCAAAATACTTCATTCCTTTTTGCAAACTACTTTTGATAACGACAGCATAACCATGTGTTTAAGTCGAAATATTTTAAGCATAATAAACCAGGGTCATACTGAGTACTTTGTATTCAGGCAAATTTTGGACTTAGTAGCTGCAAGAATTTCAATTTTTAAGCATGATTATTTATACAATAAGAAATTAATTGTCGCAGTACATTATAAATGAATAAAATCAACATTTAAAGCTCCAAAATAATTCATTTCTTCTTGCAAGCTAGTTTTAATAGCCACAGCATACCATCATCATATTTTGCGCTGATGATGGTCTATGGCTATTGAAACAAGTTTTTAAGAAAGAAAATATGTTGGTGTTTTAAATGTTTTTGATTTATTTATAACATTACTGAAGACAAGAATTAATAATTGATCTGTAAAAGTTATTTGAATATAAATCTATAATATTTGCAATTATTCATAAAAACACAATATATATCAACATTGTAACACAATCAAATATATATCAACACTTACTTGATTGAAACTAATGTGATGTCCAGAACAGAGAAGAAGCAGGGGCACCTGGTGTAATTCCTGGTCAACAACTTTTCAGGCTAATTCTTGATCACAGCATTTTTCAACACTTGAAAACATCCTCCTAACCAAAATGAAAAAATCGTAGAGATACTTTAAACTATCTTCTTTAAAATTTATCATTTAAGTAATAATTGTTAGTAATTAAAGTAGTAATTGTTAATTTGGGAAAAAATGCTTTGAAACTGCTTGCTAAATTTCTGAAAAATAACATTCTTAGTTATGGCATATTTTTTACAATGATCTTTGTCAACTTAAATTTTAAATAATTCTCTTTTCTTTCTATGGCTATGATTACGGTGCCTTACTATAGCTTATCTTACGCTCGATCGTAAGATAGGCATTCCTGCAATCGATCGTAACTTTGTATTACTGTGCCTCGGCATAAGACATCTTGTAGCCAGCCAATTAGAGTGCACTGTTACATTTGTAGTGGTTGTGTGCACATTCATTTGATCTTAAACTTACGGCAGCTTTCAAGCTGTCTTAAGATTGAGAGGTACCGTAATACCGTTCATGATTTTTTTTTACATCGTAAGTGTCTACACCGAACTTAAGTGAGGCACTGTAATCCCAGACTAAATGATATAGCTTGTATTGCAATTTTTGTGCAGATGTCACAGAAAAAAATCATAAATTTAAACAATTTGCTTCAGAAAAAACAATGAATTTTACTGAGTGCAGAAAAATAAACAAATTTTGTCGAATGGGCACAAGAAAATCTCATGTCTTTTTAAATAGGCACAGAAAAATCAAATTTTATCAATGAGATACAAAACAGTAATAAATCTCATTGATTGGGCAAGGATGAATCACTAATTTTGTTAATTAGATGTGGGAAAAAAATTCCTATGTTGCTGATTAGCCATGGGAAAAAAATTTTATCAATCAGACACGACAGGAAAAATCAAACGATGATAAAAGTATGAAAAAAAATATCCATTTTATTAACAATTTGCAAATTTTGTTGACCAGCAATGGAAAATCTTGAGTTTTATCAATTGCAAGAGGGGGAAAAAAAAAAATCTTGCATTTCATTGATTTGCAAAACAAATTTAAAATTTTGTCTGTCAGTTAAAAATCACAAATTTCCTCAATCATGTGTTTAAAATTCATGAATTTTATTAATTAGGAAGGAGGAAATCTCAAATTTTGATAGACTGCAGAAAATCATGTGTTTTATTCGTTTATTGCAAAATTTGTCAATTTACCCCAGGAAAAATTTCAAGTTTCACCAGAGTCAGTAAAAAATAATGATTTTTGACAATTTGCAAATTTTATCAGTTTAAGTTATGAATAAAAAATTTTATTAATCAGTTTGAAAAATTAACTTAAATTTTGCTGACCAATAAAGCCTTAACATTTAATCGATTGGGTATGAGAAAAAAAAGTGAGTTATCAATCCTGCCCTAAAAAAAATCAAATTTTGTTGGTCAGACTTTAAAAAAAATCATGAATTTCATTGGTTTGTCTTAAAAGGAAAAAAAAAATCTGCAAGATTTATAACTATATGCAGTGCTCGCTGCCTTGATGATTTGCTTCTGACCCTGGTTTCATATCCATGTCTTTTTTTTTTTTTTTACTTTTAATACAACAAAATTTACTCCCCTGAATTAAATCAAGGAATATTATCACTTGTTCAAAATAAAACTTAAAATTGTTTCCACAGTGCGCTATAAAAATGAGTAAAAAGATTTGATGCTGATAACATGAATGAAATTTTGATTTCCCTTGAGGTTCATGCTAACGAGGTTTGACTGTACAAACAAACTGCTAATATGTGTTTGCAAATTGGCTTGATATACTGACTGGTAGAATATACTGATTGTAAGAAATGTTTCAGAGACAAAATGAGCGATTTTGCATTTATATTTATGGTGCTTCTTGCTAAAAATAATGATGTTTAATGCCAACTATCAAACGTAGCAGGTGCATTTTTTATTTTTTGAAGCACTGCCAGTACAATTTTTCTATGCTGCCATCATTACCGATACGTTTCACAAGAAACAACTATTCTTGCATTCACTTTCATTTTTTCAAAACTTAAATAATAAATGATGTGAATGCAATAAACAAAAGCAGCATTATCGCATATTTAACGAGTTACATACAAACGAAATTTTGCTAACAATATTGCATTCGGGTATTCAAAACGTAAACAAACCACACTACGGAAAAATAATAAAGCATGCACAGCCAAATAAATAAATTCAAAAGTCAGATTTCAAGTCTAGTTTACATTATTAATACTTTTAATAACGTAAAATGAAATAAAATGGTAATAACTGATTAAAAAGTTTTTTTTTTAAATTATACTAGCATACCCAGCCCGCTTCGCCGGGCTTAATTTGAAGGTTTATTTAATAATTTATGTGTATGGGACTCTCCCCGGACCATCGGCACTCCACGTGCGTCGGGTGAGCGTCAGAACAAACTTTCAGCATATACATATGGGTGGTTGTACTTGAATGCACAGACCTGCGCGTTTTTTTCTATCTTGCTTTTATACCTCTGGACCGAGTTGGCGCATTGCCAAGATTTGCTTCCTCTGGACCGAGTTGGCGCATTGCCAAGATTTGCTTTCCCCTGTGCCTCAATTAATTAATTATCCTCGGAATTCCTTTTATTTATAGAGATTTTGAAGCATGATTGTACAATGGCTGTAAATACCACAATAACTAAAGTCAGCAATATGATTGTTTTTTTTATACAAAACGTACGCATTTAGGTGTGGGAACATTGGGATTTCAGATGAAATTAAATAAGTAGAATAGTTTAATAAAGATTTTTATAAGTCCAAAACATGACAAACAAATTTGAACGATTATCAGTCCCACAGACAATTAAATCTCCAGTTACAATAGCAAAGATTGCCTGAATATTTATTAACAATTCATTTTTATATTTATTTAAACAAAGCGAAAAAAAAAGCAGGTTTTAAATTTACATTACTACGCATAGAATATCAATATTAAACGCGACGTACGCAAGATTTCAAGTTAAGCCTAAAAGAAATAAAAGATAGTGGACAAATTAACTTTTAGTAAAACGATTATTTGTATAAGTTTAAATAAATATAAAGCAAAGCTTACCTTAAAAAATGAAAATCACAAACGAAAACTTTAAACTGGTTAGCAGCATATAAAACATCCATAGATGGCTGCCGTGGTCAGCGGTGGTGTCTATTATAAAGCAAAGATCTTTGTATAAAGTATCCATTGGAGATCGTTACTTCTTGACAGCATCCCCTGGAATCACAAAACTGGCGCATGCGTATCTACCGTGCTCTCGCACCGCTAGGCTCGGCTAGGCTCTTCTGGTGTTTTTGTATGAATTTTATTTTAATTGTAAAGTTTTTTGACATCTTTGTAAAGTTGTAAAGGGGTCATTGTAAAGTTTGAAAGCAGAATGAAGTTAGATTTTTGAATATTAAAGTTATAAAAATATTTTTCAAAGTTTAATTAATAATAATTAATCAATATAATTAATTATTGTATAATTAATTATTATATAACTATTAATAATTATATAAATATTAATTATATAATTATATTACATAATTAATTAGTACATAATATATTTACAAAAATAATAATTATTATATTATTTTTTTTAATTGTCATTTGAAATTAAAACTACATACAGTTTGTTTTTCAAGCTGCAATTAATTATTATATAATGATATTAATATTATTATTAATAAATTTTTATATAACATGTAAAAAATATTAATAATATTTTTAATTAATTATTATATAATAATATTAATATAATTATGTATAATTTATATTGAAAAATCAATTATAACTTTCTGTAAATAAATACTTTATATTAGTTAAGTATTAATTAATAATTATATTCTATATACTTCTTAAATGCTATCTGTGATAAAAACTATGTATTTTTTGTTTTTCGAGCTGTAGTTTCAGGAAGAATTTTTACTTCTAATCGATATAAAACAGAAAATAATAAAATCAGAAATCTGAGTGAGTAAAGGTGTCTGTGTGTTAAGGGGGGGGGGGAGATCTCACAAACAATCCCATAAAATTATACCTGTATGTTCATTTATCTTCACATAACTTAATTCACATTCCACAGGAGGGAAAAAAGAAAAAAATATTATTTATGCCCTTTTTTATTTATATATATTTTTCTTTGCTACTTTAATTTCATTTTAGTTCAAATTTTACAATTAAATTAACCAAATTTGCAGAACCAAAGCAGAATCCTCAATATATATTATAAAATTAAAAGTTCTTTTCTTTATTGGTCGGCTGGTGTTTACGCTCGTCGTTCGTAAGATTACAAAAGGTCAGGTAAAAACGCATGCGGCATAAGCATTCAGATACAAACGTTATTTCAGTAATGTTACTAATGTTATATTAGCAATGATTCAAGAAGCTTTAGTTACAGATGATTTTCTAGTAACTCTAATGATGTCTGTAATGATACTAAGAATATTTAAATAAAATCGCACAATTTTTTTTACAGTGTATACCCTAAAATGTATATACTATAGTTTCTTGAGAAGCAGAGAGTATATGGTGTTCCTTAAAAAAGTCCAGAGGGTATACGGCGTATACCCCCGTATACCCTCCACTACATCCCTGGTAAAAGGTAACCTGTTTTTGCCGATGCACACCAAAGTTGTCCGATATTGGGCAATATCGAGTCGATACTGCTGTGCTACCATGCTTACCTGGGATAATGCATTTTTCACGATTTCGCAATAGCTATATCGCAAGAAATAATACATGAATTTTCATCAAATTTCAGATTCAGTTTTAACCCCTTATTAAAATTAGTCCTGATTAGTTTTTTGTGTATATCACCCTGCAAGTGGCACTATTATGCAGAACTTATTTCAGATTCAGTAATAGCGCTATCTCAGAAACTAATGCACGGATTTTCAGCAAACTTCAGATGCAGTTAGGAGTTCACGTAAGTTGTTAATGATTAGATTTTGGTGTAAATCACATAACCGGTGGCGCTGTTATACTGCACTTTTCAGGAAGTATTTACATATATGAGATAAGAAAATTTTTGGAGTGCCACCACCGATTAATTTTTCGATAAATTTACCAAAACAATAGCATATTAAAACCAGACGATAATTTTATGCGATAATTTAAACCAGACAATAATTTAATTAAATAATAATAATATTTTCAACAAACAAAATAAAACGTTCTGTTATGACGTCATCGAAAGACCTTTATTCAAAGGTATTTGTCCGTAAAAAAAATGGCTAGGCAGCAGATTTGAATATCCTGCATAAAAAAACGGGCGTTGCCCGTAAAAACATATTAGTACTCCGAATTTATGTTTCCGCAACGTAAATTTACGGAAGTGTACCGTTAAGCTTCAAAAACGGACAACTACCGTCAAATATTACGGTAAATGCCCGTAAATTTACATTTTTTTTTTACAGTGTAACTTGTGTATCAGATTACAAATACAACGGAGATCTACCATGTAGCTGACTTTGAAGGTTTCTCTAACAGTTTAGTGAAGTAACAGGACACCTCTGTTTTTCTTGCAGGTACATTTTTAGAAACTAAGTTGAAATTGGCGAAAAAGTCTAAGTGAGAACCACTAATGTCAGTTCATTTTTACTTTTTCTAATTATTCCATATCTCATGAATAAAATGCATAATTTAAGAAAACTGCAAATTTATATATTCATTGAAATGTTATCTTCATATATTAGTTGAAAAATATTTCTTATTTTACATATTTAGTATGCGGGAGGCCAGCGGCGAAAAGACCGCGCGACTAATGACGTTGTGGAAAAAGTCGCGACTACTC
Organism: Maratus speculifer; assembly: GCA_964019185.1. Taxonomy (NCBI): domain Eukaryota; kingdom Metazoa; phylum Arthropoda; class Arachnida; order Araneae; family Salticidae; genus Maratus; species Maratus speculifer. The sequence goes on from OZ025294.1 coordinate 408,919,317, forward strand.
GCGGGTTAAAAATAAATCCTTCACATTGATATGTCTAATAACGGATAAAATTGTTTAAACGAAATTCAAAATGCTGATCATAAACAAAAGTTTTTAAATGGAACGAAAATTGTATTCTAAAAAATCTCATGAATTTCAGATGAACGAAATCCTAGTGATATAAACTCTTAACTTCTTTCGGCGCGGTGGTACAGCTATGAAATCACTCAATTTTAATTCCCAAACGCCACATTGGTCCCGGAATTTTGGTAAAAATATTTACGATTTATTGAATGCTTGAAATACTAGCTTTTTCTTATTTACATATAAAGTTGTTTTCAAATTCCGGTGTCAGTCATTAATTTCAACACTTAAGCAATAAATTTACTCTGTGCCGCAAAGGGTTAAACTGGCAAAAAATACAAAAATTATTTTAATTAAATTTATCTTAATATCAGATTATTCCTTTACAGCACCAGGGCTCGAACTAAGAACATTCTGTTTACTACCGAGACACGTTACCGCCAAACTATGATGCCGACACGCCAAAGTTTAAATTAAACTTCTTTTTAAAATTTTAAATCGCAAAGAAGAACGAAATAAGGTACCCTGGGGTAATAACGCCACGTTAAGGTTCTAGCAATTTTCACGGCTCAGTTTTAATTTCTATTTTTCAAACAAATATATGATTTGATACAGCAACTCATTGACTATCTATATAAAAAAAATAATTTAACAGATATGAATACATAAAATGTAATGGCATGATTTCTTGATCAATGCTATTTGGCGTTATTATCCACCTATATGGGTAATAACGCCATGCAAACAAAACAATGAAATAAGTTGGTTTAATTGCATGTAGATTGCCCAATTCTAAAAATACAAACCCTACAAACTTAGAAATTGACAAATTGCATTCTAAGCTATTGAAACTGTTCAATTTTTTGTGAAAGTGTAAGAAAAATAAAGGTGGTGTGTGTGTGTGGGGGGGGGGGGGAGGCAAAAGAATATCAGACCGTGAGCTTCTTTTTGCTTAAAAAGAACCGCTTAAATAGAAATATTAGAAGCATAGCACAGTTTTAACTGTGTTTATTTGAATCAGTATTTAGGATGTAGCTCGGCCACTGTAGGGAATCAACCCGGGTATTAATGCCAAGGATTGGCGTTATTATCCCGTTATAGTTATTGCGCTGTACATTTTAAATTACTAATTATCTCGAAAAGATATCCAAAATCTTCAACAACATTTTGAAAGTCCATGAAATGTACTACAAATTTATGTAATTAACAAAGTATTTCCGGATAAAAAATATAGTCTTCACATCACAAAACGTATCTCGCAAAGTTTAGATCAAGTGTTAATTTTAGCTGCTTGTAAAATCAATAAGACCTAAAAATGAAACAAATTAACTTGAAGCTGTTTTTTGCGATTTATATGACTCAAAACCCTTCTGCGCAGAGCACATGGGTGTCATTTACCAGATTATTTCATAATTATGCAAAATATTAGCACTTGGCGTTATTACCCCGTCTGGCGTTATTACCCCAGGGTACCTTACATCGAAAAAATTCATTTAATTAAAATAATAGACTTTTTCAATATTTTATGACTTGCCGTGTGACAGGAAGTATTCAGCTGTAAGTACACAAAATTCGAAGTCTCTGACTTATACAGTTTTTGTGTACGGACTCTGTGATGGACAGACAGACAGTGGACAGAGACGAATAGGGTTTCGTCAAATGGATGAAACCCTAAAAAGAATTGAAAATGCCCTTACTTATTAACATATTTAATGGTGGAACTCCAATATATAGTCATTTAATACGTTACAGCAAACGGGAGAAGGTGATTTCAGTGTTTGGTTGGTTTATTTTTGTCGTCCGATTATCTACACTAATGGGATATAGGACCAGGGGGGAGTGCCCTTCGTGGGGGTCTTTCTAAGGGAACCTAACCCGTATTTACGCAAGGTTCGAAGAAAACCACGAAAACTCCGAACGGTTAGGCCGACAGCCGCGATTGGGTTCGAACCCAGCACCTGCCGTCTACCAGTTGAGAGGTCTGAACCTCTCGGCCACTGGTGGGGCGGTGATTTCAGTGAAATTATACGACACATTTGAGGACACCCATGTGCTCTGCGCAGAAGGGTTTTGAGTCATATAAATCGCAAAAAACAGCTTCAAGTTAATTTGTTTAATTTTTAAGTCTTATTGTTTTTACAAACAACTAAAATTAACGCTTGATCTAAAATTTGCGTGATACGTTTTGTGATGTGAAGACTATCTTTTTATCCGTAAATACTTTGTTAATTACATAAATTTGTAGTGCATTTCATGTACTTTTAAAATGTTGTTGAAGATTTTGGCTATCTTCTCGAGATAATTTGTAATTTAAAATGTACTGCGTAATAACTATACCGGGGTAATAACGCCAAAATCTTGACATTAATACCCCGGTTGATTCCCTACAGTGGCCGAGCTACATCCTAAATACTGATTCAAATAAACACCGTTAAAACTGTGCAATGTTTCTCATATTTCTATTTAAGCGGTCCTTTTTAAGCAAAATAAGCTCACGGTCTCATATCCTTTTTCCTCATCCCTCCCTCCCACACCACACCTTTATTTTTCTTACACTTTCACAAAAAATTGAACATTTTCAATAGCTTAGAATGCAATTTGTCAATTTCTAAGTTTGTAGGGTTTGTATTTTTAGAATTGGGCTATCTACATGCAATTATTCCATCTTATTTCATAGTTTTGTTTGTATGGTGTTATTACCCATATAGGTGGGTAATAACGCCAAATAGCATTGGTCAAGAAAAAACGCCATTACATGTTATGAATACATATCTGTTAAATTATTTTATTTTATATAGATAGTCAATGAGTTGCTGTATCAGATCCTATATTTGTTTGAAAAATACAATCTAAAACTAAGCCGTGAAAATTGGTAGAACTTTAACGTGGCGTTATTACCCCAGGGTACCTTATTAGTAAGTAAAATATTGCATGTAAATGTGCTTTAATAAATTTTCTCACTTCTTTATTTTGCTAAAAAAAAAATTGTACTCAAATTTTTAAAATTTTACGGCAAACTCATTGAAGCTGTGTTTATTTTTCCTGCACTACTGTTTACCTGTTTTGTTTCTAATTAGAAAGTCGAAAATTTTGCAGTAAATTAAGTTAAACACGCGGAATTTTAACATCTCTTGCGACTTAAACGTTCGTATTAATTCTATCAAGTTAAAAATTTTAATTAAGTTTTGCAATTCTTTAAACTGTACCAGTGGATTAAAAATTTTCTCAGATTTAAAGGAATTTGAGAAATGTGCTTGAGGAGTAAACATAAAAATTAACTGTTTAAATAAAGTAATCTTTAAATTAAAGTACTTTATTGAATAACACTGTCTTTAAAATTATTCACCGAAATCAAAATCAAAATTAAAATAAAATTGGTTAATATTAAGCATTAATTATAAATAGAAGTTTTCATATACGTCCATTAAAAACATTTCAAAAATATGCATTAAAGTATTTAATTGCTATAAAGGACGTTAAATACTAATAAAAACATTAAAAGATCTTAATAACTTTACATGTTTCGATTGAATTTACTCAATCATCATCAGAAAAAAGAAAATACAAATAAACACAAAGATGGAAAAATTTGAAAAATTTTGATTCATTTTTCCATCTTTGTGTTTATTTTTATTTTCTTTTTTTTTATGATGATTGAGTAAATTCAATCGAAACATGTAAAATTATTAAGATCTTTTAATGTTTTTATTAGTATTTAACGTCCTTTATAGCAATTAAATACTTTAATGCATATTTTTGAAATAATATTAAGCATTTTATAAATCCAATCTCTTAATGCTAAAATATATTTCTTTAGAAACTGTTGAAGGCAGTAAAGCGCTTTTTGTAATTATTTCAAGTACTAAGTTTACAATAAATTCTCAAAAGTGCTTCATCAACACTAATACATGACTGGCAGCGTCGATGAAGCGATTGATTTACCGATTCAAAGATACCAAATATTTCACGCACACAAAAAAAAAATCAACGTATAGTCAAGTGATGAGATCAACAAAGTCGCATAAATAGGACATTTCAGATGTTTCCATAAGAAGAAATGGAGGGTTCATAAATCGGGATATCAAGGTGCCGATACTGGCTCCGCACGTGAGGCACACTGAAAAAAATGGGTTCTCAAAATTTAGTAAAAAGTAGGGGGAACTGGGGTACATTGATACAGTTTTTTTCTAAGATTTTTTTTTGGTGTCAAGAAAGTAGAAAATTCAAGTTTTTTTTTCCATGAGGTGACAGCAAAACTTGTGTAGTATGTTATAAAAATGTACAATCATTGTTTTATATAGTATTTTTGCATGTAATTTTTAAAAAATCAAAAAAAAGTCATTTGTATCAATGTGCCCCATCCCCGGGGCAGATTGATACGTTTGAGAAAAATGACGACAAAATAATACCAATGCATATTTTTCATAGAAAATCAATTAGAAAACCATTTTATATTTATTTATAAAAATTCAAATCACCCACAATTTATTTTTAAGCAATATTAAAGCAATCAAAATTAAATACATTATGACCTGATGTTCTGACTGTTTCTTGTCTGATTGTTGGCTGTGGTAATTTTGTCATATCTAGCACTTCAACCCCAGGATTATCTTCTTTCTTATGAAAGATGAAAAAATTACCAGTTTTTCTGTTTATAAATAGGTTCATAAACAGAAAATAAAGGATAATTATATTAAAATTCTGTTTATAATATAAGTATCATTTTCTATTCTGCAGTTTGTTTCTCTTACTTAACATTTCGCATGTCGAAAATACTTTTTTCTCTGGAGAATCGATATAAATTCGAGATTTGCCAGAATGGCGTCCTTTTCTTTTATTAGTTCTACTAGCACTAGATGCTGGGTAAGTTCCTACGTCTTCTGTTTTCAAAAATACTATAAAATGTTCTAATATAAAGAAATTAGAGCTATTTCACTTCAATAAAAACTAATATTAGAAATTTTTCGTGAAAAAAAGGTTGGATTAAGGAGTGTATGGTAAAAAAAATAATAAAAGATAATGAAAATATGAACTATTAAAGGATTTAGGCTGTATCAATGTGCCCCGTCATAGACTGTATCAATGTGCCCCATACAGCGATTTTGAATAAAATGAGTCTCAAATCCAACACTTCACAATATATCTAACAATAAATAATGAAGAACTGATAAAGAGTAGCTGAACTTACCAGGGAGAGTATTCATTTCGGTTGAAAATACTGGAACAGTTGTATAATAGCATTTCAACTGTACAACTCATATTTACTTTTGAACAACAAAAACAATAAATCACCCGTCTCATTTCATCAAACTACTGAATCATTCCAAGATTTTCTGTATGTAGTTGAATACACTAGCATCATCTTTTGGAGCTGTTGTGAAACTTCCTGTAATGACCCTGTGAGCGGTAGAGGGGGTGTATCAGTGTGCCCCATGTATCAATGTACCCCAGTTCCCCCTACTGAATTTTAAGTACTTCACATACTCAAAATAGCTCCGATCCAAATGTCCTCAAAACTGAGAAACACATGTAGTACTCATTTTTGATTTTATAGTTATGTTCAAATGTAAATTACTATTATCTGCCCCCTGAATTTACAAATGAAAGTAAAAATAAGCTGGTATTTATTTCTTGCTCAAAATTATGAACAATAAACATTTAATTGATTATTCATTAAGAGAATTAGTGGTTATTCATTAAGTGAATTATAAGTAAAATACCCAAATCGAGCATTTTTTATGACAAGAACATTATTTGCAAGTATACTTAAAAATATTTTAAAATACTGTGCATAATTTAATATTTAAATTAATAAGTATATTTCATGCCGCCATGAATGTGATAAACCAATGCTGGGTACAAAATTATTGTTTGTTTGGATTTGATAACATATGTTGTTTCAAAATTGAGTAAACAGTGTGTTCATTTTTTATTCAAACATACTCGATTTGATATGAGTACATCGACTTACTCATTTTTGAGCACTTCATGTTTTTCAGTGCAGACAGTTTTTAAAATATTTTTCTGAAAGAATTTTTACCAGAACTACTTCAAGGTGTCACCGTCGTTTCGTCATAATAGGGTGCCAGTTCATTTCACATTGTTAAAGATCTTCCCGTAAAGCATGAGGACGTCACTTTGTGACTTTGTGACCATAGATTGTCGGTGTGACGTCACGTGACGTCGATGTGAAGTCACTGTGACTAAAATGTGAAGTCGTTATGGCCGTTTTAGAGCTCTTTTGTGATGTTTCACAAAGTGGTCACAATGTGACAAATTTGTGAAAAATGTGTCATTTGTGACTAATTTGACATTCTCATTGTGACGAAACTATGACAAAAGCGACGATATATAAATTACCAGAAACATGTTTTTTAAAGTAAATAACATGTTTTGAAGGATATTTATAAATTTCTAAAAATTTTTAAGAAAGTCGCATCTCAGTCACAATGTGACATCACTGAGTGGTGGCACTTTGGTCACAGATGTGATGTGACCAAAGTGACTCACTGTGACGTCACTGTGACCATGCATGCTATTAGGGTTGTCTTTGTATGAACCAAATTTTGATGCTCAATAGCTGCGACTGTAAAATGGTGTAATCTTGAACTAATATTTGAAGCTCCTATTGAAGTATAGTTCCAATAGTTAAAACGAGGCTGAAAGAGGAAGCTCCAAATGTTGGTAAGAGATTTCACCATCATATGGTGACAGCTAAAGAGCACCAAAATTTGGTTCAAACAAGGACAGGATTACATATAATATAAAAGCAAAACAATAGGAAAATTACAGATCTCTCAAGATTATATAGCAAAGAACCATTACAAATAGATTTTAAAAATAGCAGAATAATATACTCTTCTACATCATATTTTCCATCAATCATAAGAGAATGAATAGAAATTTTCATGCGTAGAGACAATGTTTGCAATGAATTTGCCTCCATGGAGCTACCTAAAATTTGGAAAGAAATGCTTCAAAGGTTTTAAAGACAATAATTTGTAATATTTCACGTTCACAACTATTTTTATTCATTTTGATTTCCAGTTTTATTTTTCTATGCTCATTTTCACCTGATTTATGTTTTTCTGTTTATTTCGAGAAATTTCTTTTTATCATTTATTTGTTTTTGAAAAAGTTGCCGTAAGGGCAATGAAACATGTAAAACTATAACGTTTTTGTGTCATTTTTAATTGATCACTTAAAGGATAGACAAGGAGAAAATAGTTAAAATTACTTCGGATACTTTTTTATTGTAGACTAGTGTTATTAATTCCTTTAGGCCGTCTTTTTATTTGTAAAAAAAGAAAGTGAACAAAGATATAACAAAAATAGTTATAAACTCTTTTCCTACAATTCTTTTTTTAATTAATAATCAAAAATATATTTAAAGTTTAATATACAGCAAAAGTAATTATTTTCATTTTACAAAATTGAAAATAACAATTATATTTAATTTATTAAATATTTGAAAAATATTCTATTTTCTAATAAATATGTCTTTATCTCTATTAATTTAGGCTAATTATTTTACGTTGTTTTTCTTCAATTGAAAAAAAAAATCAAAATATTTTAAACGTTTCTCCAATTTTAGAAAAATTATTTTCATTTACCTCTCTTTAACATTCTTAGCGAATTTTCTGATCTTTTATTGATTTCCATTTCTTTTGTTGTCTTGGGATAAACTTTTAAGCTTTTTTCCCAGGCAGCTATAAAATTTCATTGGCGAGCACAAAAATACCTTTTTTCTTCTAAGCTATTTATCTTAGATTATCTTCTACTGACAAAAGTATTATCACAGTAAAAAATATAATAATCTCAACTGACTTTTATAAAAATTAATGCTTTGACTCGCACAATTAAACACAATCTTCGATGTTTTTGATTTCAAAAGAACTTTGTCTTATTTCTTAAATCTAATATGCAAGGAATACAGTATGTTCATAAGTTTATGCATATATTAGTAAAAAACATATTAAATGTATTATTAGATGCAACTGAAAATCTACATGCAATCTATAAAAAAAGAGAGAAAAAGTAAAAATGTTAATGTTTAAAAAAGTAGTAAATATTTTTATCCATGCAATTTTTTAAAACATTTTTACTTTCTTCTATCTTCAATAGAAAAAAAATATTGTAATCGAAATTTTTTTCGACTTCTGGTTTTTGACGGATTTATACGTTTTAGGAGTAAGAGATTCCAAAAAACATGTTTTTACAAAATGTCTGTGTGTCTGTGTGTCTGTCTGTATGTCGCCATTCTACCATCAAAAAGTGTATGAAGTTATGCATAGGATTGAACGAAATTTTTTGTGAATGTTTTTGGCTGTGGCAAGCAGGTCTTCCTTCAGTTTTGAAATATTCCGCCGGAAGGGGGCGCTGCAATCGCGATTTTTGTGCCATTTTCAATATTGTACCGACTAAAAGTATATGAAGTTATGCATCGAATTGAACCAAATTTTTTGTGTATGTGTATGGCTATGGCTAGTTGGATCGCCCTGAATCTGAAAAAAATCTGCCGGAAGGGGGCGCTGCAATACCAAATTTTATGTCATTTTCAATATTGCACCACATAAAAGTGTATGAAGTTAGTTCTAGAACTGAACTAAACATTTTGTACATGATTATTTTTTGGTAAGGCAAGTAGGTCCTCCCTGAATTTGAAAAAAAAAATCTGCTTATCATTCTATTGTCCATCGGCTCGTGCAGAGACGGAAATTCGTTTTTACTCCAATTAATTGATTGAAGCAGAAATTTAAGATGAAAATCAAAGTTGGTAAGGCATTGAATTAAAATTATTAAAGCATTAAAATGAGTAACTATTTTTTTTAATATTAAAATGTATGTATGAAATAGAAGAAAGTTTTGGGATTGGCACATCCAACTAGTTTAAATTTTAATTACATGTGCAAATTAATATTTAATTACATGTATTGTTTTTCAAAGTTCATTTTCGGTTGGACATTGCAATACAGTGCGTTCATCATTTGAAACATATTTTCAAAAATAAACAAAATTTGTTGAAATAAAAAAAAAAATATTCAATTCATCTACTATTAAAACTGTATATAGTACTTTTAATACAAAATACTTTGCTGGATCCCTGAGAATAGCTAAATATTTTTAAAGCTAGTTATCTTATCAAATATTTACAAGGATTTAGTTTCCTCCCATTAAAAAAATATTTTATGAAAAATTTGCAACGATAAAACGCTTCTCTAAAAACAAAAGATTTGTAACATAATTCTAAAAATAAACCTTCTATAAAACGGTTCTTTTACTGATGGTGTAACAATACATTTATTTACATTGTTCTTGAAAAAATCGTGAGATTTCCTTAAGAGTATTTTTTAAATTAACCTAATTATTTCTATAAATATTTTACAAAGTCAGATTTTAATATTTATTAAATCAATTTTATTTAACCCGTGAGTAGTCGCGACTTTTTTTAGAGCGTAATTAGTCGCGTTCGGCCTTTTCGCCGCTGCCCCCCCCCCCCGCATACCAAATATATAAAAAAATTATTTTCACCTAATATGGAAAATAACATTTGAATGAAGATATAAATTTGCAGCTTCTTAAATTATGCATTTTATTCATGAAATCTGGAGTAATTGGAAAAAGTAAAAATGAACTGACATTAGTGATAGTTACGTAGACTTTTTCGCCAATTTTAACTTTGTTTCTAAAAATGTACCTGAAAGAAAAACAGAGGTGTCCTGTTACTTCACTAAGATGGTCAAGAAACCTTCAAAGTCAGGCTACCTTGTAGATCTCCGTTGTATTTGTAATGTGATACAAGTTAGTAGAAGATAAGTTATACGGGCGGCAAAAAGACCAACACTGACGGGTTAAAAAACTATCGAAAAATCATATTGTTATTGAATTATTTTGAATATCTTCCGACAGTAACGAAGATAATTATTGTAGAGGAGCAAATTTTTGATTTATAATTCGGAATATAAAGGGTATAACAACAATTATTCTCCACAGATTATGCATTTTTTTTGGCATTGCAATGTAGAAGCACATGCGGTAAAGTATTGCTCACATGCAACTTCTGTTTTTCGAAGCTTAGACTAAAACGACACGCCGACGACGTGGAAGCTTAACTCTTTATCTACCGCATTACGAATTCATGAAAATTGTACATTCTAAAGCACTTTACGTAAATTGTTTAAACTAAATTAAAATACAGTCGAGCCTCTATATAACGAAATCCATCGTTCCAGTAAAAAATTCGTTATATAGAGAAATTCGATGTATAGAGTATGATGTTAAAAATAGTATTTAATGTGTAAATTTTGAACAAATATTATTTTTGATCTTTTTAATTAAGAATTTGAAATGTTTAAAAGTATATATTAACCTAACATTTTATTTCTTACTTATTTAAGCAGTTTCAAAAAAGAGAAAAGACATTTATTTGAAAGCTTAATGAAAATCAAATAAGGAAGACTTACATAAATTTCAGAGGAAGAAATCTGTAATTTTTTGCTGTTTTGATTTTAAAATTACAATTGTTACGCTCTCAAAAAAAATTCTCAAATTTTAGCAAGGAATGAAAAATTGTAGTTGATATTTTCCTCCATTTGAAGGTCTCTCTTATGTGCTCTCATTGATTCCTCTCTTATATGTGTAACAATTCAATTGACTGTGTTTTGAGAAGGATGTTGAAAGGTGTGTGGGAGGTGGGATGAACTTGTTAGATTTAAAGAATAAGGAGAGAAGTAATATTTATAAAAAAAAAAAAAAAAAAAAAAAAAAAAAAAAAAAAAAAAAAAACCTCTCCACTGAACGATAAATCAAAAATAAGTGATGGAAAATTGATTCCATATGATTTCGAAGCTTTTTTAAAACTGAATAAATTAAGATCAATTTATGAAAAAATTCGTTATATGGAGACAGATATTTCGCTATATAGAGTCTGTTTTTAATGTAATCATGCGAAAAGGGGACCGTTCTTACCAAAAATTCGTTATATAGAGAAATTCGATGTATGGAGTTTCGTTATATAGAGGTTCGACTTTATTTGCATAATTATTTAATAAAATTTTGAAGGATTTTAGAAGGATTGAAAGATTAAGAAGGATTAATTTAATTAGAATTTACAGCAATTTAGTTCACTATTTGTGACCCCACTCAAATATTTTATTTTAAATTGTTTTTTTTTTTTTTTAATATTTTGTAGAATCATAAAATGTACAAATGTGATGTTCTTACAATATAAATATAGAAATATTTCTGAATTGAAAAATCCCCATCCCCCTCCCTCAGCGCCAATAAAGCTGAAAAGATAAAAAGGTAAAAGAAATCATCCGTTTAAAGATATCTTTGTTTTGTAAACCAATAGTGCTTTTGGAACAAGATAAAGTAATATATCTGTAATTCAATCTAAACAGTATTACAACTAATTGACATATTAAAAGAATTTTATAATAAGTAATTTTTATGGCACTTGTAAGTCCCATCGGTAGATAAAGGGCTAAGGGTTCAATTTCGATTCAAACGGCTTGTTTTCAGATTTATTTTTGAATTCACCTTTGCTCTCAAACACATGAAACTCGCAGATTCTCTTATTTAGAAAGTACAAGGTGCCGTGAAGGTCAATTCTTTGAAAAATGTACACAATATTGCAAAGAAGCAATCAAAAACGGCAATTTGAACAGATTTTTCCGAAGTCGGAGATCTGGTAACGAAAAAAAAGGTCTTCCTGAAAAGTTAATTGCTTATAAATCAAATTCTAATGCATGGAGCGTAAAAAGACATCACATGGCACCTTATACATCCCTTCAAAAATCCCCTCAGCCAATTTCATGTTTCTATTTTTAAAAATGTGTCTGAAATTGTATCTGAAAATTTCGAGCTGCTAAAGGTGGAAAGGCGTTTTTTCGAATACCCCCCTTAAAGTGATAGTTTTAAAGTAATTAAAGTAGTTTCAAATTCCAGGCATCAATGTTATCCTATATCTTCAGAAGAATCGCTTTGAGAGCAGAGCCGTAGCCAATCAGGAAGAAGTTAAATTTCCCCTAAAACATTTTGAGCCGCCCGTGGAATTCCAAAGTCACTAAATGAATATCTGTTCCGGAAATCGAAATGAAATTCTGTTCAAAAATTTAATTTAGTTTTGAGGACTTTTCATAGCTTTGCAGAAATAACTAAAAGCAACTAAAATAAATGTTGCATCACCCACTCATGAAGACAACATGGTGTTCAAATTTGCACTAGTTATACACCCGAATTTTTCGTCATCCTATTCTTTTCGTAGTATAATATGAAGTTATTGCGACAGTTTAATAAGCAACACAATGTGAATATGCACTAATTTATCTTTCTGCATCAGAGAGAGAGAGAAAGTATGAGCTCCCTCCCCCCTACATTTTCTTGAGCCCCATCTTCTATTATTCACTTCTAGCTACGTTTCTGTTGAGAATGAGACATTCTCTTGTGTTGGAGCATCTTTGACGCCTGAAAGGAAGTGAGTAGCCGGTAACAACCAGTCAAATACTTGGAAATCTGACGATGGAAAATCCTTTTTTCGAACAGCCAATAAAATGCTTAGATTTTTTTTTATTAGATTTAGAATTTGCAACAATTTTTGTTGCTTGAATTTTTTACGTGTAATGACACTTTTATAACGCTGATTCCGGCGATTTTATTACTGATGCTATCACCGTAAGGTATTGCACAAGTAAGGAAAAAGATACAGGAAAGTCCAATAAATATCGATTTTAACGATACTTTCTGGAAAAATAGATAAATTATGTAAATGATAGAAAAGGTCATTTTTTCACATGCTTTGATTTTGCAAATTCTAATTATGATTTTAAATAAAAGATGTAACCTTTTCACTATCAAACATATGAATACCCTAAAAAATATATATATAATGTTTTCACACAATTTTAGCAATGCTCCTTATAAGCTAAAACTATGTATTAATTATTTTTTTTCATTCTTTTTTTTGGGGGGGAGGGGAGTTATAATAGAATGAACAGAAGTCGTGAACACGGGTTTTCGGAAAGTTACAATTACTTAGAACTTTTACAATGATATTAAATTAATGTTTCTAGTTTATTTATCAAATTACAAAAATTTTTAGCTGCTTCGGATGTTGAAAAGTATATCAAATCGAAAGGACTTTAAAAAGGCTTACGTCGACGACATCATACATCTTAATGCAAAACTTTCTCGGTGAATTTTTGCTTCAAGAGATTTTTTTATACGTTTCTTTTGATTTCGATAGGGAAAAAATCCAAAATGCACATTAAATTTGTAAAATTCTTGTAAATTAAATTAAACGGCTTATTTTTTTAAGGCATGCGCTTGATTAAGGACGCCAGTAGCAAAATGGTCAAAAGAAGTTTCCTTATTTCTCATAAAGTTCTCTCATACATGTCTGTAAATATATTAAATTCTAACTTACATAACTTTAATTTATTTTTGTCCGAATTCTTTTTTACTCCTTTTTTTTTTTTTTAAAGATAGTAGTCTTTAATTTTTCTTTCAGAAAAAAAAATCATTTCGCTTTGTTTAAAAACCCTATCGTAAGCAATTTGTAATACTTTTAGAATTTTCTAAAAAATCATTCATTGATTCCAATTTCTTTTATTGCCATGGAATTATTTTTTCAGCCATTTTCCAGGAAAAAATACAATAAATTTTTAAAGCACAGAAACGCCTTTTTTCTATTCTAAATTATTTATTCAGTATATATTGCATGCTGCTGGACCAGTTAACGTTTAAATTAGAAACAAATTAATTCTAAAATGACCTTTTTATGACTTTATAACAATGTTGAAAAGTATTTCTAATTTTTTTTTCTTTCTTTGTCTGTATGCAAACTTTCGTTTGTTTGTCTGTCTTCTAACCCCTTCTCTTTGATCGAGGACGCCAGCAGAGAAACAGTTAAAAGAAGTTTCTTCACTTCTCATAAAATTCTCAAACATACGCATGTAAAGACGTTACATTCAAACTTTTATCCTTTAATTTATTTTTCTCCTTTTTCTTTTTTTCTATTTTACTCCTTTTTAAAAAAGATAGTAGTCTTTAGTTTTTCTTTCAGCAGAAAAAAAAATCGTTTTCAACAGAAAAAAAAAAAAAAAAAAAATTGTTTCGCTTTGCTTGAAATCGCTACCGTAAGCAATTTGTATTATTTTCGGATTTTTCCGGAAGATCATTCATTGATTCCAATTTCTTTTATTGTCATGGGATTACCTTTTCAGCCCTTTTCCAGGCAAAACTACAATTTCTTTTTAAAGCACACGCATGCTTTTTTTTTTTTCTTTTAAACTATTTATTTAGTACTAGCTAAGCCTGCGGCTTTGCTAACGTAATTGTTGAAATATGCGAAGTGATATTTGTATGTCAGATATTTTATTAGAAGTAATAATATATTTAAGAATAATTCAAAAATTTCGATTTAGGTCACTGTTTGACTAAATTTCATTACTACACTGCATTATTACGAAATGAGACTTTAAGTAATAAAAAGAACTAAAGCTTATTATAAATAAATGATAATTTAGAAAATATTTTGAAACTTTTATACTCAATTCATACGCTATTTTTGTATTCATTTGAAGCATTTATTTTTTATTATCTTAAAATTAACCATCATGTCAAAATTCAAGTTTGTCTTCTAAAATTTTAGCATCTCTCCAGGGATAGTGCCACTAACGAAAAATGCCCATGTTGAAAAATGACTGTCTCCATAAATTTGAAAAACGTTAATTTTGAAATCGATTTGTTATTTCCTAATATTCCATTGAAACGTAATTTAGAAAGTTGTTAAAGGTTTTTTCAGAGCATTTCTATTTCCTGTCTACACCAGGTAGTAGTGGCATCGGTGTAAAATATAGACTATGTAAAATCAGAGAGCATTACCACTGATTTGCAACCATTTACTTTTATAATCGGTTTATTACTTCCTGAGCTTGCATGGAAATTTTAATTTAGAAAAATTTTTGAAACACTTTCCGGCCTTTTTTTTTTTTTTTTTTTTGCTTCAAAAATTTTAAATTTTGAATTTACTCCCGACTGATCTTAAAGGATAATTATATTTTATAAATAACTACCATGCCATATTTAAAGTATCCAGAATGTGTAGTACAATAGAAATCGACATTTTGAATGCGTTTTGCTCCTGCAATCTTCTGTTGATATTGTCATCGCCATAAAATATAGCTTTTCAGCGCTTATTAGCTTATTAGCGCTCCATCAGCACAAATTTACTTTTAAAATCGATTTATAGTTGCTGGGATTGCTAGCAAATCATTTAGAACGCTTTTCGTGCATTTTCACTCCTTTTAAATTTTGAATTTTCGAGGGAGTGTTGTTAGAGACAATTTATATCTCATAAGTAACTACTATGCTAAATGTACTATTATGTTTCTGAGCAATTCAGTAACACAAAAATCGTATTTCAGCTTCTGCACACGCTTTGGAATAGTGACACCGACATAAGATATAGCCTGTGTTGGAACAAGGAATGTCACCATTATTTTGATATCATTATTTTTTTAATCGGTTCGTTACTTCCTCAAGTATTTTTTAAATTGTAATTTAAAATGTTTTTAAACTCTTTTCGCACATTTTCATCCCTTTTAAATTTCGTATTTTTGGAAATGTTCTTAGAAATCATTTATACCTTATAAATAATTAACATGAGAAATTTTATCTTTCTAGGTCATTCAGTAACACAAAAGTCTCATTCTTAGAATTTTTTTTGCCCCTGCACCCGTTTTGGGGTAGAGACACCGACATATGATATAGCCTATGTTGGAAAAAGGACTGCCACCATCATTTTGGCAGCATTTTTTTTTTCAAATGTGTTTGTTACTTCGAAAAAACGTTAGAAATTGCTATTTAGAACGCTTTTCGCGCATTTTCACCCCCTTTTAAATTTTGCATTTGTTAGGAGATTTGTTAGGAATCATTTATATCTTATAAGTAGTTAATATGCAAAATTTTATATTTCTGAGTCTTTCAGAACACAAATATCGCATTTTTAGAAAGTTTTTAGCTCTTGCACCCGCTTTGGGGTAGTGACACCGACATAAGATATTACCTGTATTGGAGCAAGGACTATCACCATCACCAAACTAACCCCGTTGCAGATCTACCTTAGCTGTCCTATGCAGAAAAAGGGAAACTATTAAAATTTGAGCAAGATATTTGAATCTAACACTCCCCATAGATTTAACATTATCATCCGGGTATTTTTGAGCGAGTCAAGTGGCCTCTTAAATAGAAATTATATATATAAAAAAATATATTTGCGGAAATCTTCTTGCAGAAGTTTTTTAAATAAGTGTTTCATTTTAGTTAAGTAAAAAAAATACTAGACTATTACCATAAAAAAAATCTCTCCTTGAATATAAATTATTCTCATTTATTACCTACTTAACAATATTATCCATAAAAAATGCATGAATAAATGACACACTTTTGATGGTTATGTATATTTTTAATTTTTTTTTAAATGTCATGCAGACGAATGACAAAAATGTATCACGCACGTGAAGTGGCGACACCAGAAAATTCAACAGCAAAGGTAAAATGTATGTTTATTATAATTTCGTTTTGCTTTTAAAAGTCACGCAACATGGCTGTTACAGCTTTTGAAAAAAAAAAAAAAAAAAAAAAAAAAAAGATTTACTCTCCCATAAAAGTACTACGCATAGAAAACATTTTAGTATTTTTACTTTCTTCTATCTTCAATAGAAGAAAGTATTGTAATCCAGATTTTTTTCGACTTCCGGTTTTCGACGGATTTACACGTTTTAGGTTCGGAGATTCCAAAAAAGATGTTTTTACAAAATGCTTGTCTGGTCGTGTGTCTGCGTGTCTGTCTGTATGTCCCCATTCTACCATTAAAAAGTGTATGAAAATATGCATAGAATTGAATCAATTTTTTCATGAATGTTTTTGGCTGTGGCAAGCAGGTCCTCCTTCATTTTTGAAATATTACGCTAGAAGGGAGAGCTGCAATAGCGATTTTTGTGCCATTTTCAATATTGTACGGACTAAAAGTGTATGATGTTATACATGGAATTGAAATAATTTTTTTGTGTAAATGTATGGCTTATGGTTGGTTGGTACTCCCTGAATTTGAAAAAAATCCGCCAGAAGGGACTTCATTATTGTATTACCTAAAAGTGTAAGAAGTTATGCATAGAATTGAACCAAATTTTTTGCGTAAGTGTTTGGCTGTAGCTAGTTGGTCCTCCCTGAATTTGAAAAAAAAATCGCCCAAAGGGGGCGCTGCAATAGCAATTTTTGCGTTATTTTCAATATTGTACCACCTAAAAGTATATGAATTTATGCATAGAAATGAACGAAATTTCTTGTGTAAGTATTTGGCTATGGCTAGTAGGTCCACCCTGAATTTGAAAAAAAAAATCGCTGGATGAGGGCGCTATAATAACGATGTCTGTGCCATTTTTATTATTTTACCATCAATAAATGTGTGAAGTTATGTATAGAACTGAACTAAAATTTTTGTGTATGATTGTGTTTGGGTATGACAAGTAGCTCCTCCTTGAATTTGAGAAAAAAAAATCTGCCTATCACTCTTTTGTCGATCGGCTCGTGCATTGACGGAAACTCGTTTTTACTCCGATTAATTGACTGAAGCAGAAATTTGAGATGAAAATCAAAGATGGTACACTATTGAATTAATAATATTAAAGTATTAACATGTGTAACTATTTTTTAAAATATTAAAATGTACGCATGTGAGAAAAGAAAGTTTTGGGAGGCCTTTCGAAAGAACCTAGTCTTTCTTCGTCAGGCTCAAAAAGACATGTATCTACCATGAATGTAGCGGCATGACTTGCTCAATTTAATTTATTTTACGGTGTTTTAAAGAATTTTTTTTCACTTCAAGGGAAAGTCTGCCTAAAAAGAAAAAGAAAAACGAATTTTATTCGTTTTATGCTATTTAATATATTATAAAGACTGGAACAGAAATCAGAAAAAAGGTATTTGCGAAAATCTCTGCTCAGAGGTAACTTTAGATAATTGTTTCAATTTAGTTAAGTAAGAAAATTTTAAAGATTATTACCCTAAAAAATATTTCCCTGTGAATGTAAATTATTCTCCTTTTTATTTCGCTTAACAATATTTTCTCTAACAAATAGGAAATGTGACACACTTTTGACAGCTAAATATACATTTTTAAATTTTTATCTGAATGTCATGCAGACGAATGTCTAAAAAATATCAAGCACGCAAGTGGAGACAGCAAAAAATTAGACAGCAAAGGTAAAATGTATGTTTGTTATAATTTTGTCTTGCTTTTAAAAGTCACGCAACATGAATGTTACAGTTTTTAATAAAAAAGATTTACATCCTCATAAAAACACTATGCGTGGAAAACATTTTTGCATTTTTTACTTGTTTTATGTATGACTTTTTTTGTGTGTGAATGTAATAAGTGGTGATTGGAATAAGAAGATTTTTTTTTATAATTTTCTACACATTCAAAAAAGTCGAAAACCCTTAGCCCAGTTATCGATAAAAACATACAGGTTGCACCAAAAATATTGACTTTTGTTTTTATACGGTAAATTTTGATTTAAAAAGTTGCTTAAAAAATATATAGAATTTTAAGATCGATTAGAATTATCAATGAGTTTACATTTAAAGAAATACAAAATTTAAATTTTTATGCGGCCCATTTTCTCAATCAGTAAAATATGCCTCATTCTCTAACAAGATAATATGCAAAAATTTTGCATTTTTAATTAACTTAAAAAAAGGAGAGGAGGTTATCAATTCAACGCGTATGTATTTTTTTTATGTATGTTCACAGATTACTCCGAAACTATGCAACCGATTTCTGTTATTTTTATTTTAAATTAAGGAGGATGCTCTCAGTTTGGTTCCACTTCCGTTTCATTGAAATTGGCTCGGTACTTTTTTAGTAATTAGGCAAAAACTAATGAAATTAGTGATTTTTCACAAATTAAACGTGTTGAATAAGTTCGCCGATCGGTGTGAAGACAGAATGGCCAAGCGGTCTAAGGCGCCGGATTTAAGCTCAAGTTTTCGACAAAGAGATCATGGGGTTCAACCCCACTCCTGCCATAGTTTATATCTATGTATAATTTACGATAATATTTTCCCTATTACAGTTTTTATTAATAACCCGCTTCAGAAAAGGAAGAGGAAGTTATCAATTCGACGCGTATATATTTTTTTCTATGTATGTTCACCGATTACTCCGTAACTATCCAACCTATTAATTTGGTTTTTGTGTTAAATAAAAGAGGTTACTTTCCATTTGGTAACACTTCCATTTCATTGAAACTGCTTCAATACATTTTTAGTAATTAGGCAAAAACTAATAAAATTGGTGATTTTTCGCAAATTAAAAGTAACATATGGACTTTGAATAAGCTCGCCGACTGGAACCCAGTCAGGATGGCCGAGTGATCTGAGACGCCAGATTTAAACTTTGATTCTTGAAAGAGAGAATGGGTTTGAACCCCACTTCTGACACAATTTACATCCATGCATAATTTACAATATTTTTTCCATATTATAATTTTTATTATTAACCGACTTTAGAAAAGGAAGAGAAAGTTGTAAATTCGACGCATATGTATTTTTTCTATGTATGTTCACCAATTACTCCGAAACTATCCAACCGATTAATTTGGTTTTTGTGTTAAAAATAAAAGAGGCTACTCTCTAATTGGTTCCACTTCCATTTCATTGAAAATGGTTCAGTACATTTTTTAGTAATTAGCAAAAAAAAAAAAAAAACTAATAAAATTGGTGATTTTTCGAAAATTAAGAGTAACATGGTCTTTAAATAAGCTCGCCGACTAGAGCGCAGTCAGGATGACCACTCGGTCTAAGTGGCCAGTTTAAGCTCTGGTTCTGGAAAGAGAGCGTGCGTTCGAACCCCACTCCTGACAAAATTTACATCCATGTATAATTTACAATATTTTTTCCGTATTATAATTTTTATAAATCGACTACAAAAAATCGTTATTTTTTAGCTAAAAAGAGAAAAATAAACTTTTCAAACAAAAATTCAACCGACTTCAAAAACTACTGCAAAGTGAAAAATAATTTTTGTTCATAATAGTAATAAGAAATTAAATTAAAAGCGTACTATTTACCATGCGCATTATTATATCTATGTACATTAATTTGATTTTTTGGAGTCGGTGCCAGCCAAGCCAATTTCAAAATTAAAATAAAATATCCAATGCAAATCGTAAACGAATAAATTTACATTTTTAACTGAATATTAAATCGTAAAAAACTCGTAAATACTTGGATATGTGTCTATTGGAAAATTACATGTAACTTGGCATGGCTGGCACCGACTCCAAAAAATCAAATTAATGTATATGTTACAGGCCAAACCCGATTTTAGGCCAAACTAGATTGGCTTAGGCCAAACTAGTCTATCCTAACGCCCATCGGATAGACTAGTTTTTCCTAGGCCAAACCGGTCTATCCTAACGCCCATCGGATAAACTAGTTTTTCCTAGGCCAAACCGGTTTCTCCTAACGCCCATCGGATAAACTAGTTTTTCCTAGGCCAAACTAGTCTCTCCTAAGGCCCATAGGACAAACTAGTTCTTCCTAGGCCAAACTAGTTTGGCCTAACTCTTATAGGATAAACTAGTTTAGCCTGCTGTTTATTGGTCTGAACTAGTTTATCCTAGGGCAATTCAATTTGGCGTGATTTTATTTGATTCAATGACCGCCTCAGCGCCAAAAATCTAGTTTGTCCTAGGCTGATCTAGTTTATCCTAGGCCAATGTAATTTTACGTGTTTTTAGCTCATGGGCGTCAAAGCCAAAGAAATAATGGGCTCACAGGTTCTGTATGTATGTATGTACGTAACGTGATAACTCTTGATAGAAATAATGTAATTTGACATGTTTTTATCTCATCAGCTACCAAGGACTGAGTACTAATGTGCCCGTGAGTTCTGTATCTATGTATGTACGTAAGTACGTAAATCAATAATTTTTGATAGAAATACTCGATTTGCATCAAACTTTCAATATAGGTTTATTCTTATGAGGAGCTCTTCTGATTAATTTTGGGAGGTCATTGAAGAAGAATAAAAGGGGAGGGGACGAGAGGCTGATTCGCCCTTTCCCTTAATTCAAATAAATGGATTTCTATGGATTATTAGCATATTTTATAAAAATTTTAGATATTGAGTATTCTGCTGAGGCGCCTTCATTAGTTGTGGGTGTCAATTGTTTAAGTATAAAGGGAGGGGAGAATAGGGGTAAGCCCCATAAATTATGTAAATGCTTTTTTCACGCAGAATTTACTTATTTACTTCATATTTTACAAATAGATCCATTCTGGTAAGGCGTTTCTCTAATTAATTTTGGAGACTAATTGAATAAGAACAAAGGGAAGAACGGGGGAATCCCGCCTAATTTTGTTAAATGGGTTTTTCATGCAGAATTAACTGATTTGCTGCAAATCTTGGATTTGTTCATTACGATAAAGCGTTGCACTGATTAATTTTGGTGGTTCTTTGGTTAAGTATAAAGAAGGAACGTACAATTTATTTCCTTCCTTAAAATATATAAATTTGTTAGAATACAGAATTATCCAATTTGCTTAACCCGGGAGGACGCGCGCAGGGCCTAAAAGACCCGGAGTGCCTATGTTTTTTTACAACTGCAACCACTAATTTTTTTAACGTAATCTTCAACTTATTTTATTGCAAAATTTGTAAGAATTGTCTCCGTCTAAATAAAGCGACTGTTTTAATATGATTTTATTGGTGACAAAGTTAAAACCATTCATACCCTGGGTAAGCGCGCGTTCTCCCGGGTTAAAATGTTGGATATGCATTCATTTGATCAGGTGCTTCTTTAATTCATGTGGGTCTTTTCTTATGGTTATGTATAATGGGTTAGTGGACGATTTATCGCCTTCCTTAAATTAGATAAATGGATTTTTTTGCAGTTTTATCCGATTTGCCGTAAATTTTGAATATAGTTTGTAATTTTTACTTTAAAAAGCGAATCCCTGAATTGTTTTGAGGGTTTAATGATTAAGTATAAAAGGAGGAATGTGGGATCATCCTCTTTAAATCAGATAAATGGTTTTTTGAGCAGAATTATCTGATTTGCTTCAAATTTTGGATAATTGTTTAATTTTATAAAGCGTATCTGTGATTAGTTTTGGGAGTTCAATGGTTAAATATAAGTGGTGGAAATGGGAAAAAGTAATCCAACTTACTTTATTTTTCGAGGGTGTTATTCTATAAAAAAAATAAGGCTGAAATACACAATGACAGTAAACAGACTGTGAATGCAAAGCCATCAATTTAACTGGGCAATATTATTTTTAATATTGATCCCGACTACTGCTCCATTGCTAACCTTGTGCAAAGTGGTTTTTGTCATCACCCTTATATAATGTATTTTATTCGAAGGGTTGTAGAATACTGTCAGAGGTTTGAACGGGCCGGAATTTGGAGGCCCGGACCTCACCCTTCCCAAAGGAAAGTTATTTTAACGTGATCCGGTGTAAAAATTAAAAGTTCAGCCCGAGCCCAGCCTGTACAAAAATCAGAGAAAAGAAATTCAGTCCGGCTCAGTATGGCCCTACTCAGTTTTTGCAAAAAATTCAGATTTTACTTAACATACAATTGGGATTCCTTTAAAAAAGTACTGCATACATATTTATTGGATAAATTTACAATGTTTTTTTAAATTACGATGTGTTCAGAGAATCGTAAATACATAATGTATTATTCATTATTTAGATTCTTAATACTTTCAATATTCAAATAGAGATTCATTAAACAATTAAGAAAAGGAAAAAAAAGGTAGAGTTATAAATATCATAAATATTGAATCTGTTCAGTAAAATGTAGATTTGTTAATATGCTTCCCTGTCATTCTTTAAGGCTTTTCTCAAATCGAAAAGAGCTACATCCTAATACACTTAAGAACTACTTTATTTTCGCAAATGCATAAGATTAACAGGCATTCTCACTCAGAAAATATGTAATCAAATGGCTTTTACTATTTTTTCATAAAAGTGGTGTACCTTTGAAAAATACTATTAAAGCTACGTTTTGAATCGAATTTCTGCTTACGATTTTACGGAAAAGAAAAACTTGACGCCGTGAAAGGAATAGCTTATATGTCGACAAGTAATTATTTTCTAAAAAATGGAAAACTCTGTTCGATTCCAAATTATGTACACCTCCAATCTGGCTCGAATATGCAATAATAATAATAAATGCAAGCCTGATCTCAGTTGGCACGAGGCGTCAGGAAATAAAAACACCATGTAAAATGCATTATGTCTTTACGGTGGACATTTCTGTATTGATGTTATAAGCAATTACTCTTGACACACATTTATACTTATTCTAGTGAAAGACATGTTTTTTACCGGCCAAACCCGATTTCGAGCCAAATTAGATTAGCCTAGGCCAAACTATTTTATCCTAACGCCAATTATATAAACTAGATTTCCTACGCCAAACTTGTTTATCTAAATGCCCGTAGGAAAAACTAGTTTTTAATAGGTGAGAGGGAAATCTGTCATTTTCCCTTCATACTTTACCATTAAACTCTCAAAACTATTCAGGGAACTGCCTTATCAAAAAGAACCTATAACCAAAATTTGAAGCAAAACCGTAATTTCTGCGTTAAAAACCATTTATTTAAATTATGGGGGGTACCTTCATTGCCCTTTCTTTAACACTTAAACAATAAACATGCACAACTAATCCCGGAGGCGCCTTGTCAGAATAATTCTATATCTAAAATTTTAAATGAAAACTGATAATTCTGCATGATAAATGCATTTCTCTAAATTAACGGTGGGGGATTAGCCTCCCATTCGCCCCCTTTATTCTTATCCAGTGAATTTCCAAAACTAATCCGAAAAGTATCTTATCAGAAGGAACCTACATCAAAAATTTGAAGCTAGTCGGATATTTATATCAAGAGTTATAGCGTTACGTACATTCGTACGTACATACATGCGTACATACATACAGAACCTGTGAGCCCTTTATTTCGCTGTCTTTGACACCCGTGAGCTAAAAACACTACATTGGCCTAGGACAAACTAGATCAGCCTAGGAGAAACTAGAATGTTGGCGCAGAGGTTGTCATTGAATTAAATAAAATCACGCCAAATTGAATTGGCCTAGGATAAACTAGTTCAGACCAATAAACAGCAGGCTGAACTAGTTTATCCTATAAGAGTTAGGCCAAACTAGTTTGGCCTAGGAGAAACTAGTTTGTCCTATAGGCCTTAGGATAGACTAATTTGGCCTAGGAAAAACTAGTCTATACGATGGGCGTTAGGATAAACCGGTTTGGCCTAGGAAAAACTAGTTTATCCGATTGGCGTTAGGATAGACCGGTTTGGCCTAGGAAAAACTAGTTTATCCAATGGCCGTTAGGATGGACTAGTTTGGCCTAGGCCAGTCTAGTTTGGCCTAAAATCGTGTTTGGCCTGTAACATATATAAATATAATAATACGCTTGATAAACACTATGCTTTTAATTTAATTTCTTATTAATATTATGTAAGGAAATTATTTTTCACTTTGCAGTAGTTTTTGAAGTCGATTCAATTTTTGGTATAAACGTTTATATCGTGAAAAGTCGCAGAGAAAAGAAAAAAACACCGACTAAAACCACTTTTCGGCAACTGGATATAAGTCTGCAAAGGAATACAATCATCCCTGGTGATCTCATTGAATGTCGTACACAAATTTTAAAGAAAATGTAATTTAACAAATTACAACAACCATTTGAAAAATGATTTTGTCAAAGACTAAAGTTTAAGACTTATAAATAGATTCTGTATTTAAAAAATATATATTTTGATAATCATAGATAAAAACAATGGTTATTAAATTAAATAGGAAAATCAAAGATTTGGGGGAGATTCTCTTTTCTTGCCCACACTTCTGGTTGTCTCTACACAAATTTTGTAATTTTTTTTAATACGGAATGTCTGCATAAAAAATAATAACCAAATTTTATTAGTATTATGCCATTCAATATACAGGGTGTCCGAGAAAGATCCGTACAACTTCAAAAAATTATTGAAAAAGAGACAATAGGGTTACAGCGCAACTAATTAGTACATTAGATAGAATAACTCAAAAAGTTTTTTTTCCCTATAACTTCAGTTATTACCTTAGGAAATTTCTACATGAGACCCTTTCGTAGCACGAACAATATCAAGACGATATTCCAATTCCATCCACGACCGTTTCAGCATGCTAACATCAACAGTAGCTACAGCTGTTTGGATGTTTTGCTTTAATTCTTCGAGACTGTAAACTTACGTTCTGTATACAGTACCTTTAACATAACCCCAAAAGAAAAAATCCAGTGGTGTTAGGTCAGGAGTTCCACACTACCCGTCGTCATAAATTTGTGTTACCACTCACGAATGCTTGACCGAGATGTTGGCGATTCCCCATACGTCGTTCGATAATTCCGTTGTGTTTGCGTATCGGATTTTGTTTCGATAAACCACGCAACACATTGAGCTTTATTCACGCGATCCGCCATTGAAATAACTAAAATGCTTTAATATTCCTTTGCATGACATGTAGCGCCATCTATGGTCAGAAACATACTGCAGAAAAAACTTTTTGAGTTATTCTATCTAATGTCCTAATTAGTTTCGCTGTTACCTTACTGTTACCCTACTGTTTCTTTTTCAATAATTTTTTGAAGTTGTACGGATCTTTCTCGGACACCTTGTATTATAAAAACTTAAATAGGAATCGAAAAAAAATTGTTGAAGTCTTCGCCCAGAAGTTTTTTAGATAAGTCTTTCATTTTAGTTAAGTAAGAATGTATTAAAGACCATTACAGTAGAAAATTCTCTCCGTGAATATAAATTATTCTCATTTATTATATTCTTAACAATATTATCTGTAAAAAATATATGAATAACTGACACACTTTTTGATGTCTAAATATACATTTAAAATTTTTATGTGTATGTCATGTAAACAAATGACTAAAATATGTCACGCACACGAATTGCGACACAAAAAAATCAACAACAAAGGTGTAATGCATGTTTAATTATAATTTTGTCTTGCTTTTGAAAGTCATGCAACATGAATGTTACAGTTTTTAGTAAAAAAGATTTACTTCCCCTTATTTTTACTTAATTTTGATAAAACATTTTTGTCTTTTTTACTTGTTTGTGTGTGACTCTTGTGTGTGTTAGTGTAATAAGTGGTGATTGGAATATTTTTTTTTTCATTTTCTACACATTCAAAAAAGTCAAAACCCCTTAGTCCAGTTATCCATAAAAAGATACAGGTTGCGCGAAAAACATCGACTTTAGTTTTTATTTGGTAAATTTTGATTTAAAAAGTTGCTAAAAAATATGCAGAATTTTAAGATCAATTAAAATTATCAGGGGGATTAAATTGAAAGAAATACAAGATTTAAATTTTTATGCAGCCCATTTTCTCAATGACTAAAATATGCCTCATTCCCTAGCATGGTTATGTACAAAGATTTTGCATTTTATCGTAAAAAGTCGAAGAGAGAAGCAAAATAAATGCCGACTTAAACCACTTTTCGATAACTGGATATAAGTTCGCAAAGGAATACTATCATCCCTGGCGTTTCAGAGTCATTCAAGAATTTAAAACAAAAGTGTAATTTAATAAATTACAACAGCCATTTGGAAAATGATTTCGCCAAAGCTAAAGACTTAAAAATAAATTCTATATCTAAAAAAATATTTTAATAATCGTAGATAAAAACAATGGTTAGTAAATTATGGCAAAATTCAAGGTTTGGGGGAGATTTACTTTTCTTGCTCACATTCGTTGATGTCCGTACACAAATATATTTTTTGAAAAGGGAAAGTCTGTCTACAAAGAAAAATAATAACGAATTTTTATCTGTTTTATGCGATTTAACATACTATAAAGACTTAAATAAGAATCAGAAGAAAAAAATATTTGCGGAAGTCTTCGCGCAGAAGTTTTTCAGATAAGTGTTTCATTTTAGTTAAGTAAGAATACATTAAAGACCATTACCCTAAAAAAAAAATCTCTCCGTGAATATGAATTATTCTCATTTATTATATTCTTAACAATATTATCTGTTAAAAGATATATGAATAAATGACGCACTTTTGATGACTAAATATACATTTTTAATTTTTTATGCGAATGTCATGCAGGCGAATGATAAAAATGTATCACGCATGCGAGTGGCGACAATGAAAAAGTCAACAGCAAAGGTAAAATGTATGTTTATTATAATTTTGTTTTGCTATTAAAAGTCACGCAACATAGATGTTACAGCTTTTGAAAAAAATATTTACTCTCCCATAAAAACACTATGCGAGAAAAACATTTTTGTATTTTTTACATGTTTTGTCTGTGACTTTTTTTGTGTGCGAGTGTAATAAGTAGTGATTGGAATAAATAGTTTTTTCTTTCATTTTCTACGGGAAAAAATCAAATCATGTCAAACATTCCTTACCAAGTTATCGATAACAACATACAGAGTGCCCAAAAACATTGCCCTCGGCGTGTTTTACTCGGCTTTTAACATTTGATGTAAATTTACTTAAAACGAATCGTTGGGGGATCATAGATATGCATACTACAACATATGAAAATAAAGCATGTGCAAACTATTTATAAATGCATTGCAATTGCAATTCATAAATAAAATTTAAACAATATTTGAATATCTTTAATATATAGTAATGCTATATTACGGAATTATGGGTACTACTTGATTGTCCCGTCGGCCTATTTCGAATTAAAAATCGCTTAATGATGTAACAACAAGTTTAACGTGTTTAATGTCAAGTGAATGGGACTTTTGAGAAAAGTTATTATTGGCATTTAATCTTATCATTTGGCGATAGTTTTTCTGGTCGACGAGATAATCCTTTAGTACCCAAATGCCGTAAAAGAAAATCCTTATAACTCCAAAAATAATAACAATGTTAACTAAAAATTTACAGCGTCGTATTAAGCGTCTCACATCGAATTAAAATATATCTTTGAATTGAAATTTAAATGAAATACAGGTTCATGAAAAATCGAAGAATGTGGAAAATAGAACTACAAATATCTACGCGACTAATTATTCGATCGACTTCGTTTTTTATATAAAATCTGTTTTCTTATTGTCTTATAGATTCACTCCATAAAATAAAAAAAAATCGAAATATTTTATTTACTTTTCATCAGAACGAATATTTTGAGAGTAAAAAAAAAATAGTTCAGATAATCGA